>CM040246.1:210432293-211177623 GCA_022545495.1 Chrysanthemum lavandulifolium
GCTATTTAGTGGTGGCAAGTCAAAAATCTCTATGTTAAATGCATACGAAGAATGGCGTTGCTAAGCCAAGACTACACTCTAAACTCTAGATAACTGAAATAAACAAACATAAATTCAAAGATAGATGTAGGATGGTAGCCCGTATTTTTTTTTTTTTTTTTTTTTACACTATGATTTTTTTCTTTTCTCTTTTTCTTTTTTTTTTCGATTTTTTTTTTTTTTTTTTTTCATACACTTTTACTCTACCATCCTCTACGATAACATCAAAATACTAGGGATTTATAGGCATATCCCTACACTTGAGTTTTATTATTCTAACACTAATTTGACCCGATTTGAAAAGATCAAAACACTTGGGGTACATTATTATGCAAACAAAGGAATTTGAATTTTTAACGCTCCCTTCCGTCATTTCATAAACTTTAACTTTTTCCATGAATCCCAATCGTCCCAAAATCAGTATACAAAGGATATGACTCGACTTAGCAACTCATGCTAGCAACTAGATAATTAAACTAAGGGTTTAGGGTGATAACAAACATTTGCACTAAAAGTGAGTGCATAAGGGGTAGGCTAAGGCGATTTGGGTGTATATTTGGGGTGGGTTGTAAACAATGTTTTCATTGATATTCGGAAAACCGAAACATCACGAGAACCGCGAAAAGGATAGGCTCGAGGGTTAACTAGGGGTATCGTGTACTAAAGATGAGTACAACGCAAAGGGTGGGGAATTACTCAACCGATGTGTAAGAAGTAATTATATTACGGGTATCAAACAAGGGTTATCCTAATGCCTCTTATCATTTAGTTATTCCTAACTACACAAGTATAGTCTCACTTGCGATCTCGGAATGCATCACAAAACAAGTTCTAGAATCTAATATACTACCAGTTCACACTCTAAGCATTGAAGATGAATGCTTTTAATTCCTACAAATCTAAGGGCGATCCTCACATTTTGGGTGGAATTTAGGTGGTAAAGGGTTTTTGTGATAGTCATGTAACTTCCTATCCGTGAGACGCTTTTGTTAAGACTAATGGCCCACTCCTATATGTCATGAAAAATTTTAAATTTGGTGCCAAAATTACCCTAACCGACATTTTCTCATGGTTTATTACACAATCACAATTGGACAAAGCAAATAATCAAGGATAAGCATAGTTTCAAAGTTCCCTTTATTTTCCCTCCTACATTCTAAACCGAACATTGTCCCCAATGTTCCCGAAAGTATCAAAGTTATGATAAAGAAGGTAATCAACAACGAAAGAAACTAATACTCCCCGATTAGCTCGGTAGGATCCGTAAAGTGGTGGTTAAATCCTTTCCAAGAAGAACGTTAGCGTTAAAAGCTTCTTCTCATCTTATGTATCTTCTTCTTGGTAAATTAAAACGCACACTTGAAGAAAACAAACAACCCAACGATCAAACCGAACAAACAAAAATCTCAACAAGATGTAATTCCAGCCTTAAATAGGATATAATGCTTGTGGAATGGAAGTTTGCGATTTTCTAGAAAATTAAGACCGAAAATTCCAAAATTTATAAGTAACACGAAAACGAGAAAAGTAGTAGCGCTTTCTCCTCCTCCGACCGCCAGTTGTGATCCTCGACACGTCAGTTATCCCGACAAACCGGTCTCGATTTTCTAAAAAATTCGGAAAATTTATATCTTTAGAATCGGAAAATTCTCGCAAAACATCCATTATGACTCGATACAAGCATTTGACTCTAACAAACACATATATATCTTTTAAATAATTGTAATTCTCATGTTCACGTTTCTTTTGAAAACGTGTGTAATCCTCCCTACACTTATCCCTTATGTAAAATACATTTATATGTAATTAAGACGAGGTTAAAGACAAAATAAAGCATTTTTACAAATTCAAACATGAGAATAAACAATTAATAAAAGATATACGACACACAAATGAAAATGAAAAACAAATACACATGGGTTGCCTCCCAAGAAGCGCTTGTTTTTGTTCGAGTCACGAGCCTGACTCTACCCTTATTTAACAGATAAAGGGGAAGTTTTTCCTACACTTAAGTTTAAGTGCGGGTGATAGTAGCAATACACACCCTTAGGGTGGAAATTTGCTACGTGAGGAGAGGGTGATGGGTGATTTATATGCTCAAAGGAGTGTGCTCCATTCATTATAACCTTACCTAAGTCTATTGGTGTAGCGGGTGAATCAATTCTCCCTAAAAATGGATCATCTTCTATCAACTTCAAAAGATTCTTAGTTAAGGATCCATCTTGACCTAATAAACCCGGTTTAAACCCATAGTGTTTTTGTTATCAACCATGAATGGGTGATATAAGTGTGTAAGGTCATGGGTTACTCCTATATTAGCTTCCACTCTACATGGCCTAGAATCTACCACCTTCATCAAGCAACTACCCGGACTATCTATTTTGATGGGTGGATTGGGGCTAATTCAATTCCAAGATTCACATCTAAAGATGGAAAATTGGGTAAGGTTTTTGGTTGAGGTCTTGCTCATCAAAATTAGGAACTTTCCTAGGACTAAGAGAGAGGTCATGACAACAAGCATCTAAACCTATATTCCTAGTGGCGTTTGGTCCAAAGGTTCTACAATCGGGTTCCTATAGTCTCTTCTACTTCTTCCGGATAAGTTATAGGCGATGTGTGTTCCTCAGTGATGGTAGGACTTGTGGGTTATCCGATGGGATTGGATTTTCTACTCTATCCTCCATCTTATCAAGATCACCTATGTATTCATTTTGTATTGTGGTAGCGCCTAACCATGACATGCACCTTGGTACCTCAACTCTAATCATCTCCTTTCTAAACAACCTTTCCAATCAAGTTTCCAAATTGAAAATAGGTCTAAAGATTCGCTTTTGGGTCCCATGTTCCACTTCTAAATTGGGCATGAATCTCAAAGGTTTCCATGCATTTCAACACCACGTCCCCAAATATCCCCATCACCACATAGTCAAGTCTCCTTTGGGTTTAGTGGGCGATACGAGTGTAAAAGAATTGTAGTGGAAACAAGAATCAATACCATGATAAAGGACTTTTGTAATAAATATTTAATTCGAGTCCACGCCTCAGAAAGGATTCATCATGATGTTGCCGGAACCTCAAGATCTAATTTTGGAGTGGAAGGGTAAATTATGTAGTAGATTTCGTTGATTGGGTGAAAGTTTTGGCGATTCGCTCTCCATAACGGCTAACGGAATAGTCAATGAAAATGGTTATGAACAAAGGTCACGAAGAAGGGGGATAGACTACGAGGAAGCTAAAATGAGAAAAAGTTTACTTGATAGGAATCAACAAAGAAACCTAAACGAGGTGGACTACTAACTAGCTATTCTATTCCCCGGCGCGCCAAAACTTGATAACGCTACACGCGTTGCTCGGGTCAAAGAAACTTCCTTTTCTTGAGCAAGTTTTATAACACCCTAGGCAAAGAACCTAATCGTTGTAGTGTAGTAATTAGGGTAAGCCACGGGTATTGATATCGCTCTCTAGGGAAGAGGAATGCTAGTAAGAAGTTACTACGCTAAGGTTAAGGTTGAGGAAGATTATTTTTGTATTTTTATATTTTATGAAATGGAAAGGTACGAATCTCGGTATTGATTTGGGGTTGGTATTTCACCGATTACTCTACTATTATCTAATTATCTAAACTAAGGTTGTGGAGTCTATGTCTAATTAATGTGTGCTCGTATGATAGTTTAAAGATGTGTTTACTTAGGTTGTACTACTCCTTAATTATCTCCTATTGATGGTTGAGTTGTCACGTCCTTATTCTTAGTTGCGTTGTGTGTCTAAAGTTGTAGGGTATGCGTTTCTCCCTAACTCTTTGAACTTACCAAAGGGTCTCGCCTACAAAACCCACTAAGGATAATAAACTCTTACTCTAAGGCACTCTTTGGATGGTTTAGCTTACAACTACTCGTAATTATATTCTAAGGTTCACAAAGATGAATCAAGCATTAAGTACACAACGAATGACCTATCGCATTACTAGATCATTAATCAACTAAGATAAGAAACAACCAATCAATATTCAATAATTAAGTTTCATACTTCCTAAGCAAACACACAAATAAATTAGCCGGACATGGAGAACATGCAAGCATACACACAAATAATCAAAGACATAATTGAATTAATGAAGTAAATACTTATCTTGATGTAAGATAGGTTTAAAACCCTAAAATACTGTACAAGACACCTTAGGTTCGGTTTTAGGTTTTCACCCAAAACGACTCTCTCCAAAACCGAAAAATTCGGATTCTATATATAAGATTACATATGCGACGCCACCTTATGTTTCGTGACGCCGCCGTGTCGCCGCTCATTAGGGTTTCGCTCGCCACGTTAACCTTGCGACGGCGCACCTTATGTCCGTGACGCCGCCCTTCGCCTCGACGTCGTCTCGATTGCATCTAGGCCGCCCGAGTAGCGACGGCCTACTCTTTACAACCGGACGTCGCCACTTGAAAATACGAGTTTGGGTTCGAACCGTCACAAAAATCCCTGACGGCGCCGCACTTAGCACCGACGCCGCCTTCTATTTTCAGCATTGTGCGAGTGTCTCGATTTTGACTTTGGCCATTTCTTCATATATTCGCGCCTTTTCGTCCAAATAAGTGCCATTCCAAAGATTTTGCCTTCAAGAGACCTAAAAGTGAAAAGGAACGATATTAAGCAATAACGGATACAAAAGTGATCAAATAAGGACTTAAACGACCCTCAAAATGGTACCTTTTAAACCTTATCGATCTCTAGGATCTAAGGTTAGTGAGATTTAACCTGGGGAGAAAGTGTGTTAGAAAGGGTTGAAAGGATTGAGAGATAATGAAGAAATGGCTCACTATTTATAGAGAAAATTTCACTGCTCCTGGATCCCACGGATCCTTCCACAAGGGATCCGCTAGCACAAAGCTAGGGATCCGTGGTACGCCTCTTTGCCCATGGGTATTTTGGTTATGGGTCATGGGTCATGGGTTATGGGTTGATCCATGGTTTCTTTCTAGATACAATGTATCTTAAGGATACAATAAACTTGGTTAAGTGGTATAAATAAAACCATGGGTTATGGGTCAAAACCATTTGCTAGTTTTTACCTATTTAGTACTACCTCCGTCCTAAAATAAGTGTCCTCTTTTGACTTTTTGAAGTCTTATTTTTTCAACTATAATCTTAAATATTTTCATTTGTGTTATATAATTGTTGTTGTAAAATTTATGAATGGATTGTTTTAAAATGTATTTTTCATTGATATAATTTTCAGCAAGTATTGTATAACACAAACAAAAATATTAAATATTAAAGTTGATAAAGATAGATTTTAAAAAGTCAAAAGACGACAATAAATTTGGGACGGAGGGAGTATATACTTGTTTTTACCCATTTTAGTATATACTTGTTTTTACCCATTTTAGTGTATACTTAGTTAAGTATATGTTATCCCAATATGTAAACACTAGTTGTTATACATATGTATATCTAAAGTATAAAAACACTTGTACATGTTTTAGTGTTTTATGTGAAAGCGTAAGTGTGTTAGAAAACTATTAGTTCAAACCATTTACGTATTTTATTTGTTTTGTTAAAATGATCTTACTTTTGTTATTGACAAAACATTAGAAGATCGTAAAATATAAATAAACGTTTTTACGGCTTATTTGTATTAACAACAAGTGTTAGTGATTAATATGTAATAGTTAGATTAATTAGGCCTTTATGTTGGTTATTAAGCTAAGGCTTGTGTAGAAGGCCCATAAGCCTTGGCCCAAGACCATAAGAAGGGAATGATGCTAGTAGTGTTGCCCTAGCTCCTTGCCCTATAAATAATCCTTGTAAACCCTCACTTGAGGGTTGGTTGTTCATTTTATTCATTTCACTTTACGCATAACTATTCTCATTCATACGTGTGTATGTTTAACTTGTTCAACCTATCATCTTATCTTTCTTTCTTACATATTGAGGCTTGTGTTACAAACATGGTGACCTAACACTTCTTAATAACAAAAGCAAGCTAGAACAGATATCAGCTACTTTGCTTTACGAAGAATGCTCAGCCATTGTATAAAACAAAATCCCACCAAAGCTCGGAGATCCTGGGAGCTTTCTTATTCCATGAACTTTCGGGAATAATATTCGATGCGATGCTTTAGCCGACCTTGGCGCAAGTATCAATTTGATGCCTTATTCACTGTATTCCAAGTTATGCAACAACAGCCTCAAACCAACAAAAATGAGCATTCGATTAGCAAATCATTCTTATCAATATCCTGTGGGTATTGCCGAGAATATGCTTGTTTAAGTCGGTAAAATCTTTTTTCCCGTGGACTTTGTAATCTTAGAAATGGAAGAAGATAGTAAAGTCCCACTCATCTTAGGAAGACCTTTCCTAAATACCACCGATGCAATCATCAAAGTGAAAGGCAAAGAACTCAACCTTGGAGTTGGAGAAGATCGAATCACCTTTCTAATCAATAAAGCGATGCGCTATCCACATTCCAGTGATGAAACTTGTTTCAACATCGATGTTATCGATGAATTCACTGACGAAGAATTGGATGCATTACTTAATGAATCCGATCCATTCATGACTACTTCTGAAAAAATCAATGAAACAGACTTTGACAAAGAGTTTGATGATTTCATGAAATTAGAATTCGAAGGAGATAACACGGAAGAGGAATAAATGGAGGAAGAAAACTTTGAAGAAATAACTTTCAATGACGAGATGAGAATTAAGTCCTCTCTCGAAGAACCACCCACTGATCTCGTGCTCAAACCTCTCCCTGATCATCTTGAATATGCTTACTTGGAGGAAAACTCACTTCTTCCAGTATTCATATCTTCATTGCTTGAGGACAATGAGAAAGAAAGTTTAGTTTCTGTCCTCAAAAATAACAAACAAGCTTTCGCTTGGAAAACATCTGATATTCCAGGAATACGTCCCAATTTCTGCAAACACAAAATCAATTTCGAAGAGGGAGTCAAACCTGTGGTAGAACGTCAACGTCGACTCAATCCCAACATAAAAGAAGTCGTTAAAAAGGAAATCATAAAACTTCTCGATGTTGGTATCATTTACCCAATTGAAGATAGTCCTTGGGTAAGTCCCGTTAATTGTGTTCCCAAGAAAGGAGGGATGACGGTTGTGACTAATGAACGGAATGAACGTCCCCACTAGAACTTTCACTGGTTGGCGCGTTTGTATTGACTATCGGAAATTAAACAAAGCCACCGAAAGATCATTTTCCACTCCTGCTCATGGATCAAATGCTTGAAAGACTAGCAGAAATAAATTCTTTGTTTCCTTGATGGATTTTCGTGATACTTCCAAATTCCAATCGATCCTAATGACCAATAAAAACCACTTTCACTTGTCCTTTTGAACCTACGCATATCGGGCGTATGCCTTTAGTCTTTGTAATGCACCGTGACTTTTCAAAGGTGTATGATAGCCATATTCCAAGACATGCTCGAAACCTCCATGGAAGTTTTCATGGATGACTTTTCGCCTTCGGAGACTCATTTGAAGCTTGTCTTTCCAATCTTGATAAAATGCTCGAAAGATGCTAAGTTGCACATCTTGTCCTTAATCGGGAAAAATGTCACCATGGTGACCAAGGAATTGTGCTTGGCCACAAGATCTCTAGTGCGTGCATGGAAGTAGACAAATCAAAATCGACATTATCAAGAAACTTCCACCACCAACTAACGCCAAAACCGTTAGAAGTTTTTAGGACATGCCGGTTTCTACCGCGCTTTATCAAAGATTTTCAAAATATCCCGTCCAATGACAAAACTTGAGAAGGAATCTATTTGACTTCAATGTTGATTGCATAAAAGCTTTCAAACGTTGAAATCTCAATTAACTAGTGCTCCGATCATGGTTTCACCTAATTGGTCACTACCCTTCGAACTTATGTGCGATGGCGCCGATTTTGTTGTTGAGCTTTCTTAGGCCAACGAAAGGAAAACACTTTCGCCTATATATTTTGCTAGCAAGACATCGAATAGTGCTCAAGAAAATTATACCGTCACGGAAAAGGAATTATCGGCCGTAGTTTTCGTGATTCGACAAATTCGATCCTACCTTGTGCTCTCAAAAACAGTCATGTTAACCGATCATTCGGCACTCAAATATCTGTTCACCAAGCAAGATGCTAAACCGCATCTCATTCGATGGATTTTGCTACTCCAAGAGTTTGACATCGAAATCAAAGATAAGAAAGGAGCATAGAATCTAGCCGCTGATCATTTATCACATCGTGAAAACCCCGATCTTGAGGAATTAAAGGAAGAAGAAATCGATGATTACTTCCCTGATGAAACTCTCATGACCGTCTATGGAAATGACGATCCTTGGTTTGCTGACTTTGCGAACTATCTTGCTGGAGAAATTCTCAGAAAAGGTTTAACCCACACTCAAAGGAGCAAATTCTTTTCGGAACTTAAATACTACTTTTGGGAAGAACCATATCTTTTCAAAATGTGTCCGGATGGAATGATCCGAAGATGTGTTTATGGTTCCGAAAACCACAAGATTCTTGACGAATGTCATCATGGCCCAACTGGAGGACATTTTGGTCCTTCCACCACAACTAAAAAAGTTTTTGATGCTGGATTCTATTGGCCAACAATATTCAAAGAAGCACATGCACTTGTTCAGAATTGTGATGCTTGTCAAAGAACGACCAATCTTTCGCGCAGAGACGAAATTTCGTTGACAAGCATTCAAGTGTGTGAAATATTCGATATTTGGGGAATAGATTTCATGGGACCATTTCCTAAATCCCACAAATACGAATACATTCTCGTTGCTATAGATTACGTGTCCAAATGGGCAGAAGCTGAAGCTTTACCAACCAACGATGCTCACGTCGTCATTAATTTTCTCAAAAAGCTTTTTGCTCGTTATGGAATACCCAAAGCCTTGATAAGCAATCGAGGAACCCCTTTCTGTAACCAACAAATGGAGAAAACCATGAAAAGATATGGAATTCATCATCGATTCATGATACTTATCATCCACAAACCAAAGGCAAGTTGAAAACACCAATGAGCTCTTAAAAGAATACTCGATAAAACAAGGAAGGACAATCCTTAAGTGTGGTTGAAGAAACTTGACGACGCCTGTATGGCGTCGACGGCTTATAAAACTTCAATTGGCACAACTCCTCATGCACTCAGATGGAAAGACTTGTCATTTGCCATTCGAAGTTGAACATCGTGCTTACTGGGCTCTCAGAAACTGTAACAACGATCTCAAAATAGCTGGACAAAAGATATTCTAGCAATTGCACGAACTCGATGAATTAAGACTCCGAGCTTATGAAAATTCCAAACTGTATAAAGCCAGAACAAAAGCTTATCACGACAAAAAGCTAAGAGTTCGAAAAGAATTCAAAGCCGGAGATAAAGTTCTGCTTTTCAACATGAAATTCAAATTCAAGGCTCCTAAATTAAAACCAAGATGGTTTGGACCATATATCGTTAAACATAGATATCCATCCGGCTATGTCGAACTTTATGACAAACAGGGTGGAAGTTTCATTGTTAATGGGCACCGAATCAAGTTATACTATGATAAGGAGCAAATGAATGAAATATCAGTTGAGACAGGTTCTCCCGAAAAATAATTCGAAACCATCACCTTTGTAGCCCCTTTTCCAGGAAGAATCCCACAAATTGATCCTTGGAAACCATCTGCTGAGTTCGTCTGGAGCGATAAAATTTTCAAAATGTTAAAAGTTGCATCTGTGGCCAAGTGAATTGGGAAGATTCGAAATGCCGATGACTCGGAATAAAACAAGCGCTTCTGGGAGGCAACCCGTGTGTTTCGATTTGATTTTCTCGTGGTCACGCCCAAAGTTTAAACCTTTGGTTGAACTTAAGTGGGGTGCCACCTCTTAATAAAATTCTTTTGTTTGTATATAAGATTTTGTGCAGTAATGATTACTCCAAAGGACTAGGAATGAAGATAATTGTCGATAAACTCATTGGAATATCGGTTTCATCTCTATTTTTCCCTATTTCTATACTTTGAAGTTCGTTTTTCACATTGAGGACAATGTTTAACTTAAGTGTAGGGGGTGAATAGGAAAATTAGAGTTTTCAAGCTTAAAATTAAAATTTTGTTTGCCCTTGTGATCTAGTTATTTTTCACGCTTTTATGATAATATATTAGAATAACTGGATCAAACCACTGGTAAAACAGGTAATATTTGAAACTTCGAGATGTGTTCTGATTGTTATTGCATTCCATTATGGGATCGATAAACATTTGCTAGCACAAATTATAGCCCTTACCACTAAATTGTGAGGATTTAAGCCTGTTCTATATAAAGAATATATCTTTTATGCTTGGATCTTTTGCTATGAGTGTGCCGGTGATTTTATTTATTCTAGAACTTGTACTTGTAAATCATTACCGTATCATAAATGAGATCGCATTCTGCGATATAAGTGAATTAGTGTGATAAAGAGGCACCTTAGGATTTAACCCAAATGGCCATCCATTTTTCATATCATGCTATATTAACTAGCCACATCGGTTAGTTAACCACCTACATGGACCCATTTGTAGTGCTCATTTTTAGCACTAGATACCCCTAGTTACACCCTCTGAGCCATCCTTTTCATTTTTGCTTCATCCATAAAATACAAAAAGATTTTACACTTTAAACCTTAGCCTAACCCTTGTCAATGTCTAAACGGTTGGTTGCTAGTCACCTGGAAAGTGAAGATTGTTCAAATGATTATGAGTTACCGCATCTTGTTAGATTGATTGAGCTATTTCATGGAGTGCCATGAGTCGAGTTAAAAATATATATATATATATATATATATATATATATATATATATATATATATATATATATATATATATATATATATATGTTGAAAGTATGAATGTATTAGCCAATGTGCTATATTCAAAGAAAATTGTCATGGCGAAGCAAAGCGAAGAGTTGTGGAAATCAAGAAAAGAAAATAAAGCTATAATCATTTATAGGTTCATGATTGTTTGGTAGCTAGCAAAGACGGGTATTAGACTTGATTTTATTTTATTTTAACACCAATTTCATAAACATTCCCATGCCTTATCCATACCCTTAACCCGAAGCCGTAACATTATAACCAGAATAAAAGTCCTCTTTAGATGTTTTTTCTTGGTGCTCACGCCACGTCGGTGGAGTTTTGTTTCTTGTACAAGATTATAGTAATGATCTAATCATGACTGAGCAATGAGTGTGATTTATCTTGTTACTCCACTAAAAATGAGTGATTGAGTGAATTATATTTCGTTCCTTTTTCGTGAGGTGTTTTGAAATGTTAATCATGCAAGAAAATCATTGGATATTGTCAGACATCTTGAAAGTTTCACTCTTAAAAGCATAATTGATGAATCTTCTCTCGTACTTGTACTTGGTTGATTTGCATCACATTTTTCATAATCATGATCTTGTACCAGTGGATGTTTTTTCCTAGATTTGCTTGAGGGCAAGCAAAGTTTAAGTGTGGGGGAATTTGATAACACTCAGATTGTACATGTTTTCAATAGCATTATGTGTGCTTTTGTATATGTTATTTGGTTATATTTGTACGATTTCGAGGCTTAATCGCATCAAAAGATGTTTGTCTAGTGTTTATAACCAAGTGCGGGGAAACGGAAGGAAAAGTGAAGGAATGTTCAACAATTAGAAGATTCCGCTTCAACTTAGCATGTCAAGCACAAATCAAGATCTCAAGTACCATCAAGACCATAGTGATTGAAGAACCAAGTTCTACAAGTCAAAACGAAGTAAAGTTGATTTTCCAGAATTTCAGAAGACCAACCGATTGGTTGCAATAGCAACCGGATCGGTTGAAGTCGACCAAAAGTGCCTAGACGCCCATCCAACCTTTCGTCGCCACCGCAACCGGAACGGTTGGAACCTTTAGAAGACCAACCGAATCGGTTGGTCATGTGACCGATCCGGTTTGAGAGCCTGCTTACGCCAAATCTTCATCACTAAGTTTCCCCTTTGCATCCAAACGATTCTCGGTCCTTCCCTTGGTGTATTCTAGTCCCTTGCTAACTCCTTGGAGGCCAAGTTCAGCAATTAATACCCTATGCCTTGGAACTAGTATAAATAGAGACCTCTTGTGAGCATATGAGACACACACTTCAATACAACTCTCTCTACTCATCAAACAAAGCTCTTAAGCTCTCAAATTCGTCCTTAGAAGTCCAGGAAAGTTTGGAGTTCTAGAAGTTCCACATTTGGAGGTCAAAACACCAAGAAGTCTACCCCAATACTTTGGGAATCATTACTTCACCATTTGTAATCGTATTCCAAGCATTGTAAGACTTTTAATCATGTTTTCTAATGTTCAAAGTTCTGAGTTTATGTTTATGTTTGCTATGAGTGGCTAGTTTCTTTATACACTTGCTTAAATGATGTTGATTATCATATGATTACTTAGTGATTGTGTTAACATGTTTTAATTCAATTTCAAGTTGATTCTAAGATCTAATTGTGCTAAAGTTTCATAGTGACATTTGTTAATCAAGTTTGACTAGTTGATAGTAATCGAGAGGTCAAAAGTACTTATTGTTATTCAACTAGTTATAATCATTTTGTCTATGGATGAATGTTTTACCCATTATTCTTGATTAAACAAAGGAACTAAGGTGTGGTTGTAATAAAAACGCTTTTTGATTATCAAATTGGATTGATTGGAAACATCCAAAGGTCGTAAGATTAATTGTTGAGAATCAATTGTAGCCTTTTTCTATAATCGGTTACCTTTTGTATTGATCATTTCTTAAGCAATTTGATGAAACAAGTGGATGTTTTTGTGTTTAAGTTTGTGAAAGTAAACTTATGAAACTTGAATTGATCTTGAATTGATTGGTTAAACTTGATGCTTGTTTTTATGAACTAAAATCTTGACGAAGGTTTAACTTATAATAGCAATAGATTAGTTCACCAACTAAGTATCATAACCAACATGTTAAGAGGTTAACACAATCACACTAATCTAGGATATGAAACTAGTTTAAGAAAGTGAAGTTTTTAATCATCTGAATTTCTTTATATCTATTTGCGTTGTTATATGTTTTGGATTGTCTTTGTTGATTTAAGCTTGTTAATCAGATTCATTCAAATCCCTGCGAACGATCCCGACTTACCTTTATAATCTTGCTATAACGGACGAGTGCACTTGCTCGTATGTGTTATTGGTAAAATTGGTAATTCGTCTTTTATAAATTTAAAACTTGTACACACGTAGCACATCAAAATGTTAAACCAAACTTTGAATCCGGAGATATCTAAATAAAGCCTCTGCCTCGGACTCAGAATGAGTTGTTTCGGTCGCCATAAAAAGGATATCTCCCTAAATCATGTTAAATTAGGACCTTGATGTGGACCTCATTCTTGTGTGCAACGGTTTTCGAGGAAGATGGAAAACTAATTAGCGCCTTAGCTTCATATCTTTATCGAATAAAATTATCAAAACGAGAAATTTGAAGAAATTCATTTCTCACAAAAATAAAATAAATAGAGGAAAAATAGGAAAATGGGAGCAAGAGGTAATTACAAAAGTAACTACCATGGGTAGTGTTAGCATCTAGAGTCATATTTAACAATGATTTCGATTTTACGCTTAGTTTGGGGACTTGTGAAAAATCAGTGACGATGTATTCTATCCATATGGTCACTTCACTGAGTTGTGTTTCCTACTCCATGATCCTAAAATGTCGCTTGAAAAATGTTGAGTTATTGATCGACATGAAAGTTCAACAAACCACACCATAATTAGAATGTGCTTAATCGTAATATCTATATGTGAATTTAAAAGGTAAATGAGGCGTTTTTAGAATTAAGGGTTTCTTAATCTTTTGAGGAATCTTGGCTACTTTTCATAGGTTTAGTAGAAAGGGATTGAAATCCTTAGTTTTAGAAGCGTGAGTTGATTGCATTGCTGGGACACGATAATCGTCTAGTCGGGGTATTTTGGTATGTGCTAAACACATACTATTTCTTTACCAAAATAGACCCAAAATAACCGTAAAATAGCCGCTTATGCCTAATATTTGTTGGTTTCTTGAGTTTATGCATGTGCTTGCACGGATATGACAAAAGATAAAAGAAAGCCAAACCCAAGAAAACCGAGCACGAGAGAGAGAAAGCAAAAGCCGATGCCGGATGCTATTTCGTGGACTTTGATGCTCAAAGATCATATTACGGATTTCGTGACATGTTTTGGGAATTTTCACATCATTACCTTCACTTTCCCGTATTTTCACTTCTCACCTTTCACTATCCCAAATTTTCACATTACACCCTTAACTTTCACAAATTACAAAATTTTCACCATTTTACCCCCTCATTTATCCAACTTACCAATTTTACCTATTCTGCCCTCATTTAACCAAATTACCAAAATTCACCCCACCTTTCCATAATTTACACCATGGATCCTTATAAATTGAAAAATATCATATATGGTCCTTGTGCTAAATATGGATACAAAGTACAAATAAAAAATAAACCAAAACACTTATCCAACCTAAGCCCATAATACCCAAGCCCATTCCTAAAACTATACCCGTTTTTACTAAACCCCACGGTCAAACTATACCCATAACCCGGTCAACCCTTAATAACCCACCCAGTCAAAATAAAATAAAAAATACCTCCTGATTCCCATCGCGCCTAAACCTATAACCACTTTTACTATATAACCATCTTCCCCTAAAATTACCCCTTACACCATAGTTACCCGTACTTAAAACAGTTTCTAAAACCCTCTGACAATGTGTCAGAGGGTGTGACTCTTAGGATTGCCAAGTCGGCGTGATGGAGGTTTCTAATTGGTGCAAACACATCACAATAGTGATTCAAAGGTGTAGATTGAATGTGATGTGGAGATATGATCAAGGGTCTAAGAGAGTATCCGTACATCCCAAGCCTTGAGTTCTACTATAAAATACCCCGCTCATCACAATAGATAGTTTGTCCAATTTCATGTTTTAGAAATTGTTACCACTTTATTTACTTGTCATTTAAATTGCTTTTGTAGTGTAATTTGTAATTTCATTTTGAATTGTAAGCTTACTTTTATTAATGCAATTTCTGATTTTAAAATTAAATTCTCCTTATCACTTTAAATTGGGATCAATCTTTATCTGCGTTTTTAAGTTTAATTACTGTTAAAGAGAGCTCACATAAGCTTGATTTCTGGATAAATTTGTTAAATAGATTCAGTTTATGGTCTGGTTGTTCATTGTAACCCATTTTAAATCAGAATCCTTCAAGTTCCTAAAGTTTAGTGCATTTTTAATCATTTAAAGGGGTGTTTGGTTTATTGTGTTTTTCAAGTTTAGAATCTGATTTAGGAATTGTTTGTGGCTGTGATAGTTTACATTAGATCCCTTTAGGTGAGTTTAATCAAAATTTGCACTAGAATTTAAGTAAAACTCGTAATCTCCTTTGATTGTTCATTATAGTTAGTTTACATATGATTTAGGCTGCATTATTGTAGTGTTGGGTTTAGAAGTTGTTAGTTTAGCTTAACTGAGTCTTAGAATAGCTTAATATTACATTTTCAGTCATTAGATTAGGATCAAATTTCATTTTAGTCAAAGTTTGTTTAAAATCAGAAAAAGTCAAAAACATTCAAATAGTGTTCAATTTTGTTTTGTTTTTTATTTTTAATTTCCTAAATTTTTATCAAATCATTCTGAGATTTTGGGCTTTAAATATTTGTTTGCTTTTCATTTCATATGTTATTTTGTTATAATTTTTTAGATTTTTTTAGTAGCTTTTGAGAAGCTTGAAGATGATAGTTCAAGATTGAATCGCCTGCTTTTACTACACTAAATCACCCGTAAGTGTTTGGAGGCTAGGTTTTTGCTTATCGCTTTAGAGTTTTGGTTTGATTTTTGATTTGTTAGGTAGTTGTTAGTATAGATTTTATCTGAATTGCTTCTTTTAGTTGATTAGAACTTATCTTTATAGCCTAATCTGCTCTGCAAGTAGCTCCATCAGTTAGTTTATGCCCTGTACCACAGAGAAATAGGCCAGGCTCCTTATGTTTTAGATTTTTAATTTCATCATCTTAGGTCCATTTTAGCTGCAATTTTGGACATTAGGTCTTTGGTTGGTTTTCTTTCACTAGCTTATTTTAGTTTATTTTTAGGAATTTCCTAGACTAGTTGTATTTAAGCTCAAAGTAACCCCTTCAGGCCTGTTTGGCATAAGCTTTTAGAAACCTGTTATAGTGCTGAAATGATTTAAGGTTGTGCTTATTTGATTAATTTGAGTTGAAATAGGTTTATTTTAGTTAGAGTAAACTTAAGTTAGCCTGTGATAGCTTGTGGTTGCTTGTAGTAGCTTGTAGCTTATTTTTCCATAGTGCTTATTAGATCAGTTCATGCCCATTTGATTAATCTCCCATAATTAGTTGTTTCTGTTATTTTTCCAAGCTTCTCATTATTATTTTAGACTTTTCTGGAATTTTTCATATTTTTCCCTGCTAATTTGCTATTTTTCCGCATTTAATTTCATTTTCTAGCCTTTTTAATTAGCTTTTAATCCAAATAATTCAGAAAATGTTCAGAAAAATTTAAAAATAATTTTCTTAGTTTTAGAAAAATAAATATTTCATAAAAAGTATTTTTCCAGAATTTTTATAGCTTAAAAAGTATTTTCTAGCATTTTAATTAGTTTTAAATAGTTTTAAATTCATAATAAATAGAGAAAAAGTCAGAAAAATGTGATTCCACTTTTGAAAATTCTTTTTAGTTAATTAAGATTTTTGAAAAATAATTTTGTAATTTTCTTGCATGTTTTCATAATTTTTAGCATTTTTAGTCTATTTTAAATGTTCAAAATTAGTTTTTAATTCAAAATAAATCAAGAAAAATCATAAAAATTTGTTTTAACTTTCAAATAATTTTTAAATCACATCCTTAGCTGTATAAAAATAGTAGTTCATTTTTAGAGGTTAAAATTAGAGTAGTTGCATTTTATTCACGTTTTATTAATTACGTTAATCGCGTTTTAGTTTATAACTAGCATAATTAGTCGTAATTACTTGTTTTAATCATATATTTAGTTTTTTTAATTTCTTTTTAATACTTTCCCTTGCACCGTAGTTTAGAAAACCCCAAAAATTCCCTTTTTCCCCATTCGAATCCCGAATCACGCGACGTGAGTCGTTTAACTCCATTCATCCCTCGTTGGGAGAACGACCCAGGAAATACATTCCTTTGTATTTCTTCAGAAAATATCTGTACGAAAATGAAATATCAATTACCCTTTTTATTCGGATTAAACATGATTCCAAAGGACCTTATACGATTACTAAAGATCACACAAGAACGCTTATTCGACCATAAAAGTTAACGCGACACATCGTGTTTTAATTCACATTACACGCTCGTGTTCGTCATTATTTCTTATGTTTATATCCAGATTCTTAGTTGACATATATGACATCTATATTCGATATTTTACGTGGCCTTTATTCATGATTCCATGCGATATATGCTATTATTTTATTAGAGACCGTAGTCGAAAACATGCATATGATTTGGAGACCGAATCACACGATTATCAAACGTGAAGAGGAAAGAAAGATTGAGATGAGATCGTGTTACATTACCCTTGTTACGTGTCGAAGCAGGAAGACGACAAGGAACCAAGACGCTGCCAAAACCAAACTAATCAATACTTCGTCCTAGTGTGCCACGACCACCGCCACTCTCCTAAATCAGAAACCTATGACCAACAGCAGAAGCCCACGATAGCAGCAGCAAACCCACGTCCTACTTCCATAAGTGTTCCAATTTGGTACGTCC
Organism: Chrysanthemum lavandulifolium; assembly: GCA_022545495.1. NCBI lineage: Eukaryota > Viridiplantae > Streptophyta > Magnoliopsida > Asterales > Asteraceae > Chrysanthemum > Chrysanthemum lavandulifolium. The sequence continues at coordinate 210,450,154 of CM040246.1, forward strand.
TACTTCCATAAGTGTCCCAATTTGGTACGTCATCCCACGTACTAAATTGGAACACTTATGGAAAGTACATTGCTATTTTACGACTTAAAAAAGTACACGTACTAGAACGGGACACTTATTGAAAGTACATTGCTATTCTACAGCTTAACAAAAGTACATGTACCAGAATTAGACACTTGGAAAAGTACGTTGCTATTCTACAACTCAATCCCTTATTTAAATAACCATTTTTCATTCAATTCAATATTTTAAAGTAACTTGTGTTTTACCCGTTTTAACTTACATGTTAAGCATTTTAACTTATATGTGTATTTACCCAATACCAGCACCACATTTTTACTAACACTTATAAAAATATTTATACACATTTAAATTTACTATTTATTTTAATTTCTCAAAATTAACTTTACGAGTAACCGCCGGGTAAGTTAACCCGCGACGCTGTTTATGAAAACCTTGCACGCTTTATGCTTTTAACTTATACCCAACACCTTTGCACCTTAGCTTTAATAATCGACACTTAGTATTATACCCAACTAATACTATAATTTTTTTTACTAATCTCTACATCATGCCACCTATGAGACACTTGTCTCATGGATAGCTCTTGTGATGACACTTAGTACACATGTTAATCCAATATTTCATGTAACATTTATACAAAACTCTTCATCACATCATACTGTTTCATTTTAGCTCAAGATAATTTCACTCCCTCTCCTTTGTATTTCTTGCTTCCGTACACATTCAACACCACAACACCACCCATAACTTTTGATTTGATAGTTTATTCCATCTTGTGTTGAAGGTTCAAGTTACAAAGTTGTATCTCTAGTTCATTTCACCTCAATCAACACATAAATCTCATCATTTTCATGGGTTAAGGGTTGAGTTCATCAAGTATTTTCAAGGGTTATTAGATCTTGGATTCATGATTCATTTGGATTTAGATCTAGTAGTGATTCTTGGTTTTATCCTTGATTGATCCTACTATCTTTTCTCCTTTGTAAGGAATAACCACATATTTATTTCCAAACTCGATATTTATCATGTTCATATACTTATAGATTTGATATCTACACATATTATACATTTTATACACTTATTTTGTAAGATTTATACATTGTACATAGTGGAAAACTTTAGAAAACAATGTTTGATCACAACTAATTGGGATAGAATTGATCGATGACCAAAATGACACGTATAATAAAAATACGTGGTTATTTGGACTAAGAAAAATATGTGGTTATAAATCTGTGTCTTAGCTTTGTTTCGTCGGGTGGCTCGACCCGTAACTCTACCTGATGAATTAATTATAAAATAAACAGATAAACTATGCCTGATTTGGTAATCAGATTTTAATATCAAAAAAATCTTAAAAGTCATACATAACCCACTGTTGGTGTTCAAAGAGAACTTAAACGTGGCTGCTTGAACAAAATCAAACGGAGTTGTAGTTTTTAGATAGAGTCGTTTTTGTGAGGTTGTTGTAAACTGAAAATAAGCAGCTTGGACACATATAGGTATTTTGGTAATTTGACACTGGCTTTTTAATTTTAAGTAAGTAGGACCCACAAATTTGATACATAGACTCAAATACGTACCTTTCAAAGGGACGTGAAAACCGAGTCATAACTCTTTACGGTTTAGAGAAATGGATTTTATAAAATCGAGTAACCATTTTAAAACTAAACCGCGACCGAACATCGAGTTTATTAAACTTAACAAACGTGTTGTAAAACTAGTCCCACATTTTTTATAAACCTTATAAACACTAGGTACAATGGTATAACTTATATATAAAAACTTTATAAAACTCGCTTGCATATTCACGTTTATTATTCTCAATCTAAGACGCGTCATATTATTTTTAGGTTGCTCCTAGAATAATTCTCGGCGTGTCATTGCATTATCTTATTATACTTATCTCAATGCTTAGCGGTGAATTCATGGCCTTTTTTACTTGCGTTGATATACATCCGGTAAGATTACATGCTCAGACACTTACAAACATTGTTCGCTTTATTGAAATATATTTCTCGCTTACTAAGATATATTACTCGCTTACCTATTACATGCCTAAACAATTTCAAATACTTTCTTTCGGACACAAATTCATACGAACATGAATCATTTGATGAGCTAACGGACGTGGTACAAACTTGAATTAATGGACTTGGTACTATCTTGATCTAATGGATTTGGTATAATCTTGATCTAATAGACTTGGTATAATCTCGATCTAATGGACTTGGTATAATCTCGAATTAACGGACTTGGTACAAACTTTAACTAATAGACTTGGTACTATCTTGAACTAATAACTAAAATCTTGTGATCCGTACTTGAATTTTACACTTATATTAGTCATCATGAATTTCTATATGATTTAAGATGTTACAAGTCTTGTATGGGCGAGACTTGTAACAGGATTAGGTTGACATATACATGTTATAAGGACTTACTTAAAAAGGTTTTCATCTTCTTTACATTAAACCTATGAACTCGCCAACCTTTGTGTTAACACTTTTAACATATATTTTCTCAGATTCGTAAGGCATAACTTTAGCATGGAGCATTTGAGTCGCATGACATTTTTGAAGACTTGACACTTTCACATTTACCATTCAATAATATTTTAAAAATGTTTATGCATCTTATTACATTGAGACCTCTTGTTATAACTCTAATTTCATTTATCGAATGGTAACTTTTAAAACGCCTCATTTAGAGGTCGCTTTTCTATAACTTGAACTTTGTACTATGAAGTTATACCCACAATCTAATTGTCTATTACTACTTGTTGGATCTACCGCTAGCACGTTGTTATGATCGTTTGAGGCTAGCGTGCATTAACTGTGAGAAGGTCTTATTCTTAGATCTTAAAGTATGTGTTGATCTCCCACTCCAAACAAAGGTACGCAAGTGTTGTTATCTTTATTTTGATTAGTCATTAAACTGTATGATCACCGACTCTTGTAAATATTAGTAGAGTTTTTATCTTCCGCTGCTTTATTTTGTTTGTTGTTAAAGAAATTTTAAATTTTATTTTTACTTTTTCCATCATCATTAGCCAATATATCCATAATCACCTAAACATTATCAAAAAATTTGTAAAAATAAGCTTATGAAACATAAACTTAAATTAAATAAGCTCATAAGCTCAAAAGTAAGCTTAAACAAACACCTCTAGTTGTCCTTTTAGAAAGAAGAAAAAAAACCGTAGTCTAGTTTTAAAATTTCAAAATACTTTTTTCAAGATCTTAATGGCAAAAATTGAAATATCATTTTTGAAGAAGGGTTTGTTGGCACCCATAAATGGTGCACACGACCAGAGTTTCTTTATTGATTCAAACCTTTTGAAAAGGCTTAAGGAGAAGAGTGAGTGTGTTTAACATGATAGGAAGACGGTCGGTTGGGGATGGAGGAAGTGAGGAAAACATTATATGAAACTTTCAATATATCCCAAAATATCATTATCTAATTTCCTCCTTGATTAGTTTTTAGATGGAGTATTAACTTTGTTTTGTTATTAGATCCTTTTCATGGATTTTTATTTTTATTATTTTTAATTATTATTAATTTATTTTTTATTGTATAGCATTTTAACACAAGTAACGAACGAAAACTTGCCATTTCAACCTCTCCATCACATTTTTGCATCTTGGTCTGAATTTGACAAAATTAAAACCTTTTATTTCTTTATTTCATAGCGCTTGGGGAATTACATTTGTGTAGTATAACTATTACACAATTAGATGATCAATCAGTTATCTCCCAAATCCCAATACTTGAACTTTCAAAGCTACCACACACCAAATACAAAAAGTTGAGATATTAATCAACTGAGACACGGGTAATCGTTTGTTTTGACATAGCAGTTAGAAAAGTGTGTTAATGATGAAATACAAAGAAGAACTCCGTAAAATTTTGCACAAAATATATTTTTAGAAAAGTGTGTTAATGATGAAATAACACCTTTGATGATCATGTTTAAGTTGTATAGACTCAATACATGTTAGATAAATGTGTTAGCATGTCCTAATAGTGTTAGAATGGTTATCTTGTGAGTAGGTGCTCGTGGAAGCTTACGGGCGCTAATTAAGACCTAGAGGTGAGTAACGGTGCATTAGCTTCATGTTAATAGATTAAACATGATGTTAGAACTTGTGCAAGGTTTTGGAGATAGTCAAACAAATCATGAATAATATGCTCACAATAAGCATTATTGACAAGTTTAGCGTGCCTAAGAAATGCACGATGTAGAACTCCCATAGTAGCATCCTAAGTAGATGACACGTGCTTTTATAGTAGCATCCTAAGTGGATGACCAAGCATCCTATTGGATGAACCGTGCTTGAAAAGCACTTACGTCCTAAGTGGACGACCCATATCGAAAAGCACGATAAATAGAAGCCTCTCAAGAGTACTGCTGGCTAGGAAGTTCTCACTCATAGTAGGACGATTAAGCATCGCTCAGTCGAATGCACGTGCTTAGATATCATGTTATCAATAAGAAAATTCAGAATCAAGCTTATGTTTATGTCATGTACAGTAGAAATACGACTATAAGTCGTGCCATTTAACCATGTTATAGATTATTATGTTTATGTTAGAAATTGCAAGTATCATTTCATATTTATTCCGTTTACTCACTAAGTCACAAGGACTTACTGCTTTCACTCATGTTTCATGTAGGTAATTGAAGATAGGCAATGGGGCTTGTAGATATCGAGTAGGATTGCATTTTAGGAGATTAACGGCCACGCCGGGTATAGGTTACGAGCTGCTCGCTCTAGCACTTTGATTCTACTTGTAATGCCCCATGTGTCTTTCAAGGTCTAATATTAGTGTTAAAGTAGTTTATAATCGCCAAGTTGTTTTAGTAGTCTACGAACAAGTCATGTGATATGTGTCGTAAAGGGGGCGTTGGCATAAAGCCATTCTAGCCTAAATGACCCATTTTGGTTATGTACGGGTCTTATCGAATAGTAAATGTTATGTACAGCTTCTATGAAGTAAATATATGTCTCGCTTAGGTTATTTCAGTTTATGAGTTACTTCAAGTTAGTTTCTTTCAAAAAAAAAATCTAGAGTCGGGTTACAATTATCATATGCATAGGAACATTTTTAGTTATGAGGGCCTCTCGGTTTATGTCTTTCCACACATCTTCTGCTTTCTTGTGCAAGAATTCATAGGCATGCTCTTATGTGACACCATATTCCTTGACTAGATTTAGTACCCGCCTAGCGGCAATGTGTCTAGTTTTCTCGCAAAATTCGACGACTCATAAGTTTCTTTCAACAAAATGTATTTGTATGTTAGAGAATTATTTTCGAATAACTACAATTCGATGTGGTTGCATAGCGTTGTAAATATACGCTTTCAAGAAAATTATGTGAGTCGATCTAAGTGAGTATATTTTCTAATATGATGGTTTTAAGTTATTAAGATTTTAGTAATAATAGATTCGATCATTACAAAAAGCAATGGTATTATGTAGTTGGCAATATTATATTGTAGTTTAGAGGTATAGCCAATGCGTGTGACCGCATTTTCTTGCTTTGTCGGTAATTTAGGCAGTGATAACTATTTTTTTACATGTGTAGCGTTTATCATTTGGTGTGTGGCTTTTTAAACTTGTAACGTTACAAATTATCGCCATAATAAGATTATTTTGTACTATCAATTTCCATAGATATTTAAGCAATGTTCAAAGCTATTTGTTTGAGGTACAAATAATTATCGTTAAAGATAACAATACTATCTAATTTTTGTGATTCTAATAAACTTAAATAACATTATTGATATATTGGACGAAGGGCTATACAATATATATTAACTTTTAAAGACGATTCATATATGTTAGTCCCTTAAGTGGTGCAAGACCAACGTTTTTCTAAATAACATTATACAAATGACAAAATACATGTATCAAAGCAAAATAAATAACAAAAAACTACAATTACTTGGTCTCTCATTTTTCCAAATTTGTCACGCGTTTCACAACTACTTCATCGGCCTCACATAATTTTGTCAATTTGAAACCCTGCTCGACCCGGTGGTTCAACCGATTCAACCATTACACTAAAAACATGTCGATTTAAAACGAGGTCAACCCGACAGTTGGGTCGAAAACAGTCAAATTAAACCGTGTTAACCCGCAGGGTTTAAGCGCCCCTGTCAACCCAGCTTTTCTATGTGTATTTATAGTTTCCTTCCGAACTATATGTCTTCAACATTTCTCTTTAGTTTTAACTTTTAACTTTTAACTTTTAATTTTTGGTTTTTCCTTTATATATAGTATATAGCGTGGTACCAGCGTTTTGCCATGAAAATAGTCGTGACGATTAATCGGAGAAATAGATCTCGATGAGACCGATTCATCAATTTATATCGGTTTCAACGGGTCCTCTCTAGTTCATTTTCGGATGGCTTTAATTGGTTAGCCCAACCGGTGGCTACACGGTTTCCGTTGAACACGTTGATCCGGTTTTCAAAAGTATATGTATCAACTTATTAGCTTGTATGAAGTTTTGTGTGTTTTATTAATTTGTATAATCAGTATAATAACATGTACTTTTCATTTTAGGTGTTTTAAAAATAACATTAATTAGTGTGTTTAATTATTTCATGTTTTGATTATGTTGCTTCTTTAAATTGTACGTTATGAAAATTTCGATGTTGCAAAAAGGTCTACAAGGCCGATTAATCACCGATTAGGTGCTATCAATATCGACCTTCCGATTTGTAAATCGCAAACAAATCGGTCAACCATGGTCAACGACAGTTAACGATGGTCAAACTTGCTGAAAATATGGAAATCTTACCGGAAATACCCTAAACTCGTCGTAAATTAGTTATAATAACTGTTTATATCTATTATAAGATGTTTTTCAAGGAAAATCTCACCGAAAATACTAACACTTGCCGTAAATACTTAAAACTTGCCAAAGATGCCAATACAATTAATCACTGATTCGCTATTTTTGCAACCCTGAACAAATGTAATCACTTATAGTGGCTGTTTATATCTATTACATGATGTTTATAAGGAAAATGCTTTGCGGTAGTGCGGAGGAGTCGGTGGATCACTTATTCACTGGATGTATTATAGCCTCTAGGCTTTGGCAACATATTTCGACTTGGTGTAAGACCCAGAATATTTTTCCATAAGTTCGTTGGGTTATCGGGGCGTGTTAGAGAGATCTTCTATGGTACTATTATTATAGGGTGTTGGTGTATTTGAAGGCGAAATCTTCTTAAATTCCAAAGTAAGAAGGCTAGATTGGAAGAGATTATAGGAGAAGTCAAAGTTTTAGGTTTTCTTTGGGTTAAAAGTAGAGCCAAGTTATCGCTATTGACTTGGGATAATTGGTGTAAATTTGTAATTATGTAAGTGGTTGTTTGTGGTGTGTGTCGCCTGCTTTGTGGGTCGGTGTTTTTCTAATGAAGTTTACCTTTCAAAAAAACTATTATATATGTATATATGAAGTATGGCCGGCCATTAAACTCGAGAATTGAGCATGACAAAAGACATTTGGTAGTCAACCACTCCGCCACCTTAATTTTTCTGCGTGGAAGAGGGAGTATAATGTACAAATTTCTTACTTTTTGATCAAGCAATCAGTACTTTGTTGTATAGGTGTGAAAGGTAGCTAGTAGTTTTTTCAAAAGGATAATACCTTTAAAAAAATATTATATTTATTTAAAAATATTTTTTTTAAGTAGCGAAAATAAATAAATAAATAAATAAAATCTTGTGAGTACTAATGTTGATATTTTTGTCTTTATGTGAGTAGTATGTCATTTAACCCTTTCAAATTACATAAATGATCCATGTGAGTTTGCGAAAATTGCATCTATCGTCCCTAGGGTAAATTACATAAATGGTCTCTATCGTTTGGAGAAAATTACATCTACCTTCACTATTTTTTTCGATTTTTTGTTTCAAAATTTTTATTTCTTTCAATTTTTCGAATTTTTTAAAATTGCCCATTTTTTTTTCGAATTTTTTCTCAAAACTACTTTTTGAACTATTTTTTAGAAATTTTTTCATGAAAAACGCTTTCCGATAAAAAATTTAACTTGTGACAAAAAGAAGTTTCGTAAAAAATTCACATGTGACGAAAAAAAATCAAAACAAATTCCAAAAAAATTCGAAATAAATTTTTTTTTAAATAAAAAAAACCGACTAAAAGACAAAAAAAAGTATTTCGAAAAAAACAAATCGGAAAATTTTTTCGGGAAAAAGAATTTCGAAAAAAATTTAGAAAAAAATTAAATTTTTAGGTATTTTGGATGCAATTTTCAAAATTCAAATGGTAAAATGGTCGTCACAAGTTTTAGAACTCACATAAAGACAAAAGTATCAATATTAGTACTACAAGAGTTTTTTTGTTCGTTACTTTAAAAAGTATTTTTTAACAAGTATAATGCTTTTTAAAAGGGATTGATATTTCCACGGAAGGTTTTGAAGTATCCACATAATTTTAATGCAAAATTACAATTATGTCCCCAAATCTTAGTTAACCCGGTTCTTTCAATTATATCCCCAACACCCATTACTTACGCTTTCACTATTCCTACTTGTTTGTTTCTACCCTAATTGCATCACAACATTGCAATCGATAATCTTTTACTAGTATTGATTAATTTGATTATTATTACTACTTTACCTTTTTGCAATGTAAAGAATATTCATATGCTTTGCGCTTTAAGTCAATAAGTCACCATGATCACCGATTACGAATGTCTTAGAACTAGACAGTACCGTGCATAGCAACAATATTTATAGCGGCATATAGTTGTAGTGATAAAAAGGCTATATGTAATAAACGAAAAATAATAGAAGTTTGAGGATTTAGGGATTAAACATAATGTTTTAAAACCGTTTCGACCCGAGCGGTTACACCGTGTGTTGTACCAGTGGATGTTTTTCCTAGATTTGCTTGAGGGCAAGCAAAGTTTAAGTGTGGGGAAATTTGATAACGCTCAGATTGTGCATGTTTCTAGTAGCGTTATATGTGCTTTTGTATATGTTATTTGGTTATATTTGCGTGATTATAGTGCTTAAACGCAACAAAAGATGTTTGACTAGTGTTTATAACCAAGTGTAGGGAAACGGAAGGAAAGTAAAGATATGTTCAGCAAATGGAAGATTCCCGCTTCAAAGGAGGCATAAATCAAGATCTCAAGGACCTTTGAAAACCATAGTGATTGAAGAACCAAGTTCTACAAGATGAAGAAAGAAAAGACCAAGTTTCTGTAACTCAGGAAATCCAACTGGATCGGTTGCAAGTGCAACCGGATCGGTTGGAATTTGACCAGAAACACCAAAATGCCATCACCAACCATTCGGTCGCCACCCGCAACTGGAACGGTTGGCCCCTTTTGTAGAAGACGAACCGGATTGGTTGGTCATATAACCAATCCGGTTGGAGAAGCTGCATATGCCAAATCTTCATCACTAAATTTCCCCTTTGCATCCAAACGATTCTAGGTCCTTCTCTTGGTGTATTCTAGTCCTTCCTTACTCCTTGGAGGCCAAGTTCAAAGAATTAATACCCTAGGCTTTGGAATTAGTATAAATAGAGGCCATTTGTGAGCATATGAGACACACTTCAAATACAAATCTCTTTACTCATCAAACAAAGCTTTAAGCTCTCAAAATTGGTCCTTAGAAGTCCGTGAAGTTTGAGTTCCAAGTTCCACATTTGAGGCCAATCACCGAGAAGTCTACCCAATACTTTGGGAATCATTACTTCACCATTTGTAATCTTATTCCAAGCATTGTAAGACTTTTAATCATGTTTTCTAATGTTCAAAGTTCTGAGTTTATGTTCATGTTTGCTATGAGTGGCTAGTTTCTTAATACACTTGCTTAAATGATGTTGATTATCATATGATTAGTTAGTGATTGTGTTAACATGTTTTAATTCAATTTCAAGTTGATTCGAAGATCCAACTGTGCTAAAGTTTCATAGTGACATTTGTTAATCAAGTTTGACTAGTTGATAGTAATCGTAGCGGTCGAAAGAACTTATTGTTATTCAACTAGTCATAATCATTTTGTCTATGGATGAATGTTTTTACCCATTATTCTTGATTATACAAAGGAACTAAGGTGTGGTTGTAATAGAAACACTTTTTGAATATCAAATTGGATTGGTTGGAGACATCTAAAAGGTCGTAAGATTAGTTGTTGAGAATCAATTGTAGCCTTTTGTCTATGATTGGTTACCTTTTGTATTGACCATTTCTTAAGCAATTTGATGAAACAAGTGGATGTTTTTGTGTTTAAGTTTATGTATGTAGACTTATGAAACTTGAATTGATCTTGAATTAATTGGTTAAACGTAATGCTTGTTTTTATGAACTAAAATCTTGATGAAGGTTTAACTTGTAAGAACAATAGATTAGTCCTCCAACTAATTATCATAACCAACATGTTAAGAGGTTAACACAATCACATTAATTTATGATATGAAACTAGTTTAAGCAAGTGTAGTTTTTAATCATCTGAATTTCATTATTTCTATTTGCTTTGTTATATGTTTTGGATAGACTCTGTTGATTCAAACTTGTGTTTAGATTCACTCAAATCCCTGCGAACGATCCCGACTTACCTTCATAATCTTGCTATAACGGATGAGTATACTTGCTCGTATGTGTTATTGGTAATATTGGTAATTCACCTTTTATAAATTTAAAACTTGTACACACGTAGCACATCATACTAAAATGGGTAAAAACAAGTATATACTAAATGGGTAAAAACTAGCAAATGGTATTGACCCATAACCCATGGTTTTATATATACCACTTAACCAAGTTCATTGTATCTAGAAAGAAACCATGGATCAACCCATAACCCATGACCCATAACCAAAAATACCCATGAGCAAAGAGGAGCTGCCACGGATCCTGCTTTGTGCTAGCCGGATCCTTGTGGTAGGGATCCGTGGGATCCGAGGAACAAGAGAGAATTTTCTCTATAAATAGAGAGCCATTTTTCCTTTCTACTCACTACTTTACACATATACTTCCCCAAGTATTATAACCTCAACCTCGGATCCAAGTGATCTATGTAGTTTGTCTTTGTTTTATGTGATCTTATAGGTTCCTCTTAAAGGCGTAGATCACCACTTGAAGACGCAAGCTCAAGTCCATGAGTTTCCATGCTTGTCATCATCAAGACAACTAAGGTTCTCTTGTTGATAGTTCTTACTTTCTTCATAGATGTTGGGTTGAAGGCATTAGTGAAGAATGCCGAAAGTGTCAAGATGAAACCATTAGTGAAAGGTGCTCATCATCCGTGTCAAAGCATTAGTGAAGAATGCTAAAGGTGTCAAGACGAAGGCATTAGTGAAGGGTGCCAAGCATTGTGTCTAAGGCATTAGTGAAGGATGCCGAAGAATCAAATCAAGTCGCATTTGGGAAGAATGCCTAGGTTGTATAATCGATGAGGTGCATCGTTATACATATACGTATTTGTTTATTTCAAGGATGGTGATATCCTTGATGGTATTGTAACAAGGTGGATCTCCTTGATATTAGGTGTTGTGTTGTGAAGGGTAGTAGTTCCTCCATAGTAATGGAACTAGGTGCTTAGCCTAGTACCTAATAAAGGGTAGGCGACGTTGTGATAGGATTAGTTCTCCTTGGTGTGAAAGAACCCGTGGTTAGCCTAGCACCGTATAAAGGGTAGACGACATTGTGTTAGGTGTGGTTCGCCTTGGTGTGAAAGAACTCGGTATTTAGCTTTGTACCGAAAAAGGTTAAGCGACGTTGTGAAGGCTTCTCCGCCATAAGGAGTTGGTGTAGTGCTTACGAACTCTCGATTAGGTGACTCGGGAGTGGAGTAGGCAAGAAAGGTGTCCTTGTAGCCGAACCACTATAAATGCTTGTGTCATGGTGATGTGCTTTTACTCTTTATCTTTCATTACACGCTTATATATCTATCTATCAACGCCCATTATAAACAACCAAATAGATTGACATAAGTCGATCTAAATATTTAAAAGGAAGTTTTAAATTGGTAAAACTATTCAACCCCCTTCTAGTTTTCAACACAAAGAAATCAAAAGACGCCAAAGGTAATACTTCAAAAGATACAAGATCCCTACACCGGGAGATTGTTCGAATCAAGGCACTTCTTCTCACAAGAAAGAAGATTGTTAGAAGACGCCAAAGCTACTATTACATCAAGACCTACAACATTTATCACTCCTTCATTCATCACCAACACTTAGGGGAGATTGTTGAATCACTCCTAAACTTAATTACAAGTGTGGAAAACTAGAAGGGGGTTGAATAGTTTTGCCAATTAAAACTTCCTTTTAAGCTATTTAGATTGACATGTGTGTGTGGATGTTGATAAACAAGCATATAAAGATAAGTAATGAAAAGATAAGGGTAAGAAGCACAAAACCACAACACAAGTATTTATAGTGGTTCGACTACAAGGACACCTTCCTTGCCCTACTCCACCCCCGAGTCACCTACTCGAGAGTTCAGAACACTACACCAATCTCCTTATGGCGGAGAAGCTTTCACAACGCCGCTTAACCTTTTTCCCACAAAGCTAAATACCGAGTTCCTTCACACCAAGGCGAACCACACCTAACACAACGTCACCTACCCTTTATACGGTGCTAGGCTAACCACCGAGTTCTTTCACACCTTAGAGAACTAATCCTATCACAAAGTCGCCTACCCTTTATTAGGTACTAGGCTAAGCACCTAGTTCTTTCACTCTAGGTGAACTACACCTTCACAACGCCGCCTACCCTTTATTAGGTACTAGGCTAAGCACCTAGTTCCATTGCAATGGAGGAACTACTACCACACTACACCAACTCCTAATCCCAAAGGAGATCTACTCCTTTACAACATCATCAAGGATATCAATATCCTTGGATCTAATACTAGTCTATCTTGTACATCAAACACACCATATCGAATGTACATCTAAGGCACCTTTCACTAATGCCTTTGACTAGATCTACAAGACACCTTTCACTAATGTCTTGTGTCTTCACTTCTAAGCACCTTTCACTAATGCTTCTTTGTCTTGACTTCTAAGCACCTTTCACTAATGATTCTTGTCTTGACTTCTAAGCACCTAACACAAGTGCTTATCCTATAGACGATAGATACCCTTCACTAATATCTTTGTCTTGACACTTGAGATATCTTTCACTAATGTCTTCAACACTACACTTCTTGGAAGAAAGAAAGAGATCATCAACAGGAGGACTTCAATAGCCTTGATGATGAGGAAGCATATCAACTCATGGACTTGAGCTTGCTCGACTTCAAAGGTGGTGATCTTGCCTTTAAGAGGAACCTAGAAGATCACAAAAACAAAACTACAAACATAGATCTCTTGGATCTAAGGTTACCGAGATTTAACTCTGGGGAGAAAGTGTGTTAGAAAAGGTTGAAAGGATTGAGATAATGAAGAAATGACTCACTATTTATAGAGAAAATTCTCATCGTTCCCGGATCCCATGGATCCCTTCCACAAGGGATCCGGCTAGCACAAAGCTAGGGATCCGTGGTACGCTCCTCTTTGCCCATGGGTATTTTTGGTTATGGGTCATGGGTCATGGGTTGTTGGAATCACTCCTAACTCGTAAATGGAACGACATTGACGGGATTACTATTTCTATCTTTGTTACCTCAAACACATTGGCTTGTTATGTCAATTACCCATAGATGTATGTGTTTGGGTATATAAACCCCTCCATACTTCCATGGAGGGGTGAGATTTCTTGTGTAAGCCTTTACCTTTCAATAAAATATCACATAGTTCTCTCCCTTCTCTCTTGTTTCTCTCTCTAACTTGAAGATGGGTTTCTTACATCTTCCAAGACCTCCCGATTCACCATATCAACCACATATACGATCCTAACATTGGTATCAAGAGCCCGGTCGGTTTTTGTTATGGTTGATCTTTGGTGATATTTTTCTTGTCAAAATACTTGTTTTAAAAAGTCTCAGATAATCTTTTAACTGTTCAAAAAAAAAAAAAAAATTGTTAATGATTTTTTTTACAAGTTTATTGTATCGCTTTTTGCCTAAAAGTCCTATCTTTCAACATATCCGGTTGGTACAAGTTATGTATTTTTATGCCTTTAAACTTTCTCGTGAAATATTGGTGGTCAAGTCAATATGGTCATCTAAATGGGTCAACGGTTTAATCCTTTTGTCAAGTTTCGGGTTTATGAATCTCAACGGTAAAGTGGTCGAATACATCACGGAAAAAAGTCAACATGGGTCAAAACCCTATTTTTACGCATAAGGAGCCGTCTTGATGATATTTACGCATAATCGTGAAGTTATGCGAAGAACGCTGCAGAAGGTTTTTACGATAAGCCTTACGCATAAGCTTTACGCGTATGTCTTACGCGTAGACCTGTTACGCCTAAACCGTTTCTTTATTCTATGCGTATGACCAGAGATAATGATAAAGAAGAGACTCATAGTAGACTTTGAACAACAAAATACCACTGACTCCTGTGACTTCAGTTTTGAACATCATAAGTCACCAAAACCATAAGATTAAATGTTTATGAGAGATAATACGAGACTGACGTTTCAACTTGTACACCACCGCCACAACCAAATCTAACCCAACTACAAATCCAACTTCATTATCCTAATCTCAACAACATCTCGTCATAGATCCAAACCGAATCAAAACCAATTAATTTTTAATCATGATCTCAGATTCGTGTTTAGGGCTTTCACCAAAATCTGTATTAAGATTAAACACGTTTCCTCTTCATCGATCAATAATTTGTTTGAAGTCTAGCTTCATAAATTATCCGAACTTGCAAAGAATGACTTATAACAATCGTGTTAAAATCATTTCTTTTGGTCGCTTAATAACAAGTTAACACACGAAAGGTAATATTATCAAACCTACCCGAGACCATTTTTTCAGATCTTGAAGCTACTTTAACGCCTTCTTGGTTCAAAGATGAGGTGCAAACGTTAACAAAGGTTGAAGGTACGGTTGATAGTTGTCTTGGGTTTGTGGCAGATCTTGAAGAATGATTACTGAGATAAAGATGAGTTTGAGATTGGATCTAAGAAATGAGAGCGTTATTTTTTATGTGGTAGGCGGATGATATTTTTAGGGTTCGCAATAGATGAGAAATGTTGGTGGCGTCAGTTTTTTTGTTGACTCAGATTATTGATATGAGGGTTAAGGATAAGTGTAAATGAGGATTAGGGTTAGAGGTGTCTTCCCACTACTCTTTATATCCGTGAGTTTAGGGAGTTAATATTTTACAAACAGGTGAGAAATTAAGTAAGTTGGTATTGGATTTGGGCCTCATGATTTAATGTATTAATTGGTTTTGGGCTTATTAATTTTGCAAACGACTAATGGACTGAACAATTAATAATTTCGTTTAAGACAAACATGGAAGTAAAAACGTTTTGTTATTCAAATTTTGTACTACAATGTTTTGGATACAATTCTTTTTTACATTGGTAAACGAGTAGTATGTTTTGATCAAGTAAATGTTTTCACGGGGATACATTTTGACAAGATCGGGAAACCATTATCAAGTTCATTTAAACCGTTAACAAAGGCTAGATTTGGGCGTTTAACCGCAAGACGTGATTACGGAGTAAATTCACTATTATTCATTTGAGGTTGAAGTGGGATATCACGGGTGCGTGTACTTAGTATCTGAAGATATCGGGGTTGGTTGGATGGATGATTCTTCGAGATCCTTGTTCGAGCTTTAACCTTTTCGATTGACAAAGACTTGAGTTATCTAGTTGAACTCGATGTAAGGAGTTACGTTGTTGTGCTCACGACTTATAACTATCACTTTTAAGGAGTTACGTTGTTGTGCTCAAGTGTCACACTTAGGTGTGGATAATTTGAGAAACTATAAGTTTACCTTTTTTCGATCGTGATTCAAAAGGGTTCTTCGTCGACAATAGTGCAAGTTTAAGTCACAAGTTCGGGTTATTTTACTTCAGTCTCAAGTTCGCCATATTGGGTTTTCTCCATCGTAGTCACTACAAAAAGCCGCCGTAATGATAATGGGGTCGGTAAAGAGTTAGTGAGAAGAGTATACACGAGTAGAGAAGTTTTTATCAAGAAATGATTCTCACAAGATATTTATGGTACTTCACACTTGTTCGATTAATTGAACATACATGGTTTCGATGTTCCAATTTCATCATCAACATACGTGGTGTATGATTCGATTCGTTGAAAACATCGGGGAAGAGAGTATAGGTGTTCCTTGCGCCTTTGATGTTTTTGGATTTTTTTCAAAACCCGCTTCCTTTCATGAATTTCTTCAATCGGGGAAGAAATGAGACGATTTCAGGTTCAAACGTCTCACTTTGGTGTTATCGTCTCACTTTCACGAGTTATCGTGTGTGAAGATTACCTAAATAGGATGTTATGATGCCTTACACGGTCATTTTATCGAGTAATTGCAGATTAACGGTAACTACTATTCCGATAGACCGCAACATCTGTGGGGAAGTCGTTTCATTTCGCTTTCGTGGTCTGCTTTGGTGTGAAGCATCTACATACGTGAGAAGATCTTGTTGATTTCTTGCATGTTACCCCGAACGGATTTTCCGCAACAAGTCGATTACCTTGTGTGGTTTATCGCTCATCTACAAATTCCATTGCGATCGAAAACTTCAAAAGTTAGAGGAAATTTTCACTACATCAAAGTTTCGAATCATGAAGACAGCTTGTCGGTTGGGGAAGTCATTCTGAAAATTCGCCAAAAGGAGTGTATGGAGAAGTCGCTAAAGACATGCAAGATGAATTGGGGAAGTTAATCCAATTTATGCATATTACATCATTTGCCTACAAGTGAAGAAAACGGTTCTCAAGTCAAGGTACCGAAGAAGACAAAGAGCGAACCTTTCATCATCCTCGGCACTTGAAGAGCTTATGAAGACCTTTCTTTATTTGTTTTCTATATTTGTAGTAAATGTTGTAAGTAATCCCTTATGTCGTCCCATTGGGGAAGATTGTTGAATCACTCCTAACTCGTAAATGGAACGACATTGACGGGATTACTATTTCTATCTTTGTTACCTCAAACACATGGGCTTGTTATGTCAATTACCCATAGATGTATGTGTTTGGATATAAACCTCCATACTTCCATGGAGGGTGAGATTTCTTGTATAAACCTTTACCTTTCAATAAAATATCACATAGTTCTCTCCCTTCTCTCTTGTTTCTCTCTCTAACTTGAAGATGGGTTTCTTCTATCTTCCAAGACCTCCCGATTCACCATATCAACCACATATACGATCCTAACATGGGTTATGGGTTGATCCATGGTTTTCTTTATAGATACAATGTATCTTAAGGATACAATGAACTTGGTTAAGTGGTATAAATAAAACCATGGGTTATGGGTCAAAACCATTTGATAGTTTTTACCTATTTAGTATATACTTGTTTTTTCCCATTTTAGTATGTACTTGTTTTTACCCATTTTAGTGTATACTTAGTTAAGTATATGTTATCCCAATATGTAAACACTAGTTGTTATACATATGTATATCTAAAGTATAAAAACACTTGTAAATGTTTTAGTGTTTTATGTGAAAGCGTAAGTGTGTTAGAAAACTATTAGTTCAAACCATTTACGTATTTTATTTGTTTCGTTAAATGATCTTACTTTTGTTATCGACAAAACATTAGAAGATCGTAAAATATAAATAAACGCTTTACGGCTTATTTGTATTAACAATCTCCCTTTTGTTGATGACAAAACATAAGATTATTTTAAGGAAAAGCTAAAATTGTGAAGAGTTTGAATTTGTAGTTTTACTTTATTCTCCCTTTTGTCGAAACAAAAGAGCTTTGAAAGAAAGCAACACTTTGTTTTTAAGAAAAATGTGTGAAAATAGAAAAGAAATAAGAAATAAAGCAAGTAACGGAAAGGATCTCGTCATTATTCCCCTTGACGAGTCCATCCCTAAGTAAGGGTGTCAAGAAAGTAATGCTAATCTAGTTCATTTGCAAATTTTGCATAAGATTACGCCTATGTGACGGTGTCCCCCTAGATGATTGCAATTTTGCAAAAGGGATGTCATAAAATAAACCTAACATTGCAAGTAATTTGTAATGTATTGTTTTGACACCAAGCTCCCCTAGCTTTAGGGTGTCAAATTCTTCATATGTAATTGAATATCTACAAAACAAAGGTTAGAAAACAAGTATAATGCACAATTTCCGCATATATGATCCAGTTAGTAGAAAATGTTCCTGTTTACGGATCCCGGGTTCCCTCCTAGTAGGGATCCGTCTAGGCAATTTTAGGATCCGTCTGACCGATGAATAAAATCAAGAAATGGTGGTATAACAAGAAATGTTAATACCAAAATGAAATATGGATTATATAAAATACTAATATACTCGTAAATATAGCAAGTAGCATGTAATTTCATTTAATAAAACAAGAGTTATGATATACATGACTCTAAAATAAGAAAATAGACAATACATGACTAGGAATTTCTAGACCAACTAACGCTGATGCTAGGACACCACTAAAATTCTTCTAGCTCAAGTTTTGTTTAGGTTTGATCTCGTCAAAACGCTCGAGGAGATGATAGAACATGAAACGTTGGTCTTCTCGCATTTCATGTATCAAACTTTCAACATGTTGACAATGATAGCAATCTTTGTCATGGCTAGGTAGTGGTGGTGGATTAAATGAAATGGCTTGATGCGAAGGATCAAGTGAAGCGCTTGTGGAGCTTCAAACGATGAAGGATTGGTGGAGGTGCATTTGAGAATGCCTCACCAAGAATGATGGTGGTAAATGAAGTGTCAACTTCCATATGGTCGGGTAGTTGACTTTGATGATTTCTCATAATCCAAATAGGATTATATGATGGAGATGGCGAAAAGGAAGTTTAGCAAGTGTTGACTCAACACCTTGATTTTGAATCATTATTCCTCCTAATGAGGAGAATGTTGTCATGAAGCGGATGAGATAGCCTAGGAGGCAAGTCCTCTAAATTGTAGAGGTGTGTGATGATAGTGGGGATGTAAATGAAATAGCTCTAGGAACCAATGGTGATGGTTTAGTGGAGATGATATTGTTTGGCCTAGGAGGTATGGTGGTGTTTGGCATAGGTAGTTTTGTGGGTACTATCTTTTAGGAATTGGTTTGATTGGATGATGAAGGATTCTATCATTTGTTGGCTTGACCGAGATGATTCGGTTGAAGAAATTTCGTACAACACGAACCTTTTCATGGGTGGTTCTTTGGTGGATAAGTTACTACTTGGGGTTTTCCTCATGATAAGATGATTTCAAGAGGTTGCAAGAGCTGAAAGTTAGGATGAGAGTGATGACTATGGAGGTCCTAACAAGGTGGTTTATAAACTAAGAGATTTGGCAAGTGCATTTAAGCTTTAAGCCACTAGATTCATTGGAATGTGATGATTGACATGCACAAGAGTCAATTTCAGAGGTTGCATCGATCTAGGAACTCATTTAAGATGAGATGGAGTGTTGGAGTTAGGAAGATGAGTTGAAATGATTGTTTTAGCAAGATTTGACCTATATCGTCATCCGGATCCCATGGTTCCCTCCTCGAGGATCCGTCTAGGCCGATCCTAGGGATCCGGCTTTCAAGAATTATGAAAGAGTGGAAATGATGTTTCTAAGATCTAAGACCTATAACATCTTGAGTGTTTCAGTCTTCCTAAGTGTCTTAAGTGAAGAGGTGCTTAGGTACTTGAAGGTGGTGAGTGTTGTAGCTAATGATTGTCTTGAAGGTGGTGAGTTTCTAGCTAATGATTGTCTTTATGGAAGGATTTGGAACTTTCATGAGTACCAATAAATGAGCAAGGATGACACTAAAGATCGAATGTCAATTGAAGCTAAATGATCCTAGAGATCGTTGTGATTTAGGATTGTGTTTTGGAAAATATCCTAAAGGTTTTGAGATGAAAAACTAGGATTTGATCAACTTTGATCAATTTTGTGGTGAGGATGATTTATGATCAATCTTAGCCATAATCGAATAATTTCTAAGACTAGATGTGAAGGATCAAGTAAAAATGAAGTGTGAGTTTCGAGAGCGAAGAGTGATGTATTAAAACAAAATGATAGATCTATGAACGCCTTAGAGTGTGATTTATGTGAGTTGGAATGATTAGGAAAGATCAACCTATCTTGATAAGGACTTAATCGCTTTAAGACCCTATGTTTAGTTTAGTAAGATGTTCTAAGGATATGTTTTGAAATATAATGCTTGCAATTGCATTCTCTGCTTGTCGGATCCCACGGTTCCCAAAGATAGGGATCCGCCTAGTACAACATTTGGGATCCGTCCATCTCGCTAGGCGTAACCTTTACTAAAGGTATGAAATGATCTTGACAATGCATTATATTCCAAGATTTAGTTAAAGGAGTTCTAAAACTAAGATATCAAATGTAAGATGTTTTATTTCATGAAGGAAATAGGATTACATTGATAAAGCAGGAGTAGAGTAGAATTGATCCTATTTGAAATACTACTAAATTCCTTGAGTGTTTTCGCTAGAAGGATCATTAAGTGATTGATGAGTGTTGGTGGAGTCAAGAATGAAGAAAGTCTTCATGAGAGATATGTTTAGCGGTTCCATCATCTTGTTCACAAGTACGTACAACGGACTTTGAAATTAAGGATGAAAGTGCATAACATTATGATAGAGGCGTGTCAAGAACATTCCATAAGGGATGAGTTTATTCTTGAGCCTTGAAGATTTGCAATTCGCCTTTATGAAGAACTAGGCGAGATTGTATGGTTGTTGTGTTAGCAAACAAAGACAACATGTAAGCACAACAAGCAGGAAGAATTTCTCGATTTCCTAAGACTCCAAACATTTTCACGTAGGATGAGTGCAAGAGGCTTGTACTCTTCTCGGATATCCTTGAAAAGATAATGTTTGGATCGAGTAATATGGTCGAGGTTTGCATATTATGCGATTTAAATCTTCCGGAGAGGGTATGTGTGAACAATATGGACTATTCTCTTCACGAAGTTGAAGAGAGAATCGAGAGACCAATCTTCGTGAAGGCACATTGTCCATGATTTAGAATCCGGAGGATGTGAGCAAAATGCCCAAGGGTTAGAGCGAACTTTGGTTTTTGATATAAAACCAAAGGGATAGAGAGCGATCCTCGTTACGAATCTAGTTCGACTTGACGGAAGAATTCCATTATGAACCTTGGACATATCTTCTCGTTGATTTCAAGAAGACATTCTAGTCCTATGGCTCGTAAGGAGGTATTGATACCTTCTTCGAATTGTAGAGAGGTGTCTACAACACGCTCTTCGTGGAAGTGACGGTTTTCTGAGATTATTGAACCCACGGACATGATTGCCAAAAGTTGGGTCTAGAGAGATGTTCGGAGTGTAGACGCTAGTGAGTGAAAAATCAAACTCATATTCATGCGCATAGTTGAACCTATAGAGATGATGAGTTAATAAAGATGGTGTTTGTGATCAACCCATGATTATCTAACGCTTTTACTAGATTTTTATTAACAATGGTTTTTAACAACAATGATACTTAACTCAAGGTTTTGACATTCTAGTGGATTATTATTTTTAGAAAGATAGTGGTTTTAATCTTGCATGAAGATCGTTTTCAAAGAGAACGGATCCCACGGTTCCTTTACAAAAGGGATCCGCTAGTATATCTTCCGGATCCGTGGATCTCGTAGTAATGTAAACAGATTTGATAAAACATAGGTTTTACGCTTTTATACCACGAAATATGTTTTATCCTACATTTTCTTTTAGCATGCATACATGACTTCTAATGTATCATGAAGGAATATTGTTAGGAATTAGAAATTCCCAGATTAAAGAGTCGGTCACCTCAAGTATATGTAATCGTTAGAAAGCTCGTAGTCGTAGTTCTTTTAAGTTAAGTAGTTATTTAGTTAAGTAACACCGTGGAGGACGGACGGGTCTTTACCCACCGTATGCCCGATCCACACCAAGTGTGGCGAATTATGTAAGACTATAAATACTCTCTACCTTCCAAGGTAGAGAGTGAGCTCATAATAATATCTTTCACTTTCTCTCACTAAGTTCCCTAAACCTCTAACTTTCTCTCTAGAATTCCATCTTATTCGCCACCTTGTGTTATGGTTTGATGTGTATGTGAAAAGTTATATCTTACAATTGGTATCAAGAGCCATGGTTAGATCATATCTTGCACATCTTTGGATTTATAGTGGTTTTAGGTGGTTTTGAGTTTGAAAAGTTTAGTGGTTTTGCATCATTTGGTTGATTTCTTGTGTTAAAGTTTGAATTTTGTTGGTACTTTTATGTTTAGAATCATCAAAAGTGTTTAGGTTTTCATTTGGTAAGCTTGAATCATCTTGGTTGGGTTGTTTTGGATTGAAAAGTGAAGGTTATTTGGTTTTCAAGTTAGCGAATTAGCTCTCGGACTTGTTTTTCTTGGTAGCGACTTACGCTTATAAAAGCTAGCGAGTTAGAGCTAGCGAGTTAAAGTACAAGTAGTGGAATCCCCACTACGGTTAGCGACTTGTGGTAGCTAATTAGTCCAGTAGCGAGTTGCTCTTTAGCGACTTGCATATCTAGCGACTTGTGTAGCAATCATCGCACAAATTTGGCTAGCGACTTAGTCTCAGAGCGAGTTACTACTTAGCGACTTGCTCTTCCGTTGGCGACTGGGATTCTAGCGACTTAGACGTGTAGCGAGTTAAGGGTTAGCGACTTAGTGCACTTATTTCAGCGACTTAGTGCATTATTTGCAGCGAGTTAGCACTTTATCATCTAGCAACTCGAGTGATTGTTTACGGTTTCTCTTGATTTAGTAAAATCCGTGAAAGAATCTATTTCCGCTTTAATCATAGAGTTATAAAATCCCGTGATAATCTGTTAACATGTCTACCAACATTCCTAATGTTCCCACCGCCATCTCCACTGCTGTCGAGGATGTTCAAGCACTGGCTCGAGATACTCGCCCACCAATGCTCGACAGAATCGACTACGATTCTTGGGCTCAACGAATCGATTGTATTGCCTTGGAAAGGAAAATGGTGTAAACATTCTCAAATCCATTGATGAAGGACCATATCGGGTTGAAACGACTAGAGACATACTTGATACTAATGAAGATGGTACACTGCTCACGGAATGGATGCACCTAAGATGTACAATGAGCTTGATAATGAGGAGAAAAGAGATTCGATGCGCACATCGTGGCTTCAAACATTGTTCTTCAAGGTCTTCCTAAAGACATCTATGTCGATCAATCATAACACCGATGCAAAGGCTGTTTGGGATAACGTTAAGATGCTTCTCTCGTGTTCGTAATTAACTATGGAGGATGTGGAATCCCAACTCTATGATGAATTTGAGCACTTCAAGATGAAACCGTATGAGAGTGTCTATGAGTACTATGTGAGATTTCATAAGTTAGTGAATGACATGAGGAACATCAAGATGACTATGCCTAACATTCATTGAACTCAAAGTTTGTGAACAACATGAATCCCGAATGGCACAAGTTTGTCACATCTCGTGAAACTCACTAAAGGATCAAGCATACAAACTATGAGCAACTCTATGCCTTCCTCCTTCGTAATGAGAGACATGCTATGTTTGAAAAGTTGATTCTCAATCGCCAAAACCAACCGTGTGAGACAAGTTCGCCTAATGACTCAACAAATTTTCTACTCAAACATTGGAATCACAACCAAAGCATCACAAGTCATTCCTTGGGTAATGGTAATCACAAACTCATCCCCGATCCTCGCTCAAACAAGTCGATGTCGATGCACGCGTGGATAACATCGTTAATCAACTAGCTCTACTCATTAGTCAAAACATGAACTCTCTCCACAAACCAACAACAACCTACGAACCGCATCTAACCCACATAATCAAGCCACCGTTAAAGATGGAAGGATCGTGGTGCAACCAGCCAGAAAGACAAGATGATCTGGGAGAGGTGGAGCCGAGAGGTTATGTTGGAAACCGTAATCGAGGAAGAAATGGTAACCAAGGTCAAGTTAAGCCAATCAAATGCTTTAACTGTGGTGGTGAGGACACTTTGCAAGGAACCGCACATCTCCAAAGCGCCCACAAAATGCCGAATACTTCGTAGATAAGATGTTGCTGCTCAAGCTCGTGACAATGGTGCTACTTTGAATGAAGAGGAACATTGCTTTTGGTCAAGGCAATGCCAAGACCTATGATGCGATGTAGATGAGCAATTTATCTGTGAGATAGGTCACAATCATCAAAATGCCTTTCAAGTCGGTGGATCGCGATGCTTACGACTGGCGTGGATGATGGACCCATCGCACACACAATATTTATGGCTAGCATCTCTCCCATGGTGTCTCCCAAGGTCACTTCTTCACCACAAGCTGGCCCATCAAAGGACAAACTCATCTCGAGGTATTAAAGCTATATGATGATGTTGATGCAATGATGCATGACAAAGTACAACCAACCAAACTTTTGAATCAAATATTGAAAATACGGTAATGTCAATATTGTCCCATATGATCAATATGTGAAACAAAGTGAAAGTGAAGTTGTACCTAGTGATGCATCTTCCGCAATCAACAATGACTATGTTTTTGATGAATTCACCGCATGTGCTCCCGATGATTCCATTATCTCTCGAACTAAATGCCTATAAGGAACGTGTTGCCATTTATGAACAACGTGCAAAATTTGAGTTGACCACCGTGAGCAGGAAATGGATGACCAAGCACGACAAGAATTAGAAAAGTAATTTTAGAGAAGAAGTATTGAAACAAGAATTAAATTCTTTGCAAGAAAAACTTTCTAAAACAAATAAGCAAAACAAGAACTTCAAGAAAACGTGAAAATGCTTAAGCAAGAATTTAATGCAAAAGAATCAAAGCTCTTGAGAGATTTTTCTAATCAAAAATTTGAAAACAAACTTGAAAACAAGTTGTACATACAAGGAAACACCATTCGAATCGCTCACATGGTCACCAAACATCGTGTCTTAAGCGATAAGCATAGCATTCCCTTGTTGAGGAACCAAATCCGAGGTAATCAAAAGGCTAGAAATACTCAAAAGGTGATTTATGATGGTAATGAAATTCTTAAGCCTAGGCGTAAACCTAGTTGCGTTGAGTGCACCGAGGAAGATAAGAAATCGATGAAGTCACTAGGAAAGGATGAACAAAAACTAGATGACCCCAAATGCAAAGAGAAGAACATAAATATCACCCTCATGATTATAGGAAGGAAAACTGATTGCATTAAACAAGTTTAAGCCTCGACTTTGTTGACTCCAACAAGTCTTCCGGAAAATGGATTTAGATAAGCGTAAAGTCGAAAATATTGTAGAAACAAATCCTCCCTTTGGAAAATGCCTAAAGCTACTGTGGTATCCTCCTAACACACCAATGCATCTTGTTCCTAGAACAATTGCCACTAAAAGCAATATCTTAATTAGCCAATACGTTATTTTTCAACTATTTGTTGATTTTGAGAAAACTTGCAAGAAAAGGATCACACCCACCGGCATTATCAAGGAGAAAGGGTTTTGAACAAATGAAAGAATGTTATTTAATCGAGGTCATGCCCTTCTTTAAACTTTTAAAGGAACACTTTGAGAGTCTTAAAAGGGATAGAAACCGATATTAAGGGAATGGAAAAGGAATTTGATGCAATAATAGTTGAAATTAGTGATTATGAGCGCATTAAAATATAATGAGATCGAGAGGAAGAACCCGCATACATTGAATGAGAATCTTATTATCGAATGTGTTGCTCAAGATGTCTTTTCATCGCTTCAAATTGCTCTATTAATGCTTCCAAATTTCATGAACTATCTGTGGCCCCGAAAGTCTCCCATGATCGTGTCATTGAGCTTGAAAAAACTAATTCTAAACTTAATGAGAAAATTGAACTCGATGATCATGACAATTTGTTAAACATTTTCTAAACTAGAAGTTGAGTATTTTAATCTACAACTAAAATATCAACATCTCAAAGAAAATGTCAAAACTTCAAATTTCAAGACATCTTCGATGTTCCGTAGTTTGATGCGCTTTTCAAATAAACAAACGAGATGAACAGATTCATGCTCGATGTAACACGATCGTAAAGTTGAAAGTCCAAATCTCTCAATTAAAGGGTCAAACGAACAATATGACAGTTCCCAAATGCCTCCTTTTCTAGATTCTCGAATTCTCAAACGCTTCATCTTCAAAACCTAGTAAATGCTTTACAAAAGGAAAACGAAAGTTTCCTAGAAGAGAATGAAAAGGTTAAACGTCATTTCAATGAGTTGTTTGAATCAATTAAAGTCACTCGTAACAAAACAACGAACAAATAACTTCATTGCAAAAGGAAATTGAGAATCAAGAGTCGTAAAAGGGAAAATGCCAATGATCAATGCGGAGAATGTTGTATCTAAGGTTCACTCGGTAATAAATCTACTTTATCTCGTGACATATGTCCCCTCACCTAAGGAACAACAAACTTGCCATTCAAACATATTTCTCATCCCTTAAGGATTGCTTAGAATGCCCGTGAGATTGTTGAAGAGGATAAGCTAGAGAAACCTCATGATAATGCAATTGGACATGCATGCTTATACGCCAAACGATCTCAAGAAATCTTAGAATGTTTGATCACTATATGCCCAAAGACATTAGGTGAGAGAGTTAACCCTTGATTCCATGCTCAATGCCTAAGGCCAAACATGACATGCACTCGATTCCCAATGGTTTGAATGTGAGGAGAAGTGCACCAAATGAGTAAACATGACATGCACTCGATTCCCAATAGTTTGAATGTGAGGAGTAGTGCACCAAAGAGTAGTTCAGATTTTAGATCCGCAATACTAGGAAAGTGAACTCAAATGTGCCTCCTAGGAGTACTAATCTCAACCTCTAATGTTAAGAAAGTGAACCTCGAGTGCACTGCATGTAGTTCAGATCCCAAAGACATCTAAATGTGGTGCAAAGAGTAGTAAAACAAACTAATGTTCCCATTCCTCTACAGGAGTAATCATGACATTAAAGGAGCAGTCAAAGTCTCAAGACAATACAAGGAATGATAGGACCTCTCAAGCTAAGAATGTGCATCGGAGAGAGTAGAAGAACAATCTAGGAACCTTAAGTTTGAATCGAATAAAACGAATCGTGTTGATTCTAGTATTAGCCATAGGCGCATCGAATTAATTCGAATTCGATGCTACTTGCAAACCTTGTAATCGATGATTGCTTGAATTCGCTTTCTAATCTTGAATGTGATGTTAATGTTCGCTTAATGATGTTAATTGTCCGCTTAATGTTGTTAATGCTATTAGTCATGCTAAAAGGCTAAAAGGCAAAAGCGAAGAGAGTTAGAAAACAATGGAAACCCACAGAAGAACATTCAAAGTAATAGGCTTTATTGGATACCGTTGGTCATAAGTCTAATCGATAATGCCCACTAGAAAATGGATGCCTACCGGTAGAACTATTCCCTTAAGAAGTGGTCACATCAGAATAGGACTAATACGTACACTAGTATTGCATCTATTCACAATGAGTCCACTACTTCACCGTCTCGATATGAATGCTTCTATTTCGATGCGGGTGGTCCAACTGCTGTTACTAACCAAATGGAACCCATTCTTGCATGGGATCCCAAATATCCAGCTATCCATTCTTGTCTGTGTTCAACCGCAGATCGCTCAAATCGCTCATGGTACTGACTCAGTCGCTCCAAGCATATGACTGGAGACCGTCACAGCTCATGAACTTCGTGAGCAAATTCATCGGGACTCTAGATTTGGTAATGATCATTTCGGTGCATTATGGGTTATGGAGATTATGTTGTTGGTGATAGTGTCATCTCCGTGAGTGTATTATGTGGAAGGTTTAGGTCATAATCGCTCTCGTTGGTCAATTCGTGATTCGATCTAGAAGTAGCCTTCGAAAACATACCGCTTTGTTAGAGATCTTAATGGAAAGGAACTGCTGAAAGGAACTCGTGGCTCAAACCTTTACACTATCTCTATCGATGACATGATGAGAGCTTCACCAATCTGCTTGTTATCAAAGGCTTCTAAAACAAAGTCATGGTTATGGCATCGCTGCCTCAATCACTTGAACTTCGCACCATCAACGATCTCTCCGTAAAGGACTTAGTTGTAGGTCTACCTAGACTAAAGTATGAAAAGGATCATCTTTGTTCAAAGATGTCAATTGGGAAAAGCAAGAAGTATGCCCATAAACCCAAACCTACTAACTCACACGAAGTTCTTCATATGATTCATATGGATTTATGTGGACCAATGAGGGTGCGTAATATCTTTGGGAAGAAATATGTGTTAGTTGTGGTTGATGATTATTCTAGATTCACCGGGTCAAGTTCTTAAGGACAAAGGATGAAACTCCCGATATCATCATCAAACTCATCAAACAATTGCAGTTAGACTAAACAAAACCGCTGTAATTATCGTAATGCATAATGGAACCGAGTTTGTCAACAAACAACTTAGTGAATTCTATGAAAGCATTGGAATCACCATCAAAGAAGTGTTCCACGAACCCCTCAACAGTAATCTGTAGTTGAAAGACGAAATCGTACTCTTGTTGAAGTCGCTAGAACAATGCCGATTTACTCAAAGGTTCCAATGTTTCTCCGGGTCAAGCAATTGCCACCGCATGTTACACATAAAATCGCTCCCCGATTCACACCATTCATGGAAAAACCCATATGAACTTGTCCACAACAGAAACCTAATCTATCTTTCCTTCGTATTTGGTGCCTTGTGCTATCCAACTAATGAAGGTCAAGACTTGGGCAAACTTAGGGCTAAAGTCGACATTGGAGTATTTGTAGGATATGCACCAAACAAAAGGGATACCGAATCTACAACAAAAGAACCCAAATATCATGGAAACAATTCACGCACGCTTGATGAGTCGACCGTCAAATGGCTCCTGGACACTCCACCAGACCCGCACTTCATAACAAATCCTATTGGTTCTTCCTTGTTCCAAACTCCTCTCAAGAAACACCATATGTACCTCCATCAAGATGATGTAAAGAAATTGTTTGATCCAATGTTTGATGAACTCAGATGAGTCTACTACTAATGAGGTGCCGATCCCTACAACAGAGGATGCTCAGATTCCGGTGAATGAAGTCAATCCATCGCCTAATATCGAAGTCAAGAAGCACCGTCACGATCCTTCGCCTCATCAACAAATCATCATTCTTCAAATGTACATCATGGAAATGTTTCGCATCAATGATGAAGTTAATCCTTTGCGACTCCTCAAGATGCTCCATTTGAAAACATATTTGCTACTCCCGAATCATCGCAGAACCATCTTCTTCTGTGAGACATCGACTCGCCTACCTCAGCCTCAACAAATGCCACATGAACACCTCGTAAAATGGACTCACGATCATCCATTAGACAACATCATTGGTAATCCCTCCCGTCCCAGATCAACCCTAAGCAACTCGCAACCGATGCCTTATGGTGCTTCTTCAACTCCGTATTATCTAAGATCGAACCAAAAGATGTTAAACCGCTATGAATGAAGATAGTCGGTTCAATGCTATGCAAGATGAAATTCATGAGTTTGATCGACTTGATGTATGGAGTTAGTACCGCCCAGATCGTGCTATGATTATAGCTCTAAAATGGATCTTCAAAGTAAAACTTGATGAGCATGGTGATGTGTCAAGAACAAGGCTCGATTAGTTGCTAAAGGATATCGCCAAGAGGAGGGTATAGAATTTGAAGAATCATTTGCTCTAGTTGCTCGAATCGAGGCAATCGTAATCTTTTGGCTAATGCCGCAAGTAAGAACATGGTGGTATATCGATGGATGTAAAGACGGCGTTTCGAACGGAGATCTTAAAGAAGTCGCTCACGCCACCAACTCAAGGATTTGTGAATCAAGAGCATCCTACTCACGCTTATCGCTTTGAAGAAGGCTCTTTACGGTTTAAAGCAAGCTCCAAGGGCATGGTATGATACACTATCAAAGTTTCTTCTATCAACCGGATTCATCAAAGGAGCAATTGATCCTACATTGTTCACCGTGAAGTCGTGCAAACATTTGATTCATGTTCAAATTTATGTTGATGATATTATTTTGCCTCGATCGACCCAATGGAATGTGATCGTTTTCAAATGAAATGAGTTCAAAGTTTCAAATGTCAATGATGGGACAAATGTCATTTTTCTTGGGATTACAAATTTCAAAGTCCCGAGGCATTTTCATAAATCAATCTAAATATGCAATGTAGATTTTAAAGAAATTTGATTTGATTCAAGTGACCTCGCTGACACCCCCATGATTGACCGAACCAAACTAGATGAGGACCTCTCGTGGATCATGATTGACCAAACTAAATATCGAGTATGATTGGATCCTCGATGTATCTCATCGCTAGTAGACCGTACATTTTGTTCTCGTGTGCATGTGTGCAAGATACCGTGCTAAGCCTACTAAAAGCACCTTGAAGCGCTTAAACGGGTCTTCGGTATCTCCAAGGAACCATCAATATGGGACTATGGTACCAAGGACACCGGTATGTCACTAACGGCCTATGCAGATGCCGATCATGCAGTTGTCAAGATACACGTCAAGTACGTCGGAGGTGCTCGCTTTTTGGGTGATAAGCTTGTGAGTCGGTCTTCAAAGAAGCAAATGAGTACTTCTATTTCTCTACAGAGGTGAATACATAGCCATGTCATCTTGTTGTGCTCAAATCTTATGGATGAGATCTCAATTATCCGACTATGGCTTTGAATTCAACAAAATCCTCCATCTTGTGATAATAAAAGTGCTATTGCTCTCTCATGCAACAACGTTCAACACTCTAGAGCAAAGCATATCGACATTCGACATCATTTCATCGTGGAACAGTGGAAAAGGTGTGGTGGAACTATATTTTGGGAGGTCCGAATATCGCTTAGCGGACATCTTCACCAAAGCTCTTCCAAGAGAACGTTTTGAGTTTATTCTTCCACGCCTTGGTTTGAAAAGCCTTCAACCGAAACTCTCAAACGCCTTCGTGAGGAAGACGAGGAGTAAAGGTCTATCTTCATCTATCTCTTGTAAATAGTTTTTCAAAAACAAAATAGAAAATTATAAAACTTTCAAAATCCATAAAAATCAAAATTCAAAATCTTCAAAAATATTGTCATTTTGTCATGTTTTCTCGGTTCGATAATATCTACGGTTTTGTGTCATTCAAAGAATGACACGGGACTTTAGATGTTGTTCGAATTTAAAAAAAAAAAAAAAAAAAAAAAAAAAATCAAAAATATTTTTTTGGGAGAAAGAGAAATGGTTTATTGTCATTTTCGTGCAATAACCCGCTTTTAAAGAAAGAACAGAGCCATGATTTATAAACTACGTCATTGATTGAGGGGAGAATCATCAGGACTTATTTGTCAAAATCTCTATCTCTCAATCAACAACCTACGTCATTGATTGAGGGGGAGAATGATTTCAATTAAATTAAAAAGTTATTTGGCATTAAATTGTTTTCAAAAGATATACATGCATGTTTTATAAATGGAGTGTAAAGTCTTAAAATCCAATCCACATCGCTTAAAACACTTTCACAATCAAGTCACAATTCTCCTCAAAGCTTTCAAAATCAATTTAATTATATCGAGATCACAAATCTCAAATGATTTGATAATTGTGATCGGGGAGAATGTGTGATTTAAATTGGATTTAAACCGATAATCGGTAAATGGTTATAAAGAATGTACATGATGTCCTTCTCACATGTGACAAACGATTTCAATTTTTCAATGCACATGTTGAGGGGAGCATCTATCTTAAACCTTTGATTTGAAACGTGATCATTCATCCTAATGTGCGTGTTCCTCTAGTATGTGCAAAACTCTTTTCAAACCTCGAGGCACATATTGAGGGGAGCAAAATTATGGAAACCTCATCCTTCCCGGATTTGCTATACCCACTTGATCCGCTGAGGAAGTGATGTTGATATCTTTAGAAAATGGTAATCAAAAGAAGTAAATTCTTTCTCTTGCCTCCGTGCAAAACATTTTCAATAATTGATGCACATGTTGAGGGGAGTTCTCGTTCTAAAATATCAAAACAATTCAGTACAAAATGCTTTGACTATATATCACAAGTATCCGAATTGATTTTCAAATGGTTTTCAATTGGATCCAATGGCGTATGAACAATACCAAATTGACCGACCAACTTTACTTTATGTACGGTGATATAAGGATGATAAGGTTAGGTATTGGTTCCCATGATCCGCCGTAACCGAGGGATCTACCAGGACAATCCACTAGTTAGTGTAGAAGTCTTTAGGTATGATGATAAAAGGAGAAAATGAGATAAAGGAAGAGTGCGGACTAAGACCGAGCTAGTAATCGAATAAACCCAACAAGGTTCTAGCTATGAAGTCTTGTAAGCAATCAAGGGTTGAAGAATTAAAAAGAATTGAATGAGAAAGGGTGAAACAAATGACCCTCCATTTATTCAACCTTAGGGCGTAAACCGGGTTCAATTCATATGCTAACGATGGTAACATCGGTATTGAAGACAAGACGTCATGGACCCAAGGACGACCGCACTTCAACTTTCCAAACCACTCAAGTTCCTCTTAAAAGGACTTGTTTCATTCTCACGGGAACCGACATTATCTATCGACTTTCTCTTAGAGATGGTTGATATCAAGAAGGAGACCCTCTCCCTAGTCTCCGTTATAGGATCCAAATATGCACAAATTGAGTCTAGAGCCATGAGATCATCAATAAATCTCATTAGGACACTTTCAATGAAGACTCTGCTTCACACAATGTGGAAAGAGAGATTATAACTCGAGTCCTACGATTATCCTTGTGGTATTGCTGTAACATCCGAGTGATATGTTTACATATTCACAATGAAGATGGAAAGCCTCGAGCCAACATCAAACAAGCTCCCGGTAGGTGGCATGTGAGATCTATTTTATAGATCAACCATGTGACAACCGAATGTAAACAATGGGGCGATTCAATCTCTTGAATCAATCTCGGTTCGAGTTATGGATTGACGGATGCCTTTGAAAACCGGTCGTTGTGCTTAATAAACTCTTTTCTAGCACATCGATCGTGTACTCATTTTTCAAACCAAAGGTATTTTCATGATTGATAATTGTTTTTCAATAAAACCTTCGTTGTATTGCAAAAACAATTTCTATTGAGCAATACACGATTGTTTCTCAAATCTCTTTTCATCAATCGCTGGACTCATAATTCACCGGTTCACTCACTCGTGTTGTCTTCTTTGAGATGTTCCGTTTGAGAACAATAGAACAAATTGCGAAACCCCGTCAAGGAGATTCTTTGGAATCCTACCGATCACAGGCAAGATTTGTAATCGATCAACGGGAACCGTGGGCCGTGTACCTCAATTCATCGAAAGTGATCAAAGACACTTTCGTGCGATTTGTTGCTAATCGCTGTATGCGTGTACGCCCGATGTTTGCAAATGATCGTAATGAAGCGGTCAATCCATAGCCGCATGCTCACTTAACACATTCAACTCAAAAGAAATCATGATTAGTGCATCAATGACTCGATATTTTCACCCATGCTTCGCTACGCCGCCAATATCGTGATTCAACAAATGCTTCCGCTACTCTGATGAGAAGATATCATGATCCAGAATGTGAGCATGTCGGTCCTAAAGTCACAACATCACAAAATACCAACACCACAAAGGATGTCTCAGAGATTTTTGATAGCCGATGATCTCCAAAGATGGCTCAAACTCATCATCACGTGGATCAGTAAAAGACCTCCACTTGAAGTAACCAAACATGCAATGTGAAGAATCAATGACTACGAGCTTGGAGCAAAGGACTACATCAAGAATGCAAGATCAATTGTTACTGTATTATCTATTTGTATTCTATGTAATTTTGGTGCATTATTGAGGTGACCTCCTTAGGGAGATTGTTAGGAATTAGAAATTCCCGTATTAAAGAGTCGGTCACCTCAAGTATATGTAATCGTTAGAAAGCTCGTAGTCGTAGTTCTTTAAGTTAAGTAGTTATTTAGTTAAGTAACACCGTGGAGGACGGACGGGTCTTTACCCACCGTATGCCCGATCCACACCAAGTGTGGCGATTATGTAAGACTATAAATACTCTCTACCTTCCAAGGTAGAGAGTTGAGCTCATAATAATATCTTTCACTTTCTCTCACTAAGTTCCCTAAACCTCTAACTTTCTCTCTAGAATTCCATCTTATTCGCCACCTTGTGTTATGGTTTGATGTGTATGTGAAAAGTTATATCTTACAAATATGAAACATATAAATCACAAAAAGAAAAACAAATAATAAAGATAACTAGATTATTAGTAATATTGCATTTCAATGCTAAGAATAATACAAAGGATTGGTTATATGATCCCAATGTAGATTAACAACACAAAGTAAATGTCTCCATATGTGAACTTCATCATAGGGAACACAAGTGCGATGAGTGTTAGAGCGATGAGCACGAGTGCGATGTAAACCATGTTGATGACGGATCTTCTTGGTTTCGATTGAGATGGAATGAGGAGGAAGATGAAGTTTTGAATGAGAGAAAATTTTTGAAATTGGAAGATTTGAAAAATGAGGGTTTGATGAGATGGTCGACGGTGGGAGTATTTATGGGGAAGGAGGAATTTTGATATTTGTGTTTTGTTTTATTAGAAGATATGATTTTGGATTAAGTGAGATAAAACACAATTATTATAAACCATGATTTCTAGACGGAGGAGTGACACATTGTGAGAAAAAGCTTCCTAATGAAGCTTCATGTAAAACATGTGTAAACACGAAATCTACTCAAATAAATGCCTAACAAATAACACTTATTTATTAAACTAATATCATTTAGATATAAGTGGAAAGTCATACCTCGAATGCACTTAGGAATGTCTTTACAAATGACACAACAAATGTCACTTAGACGATTCCGTGCCTTTATGTTTAAGATACCTTCTTAAGGAAGGTATTCTTGTTACCAAGCAATTCCTACAGCTTGGTGGGTATGAGCTTTGACTAATCAACATGACAAAGAAGATTAGTGCAATTAAATGAAAAAGTAAATAAGAAAAATGTTGTTATCAAATCAACATCCAAACATATAGTTTTAAAAGACATGGTGTTTGTTTTTTTTAAAAAAAACTTTCTTTGTAGTTTTCAATTAACCATGGATCGTATCAAGTTTTTTAAAGTACAATATACTTCAAGAAACTTGGTAACGAAGCTCTGATACCAATTGTGGAAAACTAGAAGGGGGGGTTGAATATTTTTGCCAATTAAAACTTCCTTTTAAGCTATTTAGATTGACTTGTGTCAATCTATTTGGGTGTGTGTGTTGGATGTTGATAAACAAGCATATAAAGATAAGTAATGAAAAGATAAGGGTAAGAAGCACAAAATCACAACACAAGTATTTATAGTGGTTCGGCTACAAGGACACCTTCCTTGCCCTACTCCACTCCCCGAGTCACCTACTCGAGAGTTCGTAAACACTACACCAATCTCCTTATGGCGGAGAAGCCTTCAAACACCGCTTAACTTTTTTCCGGTACAAAGCTAAATACCGAGTTCCTTCACACCAAGGCGAACCACACCTAACACAACGTCACCTACCCTTTATACGGTGCTAGGCTAACCACCGAGTTCTTTCACACCTTAGGAGAACTAATCCTATCACAACGTCGCCTACCCTTTATTAGGTACTAGGCTAAGCACCTAGTTCTTTCACTCCAAGGTGAACTACATCTTCACAACGTCACCTACCCTTTATTAGGTACTAGGCTAAGCACCTAGTTCCATTGCAATGGAGGAACTACTACCACACTACACCAACTCCTAATCCCAAAGGAGATCTACTCCTTTACAACATCATCAAGGATATCAATATCCTTGGATCAAATACTAGTCTATTTTGTACATTGAAACACACCATATCGAATGTACATCTAAGGCACCTTTCACTAATGCCTTTGACTAGATCTACAAGACACCTTTCACTAATGTCTTGTGTCTTCACTTATAAGCACCTTTCACTAATGCTTCTTTGTCTTGACTTCTAAGCACCTTTCACTAATGCTTCTTGTCTTGACTTCTAAGCACCTAACACAAGTGCTTATCTTGTAGACGATAGATACCCTTCACTAATATCTTCATCTTGACACTTGAGACATCTTTCACTAATGTCTTTGACACTACACTTCTTTGAAGAAAGAAAGAGATCATCAACAAGAGGACTTCAATAGCCTTGATGATGAGGAAGCATATCAACTCATGGACTTGAGCTTGCTCGACTTCAAAGGTGGTGATCTTGCCTTTAAGAGGAACCTAGAAGATCACACAAAAACAAAACTACAAACATAGATCTCTTGGATCTAAGGTTAGTGAGATTTAACTCAGGGGAGAAAGTGTGTTAGAAAGGGGTTGAAAGGATTGAGAGATAATGAAGAAATGGCCCACGGATCCCTTCAACAAGGGATTCGGCTAACACAAAGCAAGGGATCCGTGGTACGCTCCTCTTTGCCCATGGGTATTTTTGGTTATGGGTCATGGGTCATGGGTTATGGGTTGATCCATGGTTTTCTTTCTAGATACAATGTATCTTAAGGATACAATGAACTTGGTTAAGTGGTATAAATAAAACCATGGGTTATGGGTCAAAACCATTTGCTAGTTTTTACCTATTTAGTATATACTTGTTTCTACCCATTTTAGTATATACTTGTTTTTACCCATTTTAGTGTATACTTAGTTAAGTATAAGTTATCCCAATATGTAAACACTAGTTGTTATACATATGTATATCTAAAGTATAAAAACACTTGTACATGTTTTAGTGTTTTATGTGAAAGCGTAAGTGTGTTAGAAAACTATTAGTTCAAACCATTTACGTATTTTATTTGTTTTGTTAAAATGATCTTACTTTTGTTATCGACAGCACATTAGAAGATCGTAAAATATAAATAAACGTTTTTATGGCTTATTTGTATTAACAAAAAGTGTTAGTGATTAATATGTAATAGTTAGCTTAATTAGGCCTTTATGTTGGTTATTAAGCTAAGGCTTGTGTAGAAGGCCCATAAGCCTTGGCCCAAGACCATAAGAAGGGAAGGATGCTAGTAGTGTTGCCCTAGCTCCTTGCCCTATAAATAATCCTTGTAAACCCTCACTTGAGGGTTGGTTGTTCATTTTATTCATTTCACTTTACGCATAACTATTCTCATTCATACGTGTGTATGTTTAACTTGTTCAACCGATCATCTTATCTTTCTTTCTTACATATTGAGGCTTGTGTTACAAACATGGTGACCTAACACTTCTTAATAACAAAAGCAAGCTAGAACAGATATCAGCTACTTTCCTTAACGAAGAATGCTCAGCCATTGTATAAAACAAAATCCCACCAAAACTCGGAGATCCTGGGAGCTTTCTTATTCCATGAAATTTCGGGAATAATATTCGATGCGATGCTTTAGCCGACCTTGGAGCAAGTATCAATTTGATGCCTTATTCACTGTATTCCAAGTTATGCAACAACAGCCTCAAACCAACAAAAATGAGCATTCGATTAGCAAATCATTCTTATCAATATCCTGTGGGTATTGCCGAGAATATGCTTGTTTAAGTCGGTAAAATCTTTTTTCCCGTGGACTTTGTAATCTTAGAAATGGAAGAAGATAGTAAAGTCCTACTCATCTTAGGAAGACCTTTCCTAAATACCACCGATGCAATCATCAAAGTGAAAGGCAAAGAACTCAACCTTGGAGTTGGAGAAGATCGAATCACCTTTCTAATCAATAAAGTGATGCGCTATCCACATTCCAGTGATGACACTTGTTTCAACATCGATGTTATCGATGAATTCACTGACGAAGAATTGGATGCATTACTTAATGAATCCGATCCATTCATGACTACTTCTGAAAAAATCAATGAAACAGACTTTGACAAAGAGTTTGATGATTTCATGAAAGTAGAATTCGAAGGAGATAACACGGAAGAGGAATAAATGGAGGAAGAAAACTTTGAAGAAATAACTTTCAATGACGAGATGAGAATTAAGTCCTCTATCGAAGAACCACCCACTGATCTCGTGCTCAAACCTCTCCCTGATCATCTTGAATATGCTTACTTGGAGGAAAACTCACTTCTTCTAGTATTCATATCTTCATTGCTCGAGGACAATGAGAAAGAAAGTTTAGTTTCTGTCCTCAAAAATAACAAACAAGCTTTCGCTTGGAAAACATCTGATATTCCAGGAATAAGTCCCAATTTCTGCAAACACAAAATCAATTTCGAAGAGGGAGTCAAACCTGTGGTAGAACGTCAACGTCGACTCAATCCCAACAGGAAAGAAGTCGTTAAAAAGGAAATCATAAAACTTCTCGATGTTGGTATCATTTACCCAATTGAAGATAGTCCTTGGGTAAGTCCCGTTAATTGTGTTCCCAAGAAAGGAGGGATGACGGTTGTGACTAATGAACGGAATGAACGTCCCCACTAGAACTTTCATTGGTTGGCGCGTTTGTATTGACTATCGGAAATTAAACAAAGCCACCAGAAAAGATCATTTTCCACTCCCGTTCATGGATCAAATGCTTGAAAGACAAGCAGGAAATAAATTCTTTTGTTTCCTCGATGGATTTTCAGGATACTTCCAAATTCCAATCGATCCTAATGACCAATAAAAAACCACTTTCACTTGTCCTTTTGGAACCTATGCATATCGGCGTATGCCTTTTAGTCTTTGTAATGCACCTGTGACTTTTCAAAGGTGTGTGATAGCCATATTCCAAGACATGCTCGAAACCTCCATGGAAGTTTTCATGGATGACTTTTCAGTCTTCGGAGACTCATTTGAAGCTTGTCTTTCCAATCTTGATAAAATGCTCGAAAGATGCGAAGCTTCACATCTTGTCCTTAATTGGGAAAAATGTCACTTTATGGTGACCGAAGGAATTGTGCTTGGCCACAAGATCTCTAGTGCAGGCATGGAAGTAGACAAATAAAAAACCGACATTATCAAGAAAATTCCACCACCAACTAACGTCAAAGCCGTTAGAAGTTTTTTAGGACATGCCGGTTTCTACCGCCGCTTTATCAAAGATTTTTCAAAAATATCCCGTCCAATGACAAAACTTCTTGAGAAGGAATCTATCTTTGACTTCAATGCTGATTGCATAAAAGCTTTTGAAACGTTGAAATCTCAATTAACTAGTGCTCGATCATGGTTTCACCTAATTGGTCACTACCCTTGAACTTATGCGATGGCGTGATTTTACTGTTGGAGTCATCTTAGGCCAACGAGAAGGAAAACACTTTCGGCCTATATATTTTGTTAGCAAGACATCGAATAGTGCTCAAAGAAAATTATCTTGTCACGTAAAAGGAATTATCGGCGTAGTTTTCGCATTCGACAAATTCCGATCCTACCTTGTGCTCTAAAAAACAGTCGTGTTCACCGATCATTCGACACTCAAATATCTGTTCACCAAGCAAAATGCTAAACCGCGTCTCATTCGATGGATTTTGCTACCCAAGAGTTTGACATCGAAATCAAAGATAAGAAAGGAGCAGAAATCTAGTCACGATCATTTATCACGCCTTGAAAACCCGATCTTGAGGAATTAAAGGAAGAAGAAATCGATGATTACTTCGATGAAACTCTCATGACCGTCGATGGAAATGACGATCCTTGGTTTGTTGACTTTGCGAACTATCTCATCAAGAAATTCTCGTAAAAGGTTTAACCCACACTCAAAGGAGCAAATTCTTTTCGGAACTTAAATACTACTTTTGGGAAGAACCATATCTTTTCAAAATGTGTCCGGATGGAATGATCCGAAGATGTGTTTCTGGTTCCGAAACCCACAAGATTCTTGACGAATGTCATCATGGCCCAACTGGAGGACATTATGGTCCTTCCATCACAGCTAAAAAAGTTTTTGATCCTAGATTCTATTGGCCAACAATATTCAAAGAAGCACATGCACTTGTTCAGAATTGTGATGCTTGTCAAAGAACGACCAATCTTTCGCGCAGAGACGAAATGCCGTTGACAAGCATTCAAGTGTGTGAAATATTCGATATTTGGGGAATATATTTCATGGGACCATTTCCTAAATCCCACAAATACGAATACATTCTCGTTGCTATAGATTACGTGTCCAAATGGGCAGAAGCTGAAGCTTTACCAACCAACGATG
Organism: Chrysanthemum lavandulifolium; assembly: GCA_022545495.1. NCBI lineage: Eukaryota > Viridiplantae > Streptophyta > Magnoliopsida > Asterales > Asteraceae > Chrysanthemum > Chrysanthemum lavandulifolium. The sequence continues at coordinate 210,490,435 of CM040246.1, forward strand.
CTCGCGTCGTCGTTAATTTTCTCAAAAAGCTTTTTGCTCGTTATGGAATACCCAAAGCCTTGATAAGCAATCGAGGAACCCATTTCTGTAACCAACAAATGGAGAAAACCATGAAAAGATATGGAATTCATCATCGATTCGTGACAGCTTATCATCCACAAACCAGTGGGCAAGTTGAAAACACCAACAGAGCTCTTAAAAGAATACTCGATAAAACAGTGAAGGATAATCCTTAAGTGTGGTCGAAGAAACTTGACGACGCCTGTGGGCGTTTGCATCTGACTTATAAAACTTCAATTGGCACAACTCCTTACAGACTCTGTATGGAAAGACTTGTCATTTTCCATTCAAGTTGAACATCATGCTTATCGGGCTCTCGAAACTGTAATAACGATCTCAAAATAGCTGGACAAAAGATATTCTAGCAATTGCACGAACTCGATGAATTAAGACTCCGAGCTTATGAAAATTCCAAACTGTATAAAGCCAGAACAAAAGCTTATCACGACAAAAAGCTAAGATTTATAAAAGAATTCAAAGCCGGAGATAAAGTTCTGCTTTTCAACATGAAATTCAAATTCAAGGCTCCTAAATTAAAACCAAGATGTTTTGGACCATATATCGTTAAACATGGATATCCATCCGGCTATGTCGAACTTTATGACAAACAAGGTGGAAGTTTCATTGTTAATGGGCACCGAATCAAGTTATACTATGATAAGGAGCAAATGAATGAAATATCAGTTGAGACAGGTTCCCCCGAAAAATAATTCGAAACCATCACCTTTGTAGCCCCTTTTCCAGGAAGAATCCAACAAATTGATCCTTGGAAACCATCTATTGAGTTAAATGCGAACGATATTGAAGCTACCGTGAAGAATTCATGTATATCCCCAAACTTTTCAAAATGTTAAAAGTCGATCGTGTCCAAGTGAATTGGGAAGATTCGAGTCGGTGATGACTCGGTAATAAAACAAGCACTTCTGGAGGCAACCCGTGTGTTTCCGATTTGATTTTCTGTGGTCAAGCCCCAAAGTTTAAACCTTTGGTTGAACTTAAGTGTGGGGGGTGCCACCTCTTAATAAAATTCTTTTGTTAGTATATAAGATTTTGTGCAGGTAATGATTACTCTAGTGGACGCTAGGAATGAAGATAATTAAGCTGATAAACTCATTGGAATATCTGGTTTCATCTCTATTTTTCCCTATTTCTATACTTTGAAGTTCATTTTTCACATTGAGGACAATGTTTAACTTAAGTGTAGGGGGTGAATAGGAAAATTAGAGTTTTCAAGCTTAAAATTAAAATTTTGTTTGCCCTTGTGATCTAGTTATTTTTCACGCTTTTAGGATAATATATTAGAATAACTGGATCAAACCACTGGTAAAACAGGTAATATTTGAAACTTCGAGATGTGTTCCGATTATTATTGCATTCCATTATGGGATCGATAAACATTTGCTAGCACAAATTATAGCCCTTACCACTAAATTGTGAGGATTTAAGCTCGTTCTATATAAAGCATATATCTTTTATGCTTGGATCTTTTGCTATGAGTGTGCGGTGATTTTATTTATTCTAGAACTTGTACTTGTAAATCATTACCAGACCGCAGTGAGATCGCATTCGTGCGATATAAGTGAATTAGTGTGATAAAGAGGCACTTTAGGATTTAACCCAAATGGCCTTCCATTTTTCATATCATGCTATATTAACTAGCCACATCGGTTAGTTAACCACCTACATGGACCCATTTGTAGTGCTCATTTTTAGCACTAGATACCCCTAGTTACACCCTCTGAGCCATCCTTTTCATTTTTGCTTCATCCATAAAATACAAAAAGATTTTACACTTTAAACCTTAGCCTAACCCTTGTCAATGTCTAAACGGTTGGTTGCTAGTCACCTGGAAAGTGAAGATTGTTCAAATGATTATGAGTTACCGCATCTTGTTAGATTGATTGAGCCATTTCATGGAGTGCCATGAGTCTGAGTTAAAATATATATATATATATATATATATATATATATATATATATATATATATATATATATATATATATATATATATATATATATATATATATATATATATATATATATATATATATATATATATATATATATATATATATGAAAGTATGAATGTATTAGCCAATGTGCTATATTCAAAGAAAAATTGTCATGGCGAAGCAAAGCGAAGAGTTGTGGAAATCCAAGAAAAGAAAATAAAGCTATAATCATTTATAGGTTCACGGATTGTTTGGTAGCTAGCGAAGACGGTATTAGACTTGATTTTATTTTATTTTAACACCAATTTCATAAACATTCCCATGCCTTATCCATACCCTTAACCCGAAGCCGTAACATTATAACCGAATAAAAGTCCTCTTTAGATGTTTTTTCTTGGTTCTCACGCCACGTCGGTGGAGTTTTGTTTCTTGTACAAGATTATAGTAATGATCTAATCATGACTGAGCAATGAGTGTGATTTATCTTGTTACTCCACTAAAAATGAGTGATTGAGTGAATTATATTTCGTTCCTTTTTCATGAGGTGTTTTGAAATGTTAATCATGCAAGAAAATCATTGGATATTGTCAGACATCTTGAAAGTTTCACTTTTAAAAGCATAATTGATGAATCTTCTCTCGTACTTGTACTTGGTTGATTTGCATCACATTTTTCATAATCATGATCTTGTACCAGTGGATGTTTTTTCCTAGATTTGCTTGAGGGCAAGCAAAGTTTAAGTGTGGGGGAATTTGATAACACTCAGATTGTACATGTTTTCAATAGCATTATGTGTGCTTTTGTATATGTTATTTGGTTATATTTGTACGATTTCAGTGCTTAATCGCATCAAAAGATGTTTGTCTAGTGTTTATAACCAAGTGCAGGGAAACGGAAGGAAAAGTGAAGGAATGTTCAACAATTAGAAGATTCCCGTTTCAGCTTAGCATGTCAAGCACAAATCAGTATCTCAAGTACCATTGAAGACCATAGTGATTGAAGAACCAAGTTCTACAAGTCAAAACGAAGTAAAGTTGATTTTCCATAACTCATGAAGACCAACCGGATTGGTTGCAATAGCAACCGGATCGGTTGGAAGTCGACCAAAAAGTGCCTAGACGCCCATCCAACCGTTCGGTCGCCACCCGCAACCGGAACGGTTGGAACCTTTGTAGAAGACCAACCGGATCGGTTGGTCATGTGACAGATCCGGTTGGAGAGCCTGTTTCTACCAAATCTTCATCACTAAGTTTCCCCTTTGCATCCAAACGATTCTCGGTCCTTCCCTTGGTGTATTCTAGTCCCTTGCTAACTCCTTCGAAGCCAAGTTCAACAATTAATACCCTAGGCCTTGGAACTAGTATAAATAGAGACCTCTTGTGAGCATATGAGACACACACTTCAATACAACTCTCTACTCATCAAACAAAGCTCTTAAGCTCTCAAATTCGTCCTTAGAAGTCCGGAAAGTTTGGAGTTCTAGAAGTTCCACATTTGGAGGTCAAAACACCAAGAAGCCTACCCCAATACTTTGGGAATCATTACTTCACCATTTGTAATCTTATTCCAAGCATTGTAAGACTTTTAATCATGTTTTCTAATGTTCAAAGTTATGAGTTTATGTTTATGTTTGCTATGAGTGGCTAGTTTCTTTATACACTTGCTTAAATGATGTTGATTATCATATGATTAGTTAGTTATTGTGTTAACATGTTTTAATTCAATTTTAAGTTGATTCTAAGATCCAATTGTGCTAAAGTTTCATAGTGACATTTGTTAATCAAGTTTGACTAGTTGATAGTAATCGTAGAGGTCGAAAGAACTTATTGTTATTCAACTAGTTATAATCATTTTGTCTATGGATGAATGTTTTTACCCATTATTCTTGATTAAACAAAGGAACTAAGGTGTGGTTGTAATAAAAACGCTTTTTGATTATCAAATTGGATTGATTGGAAACATCTGAAAGGTCGTAAGATTAATTGTTGAGAATCAATTGTAGCCTTTTGTCTATAACCGGTTACCTTTTGTATTGATCATTTCTTAAGCAATTTGATGAAACAAGTAGATGTTTTTGTGTTTAAGTTTGTGAAAGTAAACTTATGAAACTTGAATTGATCTTGAATTGATTGGTTAAACTTGATACTTGTTTTTATGAACTAAAATCTTGACGAAGGTTTAACTTGTAATAGCAATAGATTAGTTCACCAACTAATTATCATAACCAACACGTTAAGAGGTTAACACAATCACACTAATCTAGGATATGAAACTAGTTTAAGCAAGTGTAGTTTTTAATCATCTGAATTTCTTTATATCTATTTGCGTTGTTATATGTTTTGGATTATCTTTGTTGATTTAAGCTTGTTAATCAGATTCACTCAAATCCCTGCGAACGATCCCGACTTACCTTTATAATCTTGCTATAATGGACGAGTGCACTTGCTCGTATGTGTTATTGGTAAAATTGGTAATTCGTCTTTTATAAATTTAAAACTTGTAGACACGTAGCACATCAAAATGTTAAGCCAAACTTTGAATCCGGGAGATATCTAAATAAAGCCTCTGTCTCTGGACTCGTAAATGAGTTGTTTCGGTCACCATAAAAAGGATATCTCCCTAAATCATGTTAAATTAGGACCTTGATGTGGACCTCATTCTTGTGTGCAACGGTTTTCGAGGGAAGATGGAAAACTAATTAGCGTCTTAGCTTCATATCTTTATCGGAATAAAAATTATCGAAACGAGAAATTTGAAGAAATTCATTTCTTACAAAAATAAAATAAATAGAGGAAAAATAGGAAAATGAGAGCAAGAGGTAATTACAGAAGTAACTACCATGGGTAGTGTTAGCATCTAGAGTCATATTTAACAATGATTTCGATTTTACGCTTAGTTTGGGGACTTGTGAAAAACCAGTGACGATGTATTCTATCCATATGGTCACTTCGCGCTGAGTTGTGTTTCCTACTCCGTGATCCTAAAATGTCGTTTGAAAAATGTTGGAGTTATTGATCGACATGAAAGTTCAACAAACTGTCACTCCTTAATCGTAATATCTATATGTGAATTTAAAAGGTAAACAGGGCGTTTTTAGAATTAAGGGTTTCTTAATCTCTTTTGAGGAATCTTGGCTACTTTTCATAGGTTTAGTAGAAAGGGATTGAAATCCTTAGTTTTAGAAGCGTGAGTTGATTGCATTGCGTGGGGACACGACAATCGTCTAGTCGGGGGTATTTTGGTATGTGCTAAAACACATACTATTTCTTTACCAAAATAGACCAAAAATAACCAGAAAATAGCCGTTTATGCCTAATATTTATTGGTTTCTTGAGTTTATGCATGTGCAGGTACGGATATGACAAAACAGACAAAAGAAAGCCAAAACCGAAGAAAACCGAGCACGAGAGAGAGAAGAAAGCAAAAGCCGATGCCGGGATTCTATTTCAGGGACTTTGATGCTCAAAAGATCATATTACGGATTTCAGGACATGTTTTGGGAATTTTCACATCATTACCTTCACTTTCCCGTATTTTCACTTCTCACCTTTCACTATCCCAAATTTTCACATTACACCCTTAACTTTCACAAATTACCAAATTTTCACCATTTTACCCCCTCATTTATCCAACTTACCAATTTTACCTATTCTGCCCTCATTTAACCAAATTACCAAAACTCACCCCACCTTTCCATAATTTACACCATGGATCCTTATAAATTGAAAAATATCATATATGGTCCTTGTGCTAAATATGGATACAAAGTACAAATAAAAAATAAACCAAAACACTTATCCAACCTAAGCCCATAATACCCAAGCCCATTCCTAAAACTATACCCGTTTTTACTAAACCCCACGGTCAAACTATACCCATAACCCGGTCAACCCTTAATAACCCACCCAGTCAAAATAAAATAAAAAATACCTCCTGATTCCCATCGCGCCTAAACCTATAACCACTTTTACTATTTAACCATCTTCCCCAAAAATTACCCCTTACACCATAGTTACCCGTACTTAAAACAGTTTCTAGAACCCTCTGACAACGTGTCAGAGGGTATGACTCATAGGATGGCCAAGCTGGCAGATGGAGGGTTTCTAATTGGTGCAAACACATCACAATAGTGATCCAAAGGTGTAGATTGAATGTGGTGATGTGGAGATATGATCAAGGGTCGAGAAGAGAGTATCCAGAAGCATCCCAAGCCTTGAGTTCTACTATAAAATATCCTGCTCATCACAATAGATAGTTTGTCCAATTTCATGTTTTAGAAATTGTTACCACTTTATTTACATGTCATTTAAATTGCTTTTGTAGTGTAATTTGTAATTTCATTTTGAATTGTAAGCTTACTTTTATTAATGCAATTTCGATTTTAAAATTAAATTCTCCTTATCACTTTAAATTGGGATCAATCTTTATCCGAGTTTTAAGTTTAATTCTCATTTAAAGAGAGCTCACATAAGCTTGATTTCGGATAAATTTGTTAAATAGATTCGGTTTATGGTGCAGTTGTTCATTGTAACCCATTTTAAATCAGAATCCTTCAAGTTCCTAAAGTTTAGTGCATTTTTAATCATTTAAAGGGGTGTTTGGTTTATTGTGTTTTTCAAGTTTAGAATCTGATTTAGGAATTGTTTGTGGCTGTGATAGTTTACATTAGATCCCTTTAGGTGAGTTTAATCAAAATTTGCACTAGAATTTAAGTAAAACTCAGAATCTCCTTTGATTGTTCATTATAGTTAGTTTACATATGATTTAGGCTGCATTATTGTAGTGTTGGGTTTATAAGTTGTTAGTTTAGCTTAACTGAGTCTTAGAATAGCTTAATATTACATTTTCAGTCATTAGATTAGGATCAAATTTCATTTTAGTCAAAGTTTGTTTAAAATCAGAAAAAGTCAAAACATTCAAATAGTGTTCAATTTTGTTTTGTTTTTATTTTAATTTCCTAAATTTTATCAAATCATTCGAGATTTTGGGCTTTAAATATTTGTTTGCTTTTCATTTCATATGTTATTTTGTTATAATTTTTTAGATTTTTTTAGTAGCTTTTGAGAAGCTTGAAGATGATAGTTCAGCATTGAATCGGCCCTGTTTTACTACACTAAATCAGTCGAGGTAAGTGTTTGGAGGCTAGGTTTTTTGCTTATCAGTTTAGAGTTTTGGTTTGATTTTTGATTTGTTAGGTAGTTGTTAGTATAGATTTTATCTGAATTGCTTCTTTTAGTTGATTAGAACTTATCTTTATAGCCTAATCTGCTCTGCAAGTAGCTCCATCGCTTAGTTTATGCCTGCACGAAATAGAAATAGGCTCCTTATGTTTTAGATTTTAATTTCATCATCTTAGGTCCATTTTAGCTGCAATTTTGGACATTAGGTCTTTGGTTGGTTTTCTTTCACTAGATTATTTTAGTTTATTTTAGGAATTTCCTAGACTAGTTGTATTTAAGCTCAAAGTAACCCTTGAGCCTGTTTGGCATAAGCTTTTAGAAACTGTTATAGTCTTTGAAATGATTTAAGGTTGTGCTTATTTGATTAATTTGAGTTGAAATAGGTTTATTTTAGTTAGAGTAAACTTAAGTTAGCCTGTGATAGCTTGTGGTTGCTTGTAGTAGCTTGTAGCTTATTTTTCCATAGTGCTTATTAGATCGGTTCATGCCCATTTGATTAATCTCCATAATTAGTTGTTTCTGTTATTTTCCAAGCTTCTCATTATTATTTTAGACTTTTCTGGAATTTTCATATTTTCCCTCGCTAATTTGCTATTTTCCGCATTTAATTTCATTTTCTAGCCTTTTTAATTAGCTTTTAATCCAAATAATTCGAGAAAATGTTCGAAAAATTTAAAATAATTTTCTTTGTTTTAGAAAAATAAATATTTCATAAAAAGTATTTTTCCAGAATTTTTATAGCTTAAAAAGTATTTTCTAGCATTTTAATTAGTTTTAAATAGTTTTAAATTCATAATAAATAGAGAAAAAGTCAGAAAAATGTGATTCCACTTTTGAAAATTCTTTTTAGTTAATTAAGATTTTTGAAAAATAATTTTGTAATTTTCTTGCATGTTTTCATAATTTTTAGCATTTTTTGTCTATTTTAAATGTTCAAAATTAGTTTTTAATTCAAAATAAATCAAGAAAAATCATAAAAATTTGTTTTAACTTTCAAATAATTTTTAAATCACATCCTTAGCTGTATAAAAATAGTAGTTCATTTTTAGAGGTTAAAACTAGAGTAGTTGCATTTTATTCACGTTTTATTAATTACGTTAATCGCGTTTTAGTTTATAACTAGCATAATTAGTCGTAATTACTTGTTTTAATCATATATTTAGTTTTTTTAATTTCTTTTTAATACTTTCTCTTGCACCGTAGTTTAGAAAACCCCAAAAATTCCCTTTTTCCCCATTCGAATCCCGAATCACGCGACGGGAGTCGTTTAACTCCATTCATCCCTCGTTGGGAGAACGACCCAGGAAATACATTCCTTTGTATTTCTTCGGAAAATATCTGTACGAAAATGAAATATCAATTACCCTTTTTTATTCAGATTAAACATGCTTCCAAAGGACCTTATACGCATTACTAAAGATCGCACAAGAACGCCTATTCGACCATAAAAGTTAACGCGACACATCGGGTTTTAATTCACATACACGTTCGTGTTCGTCATTATTTCTTATGTTTATATCCAGATTCTTAGTCGACATATATGACATCTATATTCGATATTTTACGTGGCCTTTATTCATGATTCCATGCGATATATGCTATTATTTTATGAGAGACCGTAGTCGAAAACATGCATATGATTTGGAGACCAAATCACACGATTATCAAACGTGAAGAGGAAAGAAAGATTGAGATGAGATCGTGTTACATTACCCTTGTTACGTGTCGAAGCAGGAAGACGACAAGGAACCAAGACGCTGCCAAAACCAAACTAATCAATACTTCGTCCTAGTGTGCCACAACCACCGCCACTCTCCTAAATCAGAAACCTATGACCAACAGCAGAAGCCCACGATAGCAGCAGCAAACCCACGTCCTACTTCCATAAGTGTTCCAATTTGGTACGTCCTACTTCCATAAGTGTCCCAATTTGGTACGTCATCCCACGTACTAAATTGGAACACTTATGGAAAGTACATTGCTATTTTACGACTTAAAAAGTACACGTGCTAGAGCGGGACACTTATTGAAAGTACATTGCTATTATACGACTTAACAAAGTACATGTACGAATTAGACACTTGGAAAAGTGCGTTGCTATTCTACAACTCAATCCCTTATTTAAATAACCATTTTTCATTCAATTCAATATTTTAAAGTAACTTGTGTTTTACCCGTTTTAACTTACATGTTAAGCATTTTAACTTATATGTGTATTTACCCAATACCAGCACCACATTTTTACTAACACTTATAAAAATATTTATACACATTTAAATTTACTATTTATTTTAATTTCTCAAAAATTAACTTTTACGAGTAACCGGCCGGGTAAGTTAACCCGCGTACGTCGTTTTGCGAAAACCTTTGCACGTTTTGAGTTTTTAACTTATACCCGCAACACCTTTGCACCTTAGCTTTAATAATCTGACACTTAGTATTATACCCAACTAATACTATAATTTTTTACTAATCTCACATCATGCCACCTATGAGACACTTGTCTCATGGATAGCTCTTAATGATGACACTTAGTACACATGTTAATCCAATATTTCATGTAACATTTATACAAAACTCTTCATCACATCATCTTGTTTCATTTTAGCTCAAGATAATTTCCTCCCTCTCCTTTGTATTTCTTGCTTCGTACACATTCAACACCACAACACCACCCATAACTTTTGATTTGATAGTTTATTCCATCTTGTGTTGAAGGTTCAAGTTACAAAGTTGTATCTCTAGTTCATTTCACCTCAATCAACACATAAATCTCATCATTTTCATGGGTTAAGGGTTGAGTTCATCAAGTATTTTTCAAGGGTTATTAGATCTTGGATTCATGATTCATTTGGATTTAGATCTAGTAGTGATTCTTGGTTTTATCCTTGATTGATCCTACTATCTTTTCTCCTTTGTAAGGAATAACCACATATTTATTTCAAACTCGATATTTATCATGTTCATATACTTATAGATTTGATATCTACACATATTATACATTTTATACACTTATTTTGTAAGATTTATACATTGTACATAGTGGAAAACTTTAGAAAACAATGTTTGATCACAACTAATTGGGATAGAATTGATCGATGACCAAAATGACACGAGACAATAAAAATACGTGGTTATTTGGACTTGGAAAAATATGTGGTTATAAATCATGGTCTGAGCTTTGTTTCGTCGGTGGCTCGACCGTAACTCTACCGATGAATTAATTATAAAATAAGCAGATAAACTATGCTCGATTTGGTAATCGATTTTAATATCAAAAATCTTAAAGTCATACATAACCCATCGTTGGTGTTCAAAGAGAACTTAAGCGTGGTGCTTGAACAAAATCAAGCGGGTTGTAGTTTTAGATAGAGTCGTTTTGTGAGGTTGTTGTAAACCGAAAATAAGCGACTTGGACACATATAGGTATTTTGGTAATTTGACCTTTGTTTTTAATTTTAAGTAAGTAGGACCCACAAATTTGATACATAGACTCAAATACGTACCTTTCGGTGGGCGTGAAAACGAGTCATAACTCTTTACGGTTTAGGAGAAATGGATTTTATAAAATCGAGTAACCATTTTAAAACTAAACCGACTTTGAACATCGAGTTTATTAAACTTAACAAACGTGTTGTAAAACTAGTCCCACATTTTTATAAACCTTATAAACACTAGGTACAATGGTATAACTTATATATAAAACTTTATAAAACTCGCTTGCATATTCACGCTTATTATTCTCAATCTAAGACGCATCATATTATTTTTAGGTTGCTCTAGAATAATTCTCGTGTCATTGCATTATCTTATTATACTTATCTCAATGCTTAGCGGTGAATTCATGGCCTTTTTACTTGCGTTGATATACATCCGGTAAGATTACATGCTCGTACACTTACAAACATTGTTCGTTTTATTGAAATATATTTCTCGTTTACTAAGATATATTACTCGTTTACCTATTACATGCCTAAACAATTTCAAATACTTTCTTTCGGACACAAATTCATACGAACATGAATCATTTGATGAGCTAACGGACGTGGTACAAACTTGAATTAATGGACTTGGTACTATCTTGATCTAATGGATTTGGTATAATCTTGATCTAATAGACTTGGTATAATCTCGATCTAATGGACTTGGTATAATCTCGAATTAACGGACTTGGTACAAACTTTAACTAACAGACTTGGTACTATCTTGAACTAATAACTAAAATCTTGTGATCCGTACTTGAATTTTACACTTATATTAGTCATCATGAATTTCTATGTGGACCTAAGATGTTACAAGTCTTGTATGGGCGAGACTTGTAACAGGATTAGGTTGACATATACATGTTATAAGGACTTACTTAAAGGTTTTCATCTTCTTTACATTAAACCTATGAACTCGCCAACCTTTGTGTTAACACTTTTAACATATATTTTCTCGATTAAATGGCATAACTTTAGCATGGAGCATTTGAGTCGCATGACATTTTTGAAGACTTGACACATTCACATTTACCATTCAATAATATTTTAAAAATGTTTATGTATCTTATTACATTGAGACCTCTTGTTATAACTCTAATTTCATTTATCGAATGGTAACTTTTAAAAACGTCTCATTTAGAGGTCGTTTTCTATAACTTGAACTTTGTACTATGAAGTTATACCCACAATCTAATTGTCTATTACTACTTGTTGGATCTACCGCTAGCACATTGTTATGATCGTTTGAGGGCTAGCGTGCATTAACCGTGAGAAGGTCTTATTCTTAGATCTTAAAGTATGTGTTGATCTCCACTCCAAACAAAGGTGCATAAGTGTTGTTATCTTTATTTTGATTAGTCATTAAACCGTATGATCACCGACTCTTGTAAATATTAGTAGAGTTTTTATCTTCCATTGCTTTATTTTGTTTGTTGTTAAAGAAATTTTAAATTTTATTTCTACTTTTTCCATCATCATTAGCCAATATATCCATAATCACCTAAACATTGTCAAAAATTTGTAAAAATAAACATGAAACACAAACTTAAATTAAATAAGCTCATAAGCTCAAAAGTAAGCTTAAACAAACACCTCTAGTTGTCCTTTTAGAAAGAAGAAAAAAACCGTAGTCTAGTTTTAAATTTTCAAAATACTTTTTCAAGATCTTAATGGCAAAATTGAAATATCATTTTGAAGAAGGGTTTGTTGGCACCCATAAATGGTGCACACGACCGAGTTTCTTTATTGATTCAAACCTTTTGAAGAAAAATGTAGGAAGTATGATATATAATTTTGATTTGAAAAGGCTTAAGGAGAAGAGTGAGTGTGTTTAACATGATAGGAAGGCGGTCGGTTGGGGATGGAGGAAGTGAGGAAAACATTATATGAAACTTTCAATATATCCCAAAAATCTCATTATCTAATTTCCTCCCTTGATTAGTTTTTAGATGGAGTATTAACTTTGTTTTGTTATTAGATCCTTTTCGCGGATTTTTTATTTTTATTATTTTTAATTATTATCAATTTTTTTTTATTGTATAGCATTTTTAACACAAGTAACGAACGAAAACTTGCCATTTCAACCTCTCCATCACATGTTTTGCATCTTGGTCTGAATTTGACAAAATGAAAACCTTTTATTTCTTTATTTCATAGCGCTTGGGGAATTACATTTGTGTAGTATAACTATTACACTATTAGATGATCGATCAGTTATCTCCCAAATCCCAATACTTGAACTTTCAAAGCTACCACACACCAAATACAAAAAGTTGAGATATTAATCAACTGAGACACGGGTAATCGTTTGTTTTGACATAGCAGTTAGAAAAGTGTGTTAATGATGAAATACAGCAGCAACCCGTAAAATTCTGCACAAAATATATTTTTAGAAAAGTGTGTTAATGATGAAATAACACCTTAGGTGATCATGTTTAAGTTGTATAGACTCAATACATGTTAGATAAATGTGTTAGCATGTCCTAATAGTGTTAGAATGGTTATCTTGTGAGTAGGTGCTCGTGGGAAGCTTACGGAACGCTAATTAAGTCCTAGAGGTGAGTAACGGTGCATTAGCTTCATGTTAATAGATTAAACATGATGTTAGAACTTGTGCAAGGTTTTGGAGATAGCCGAAACAAATCATGAATAATATGCTCACAAGAAGCATTATTGACAAGTTTAGCGTGCCCAAGAAATGCACGATGTAGAACTCCCATAGTAGCATCCTAAGTGATGACACGTGCTTTTATAGTAGCATCCTAAGTGGATGACCAAGCATCCTATGTGGATGAACCGTGCTTGAAAAGCACTTACATCCTAAGTGGACGACCCATATCAGAAAAGCACGTATAAATAGAAGCCTTGGAAGAGTACTGGTTGGCTGGGAAGTTCTCACTCATAGTAGGACGATTATGTAAAACACGAAAATTTAAAATCCGAATAAAGACTAAAATACCCTTAGAATAAAAATTATAAAATACGTAAAATATATTTCTAACACTTAAAGAAATAAAAGATTAACTTGCGAATATTTAAAACCTAATTAAAGTATATTAAGTAATTTATTTGAAGTACGACGAAGAGTTAAAGTTTAAGTAAATGTTTTGGGTCGCGTTTGGTTTGTGTTCGTGAGCCAAGGCGAAGCCCATGATGGCGAGGTGAATGGTGTGACGGTTGGACTAAACCCAACCCAAACCCAATTACTTTCCTAGTTTAACTCAAATACTACAACTATAAATACAACACATATTCATTAAATTGGAACCCTAGTTATTTTGCTCTCTCTTTTCTTTTCTCCTTGCTCGGCGAGACTCACACAAACACACCTTTGGTGTCGATTTTGCTCAACCAATTGAAGGTATATCGTTTATTTGTTTTCCTTTAACGTATCTTATCGTATATGTCAAGTTATATTTGTTTAGTCGCGTTATGTTTCTTTTTCTTTTTGGCGAGAGTTGTGAACCGAAACAATAAGAAACCTAACTCATTTAACTTCTAAATAATAATAAACATGTAACGTAAGATGGGATATTGAATCGAGTTATGTTTGTGTTGTTTTGATGAGGGCGAAACCTATTAACTAGATCCGAACCATGTTTAATTTATGAGTAATGAATATAACTTAATAGCTTGAGTAAGTAAAGTATTTAGATGAGTTAATACATGTGTAAACCCTAATATAACGAAACCCTAATTTGAATTGAATTACATATGAGTTTTGAAGATGCATTAATTAAGTAAAGGTTATGTTAAACATAAACCCTAGTTTTGATATGATAATTTATTAAGTTATGCTAAACCCTAATAGAGTAAATGCGTGATTAATACGCGTAATGAGTAACTTATATGTCACATAAAATCATAAACATTTACGTTGAAAAATAAAAAGGAAAGAGTATTATGTGACGAGTTAGGTTAAGTAATTAGTCATTAAAAGGCGTAACAAGTAAGCTAATGAATATTAATGAGACATTAAAGAATGAAAACCCTAAACGTTAATAAAAGATATATAAACCCTAATTTACTATATTAGTATTAAAACCTTTAAGTCTCATTTAATTATAGAAACCCTAAAACATAAAAAGATCATTGTGAAGATTATGGAATCATTAATAATATATCTGACGTTAATGTATATAGGTTACGTGAAGAAGGAGTAATTCTTTGCTTCCTGTTTGACTTTTGATCTTTTGCTTTTGAATAAAATACGGATATTCGACCTTTTCGATAAAGGTTTCGTATGAAGTTTTCTTTTCGTTTTCATATTAGGATTTCCTAAACCTTTGCTATGAACCTAATGTGTTTATTTGAGTTGTTGCTTATCGAACTTTGATTTTGAATCATAAAACATCGATTTTGAACTATATGATATGAAGGCTTTGATTTTGAAAATATGATTAAGCGTTTGATAAAATATGATCTATATCGGTTATGACATTCTTATTTGATTCGATAGTTGACACCCAAGCCAAATATAACTAGTCATGGGGTTCCATGTCCGTGTCGTGAATGCACTTTCGACATGACTCTAGGGCGATGAGTGATGTTACGCCACGTCCTTTACATTATCTGTATGAGCTCAATTTGAATTATGATATGAATATTTGTGCGTGGGCGTATGGATGCATCCTAGATCATTATATGCCATATATTATCATTATATGCTATTTGTTATCGATGATTGATCTTTGCGTGCATCTGCGTCCTTCATAACTCTGGTAGGTCTCCCTACAAATATGTTGCCTTATGTGATTATGATATGTTTACGATATGGCATATGTTACGGGCTTTGAGGTAGTTAAGCTATAAAACTTATTACGATATTACGAATTATCTTTTGAAAAGACTATGATTTCACTATCTTTCTTTTACTTTATTTAGTATTTGATTTTCGTTTCGTATTCTTTTGCTTGTATATCATTCCTTTGGGCTTTGTAAGCTCACCGCACTTTCTTTTCTTCATGGCGGTATCTAAGCATTGGGCTGGTATTGCTTTGGGATGAGTCTTGAGTGGACTTACCTTAGAGATTTAGCTTTGATATTATGATACCATTTAGACTTATGTTTTAGACATTTCATTTGGAGTTTATTTTTCATTGGGACCTATGTATTGAAGTCTTTTGACTTGGATTATTTCCATATTTATGTTGAAGATTTCTTTTGGTTTATATGTTTGCTTTGATATGACACCATTACTTGTGATTCCTTTACCCTTGTGGGGTTGGGGCGTTACAATTTATGGCATCGAGCCAGGTTCTGACTTGTAGTCGGGACACATGACATATGGAGCCTAGGTTTGAGACCTTAGAGTTTAGGATTTGACACAGTGAGGATTTGGGTAGACTTTAGGATTCCTTCGTACTTCCATTTCGTATCTTACCTTTGTTCTTTTGCTAATCGTTTAGATGGTTCGAACTCGTACTCTTGGTGGCGCGGATGGAGCGATGATCTTTGTTAACATAGATCTTTGCGATTGCGAATGCTCTCAACTCTCTTTTCCTGGTTTGACTACACGAGATGATGGAGCAGGTGATCAACAACATTCGTGTCGAATGGTGCTTGGGTAGTGGTGGAGGAAATCAACCCGTAGGTATTCATACTTGGCTCGGCGTTTGATGGTGAAGCCTCTTTCGTTTAACTTCTTGCTCTCCTCTTGAGGCCGAGGTGGATCACTCATATTGAGAAGTTGTTTGAAATCTTGGGTTGTGGAGATGGATTTAAGACTCGTTTGGCTTCATTCAAATTGGAAGGTGATGCTTTGAGTTGGTGGAAAGCATTGAAACAAGCAAGAGGAGGTGGCGCTTTTCTTGTGACTTGTACTTGGGTGAGTTTGGACTATCTTCTATAACCGTTATTTCCACGATCTTTGACGACAAAGGTATGAGAGGATTATCGAGGCGATCTACCGGTTTGATAATGAGACCTCTAATGAGTACATGAGTAGGTTTATGAGGTTGGTGAGTTTTGTTGGAGTGATTCTTTGGAGATGGTAGGCGTCAAGCTAAGCACTTCAAGTGGGGGCCGAAGAAGTGGGTGTTGGACCGATTGCTTAATATTGAGTATGAGAATGTGTCGGCTGTAATGATGCATTCGTAACATTGAGATCTTTCATGAGGTTTCGGGTTCTAACAAGCGTAATCGCGATGGTGATCGGATTCAAGGTAGGACTCAAGGTAATGACTATAAGGAAACTACGGTAGGAGTTATGATTCAAGAGGTCAAGGGATAGAACTTATGATCGGTGGGTCGATCGGGAAGGAATGTTGACCTTTGGGCGTTACGAGGCGAGGGTCAAGATAATAGAAATCTTGGTAGGAATGGAAGTGATCGTCGAACCAAGGCAACAATAACCGGCGTTATAACGAGGATCGACCGACTAGAGGAGCGAATCGGTCGTGCGTCGGGATCTTCTAGTCAACAGAGGACAGCTGAAGTTTTGCCACCCCCACCTATTTGTACTACTTGTGGAAAGGCTCATCCAGGGCAGTGTTTCAAGGCCACTGGTGGATGTTTTGGTTGTGGTTCCACTACTCACAAGATTAAGGATTGCCCTAAGAAGAATTCGGCAGTTCCTGGAAACTACATCAAGCCGCCGACTACTACTGGACGTGTCTATGCTACTACTAAGTAACGGTAGAGCGAACTTGAGTACCATTACAGGCACTCTTTTCATTGATGATTTCTTTGTCTTCGTTTTATTTGATCTTGGCGCCACACACTCTATTATATCATCACATCGCTAAGAAACTTAATATGAAGCCCAAACCGCTAACGAATCACTTATCGATTTCTCGCCTATGAAAAATCATGTGATCATTGATCGTAAATATGTTAAGTGTCCTCTTCGTTTTGATGATCGTATCCGTTTTGCAAATCTGTATCCTCTCAATATGGTCGACTTTGATATCATTCTAGGCATGGATTGGTTGGCTTACCATAGAGCTTCAATCGTTTGCCATGCTAGAACGGTGATCTTTGGAGCGTAAAACATCTGAATTCGTTTATTATGGTTCTCAACCCGCCGTCTGTTAAGCTCATTTCCGCTATGAAGGCGCGGATCATGATTGCTCATGGGTGCCAAGGTTTTCTAGCATCTGTTAAGGACACATCTTTGGAGAGTCCTAACATTGATAATCTTCGGTTGTTTGCGAATTTCTTGGCGTTTTCGGATGAACTCCGGGACTTCCCCATTCGAGAGTTGAGTTTAGCATTGAGTTAATTCACAGTCTTGAACCGATTTGAAGGCTCCGTGTCGTATGGCACTGTAGAAGCGAAGGAGTTGAAGGAACAAGCGCAGAGATGATAGAAAGTGGATTTATTAAGCCTAGTGTTTCTCCATGGGGTGCACTGTTTTGTTTGTGAAGAAGAAGGATGGAAGCATGCGTCTATGTATCGACTATCGTGAACTCAATCGTATTACCATTCGTAACCGTTATCCTTTGCGCGTATAGGCGATTTGTTTGATCAAGCGCAAGGAGCTAAGTTCTTTTCGAAGATTGACACGAGTGCGGCTACCATCGATTCGTGTGAAGGAGCAAGATGTTCCTAAGACCGCGTTTCGTGCGGATATGGTCATTCACAATTTCTCGTTATGCCTTTTGGATTGACCAATGCGCTTTCTTTGTGTTTATGGACTTGATGAATCGTGTTTTCCATGAGTTTCTCGACAAGTTCGTTATTGTTTTCATCGACGATATTTTGGTTTACTCTAAGTCGAAGAGAGCATGAAGAACATCTTCGTATAGTTTTGGAGATTTTGAGGAAGAAGAAGTTGTGCGCCAAATTTTGAAGTCGCAATTTTGGTTGAGACAAGTTGCTTTCCTTGGTCATATCGTGTCGGTGATGGTATAACCATGGATCCGTCTAAAGTTGAGGCTATCACTAAATGGCCAAGACCTCGACGATGGTGAGGTCGGGAGTTTTCTTGGACTTCTTGGTTACTATAGGCGTTTTGTTGAAGGTTTCTCTCGTCTAGCTTTGCCTTTAACCCAGCCGATGAGGAAAGGTGAAAAGTTTGTATGGACGGATGAGCGAGAGAAGAGTTTTGAAGAATTGAAGCGGAGATTGGTGTCGGCTCCTATTTTGACTCTTCCAGCTGGTTCGGGAGGATTTCAAATCTCTGATGCATCTAAGAAAGGATTAGGTGTGTTTTGATGCAACATGGGAAGGTAATAGCTTATGCTTGAGGCTAAAACCTTATGAGGAGAATTACCCAACTCATGATCTTGAGTTAGGCTGCGGTGGTGTTTGCGTTGAAGATGCGGAGACATTACTTGTATGGAGGCGTGTGATATATTCATCGATCATAAGAGTCTCAAGTATATTTTCACTCGAAGGAACTTAACATGAGACAAAGAAGATGGTTAGAACTTCTTAAGGATTATGACACCAACATTCGATACCATCCGGTAAGGCTAACGTGATTCTTGGCCTTAGCTAGCGAAATCGGGCATTCTTGCAGTATCAAGATTGAGCCTAGGATTTTGCATGATTTAGAGAGTTTGGATGTTGAGTTGTGCGTCTGAGGTTTTGATGGATCTTGGGCTAGTATGAAGGTGGAGTCGAACCTTATCTTGCAAATTAAAGCTCGAGAAAGATGACGGTGAGTTTGTGGGCGTGGCGCAAAATGTTGAAGAAGGTAAGCGAGGCGAATTTAAGGTTGATAATGACGGTATTGTATGGTATGGAGATAGGCTTTGTGTTCCCAATGATCGGTGCCATTGAGAAAGTTATGATGAAGCTCATAGTTCTCCTTTCACTATTCATCTGGTTCTACCAAGATGTATAGGGATTTGAAACGATACTTTTGGTGGAGCGGTATGAAGCAAGATGTGGCGGCGTTTGTGTCGAAGTGTATGATTTGTCGACAAGTTAAGATTGAACATCGGAGGGCTAGTGGTTATTCTGACCATTGGAGATTCCAACATGGAAGTGGGATAAGATATCTATGGATTTTGTGGTGGGTTACCTCTTACTAGGAAGAAGCATGATGCGATTTGGGTGGTTGTTGATCGACTAACCAAATCGCTCATTCTTATGTCGGGAAGGATTATGGTATTGGTAAATTGGCGAGATTTTTTTGACAGAGATCGTTAGACTTCATGGTACTCAGACATCTATTGTGTCCGATAGAGATCCGCGTTTTACTTCTCGTTTACGGAAGGGTTTGCGAGAAGCTTGGGGTACTCGACTTAATTTTAGTACGGCATTTCATCCTCAAACCGATGGTCGATCGGAGAGAACTATCTGAGACCTTAGAAGATATGCTAAGGGCTTGTGCTTTAGAATGGTGGCGGTTGGGACGAATATTTGTGTTTGGTAGAGTTTGCTTATAACAATAGTTGGCATGCTAGCATTAAAGCGGCGCCGTTTGAACTTCTTTATGGAAGGAAGTGTAGAGCACCTATTTGTTGGGATGAAGTAGGTGGCGTTTGATTGAGGACCGGAAATGATAGAGATCACTAATGAGAAGGTAGGCGTGGCTAGAGAAATTGAAGGAAGCTAGGTCTCGTCGGAAGAGTTATCTTGATAAGCATCGTCGTGATTTAGAATTTCGGGTTGGAGATCGTGTGTTTTGAAAGTTTCGCCATTTAGAGGTGTGAAGCGTTTTGGAATCAAGGGCAAGCTTAGTCCTCGATTTATTGGACCATTTGAGATTCTAGAGCGAATAGGAGAAGTTTCGTATCGTTTAGCACTTCCGCCTCGGTTATCGCATGTTCATGGCGTTTTCATGTATCACTCTAAGGGGATACAACTATCATCCGTTACGTTGCTTCTTATCCGTTTGATCAAATTCAATCCGATATGTCTTTATCTGAAGAACCAGAAGCTATTCTGGAAAGACAAGAAAGAGTTATGAGGAATAAAGTTATTCCATTCGTTAAGATTCTTTGGAAGAATCATCCTGAACGTGAGGCTACTTGGGAAACCGAGGAGTCGATGCGTGCAAGTTATCCGCATTTCTTTGAATAGTTTGGTATGTTCTCATTTCGTTTCGTTTTCGTTTTCATTTTTCTTTCGTTTCATTCAATTTTCGAGGACGAAAATTTTTCTTTAGAGGGGAAGAATTGTAAAACCTGAAAATTTAAAATCCGAATAAAGACTAAAATACCCTTAGAATAAAAAATTATAAAATACGTAAAAATATATTTCTAACACTTAAAGAAATAAAAAGATTAACTTGCGAATATTTAAAAACCTAATTAAAGTATATTAAGTAATTTATTTGATGCGACGAAGAGTTAAAGTTTAAGTAAATGTTTTGGGTCGCGTTTGGTTTGTGTTCGTGAGCCAAGGCGAAGCCCATGATGGCGAGGTGAATGGTGTGACCGGTTGGACTAAACCCAACCCAAACCCAATTACTTTCCTAGTTTAACTCAAATACTACAACTATAAATACAACACATATTCATTAAATTGGAACCCTAGTTATTTTGCTCTCTCTTTTCTTTTCTCCTTGCTCGGCGAGACTCACACAAACACACCTTTGGTGTCGATTTTGCTCAACCAATTGAAGGTATATCGTTTATTTGTTTTCCTTTAACGTATCTTATCGTATATGTCAAGTTATATTTGTTTAGTCGCGTTATGTTTCTTTTTCTTTTTGGCGAGAGTTGTGAACCGAAACAATAAGAAACCTAACTCATTTAACTTCTAAATAATAATAAACATGTAACGTAAGATGGGATATTGAATCGAGTTATGTTTGTGTTGTTTTGATGAGGGCGAAACCTATTAACTAGATCCGAACCATGTTTAATTTATGAGTAATGAATATAACTTAATAGCTTGAGTAAGTAAAGTATTTAGATGAGTTAATACATGTGTAAACCCTAATATAACCGAAACCCTAATTTGAATTGAATTACATATGAGTTTTGAAGATGCATTAATTAAGTAAAGGTTATGTTAAACATAAACCCTAGTTTTGATATGATAATTTATTAAGTTATGCTAAACCCTAATAGAGTAAATGCGTGATTAATACGCGTAATGAGTAACTTATATGTCACATAAAATCATAAACATTTACGTTGAAAAATAAAAAGGAAAGAGTATTATGTGACGAGTTAGGTTAAGTAATTAGTCATTAAAAGGCGTAACAAGTAAGCTAATGAATATTAATGAGACATTAAAGAATGAAAACCCTAAACGTTAATAAAAGATATATAAACCCTAATTTACTATATTAGTATTAAAACCTTTAAGTCTCATTTAATTATAGAAACCCTAAAACATAAAAGATCATTGTGAAGATTATGGAATCATTAATAATATATCTGACGTTAATGTATATAGGTTACGTGAAGAAGGAGTAATTCTTTGCTTCCTGTTTGACTTTTGATCTTTTGCTTTTGAATAAGGTGCGGATATTCGACCTTTTCGATAAAGGTTTCGTATGAAGTTTTCTTTTCGTTTTCATATTAGGATTTCCTAAACCTTTGCTATGAACCCTAATGTGTTTATTTGGTGTTGCTTATCGAACTTTGATTTTGAATCATAAAACATCGATTTTGAACTATATGATATGAAGGCTTTGATTTTGAAAATATGATTAAGCGTTTGATAAAATATGATCTATGTCGGTTATGACATTCTTATTTGATTCGATAGTTGACACCCAAGCCAAATATAACTAGTCATGGGGTTCCATGTCCGTGTCGTGAATGCACTTTCGACATGACTCTAGGGCGATAGAGTGATGTTACGCCCGTCCCTTACACATTATCTGTATGAGCTCAATTTGAATTATGATATGAATATTTATCGTGGGCGTATGGATGCATCCTAGATCATTATATGCCATATATTATCTGTTATATGCTATTTGTTATCGATGATTGATCTTTGCGTGCATGCGTCCTTCATAACTCTGGTAGGTCTCCCTACAAATATGTTGCCTTATGTGATTATGATATGTTTACGATATGGCATATGTTACGGGCTTTGAGGTAGTTAAGCTATAAAACTTATTACGATATTACGAATTATCTTTTGAAAAGACTATGATTTCACTATCTTTCTTTTACTTTATTTCGTATTCGATTTTCGTTTCGTATTCTTTTGCTTGTATATCATTCCTTTGGGCTTTGTAAGCTCAGCCACTTTCTTTTCTTCATGGCGGTATCTAAGCATTGGGCTGAGTATTGCTTTGGGATGAGTCTTGAGTGGACTTACCTTAGAGATTTAGCTTTGATATTATGATACCATTTAGACTTATGTTTTAGACATTTCATTTGGAGTTTATTTTTCATTGGGACCTATGTATTGAAGTCTTTTGACTTGGATTATTTCCATATTTATGTTGAAGATTTCTTTTGGTTTATATGTTTGCTTTGATATGACACCATTACTTGTGATTCCTTTACCCTTGTGGGGTTGGGGCGTTACAAATTAACTTTTAACTTTTAACTTTTTAATTTTTGGTTTTCCTTTATATATAGTATATAGCAGGTACCGTAGCGTTTATGTGTGGTACCGTGATTATTAACTGGAGAAATAGATCTCGATGAGACTGATTCATCAATTTATATCGGTTTCAACGGGTCCTCTCTAGTTCATTTTCGGATGGCTTTAATTGGTTAGCCAAACTTGTTCCCGGTTGAACACGTTGATCCGGTTCGGTCCGGTTTTCAAAAGTAAATGTATCAACTTATTAGCTTGTATGAAGTTTTGTGTGTTTTATTAATTTGTATAATGTGTATAATAACATGTACTTTTCATTTTAGGGTGTTTTAAAAATAACATTAATTAGTGTGTTTAATAATTTCATATTTTGGATTATGTTGTAGCTTCTTTAAATTGTACGTTATGAAAATTTCGGTGTTGCAAAAAGGTCTACAAGGCGGTTAATCACCGATTAGGTGCTCTTTGAGCCACCGACCTTTCCGATTTGTGTAAATCATGCAAACAAATCGGTCAACCATGGTCAACGACGATTAACGATGGTCAAACTTCTTTAAAATATGGAAATCTTACGGAAATACCCTAAACTCGTCGTAAATTAGTTATAATAACTGTTTATATCTATTACAAGATGTTTTCAAGGAAAATCTCACGAAAATACTAACACTTGCCGTAAATACCTAAAACTTGCCAAAGATGCCAATACAATTAATCACTTATTCGCTATTTTGCAACCCTGAACAAATGTAATCACTTATAGTGGCTGTTTATATCTATTACATGATGTTTATAAGGAAAATGTTTTCGGGAATATCCAAAACTACCCAGAGATACCTAAGACTTGCCAAAAATGGCAATCCGATTAATCACCGATTAATCTGGCCTAGACCGATTACAAGCTACAGGGGGGTCGACCGCCTCACTACCGATTCACGATTTTTGCAACCTTGGAAAATTTTATTGTATTTTTTAGTAAGGGGTGTTTTAATTGGTTGTTTTTAATTTAGTAGATTTGTTTTTAATTGGTTGTACAATGTGAATAAATTATTGGTTGTTTTAAGTAATAGGGTGTTTTAATAAAAGTATTAATTATACTATGCATTTCTCTCTCCATTGACCAATTTAAAATTTTCAACTTTTCAACTTTCAACTTTAACTATTTTGTATCAGATCACGAATGTGGGTAGCCTTATAAAATTCGGTGCGAGAGTTGTTGACAATTAATACACGCCATTTCCTGCCGAATTTTGTATCCACGCAAGATATATACATTGCGTAGGTGACATGATTCTATTGACTTCTGGACCACTTGACACTTGTCATGAAAGGTGTACTCGATTATTATTCTATTTTATTTATTATTTAATTTTGAAAATCAATTTAAACAATAATTTCCACTATTTGTAATTTGTTAAAAAAAATGTGAAATATAATTGAATTAAGAGAAATAATGTATAACAAAGAATTTACAAAAAAACATTCACAAAATGACTTGTTAATTTTTTTGATTGGTGTTTATGTAAATGTAGCATATCTATAATATTGGTGATCTTATCATCCTCATTTATTTGAAAGCTTCTCATCACTGAAAGTTCATTTAGATTACTCATTGTGAAAATTACATGGGAGGACACTGTCCACACCATGTGTCTTGCAGAGGACTGGATTTTTTTACTTTACCCAGATGGACCAACTGGTCGCGAAGCATTCATAGCGACCAAAAAACTCAACACATGTCGCATTGTGAACAAAAGTAGCACCAAAATTAGAAAAATAAAATAAAATAAAAAATCCAACCCACAGGTCGCGAAGGATTGTACTTGACCAAAGACATGTTTTAACTAAAAAACAAAATTAGTTAAATAGAAAAATATAAGAAAGTGCAAAACTTACCCCTACACTTTTAGATATTTATAATTTTTTTTATATAACAAATTTTATTAAATCAAATATCTAGCAAATATCTATCGAATTCGCTTAATAAAAATAGACCATTGCCAAGAGCTCGAATTACAAACAAAACAAGCACAATATCAATAGACTTTTGACGTACATACCATTTTATAAAAATATTAGAGTTTGATATATTTTTAAAATGATAAAAGAACTTCTAAAAATGTTGAATTAGTTGGTTCGAAGTTGAAATATTAATATTGATTGTGGCACAATTAAAGGAGATACGTGGATTGGATTCACATAGAACATCTTTTCCAACTTTCTCGAAAAAATTAGAAAATTAGCTATGGCGAAGTAATCCAACTTTGTGAATAAGGTGATTCACGAGGTCGTATTCATTAATAACACACTTTTGATAGTATTCTACATGTTCAACGAGTTTTTTTTACCCATTGAACCATCTGAAGATGGAATATTACTGCAATTGATTTGTTCACGAGTATCATATTCCCGTCATTTCAAACGATTTTTCATTTCAAACGATTTTTCTACATATTCCCGTCATTTCACGAGTATCAAACTTCAATATTTTTTTTATAAAATCGTACGTACGTCAAAACCATATCGATATTGGCTCATTTTGTTTATAATCCAGAGCTATTCGCAACAATAAATTTTTTATTATC
The DNA here is from genome assembly GCA_022545495.1 of Chrysanthemum lavandulifolium. Classification (NCBI taxonomy): domain Eukaryota; kingdom Viridiplantae; phylum Streptophyta; class Magnoliopsida; order Asterales; family Asteraceae; genus Chrysanthemum; species Chrysanthemum lavandulifolium. The sequence goes on from CM040246.1 coordinate 210,516,099, forward strand.
GAATTCGTTAGATATTTAGTGAATAAAATTTGTTATATAAAAAGGTTGTAAATATAAAAAAGTTCAAGTTGGGTATTGCGCTTTTTTATATTCTTCTCATTTAATAGATGCATGCATTAATGTTGATTGCATTTTTTTAATATATCAAACTTTAACATTTTCTATAAAATCGTATGTACGTCAAAAGTATATTGATATTGGGTTTGTTTGTTCGTAATTCGAGCTCTTCACAATGGTGTATTTTTATTAGCGAATTTGATAGATATTTGATGAATAAAGTTTTTATATAAAAATGTTGTAAATATTAAAAGTTTAGGGTAAGTTTTGCCCTTTCTTATATCTTTCCTTTTAATTGATTTTGTCTTTGGTAACGATATATCTTTGGTCACGTACAAACCTTCGCGACCTACAAGTTGGTTTTTTTCTCCTTTCCTTTTTCTAATTTTGATGCTACTTTAGTTTACATGCGACACGTATCGAGTTTTTGGTCGTTATGTATGTTTCATGACCAATTGGTCCATTTGGGTAAAGTAAAAATCTAGTCTCTGCCAAGTCATATGGTGGTGTCTGGTGTCTCTCACGTAATTTTCGCTTACTCATTTATATCTATTAGACATGCATGGATCATCATCCTTGCTTGAATTGTTTACGCTTATCAATTAACAATTGGTTGATATAATTTACGGTTATTGACCTCCTATTTACTAAGCGTGCTATATACAGCTTCAAGAAATCTAATAACAAAGTAAAAAAAGTAAGTTTTTTGATACATCAAAATCAAAGTGTTGTCTCGATTGAAAAACATGAGTAATTTACACTTTTACAGTAAGTAAAATGATTAACACCTAAAAAAGACGGGACCTGTGGTTTACATCATATCAAATGCAAGTCACAATATCCTTTTGCAAAAATACCATTTCACTGGATATGATTTATATAATTCATAATACCTTGCAAAATTAATAGAGTCAAAAGGAAAACATATGGATGAAAACTTTTGATGACTTTGAACGAGTCAAAAAATAGATATAGTCAAAAAATTTGCCTCTCAACACTCAAGAGTGTCAGATTACAGTATAAAATGGGGTAGCCAAAGACTTTTGAGTCCTTTACAAGTTTGGTGTGATGATAAGTGTAATTTTTAAGGAAAAACCTATAAATTAATAACGTCTTTCTGAAAAAAACTCATTATCGCCTTCTCTTCGTTTATTGTCATTATACATAACCGTTTCATTTTATTCGTTTATTTTATGTCCGTTTTTATCCGTTTTAGTAAATCGTCCATTTTATCCGTTTTCATTTAATATGTCCAGATAAAACGGATAAAACCGTTTGACATGGATAATAAAAGCGGTTTAATCCGTTTTATCTGTTTTTATTCGGACATATTAAAATAAAAACGGATAAAAATGACGATTTACGAAAACGGATAAAAACAATAACCGAATAAAATGAAAACGGTTATGTATAATGATATCGACTGGAAACAACATTAAGTATAATGACAATAAAAAAAAGTTGAGAAAGCACAATGAGTTATTTTGATAAAGTACATTAAGCATTTATAGCTTTTTTCCTTTTTTTAACAGCCGACGTGTAATTTTCTTAGGCTGCTACAGTAAAAAAGTTCCTTACTTATATAATAGGTAGTTATATTTGGTGAATATAATATACAATGCATTTATATATTACAGGACTTTGATTTAGCAAATAGAGCTCCGTACCAAAAATAATAAGAGACTAGTGTTGTATAAATATCGAAGGCATGTGTTATTATTTTAGAAAATTTGTGTATGTTTTGTTAAAAAATAATAAAAAATTTGATTGATGTTGGCCTATTTCAGCAAATTTTTTTTTTTTTTTTTTTTTTTTTCTCAAATATATGCTCATATTTATTGCATATTTGTGAGATCGATGACCGTATTGAATATCTATGATTCCCGAGGGTTTGGAAATGGAAGAGGGCTCTGCAGTGATTGATTATGGGTCGAATGGGAGATTATTAATTCAATTCGAATGTCACTGTGCTTTCAAGTGGAAGATAGTGAGGTTGGATAGGGATTGGTAAAGGTGATTTCTCATTAGTTCTATCGAGAATCAAATGTATCTCGATATGGTTTGCGGCAACTCCTCGGTGTTTGAGTGGTGTAAGTGGATTCCGAAGAAATGCAACATCTTTGGGTGGCGGGCTGAGATGGGTAGGATTCCGACGGCGTTAGCTTTAAGGCATAGAAATATCCCGATTGGGGACGTTTCTTGTGTGCTTTGCGGTAGTGCGGAGGAGTCGGTGGATCACTTATTCACTGGATGTATTATAGCCTCTAGGCTTTGGCAACATATTTCGACTTAGTGTAAGACCCGGAATATTTTTGCTTTCTCTTTCAAGGATCTGTTGGAGGTCCATAAGTTCGTTGGGTTATCGGGGCGTGTTAGAGAGATCTTCTATGGTACTATTATTATAGGGTGTTGGTGTATTTGGAAGGCGAGAAATCTTCTTAAATTCCAAAGTAAGAAGGCTAGATTGGAAGAGATTATAGGAGAAGTCAAAGTTTTAGGTTTTCTTTGGGTAAAAAGTAAAGCAAAGTTATCGTCATTGACTTGGGATAATTGGTGTAAATTTGTAATTATGTAAGTAGTTGTTTGTGGTGTGTGCCGCCCCGTTTTGTGGGTTGGTGTTTTTTCTAATGAAGTTTACCTTTAAAAAAAAAACTATTATATATGTATATATAGTATGGCGGCCATTAAACTAGAAATTGAGCATGACAAAAGACATTTGGTAGTCAACCACTCCGCCACCTTAATTTTTCAGCGTGGATGAGGGAGTACAATGTACAAATTTCTTACTTTTGATCAAGCAATCAGTACCTTGTTGTATAGGTGTGAAAGGTAGCTAGTAGTTTTTCAGGGAGGTGATCTGCGTTTTTTGATTATTGCACATGACGCGTGCATTGCGGTTTATGCGGTACAAACTACAATGCACGGTTATGTGTGCAATAATCAAAAAATGTGGTGTGAGTATCAATTCCCTTTTTCAAAAGGATAATACCTTTAAAAAAATATTATATTTATTTAAAAATATTTTTTTTAAGTAGCGAAAATAAATAAATAAATAAATAAAATCTTGTGAGTATTAATGTTGATATTTTTGTCTTTATGTGAGTAGTATGTCATTTAACCCTTTCAAATTACATAAATGATCCATGTGAGTTTATGAAAATTGCATCTATCGTCCCTAGGGTAAATTACATAAATGGTCTCTATCGTTTGGAGAAAATTACATCTACCGTCACTATTTTTTCGATTTTTGTTTCAAAATTTTATTTCTTTCAATTTTTTGAATTTCTTTTGAAATTGCATTTCATTTTTTCGAATTTTTCTCGAAAACTACTTTTTTTGAACTATTTTTTTAGAAAATTTTTTCGCGAAAAAACGTTTTCCGATAAAAAAATTTAACTTGTGACAAAAAAGAAGTTTCCGTAAAAAAATTCACATGTGACGAAAAAAAATTCAAAAGCAATTCAAAAAAATTGAAATAAATTTTTTTTTAAATAAAAAAAAAACCGACGAAAACATATAAAGACAAAAAAAGTATTTCGAAAAAAACAAATCGGAAAATTTTTTCGTGAAAAAGAATTTCGCAAAAAATTTAGAAAAAAAAATTCGAAATTTTTTTTAGGTATTTTGGATGCAATTTTCAAAAATTCAAATGGTAAAATGGTTGTCACAAGTTTTTAGAACTCACATAAAGACAAAAGTATCAATATTAGTACTCACAAGAGTTTTTTTTGTTCGTTACTTTAAAAAGTATTTTTTTAACAAGTATAATGCTTTTTAAAAAGGGATTGATATTTCCACGGAAGGTTTTGAAGTATCCACATAATTTTAATGCAAAATTACAATTATGTCCCCAAATCTTAGTTAACCCGGTTCTTTCAATTATATCCCCCAAAACCCATTACTTGCGTTTCACTATTGCTACTTTTTTGTTTCTACCCTAATTGCATCACAACATTGCAATCGACAATCTTTTTACTAGTATTGATTAATTTGATTATTATTACTACTTTACCTTTTTTGCAATGTAAAGAACATTCATATGCTTTGCGCTTTAAGTCAATAAGTCACCATGATCACCGATTACGAATGTCTTAGAACTAGACGAGTACACGTGCATAGCAACAATATTTATAGCGGCATATAGTTGTAGTGATAAAAAAAAGTCTATATGTAATAAACGAAAAATAATAGAAGTTTGAGGATTTAGGGATTAAACATAATGTTTTAAAACCGTTTCGACCCGAGCGGTTCAACCGGTGTTGTACCAGTGGATGTTTTTCCTAGATTTGCTTGAGGGCAAGCAAAGTTTAAGTGTGGGGAAATTTGATAACGCTCAGATTGTGCATGTTTCTAGTAGCGTTATATGTGCTTTTGTATATGTTATTTGGTTATATTTGCGTGATTATAGTGCTTAAACGCATCAAAAGATGTTTGACTAGTGTTTATAACCAAGTGTAGGGAAACGGAAGGAAAGTAAAGATATGTTCAGCAAATGGAAGATTCCGTTTCGGTGAGGCATAATCGATATCTCAAGGACCTTTGAAGACCATAGTGATTGAAGAACCAAGTTCTACAAGATAAAGAAAGAAAAGACCAAGTTTCAGTATTTCGGAAATCCAACCGGATCGGTTGGAATTTGACCGAAACACCAAAATGCCATCACCAACCGTTCGGTCGCCACCCGAACCGGACGGTTGGCCCTTAGAAGACCAACGGATCGGTTGGTCATATAACTGATCCGGTTGGAGAAGTTGCATCGCCAAATCTTCATCACTAAATTTCCCTTTGCATCCAAACGATTCTAGGTCCTTCTCTTGGTGTATTCTAGTCCCTTCCTTACTCCTTGGAGGCCAAGTTCAGCAATTAATACCCTAGGCTTTGGAATTAGTATAAATAGAGGCCATTTGTGAGCATATGAGACACACTTCAAATACAAATCTCTTTACTCATCAAACAAAGCTTTAAGCTCTCAAAATTCGTCCTTAGAAGTCCAGGAAGTTTGGAGTTCCAGAAGTTCCACATTTGGAGGCCAAATCACCGAGAAGTCTACCCAATACTTTGGGAATCATTACTTCACCATTTGTAATCTTATTCAAAGCATTGTAAGACTTTTAATCATGTTTTCTAATGTTCAAAGTTCAGAGTTTATGTTCATGTTTGCTATGAGTGGCTAGTTTCTTAATACACTTGCTTAAATGATGTTGATTATCATATGATTAGTTAGTGATTGTGTTAACATGTTTAATTCAATTTCAAGTTGATTCTAAGATCCAATTGTGTTAAAGTTTCATAGTGACATTTGTTAATCAAGTTTGACTAGTTGATAGTAATGGTAGCGGTCGAAAGAACTTATTGTTATTCAACTAGTCATAATCATTTTGTCTATGGATGATTGTTTTTACCCATTATTCTTGATTATACAAAGGAACTAAGGTGTGGTTGTAATAGAAACACTTTTTGAATATCAAATTGGATTGGTTGGAAACATCTAAAAGGTCGTAAGATTAGTTGTTGAGAATCAATTGTAGCCTTTTGTCTATGATCGGTTACCTTTTGTATTGACCATTTCTTAAGCAATTTGATGAAACAAGTGGATGTTTTTGTGTTTAAGTTTATGTATGTAGACTTATGAAACTTGAATTGATCTTGAATTAATTGGTTAAACGTAATGCTTGTTTTTATGAACTAAAATCTTGATGAAGGTTTAACTTGTAAGAACAATAGATTAGTCCTCCAACTAATTATCATAACCAACATGTTAAGAGGTTAACACAATCACATTAATTTATGATATGAAACTAGTTTAAGCAAGTGTAGTTTTTAATCATCCGAATTTCATTATTTTTATTTGCTTTGTTATATGTTTTGGATAGACTCTGTTGATTCAAACTTGTGTTTAGATTCACTCAAATCCTATGAGCGATCCCGACTTACCTTCATAATCTTGCTATAATGGACGAGTATACTTGCTCGTATGTGTTATTGGTAATATTGGTAATTCACCTATTATAAATTTAAAACTTGTACACACGTAGCACATCATACTAAAATGGGTAAAAACAAGTATACACTAAATGGGTAAAAACTAGCAAATGGTATTGACCCATAACCCATGGTTTTATATATACCACTTAACCAAGTTCATTGTATCTAGAAAGAAAACCATGAATCAACCCATAACCCATGACCCATAACCTAAAATACCCATGGGCAGAGGGCGTTCCACGGATCCTCGGCTTTATGCTAGCGGATCCCTTGTGGTAGGATCCGTGGGATCAGAAGAACGATGAGAATTTTCTCTATAAATAGAGCCATTTCTTCCTTTCTACTCAATACTTTACACATATACTTCCCAAGTATTATAACCCTCTAACCTCGGATCCAAGTGATCTATGTAGTTTGTCTTTTGTTTTGTGTGATCTTCTAGGTTCCTCTTAAAGGCGAGATCACCACTTCTTGAAGACGTGCAAGCTCAAGTCCATGAGTTGCCATGCCGTCATCATCAAGACAACTAAGGTTCTCTTGTTGATAGTTCTTACTTTCTTCATAGATGTTGGGTTGAAGGCATTAGTGAAGAATGCCAAAAGTGTCAAGATGAAACCATTAGTGAAAGGTGCTCATCATCCGTGTCAAAGCATTAGTGAAGAATGCTAAAGGTGTCAAGACGAAGGCATTCTTGAAGGGTGCCAAGCATTGTGTCTAAGGCATTAGTGAAGGATGCCAAGAATCAAATCAAGTCGCATTTGGGAAGAATGCCTAGGTTGTATAATCGATGAGGTACATCGTTATACATATAAGTATTGTTTATTTCAAGGATGGTGATATCCTTGATGGTATTGTAACAAGGTGGATCTCCTTGATATTAGGTGTTGTGTTGTGAAGGGTAGTAGTTCCTCCATAGTAATGGAACTAGGTACTTACCTAGTACCTAATAAAGGGTAGGCGACGTTGTGATAGGATTAGTTCTCCTTGGTGTGAAAGAACTCGGTGGTTAGCCTAGCACCGTATAAAGGGTAGACGACATTGTGTTAGGTGTGGTTCGCCTTGGTGTGAAAGAACTCGGTATTTAGCTTTGTACCGAAAAAGGTTAAGCGGCGTTGTGAAGGCTTCTCCGCCATAAGGAGTTGGTGTAGTGCTTACGAACTCTCGAGTAGGTGACTCGGGGGTGGAGTAGGGCAAGAAAGGTGTCCTTGTGCCGAACCACTATAAATGCTTGTGTCATGGTGATGTGCTTTTTACTCTTTATCTTTCATTACGTTTATATATCTATCTATCAACGTCCATTATAAACAACCAAATAGATTGACATAAGTCGATCTAAATATTTAAAAGGAAGTTTTAAATTGGTAAAACTATTCAACCCCCCCTTCTAGTTTTCCACACAAAGAAATCAAAAGACGTCAAAGCAGAATACTTCAAAAGATACAAGATCCCTACACTGGGGAGATTGTTCGAATCAAGGCACTTCTTCTCACAAGAAAGAAGATTGTTAGAAGACGTCAAAGCTACTATTACATCAGCACCTACAACATTTATCACTCCTTCATTCATCACCAACACTTAGGGGGAGATTGTTGGAATCACTCCTAAACTTAATTACAAGTGTGGAAAACTAGAAGGGGGGGTTGAATAGTTTTGCCAATTAAAACTTCCTTTTAAGCTAATTAGATTGACATGTGTGTGTTGGATGTTGATAAACAAGCATATAAAGATAAGTAATGAAAAGATAAGGGTAAGATGCACAAAACCACAACACAAGTATTTATAGTGGTTCGGCTACAAGGACACCTTCCTTGCCATACTCCACTCCCCGAGTCACCTACTCGAGATTTCGTAAACACTACACCAATCTCCTTATGGTGGAAAAGCCTTCACAACGTCGCTTAACCTTTTTCCGGTACAAAGCTAAATACCGAGTTCCTTCACACCAAGGCAAACCACACCTAACACAACGTCACCTACCCTTTATACGGTGCTAGGCTAACCACCGAGTTCTTTCACACCTTAGGATAACTAATCCTATCACAAAGTCGCCTACCCTTTATTAGGTACTAGGCTAAGCACCTAGTTCTTTCACTCCAAGGTGAACTACACCTTCACAACGTCGCCTACCCTTTATTAGGTACTAGGCTAAGCACCTAGTTCCATTGCAATGGAGGAACTACTACCACTACACCAACTCCTAATCCCAACGGAGATCTACTCCTTTACAACATCATCAAGGATATCAATATCCTTGGATCTAATACTAGTCTATCTTGTACATCGAAACACACCATATCGAATGTACATCTAAGGCACCTTTCACTAATGCCTTTGACTAGATCTACAAGACACCTTTCACTAATGTCTTGTGTCTTCACTTCTAAGCACCTTTCACTAATGCTTCTTTGTCTTGACTTCTAAGCACCTTTCACTAATGCTTCTTGTCTTGACTTCTAAGCACCTAACACAAGTGCTTATCCTATAGACGATAGATACCCTTCACTAATATCTTCGGCTTGACACTTGAGACATCTTTCACTAATGTCTTTAACACTAAACATCTTTGAAGAAAGAAAGAGATCATCAACAAGAGGACTTCAATAGCCTTGATGATGAGGAAGCATATCAACTCATGGACTTGAGCTTGCTCGACTTCAAAGGTGGTGATCTTGCCTTTAAGAGGAACCTAGAAGATCACACAAAAACAAAACTACAAACATAGATCTCTTGGATCTAAGGTTAGTGAGATTTAACTCGGGGAGAAAGTGTGTTAGAAAAGGGTTGAAAGGATTGAGAGATAATGAAGAAATGGCTCACTATTTATAGAAAATTCTCTGTTCCCCGGATCCCAAGGATCCTTCCACGAGGATCCGGCTAGCACAAAGCTAGGGATCCGTGGTGCGCCCTCTTTGCCCATGGGTATTTTTGGTTATGGGTCATGGGTCATGGGTTATGGGTTGATCCATGGTTTTCTTTCTAGATACAATGTATCTTAAGGATACAATGAACTTGGTTAAGTGGTATAAATAAAACCATGGGTTATGGGTCAAAACCATTTGCTAGTTTTACCTATTTAGTATATACTTGTTTTACCCATTTTAGTATATACTTGTTTTTACCCATTTTAGTGTATACTTAGTTAAGTATATGTTATCCCAATATGTAAACACTAGTTGTTATACATATGTATATCTAAAGTATAAAAACACTTGTACATGTTTTAGTGTTTTATGTGAAAGCGTAAGTGTGTTAGAAAACTATTAGTTCAAACCATTTACGTATTTTATTTGTTTCGTTAAAATGATCTTACTTTTGTTATCGACAAAACATTAGAAGATCGTAAAATATAAATAAACGTTTTCGACTTATTTGTATTAACAATCTCCCTTTTGTTGATGACAAAACATAAGATTATTTTAAGGAAAAGCTAAAATTTGTAAGAGTTTGAATTTGTAGTTTTACATTCTTCTCCCCTTTTGTCGAAACAAAAGAGCTTTGAAAGAAAGCAACACTTTGTTTTAAGAAAATGTGTGAAAATAGAAAAGAAATAAGAAATAAAAAGCAAGTAACGGAAAGGATCTCGTCACACTCCCCTTGACGAGTCCATCCCTAAGTAAGGCGTCAAGAAAGTAATGCTAATCTAGTTCATTTGCAAATTTTGCAAAAGATTACGTCTATGTGACGAGTGTGCTCCCCTAGATGATTGCAATTTTGCAAAGGGATGTCATAAAATGTAAACCTAACATTGCAAGTAATTTGCAATGTATTGTTTTACACCAAGCTCCCTAGCTTTAGGGTGTCAAATTCTTCATATGTTAATTGAATATCTACAAAACAAAGGTTAGAAAACAAGTATAATGCACAATTTCCTGCATATATGATCCAAATTAGTAGAAAAGGTTCCTGTTTCACGGATCCCGCGGTTCCCTCCTAGTAGGGATCCGTCTAGGCAATCGAGGATCCGTCTGGTGATGAATAAAATCAAGAAATGGTGGTATAACAAGAAATGTTAATACCAAAATGAAATATGGATTATATAAAATACTAATATACTCAGAAATATAGCAAGTAGCAAGTAATTTCATTTAATAAAACAAGAGTTATGATATACATGACTCTAAAAATAAGAAAATAGACAATACATGACTAGGAATTTCTAGACCAACTAACGCTTGATGCTAGGACACCACTAAAATTCTTCTAGCTCAAGTTTTGTTTAGGTTTGATCTCGTCGAAACGCTCGAGGAGATGATAGAACATGAAACGTTGGTCTTCTCGTACTTCATGTATCAAACTTTCAACATGTTGACAATGATAGAAATCTTTGTCATGGCTAGGTAGTGGTGGTGGATTAAATGAAATGGCTTGATGCGAAGGATCAAGTGAAGCGGCTTGTGGAGCTTCAAACGATGAAGGGATTGGTGGAGGTGCATTTGAGAATGCCTCGACCAAGAATGATGGTGGTGGTAATGAAGTGTCAACTTCCATATGGTCGGGTAGTTGACTTTGATGATTTCTCATAATCCAAATAGGATTATATGATGGAGATGGCGAAAAGGAAGCCGGAGCAAGTGTTGACTCAACACCTTGATTTTGAACCATTATTCCTCTAATGAGGAGAATGTTGTCGTGAGCGGATGAGACAACCTAGGAGGCAAGTCCTCTAAATTGTAGAGGTGTGGTGATGATAGTGGGGATGTAAATGAAATAGCTCTAGGAACCAATGGTGATGGTTTAGTGGAGATGATATTGTTTGGCCTAGGAGGTATGGTGGTGTTTGGCATAGGTAGTTTTGTGGGTACTATCGTTTTAGGAATTGGTTTGATTGGATGATGAAGGATTCTATCATTTGTTGGCTTGACCGGAGATGATTCGGTTGAAGAAATTTAGTGTACAACACGAACCTTTTCATGGGTGGTTCTTTGGTGGATAAGTTACTACTTGGGTTTTCCTCATGATAAGATGATTTCAAGAGGTTGCAAGAGCTGAAAGTTAGGATGAGAGTGATGACTATGGAGGTCCTAACAAGGTGGTTTATAAACTAAGAGATTTGGCAAGTGCATTTAAGCTTTAAGCCACTAGGATTCATTGGAATGTGATGATTGACATGCACAAGAGTCAACTTCAAAGGTTGCACTGATCTAGGAACTTATTTAAGATGAGATGGAGTGTTGGAGGTAGGAAGATGAGTTGAAATGATTGTTTTAGCAAGATTTGACCTATACTGTCATCCAGATCCCATGGTTCCCTCCTCAGAGGGATCCGTCTAGGTTGATCCTAGGGATCCGGCTTTCAGCAATTATGAAAGAGTGGAAATGATGTTTCTAAGATCTAAGACCTATAATATCTTGAGTGTTTCAGTCTTCCTAAGTGTCTTAAGTGAAGAGGTGCTTAGGTACTTGAAGGTGGTGAGTGTTGTAGCTAATGATTGTCTTGAAGGTGGTGAGTTTTGTAGCTAATGATTGTCTTTTATGGAAGGATTTGGAACTTTCATGAGTACCAATAAATGAGCAAGGATGACACTAAAGATCAGAATGTCAATTGAAGCTAAATGATCCTAGAGATCAGGTTGTGATTTAGGATTGTGTTTTGGAAAATATCCTAAAGGTTTTGAGATGAAAAAAACTAGGATTTTATCAACTTTGATCAATTTTGTGGTGAGGATGATTTATGATCAATCTTAGCCATAATCGAATAATTTCTAAGACTAGATGTGAAGGATCAAGTAAAAAATGAAGTGTGAGTTTCGAGAGCGGAAGAGTGATGTATTAAAACAAAATGATAGATCTATGAACATCTTAGAGTGTGATTTATGTGAGTTGGAATGATTAGGAAAGATCAACCTATCTTGATAAGGACTTAATCTGCCTTAAGACCCTATGTTTAGTTTAGTAAGATGTTCTAAGGATATGTTTTGAAATATAATGCTTGCAATTGCATTCTCTGTTTGTCGGATCCCACGGCTCCCTAAAGATAGGGATCCGTCTAGTACAACATTTGGGATCCGTCCATCGCTAAGCGAAACCTTTACTAAAGGTATGCAATGATCTTGACAATGCATTATATTCCAAGATTTAGTTAAAGGAGTTCTAAAACTAAGATATCAAATGTAAGATGTTTTATTTCATGAAGGAAATATGATTACATTGATAAAGCACGTAGAGTAGAATTGATCCTATTTGAAATACTACTAAATTCCACGAGTGTTTTCGCTAGAAGGATCATTATGTGATTGATGAGTGTTGGTGGAGTCAAGAATGAAGAAAGTCTTCATGAGAGATATGTAGCGGTTCCATCATCTTGTTCACAAGCACGCATAACGGACTTTGAAATTAAGGATGAAAGTGCATAACATTATGATAGAGGCGTGTCAAGAACATTCCATAAGGGATGAGTTTATTCTTGGAGCCTTGAATATTTGCAATTCGCCTTGCGAAGAAGTAGGCGAGATTGTATGGTTGTTGTGTTAGCAAACAAGACAACATGTGAGCACAACAAGCGGGAAGAATTTCTCGATTTCCCTAAGACTCCAAACATTTTCACGTGGGATGAGTGCAAGAGGCTTGTACTCTTCTCGGATATCCCTTGTAAAGATAATGTTTGGATCGGAGTAATATGGTCGAGGTTTGCATATTATGCGATTTAAATCTTCCGGAGAGGGTATGTGTGAACAATATGGACTATTCTCTTCACGAAAGTTGAAGAGAGAATCGAGACCAATCTTGGTGAAGGTACATTGTCCATGATTTGGAATCCGGAGGATGTGAGCAAAATTCCCAAGGGTTAGAAGCGAACTTTTGGTTTTGATATAAAACCAAAGGGATGAGAGCGATCCTCGTTACGAACGAGTTCGACTTGACGAAGAATTCCATTATGAACCTTGGACATATCTTCTCGTTGATTTCAAGAAGACATTCTAGTCCTATGGCTCGGAAGGAGGTATTGATACCTTCTTGAATTGTAGAGAGGTGTCTGTCAATCGTCCTTCGTGGAAGTAGCGGTTTCGAGATTATTGAACCCACGGACATGATTGCGGTGTGTTGGGTTCGAGAGAGATGTTCGAGTGTAGACGCTAGTGAGTGAAAAATCAAACTCATATTCATGCGTCATAGTTGAACCTATAGAGATGATGAGTTAATAAAGATGGTGTTTGTGATCAACCTATGATTATCTAACGTTTTACTAGATTTTATTAACAATGGTTTTTAACAACAATGACACTTAACTCAAGGTTTTGACATTCTAGTGTATTATTATTTTTAGAAAGATAGTGGTTTTAATCTTGCATGAAGACTGTTTTCGATGAGAACGGATCCCACGGTTCCTTTACAAAAGGGATCCGGCTAGTATATCTTCCGGATCCGTGGATCTGTAGTAATAAAATGCAGTTTGATAAAAACATAGGTTTCTGGTTTTTATACCACGAATATGTTTTATCATACATTTTCTTTTAGCATGCATACATGACTTCTAATGTATCATGAAAGAATATGAAACATATAAATCACAAAAGAAAACAAATAATAAAGATAACTAGATTATTAGTAATATTGCATTTCAATGCTAAGGATAATACAAAGGATTGGGTATATGATCCCAATGTAGATTAACAAAACAAAGTAAATGTCTCCATATGTGAACTTCATCATAGGGAACACAAGTGCGATGAGTGTTAGGCGATGAGCACGAGTGCGATGTAAACCATGTTGATGACGGATCTTCTTGGTTTCGATTGAGATGGAATGAGGAGGAAGATGAAGTTTTTGAATGAGAGGAAATTTTTGAAATTGGAAGATTTGAAAAATGAGGGTTTGATGAGATGGTCGACGGTGGGAGTATTTATGGGGAAGGATGAATTTTGAGATTTGTGTTTTGTTTTATTAGAAGATATGATTTTGGATTAAGTGAGATAAAACACAATTATTATAAACCATGATTTCTAGACGGAGGAGTGACACATTTGTGAAAAAGCTTCCTAATGAAGCTTCATGTAAAACATGTGTAAACACGAAATCTACTCAAATAAATGCCTAACAAATAACACTTATTTATTAAACTAATATCATTTAGATATAAGTAGAAAGTCATACCTCGAATGCACTTAGGAATGTCTTTACAAATGACACAACAAATGTCACTTAGACGATTCCCGTTCCTTTGCGTTTAAGATACCTTCTTAAGGAAGGTATTCTTGTTACCAAGCAATTCCTACAGCTTGGTGGGTATGAGATTTGAATAATCAACATGACAAAGAAGATTAGTGCAATTAAATGAAAAAGTAAATAAGAAAAATGTTGTTATCAAATCAACATCCAAACATATAGTTTTAAAAGACATGGTGTTTGTTTTTTTTAAAAAACCTTTCTTTGTAGTTATCAATTAACCATGGATTGTATCAAGTTTTTTAAAGTACAATATACTTCAAGAAACTTGGTAACGAAGCTCTGATACCAATTGTGGAAAACTAGAAAGGGGGTTGAATAGTTTGCCAATTAAAACTTCCTTTTAAGCTATTTAGATTGACTTATGTCAATCTATTTGGGTGTGTGTGTTGGATGTTGATAAACAAGCATATAAAGAAAAGTAATGAAAAGATAAGGGTTGATAACGCTACACGCGTCATTCGGGGTCAAGGAAACTTCCTTTTCTTCGAGCAAGTTTTATAACACCCTAGGCAGTGAACCTAATCGTTGTAGTGTAGTAATTAGGGTAAGCCACGGGTATTGATATTGTTCTCTAGGGAATAGTGTCGTTAGGTGAAGTGTATATCGATTTAAGTCTAAGGTGAGGATGATTATTTTTATCTTTTATGTTTTATGAAATGGAAAGGTACGAATCTCGGGTATTGGATTTGGGGGGTTGGTATTTCACCGATTACTCTACTATTATCTAATTATCTAAAGTAAGGTTGTGGGAGTCTATGTCTAATTAATGTGTGCTCGTATGATAGTTTAAAGATGTGTTTACTTAGGTTGTACTACTCCTTAATTATCTCCTATTGATGGTTGAGTTGTCACGTCTTATTCTTAGTTTCGTTGTGTGTCAAAAGTTGTGGGGTATGCGTTTCTCCCTAACTCTTTGAACTTACCAAAGGGTCTCGTCTACAAACCCACTAGGGATGATAAACTCCTACTCTAAGGCGCTCTTTGGATGGTTTAGCCTACAACTATTCAGGTAATTATATTCTAAGGTTCACAAAGATGAATCAAGCATTAAGTACACAACGAATGACCTATCGCATTACTAGATCATTAATCAACTAAGATAAGAAACAACCAATCAATATTCAATAATTAAGTTTCATACTTTCTAAGCAAACACACAAATAAATTAGCGGACATGGAGAACATGCAAGCATACACAAATAATCAAAGACATAATTGAATTAATGAAGTAAAGACTTATCTTGATGTAAGATAGGGTTTAAAACCTAAAATACTGTACAAGACACCTTAGGTTCGGTTTTAGGTTTTACTCCAAAGACTCTCCACAAAAGACCGAAAAATTGGATTCTATATATAAGATTACAATTGCGACGGCGTCACCTTATGTTTAGTGACGCCGCCGTGTCGCCGCCATTAGGGTTTCGTCTTGGCCACGTTAGCCTTGCGACGGCGTCACCTTATGTCCGTGACGCCGTCCTCTTGACTTCGACGTCGTCTCGGATTGCATCTAGGCCGTGCGAGTAGCGACGGCCTACTCTTTCACAACTAGACGTCGTCTCTTGAAAATCTGAGTTTTGGGTTCGGACCGTCACAATAATTTTGGGACGGCGTCGCCATTAGCTTTTGGCCGTCGCCTTCTAGTTTCAAAGAATCGTGAGTGTCTCGATTTTGACTTTGGCCATTTTCTTCATATATTCGCCTTTTCGTCCAAATAAGTGCCATTCCAGATTTTGCCTTCACGAGACCTAAAAGTGAAAAGGAACGATATTAAGCAATAACGGATACAAAAGTGATCAAATAAGGACTTGAGCGACCCCTCAAAATGGTACCTTTAAAACCTTATCAAATATCCCTACACTTGTTATTTGCTTGTCCTCAAGCAAATGTGCTTTAGCCAATTAATTTATAAGTTAGGGTCATGAAGCATTAATTCAAAGCGGTCCACAACACATATAAGCCCCATAAAGTCATAACAAGCACGAAATTACATACTAGCACCTCACATGGGGTGTTTGGATACTCACATCTCTCGGTGTATATATGAAATATAACAAATAGGAAATGGAAGATAAACACTCATTAACCGTCCTAGTACATAGATTACCATAGGCTTGAGAATAGATCAAACCTTCATCGCTTTGGCGTAAGCACCTAGGAAAGACTATCAAAGAGGTCTTTAAAGGGTTGTAATGTTAGGCTTACGGTAGGGAAATAAGGGTTTGGTGGGATAGGCTATTTAGTGGTGGTAAGTCAAAAATCTTTATGTTAATCGCATATGAAGAATGGCGTTGCTAAGCCAAGACTCGACACTCTAAACTCTAGATAACCGAAATAAACAAACATAAATTCAAAGATAGATGTAGGATGGTAGCCGTATTTTTTTTTTTTTTTTTTCATCACTCTATTTTTTTCTTTTCTCTTTTCTATTTTTTTCGATTTTTTTTTTTTTTTTTTTTTTTTTTTTTTTTTCACACTTTTACTCTACCATCCTCTATGATAACATCAAAATAATAGGGATTTATAGGCACATCCCTACACTTGAGTTTTATTACTCTAACACTAATTTGACCCGAATTGAAAAGATCAAAACACTTGGGGTACATTATTACGCAAACAAAGGGAATTTGAATTTTAACGTTCCCTTCCGTCATTTCATAAACTTTAACTTTTCCCATGAATCCCAATCGTCCCAAAGCGTATACAAAGGATATGACTCGACTTAGCAACTTATGCAAGCAACTAGATAATTGAACTAAGGGTTTAGGGTGATAACAAACATTTGCACTAAAAGTGAGTGCATAAGGGGTAGGCTAAGGCGATTTGGGTGTATATTTGGGGTGGGGTGTAAACAATGCTCTTCATTGATATTCCGAAAACCGAAACATCACGAGAACCGCGAAAAGGATAGGCTCGAGGGTTAACTAGGGGTATCGTGTACTAAATATGAGTACAACGAAAGGGTGTGGGGAATTACTCAACCGATGTGGAAGAAGTAATTATATTACGGTATCAAACAAGGGTTATTCTAATGCCTCTTATCATTTAGTTATTCCTAACTACACAAGTGTAGCCTCACTTGCGATCTCGAATGCATCACAAAACAAGTTCTAGAATCTAATATACTACTGGTTCACACTCTAAGCATTAAAGATGAATGCTTTAATTCCTACTAATCTAAGGCGATCCTCACATTTTGGTGGAATTTGGGTGGTAAAGGGTTTTGTGCTAGTCATGCAACTTCCTATCCATGAGACGCTTTTGTTAAGACTAATGGCCCACTCTTATATGTCATGAAAAATTTTAAATTTGGTGCCAAAATTACCCTAACCGACATTTTCTCATGGTTTATTACACAATCACATTTGGACAAAGCAAATAATCAAGGATAAGTATAGTTTCAAAGTTCCCGTTTTATTTTCCCTCCCTACACTTAAACTGAACATTGTCCCCAATGTTCCCTGAAAGTATCAAAGTTATGATAATGGAAGGTAATTAAAAACGAAAGAAACTAATACTCCCCTGATTAGCTCGGTAGGATCCGTGTGTGAAGTAGTGGTTAAATCCTTCTTCAAGAAGAACGTTAGCGTTAAAAGCTTCTTCTCATCTTATGTATCTTCTTCTTGGTAGATTAAACACGCACACTTGAAGAAAACAAACAACCCAACGCATCAAACCGAACAAACAAAAATCTCAACAAGATGTAATTCCGGACTTAAATAGGATATAATGCTTGTGGAATGGATGTTTGCGATTTTCTAGAAAATTAAGACCGAAAATTCCAAAATTTATAAGTAGCACGAAAACGAGAAAAGTAGTAGCGCTTTCTACTCCTCACGCCGTCGAGTTGTGATCTGACGCCGTCAAGTTATCCCGACGAACCGGTCTGCGATTTTCAAAAAATTCGGAAAATTTATATCTTTAGAATGGAAAATTCTCGCAAAACATCCATTATGACTCAATACAAGCATTTGACTCTAACAAACACACATATATATCTTTTAAATTATTGTAATTCTCATTTTCACGTTTCTTTTGAAAACGTGTGTAATCCTCCCTACACTTATCCCTTATGTAAAATACCTTTATATGTAATTAAGACGAGGTTAAAGACAAAATAAGGCATTTTACAAATTCAAACATGAGAATAAACAATTAATAAAAGATATATGACACACAAATGAAAATGAAAACAAATACACATGGGTTGCCTCCCAAGAAGCGCTTGTTTTGTTCGAGTCACGAGCTGACGCTACCCTTATTTAACAGATAAAGGGAAGTTTTTCCTACACTTAAGTTTAAGTGCGGGTGATAGTAGCAATACACACCCTTAGGGTAGAAATTTGCTACGTGAGGAGAGGTGATGGGTGATTTATATGCTCAAAGGAGTGTGCTCTATTCATTATAACCTTACCTAATTCAATTGGTGTATCGGGTGAATCAAATCTCTCTCCTAAAAATGGATCATCTTCTATCAACTTTAAAAGATTCTTAGTTAAGGATCCATCTTGACCTAATAAACCCGGTTTAAACCCATAATGTTTCTTGTTATCAACCATGAATGGGTGATATAAGTGTGTAAGGTCATGGGTTACTCCTATATTAGCTTCCACTCTACATGGCCTAGAATCTATCACCTTTATCAAGCAACTACCGAACTATCTATTTTGATGGGTGGATTGGGGCTAATTCAATTCCAAGATTCACATCTAAAGATGGAACATTGGGTAAGGTTTTTGGTTGAGGCTCGGTTCATCAAAATTAGGAACTTCCCTAGGACTAAGAGAGGTCATGACAACAAGCATCTAAACCTACATTCTCTAGTGGCGTTTGGTCCAAGGTTCTCTATCAATCGGGCTCCTATAGTCTCTTCTACTTCTTTCGGGTAAGTTATAGGTGATGTGTGTTCCTCAAGTGATGGTAGGGCTTGTGGGCTTGGAGTTTCCACCTTTTTCTCCATTATATCTAGATCTCCTAAATGTTTGAAATCTATCCCACATGCAACTAGGTATTTTAGCTTCAACCATCTCACAATCTTGTTTGGGTTTAGGTTTCATGTTCTTAAAACTAGGTCTTTTGATCATGATGCCTAAGATTAGATAAATCCTTCTTATCCATTTCCTCAAGTTGTAACAACTGAAGGTTTATGCATAGGAGGCTTTTCTGGAAAATTCTAAAGATGGTGTCACTAAAAGGAGTTGATCTTGACAACGATCGTTGAATAGAAGCTACACAAACACAAAATATATCAAATCCATCCAATCTTACACCCTTGTTCTTTTGGATATCTTTAAGATCACTCACAAATTTATCAGAACAATAAAAACTAAACCAATCTACAAAATTCAATTGTTCCTCATTTGTTAATGATTCAAATGCAACTTCACTTGCCATAGCGACAAATGAAAAGGGTTTCTGAACACAAACACAAAGAAGGGGATAGACTACAAGGAAGCTAATAAAAGAAAAATCTCACTTGATAGGAATCTTGTGAGTAGACCTAAACGAGATATAAATCAAGCCTAAACAATAACTATTCCCGGCGGGCGCCAAAACTTGATAACGCTACACAGCGTCGTTCGGGGTCAAGGAAACTTCCTTTTCTTCGAGCAAGTTTTATAACACCCTAGGCAGTGAACCTAATCGTTGTAGTGTAGTAATTAGGGTAAGCCACGGGTATTGATATCGTTCTCTAGGGGAATAGTGTCGTTAGGCTGAAGTGTATATCGATTTAAGTCTAAAGGTGAGGGATGATTATTTTTTTATCTTTTTATGTTTTATGAAATGGAAAGGTACAAATCTAGGGTATTGGATTTGGGGGGGTTGGTATTTCTACCGATTACTCTACTATTATCTAATTATCTAAACTAAGGTTGTAGGAGTCTATGTCTAATTAATGTGTGCTCGTATGATAGTTTAAAGATGTGTTTACTTAGGTTGTACTACTCCTTAATTATCTCCTATTGATGGTTGAGTTGTCACGTCTTATTCTTAGTTGCGTTGTGTGTCGAAAGTTGTGGGGTATGCGTTTCTCCCTAACTCTTTGAACTTACCAAAGGGTCTCGTCAACAAACCCACTAGGGATGATAAAATCCTACTCTAAGGCGCTCTTTGGATGGTTTAGCCTACAACTACTCGTGTAATTATATTCTAAGGTTCACAAAGATGAATCAAGCATTAAGTACACAACGAATGACCTATCGCATTACTAGATCATTAATCAACTAAGATAAGAAACAACCAATCAATATTCAATAATTAAGTTTCATACTTTCTAAGCAAACACACAAATAAATTAGCGGACATGGAGAACATGCAAGCATACACACAAATAATCAAAGACATAATTGAATTAATGAAGTAAAGACTTATCTTGATGTAAGATAGGGTTTAAAACCCTAAAATCTGTACAAGACACCTTAGGTTCGGTTTAGGTTTTACTCCAAAGACTCTCCACAAAAGACCGAAAAATTCGGATTCTATATATAAGATTACAATTGCGGACGTCACCTTATGTTTAGTGACGCCGTCGTGTCGCCGCCATTAGGGTTTCGTCTTGGCCACGTTAACCTTGCGACGGCGTCACCTATGTCCGTGACGCCGTCCTCTTGACTTCGACGTCGTCGGATTGCATCTAGGCCGTCCGAGTAGCGACGGCCTACTCTTTCACAACTAGACGTCGTCTCTTGAAAATACGAGTTTTGGGTTCGGACCGTCACAATAATTTTGGGACGGCGTCGCCATTAGCACCGACACCGTCGCTTTCTAGTTTCAAAGAATCGTGAGTGTCTCGATTTTGACTTTGGCCATTTTCTTCATATATTCGCGCTTTTCGTCCAAATAAGTGCCATTCCAAAGATTTTGCCTTCACGAGACCTAAAAAGTAAAAGGAACGATATTAAGCAATAACGGATACAAAAGTGATCAAATAAGGACTTAAACGACCCCTCAAAATGGTACCTTTTAAAACCCTATCAAGGGTAAGAAGCACAAAATCACAACATAAGTATTTATAGTGGTTCGGCTACAAGGACACCTTCCTTGCCCTACTCCACTCCCCGAGTCACCTACTCGAGAGTTCGTAAACACTACACCAATCTCCTTATGGCGGAGAAGCCTTCACAACGCCGCTTAACTTTTTTCTGGTACAAAGCTAAATACCGAGTTCCTTCACACCAAGGCGAACCACACCTAACACAACGTCATCTACCCTTTATACGGTGCTAGGCTAACCACCGAGTTCTTTCACACCTTAGGAGAACTAATCCTAACACAACTTCGCCTACCCTTTATTAGGTACTAGGCTAAGCACCTAGTTCTTTCACTCCAAGGTGAACTACACCTTCACAACGTCGCCTACCCTTTATTAGGTACTAGGCTAAGCACCTAGTTCCATTGCAATGGAGGAACTACTACCACACTACACCAACTCCTAATCACAAAGGAGATCTACTCTTTACAACATCATCAAGGATATCAATATCCTTGGATCAAATACTAGTCTATCTTGTACATCGAAACACACCATATCGAATGTACATCTAAGGCACCTTTCACTAATGCCTTTGACTAGATCTACAAGACACCTTTCACTAATGTCTTGTGTCTTCACTTCTAAGAACCTTTCACTAATGCTTCTTTGTCTTGACTTCTAGCACCTTTCACTAATGCTTCTTGTCTTGACTTCTAAGCACCTAAGACAAGTGCTTATCCTGTAGACGATAGATACCCTTCACTAATATCTTCGTCTTGACACTTGAGACATCTTTCACTAATGTCTTCGACACTACACTTCTTTGAAGAAAGAAAGAGATCATCAACAAGAGGACTTCAATAGCCTTGATGATGAGGAAGCATATCAACTCATGGACTTGAGCTTGCTCGACTTCAAAGGTGGTGATCTTGCCTTTAAGAGGAACCTAGAAGATCACACAAAAACAAAACTACAAACATAGATCTCTTGGATCTAAGGTTAGTGAGATTTAACTCAGGGGAGAAAGTGTGTTAGAAAGGGGTTGAAAGGATTGAGAGATAATGAAGAAATGGCTCACTATTTAAAGAGAAAATTCTCAACTGTTCCCTGGATCCCACGGATCCCTTCCACAAGGGATCCGGCTAGCACAAAGCTAGGGATCCGTGGTACGCTCCTCTTTGCCCATGGGTATTTTTGGTTATGGGTCATGGGTCATGGGTTATGGGTTGATCCATGGTTTCTTTCTAGATAAAATGTATCTTAAGGATACAATGAACTTGGTTAAGTGGTATAAATAAAACCATGGGTTATGGGTCAAAACCATTTGCTAGTTTTACCTATTTAGTATATACTTGTTTTACCCATTTTAGTATATACTTGTTTTACCCATTTTAGTGTATACTTAGTTAAGTATATGTTATCCCAA
Source organism: Chrysanthemum lavandulifolium (assembly GCA_022545495.1). Taxonomy (NCBI): domain Eukaryota; kingdom Viridiplantae; phylum Streptophyta; class Magnoliopsida; order Asterales; family Asteraceae; genus Chrysanthemum; species Chrysanthemum lavandulifolium. The sequence goes on from CM040246.1 coordinate 210,538,702, forward strand.
TATGTAAACACTAGTTGTTATACATATGTTATCTAAAGTATAAAAACACTTGTACATGTTTTAGTGTTTTATGTGAAAGCGTAAGTGTGTTAGAAAACTATTAGTTCAAACCATTTACGTATTTTATTTGTTTTGTTAAAATGATCTTACTTTTGTTATTGACAAAACATTAGAAGATCGTAAAATATAAATAAACGTTTTTACGGCTTATTTGTATTAACAACAAGTGTTAGTGATTAATATGTAATAGTTTGCTTAATTAGGCCTTTATGTTGGTTATTAAGCTAAGGCTTGTGTAGAAGGCCCATAAGCCTTGGCCCAATACCATAAGAAGGGAAGGATGCTAGTAGTGTTGCCCTAGCTCCTTGCCCTATAAATAATCCTTGTAAACCCTCACTTGAGGGTTGGTTGTTCATTTTATTTATTTCACTTTACGCATAACTATTCGCATTCATACGTGTGTATGTTTAACTTGTTCAACTGATCATCTTATCTTTCTTTCTTACATATTGAGGCTTGTGTTACAAACATGGTGACCTAACACTTCTTAATAACAAAAGCAAGCTAGAATGATATCGCCTACTTTCCTTAACGAAGAATGCTCACCATTGTATAAAACAAAATCCCACCAAAGCTCGGAGATCCTGGGAGCTTGCTTATTCCATGAACTTTCGGGAATAATATTCGATGCGATGCTTTAGCCGACCTTGGCACAAGTATCAATTTGATGCCTTATTCACTGTATTCCAAGTTATGCAACAACAGCCTTAAACCAACAAAAATGAGCATTCGATTAGCAAATCATTCTTATCAATATCCTGTGGGTATTGCCGAGAATATGCTTGTTTAAGTCGGTAAAATCTTTTTTCCCGTGGACTTTGTAATCTTAGAAATGGAAGAAGATAGTAAAGTCCCACTTATCTTAGGAAGACCTTTCCTAAATACCACCGATGCAATCATCAAAGTGAAAGGCAAAGAACTCAACCTTGGAGTTGGAGAAGATCAAATCACCTTTCTAATCAATAAAGCGATGCGCTATCCACATTACAGTGATGAAACTTGTTTCAACATCGATGTTATCGATGAATTCACTGACGAAGAATTGGATACATTACTTAATGAATCGATCCATTCATGACTACTCCTGAAAAAATCAATGAAACAGACTTTGACAAAGAGTTTGATGATTTCATGAAAGTAGAATTCAAGGAGATAACACGAAAGAGGAATAAATGGAGGAAGAAAACTTTGAAGAAATAACTTTCAATGACGAGATGAGAATTAAGTCCTCTATCGAAGAACCACCCACCGATCTCGTGCTCAAACCTCTCCCTGATCATCTTGAATATGCTTACTTGGAGGAAAACTCACTTCTTCCAGTATTCATATCTTCATTGCTCGAGGACAATGAGAAAGAAAGTTTAGTTTCTGTCCTAAAAAATAACAAACAAGCTTTCGCATGGAAAACATCTGATATTCCAGGAATAAGTCCCAATTTCTGCAAACACAAAATCAATTTCGAAGAGGGAGTCAAACCTGTGGTAGAATGTCAACGTTGACTCAATCCCAACATGAAAGAAGTCGTTAAAAAGGAAATCATAAAAATTCTCGATGTTGGTATCATTTACCCAATTGAAGATAGTCCTGGGTAAGTCCCGTTAATTGTGTTCCCAAGAAAGGAGGATGACGGTTGTGACTAATGAACGGAATGAATGTCCCCACTAGAACTTTCACCGGTTGGCGCGTTTGTATTGACTATCGGAAATTAAACAAAGCTACCGTAAAGATCATTTTCCACTCCCGCTCATGGATCAAATGCTTGAAAGACTAGCGGAAATAAATTCTTTTGTTTCCTCGATGGATTTTCGTGATACTTCCAAATTCCAATCGATCCTAATGACCAATAAAAACCACTTTCACTTGTCCTTTTGAACCTCGCATATCGGCGTATGCCTTTTAGTCTTTGTAATGCACCGTGACTTTTCAAAGGTGTATGATAGCCATATTCCAAGACATGCTCGAAACCTCCATGGAAGTTTTCATGGATGACTTTTCGCCTTCGAGACTCATTTGAAGCTTGTCTTTCCAATCTTGATAAAATGCTCGAAAGATGCTAAGTCGCACATCTTGTCCTTAATCGGGAAAATGTCACCATGGTGACCGAAGGAATTGTGCTTGCCACAAGATCTCTAGTGCAAGCATGGAAGTAGACAAATCAAAATTGACATTATCAAGAAACTTCCACCACCAACTAACGCCAAAGCCGTTAGAAGTTTTTAGGACATGCCGGTTTCTCCCGCTTTATCAAAGATTTTTCAAAAATATCCCGTCCAATGAGAAAACTTCTTGAGAAGGAATCTATCTTTGACTTCAATGTCGATTGCATAAAAGCTTTCAAACGTTGAAATCTCAATTAACTAGTGCTCGATCATGGTTTCACCTAATTGGTCACTACCCTTCGAACTTATGTGCGATGGCGTGATTTTGTTTGTTGGGCTGTCTTAGGCCAACGAGAAGGAAAACACTTTCGCCTATATATTTTGCTAGGAAGACACTAAATAGTGCTCAAAGAAAATTATAATCGTCACGAAAAGGAATTATCGGGCGTAGTTTTCGCATTCGACAAATTCGATCCTACCTTGTGCTCTCAAAAACGATCGTGTTCACCGATCATTCGGCACTCAAATATCTGCTCACCAAGCAAGATGCTAAACCGCGTCTCATTCGATGGATTTTGCTACTCCAAGAGTTTGACATCGAAATCAAAGATAAGAAAGGAGCAGAGAATCTAGCTGCTGAAACTCTCATGACCCCGATCTTGAGGAATTAAAGGAAGAATAAATCGATGATTACTTCCCTGATGAAACTCTCATGACCGTCGATGGAAGTGACGATCCTTGGTTTGCTGACTTTGCGAACTATCTCGCTAGAGAAATTCTCAGAAAAGGTTTAACCCACACTCAAAGGAGCAAATTCTTTTCGGAACTTAAATACTACTTTTGGGAAGAACCATATCTTTTCAAAATGTGTCCGGATGGAATGATCTGAAGATGTGTTTATGGTTCCGAAACCCACAAGATTCTTGACGAATGTCATCATGGCCCAACTGGAGGACATTATGGTCCTTCCACCACAGCTAAAAAAGTTTTTGATGCTGGATTCTATTGGCCAACAATATTCAAAGAAGCACATGCACTTGTTCAGAATTGTGATGCTTGTCAAAGAACGACCAATCTTTCGCGCAGAGACGAAATGCCGTTGACAAGCATTCAAGTGTGTGAAATATTCGATATTTGGGGAATAGATTTCATGGGACCATTTCCTAAATCCCACAAATACGAATACATTCTCGTTGCTATAGATTACGTGTCCAAATGGGCGTGTTTAAGCTTTACCAACCAACGATGCTCGCGTCGTCATTAATTTTCTCAAAAGCTTTTGCTCGTTATGGAATACCCAAAGCCTTGATAAGCAATCGAGGAACCCATTTCAGAACCAACAAATGGAAAACCATGAAAAGATATAGAATTCATCATCGATTCGCGACGACTTATCATCCACAAACCGGTTGGGCAAGTTGAAAACACCAACGAGCTCTTAAAAGAATACTCGATAAAACAAAGAAGGACAATCCTTAAGTGTGTTCGAAGAAACTTGACGACGCCTGTGGGCGTTCAGACGGCTTATAAAACTTCAATTGGCACAACTCCTTACAGACTCCTGTATGGAAAGACTTGTCATTTGCCATTCGAAGTTGAACATCATGCTTACTGGGCTCTCAGAAACTATAACAACGATCTCAAAATAGCTGGACAAAAGATATTCTAGCAATTGCACGAACTCGATGAATTAAGACTCCGAGCTTATGAAAATTCCAAACTGTATAAAGCCAGAACAAAAGCTTATCACGACAAAAAACTAAGAGTTCGAAAAGAATTCAAAGTCGGAGATAAAGTTCGCTTTCAACATGAAATTCAAATTCAAGGCTCCTAAATTAAAACCAAGATGGTTTGGACCATATATCGTTAAACATGGATATCCATCCAACTATGTCGAACTTTATGACAAACAGGTGGAAGTTTCATTGTTAATGGGCACCGAATCAAGTTATACTATGATAAGGAGCAAATGAATGAAATATCACTTGAGACAGTTCTCCAGAAAATAATTCAAACCATCACCTTTGTAGCCCCTTTTCCAGGAAGAATCTCACAAATTGATCCTTGGAAACCATCTGCTGAGTTCCTCTGGAACGATATTGAAGCTACTGGTGAAGAATTCATGTATATCCCCAAACTTTTCAAAATGTTAAAAGCTGCATCTGTGGCCAAGTGAATTCGGGAAGATTCGAGTCAGGCTGATGACTCGGTAATAAAACAAGCGCTTCTCGGGAGGCAACACGTGTGTTTCCGATTTGATTTTCTGTGGTCACACCCCAAAGTTTAAACCTTTGGTTGAACTTAAGTGTGGGGGGGTGCCACCTCTTAATAAAATTCTTTTGTTTGTATATAAGATTTTGTGCAGGTAATGATTACTCCGAAGGGCGCTAGGAATGAAGATAATTGTCGATAAACTCATTGGAATATCGGTTTCATCTCTATTTTTCCCTATTTCTATACTTTGAAGGGTCTGTCCATATTTTGAAAATCTGGAAAATCCGGCAGTTTGTAAAATATTTTGGGCTAGATATTTGGAAAATATACTTTAAAACAAAAACGTTGTCGCTGAACGGATTAAAACGGAGCTATAACGAAGAAGTTATGAATTTTTGAAGTTTGACGACGAAAACTAATAATTCCGTAAATTTCAGATGAAAATGTCACCCTTACGAGTCAAAAATGAGGCTTAAGCGTTATTAAATGTGTCGACTTATCAAAATACATTAGTATACTTTGATACGAATCTAAGGACATATAAAACGAGAAAACGGATTTGTAACGATTAAATTATACACGTTTTCACAAAGTTGCCGTAACTTTATTATATAAGAAAACTATATTAATTCTAATAGGCAAGTATTACGTCAAACTAGTCTCCATGTTGGAGGACGTTTTAACATTGATGTAGAACTTTTATAAAGAGATGTCTTCTAGTAAAAGTAAGTTCGCCTAGCATATTTTCCAAAATGTCCAACCGCTTGTCAAGCGGAGTTGTAACGAATAAAATATAGTCACTCAAACTTTGCGAAACCACCCTTAAACAATATTTTGGATACAATTACCATACTAAACCTATATTTATCTCCATGATCGAGACCTCTAGGATGTAAACTTAAATGCTAAAACTTTGAGATAATGATACAAGCTTCCCAAAACCGTTGAGTTTGTTTCCTAACACTTTCGATGTGCACCATTTTACGATTAGCTTTCGAGGCCATATAGTCACTTTCATGACTTGTCAAATTATATTATTTTGCGACGAAAAGTTATAGATTCATAATAAATCACTAAATGATTATCGTAGGATATCATTTCGACGTAAGTACTTGTAAAGTATTTGGTAACTTGAGAATATGTCATAAACATATATTTCGACGATAAACTTTATTTTCCAAAAATGTACAAGTGGTATGGATAACATATGAGTTTGCATGCACGACATTGTTTCATGACTTATATTAGAGCATATCATTCATATTAGGTTGCGGATAGAGATCGCACCTCATTTCAGTGTATCTACTTTTGTCATCATAAACATTGCACCAGGTGAGTTCGTAGCCCCACTTTTACTCGTTTAATTGTTTTATAAACTCTTCGGGGGAGATACATGCTCAACTACTTGCTTTTACTTTACATTTATATGAACTTAAATATCTTTTGTATCACTCTATGTGCGCGTAAGTAGATTATGCCCGAACTAAATTGATCACTATCTTTTGAACGCTATTAGTTGAAACACTTTCCATGATTTTGAACCCTTCGACATGTATATATGAGCTCTTTTAAACTGATTCGAACCCTTTAACATATAAGTGAACACTTTGGACTTGATATGAACTTTTTGACATATAGTTGATCTCTTTTAACTTGTACAAGGACCCTTTTGATATATTTTAAACTTGTTTGACGTGATTTTGAACGCTCGACTATCTTGAACCTTTTGATATTATTCGAACTCTTTGACGGTTCTGAACTTTTGAACTCGACTTAAATCTTTGAACTTAATTACGAACTTTTGAACGGAACTCTTGAACTTAAATACAAACTTATGACTTGTTTGAACTTATTGAACCGTGACGTGTTATGACCTTGACCTAAAGTCTCCCATGATCGAGCATCACTATAAAGTCTCCCTTATTCGGAGCATCCCTATAAAGTCTCCCTTGTTCGAGCATCCTATAAAGTCTCCCATGTTCGAGCATCACTATAAAGTCTCCTTTGTTCGAGCAATCTTAAAGCCTCCCGGTCCGGAGCGTAATATCTCACTATGTTACGGAGCGTTCTCAATTTAAAGTCTCCCATGTTCGGAGCGATTGCAAATTCTCCCATGTTCGGAGTGTTCTTAATTGTATATAATAGTTGTATGATGTCTTGTTCGTACATTCGCATTGTTAGTCTCCTATTAGTAGGTAGTATGGATAGCGCTATTAGAGGTCGGCCAACCTCTCGTCCACTATGTTACGGGACGATATTGTTTATTCTAGGGCTTTGCACGGCATACATTATTATATATGTGGTGCTATATGGTGAACTATTACTACATCTTATACTTGACTACTTGATACGCTATATTTTGTGCAATGGGTTGTGAACACAGGTTGCAAGTTTTGTATGGGCGGAACTTGGGCCGAGTGGATTTACAATGCCTTTGCTTTGTGAACTATTATGATAACGTGCACTTGACTTATAGACATACTACTTTTGGGCAAGGGTTGTGAACACACAGTTGCAAGTTTTGTATGGGTGGAACTTGGGCCGAGTGGATTTACAATGCCTTTGCTTTGTGGACTATTCTAAATAACCAAAAACTTTGTCTTTGTTGCATGATCGCTCTTTAAAAGCTTTACTTGTTAACGAAACTCTATGAACTCACTCAACCATTGTGTTGACACTTTTAGCATGTTTTATCTTAGGTATCTAAGGCATTCACTTCATGGCATGCATGTGGACTTATCATAGAGTCGCGGTGTCGACGCGTCCTCACCTACATTTTTTGCACTTAACTATCGTTTGGTTGTAACAAACTTATTTTGGTATCTTGAAATCTATTGGGACCTATGTTTTGTAAACTCGATTATTTTATTGAATCATACGATATTTTCAAAACGACACTTTAGGTCGTTCGATATAACTCATAACTTTGATGCTATGATCGTCATCCCGTGAATTCCATTCCATTGCAAAACAGTAATTTGGGGTGTGACAAATATGGCCTTCCAAAATTACAATTTTAATGGCTTGAATTTAAATGTAATGTCTCCATAATTATATACGCGTTTTGACCCATGCATTTTAACGTATGATATGTATTCTAGATGTAAATGTAATGGTTTCATTTATCTTGTACAAATTTCATATTTACGGGTTAGGTTAGGAGTGCTTTTAATAAGCTTAGAGTATTTTGAGTTTTCTATAAATATTAGACTTGAGGGGCAAAATGGTCTTTTCACACATTTTAGATTTTGAGGGTTTTACACTTGTCCCGGTCGATGGTACACAACTTATTATTTAAGGACCTTTTCAAGTTGTAGCTTATCGCCTTTACTTGCTTTTTAACTGCTTATTTCAAAAGCAGAGTATAATTTTTATTTTTCTTAAACTCGTTTAGTTTGTAGTATTTTCTGTATTTTTGTAGATTTCTCTAAAATATTTTAGTATTTTTATAATTTAATTAGTATAATGTAGTATTTAATTCATAATAAATAATTTAAAAGTCGAAAAAACCCGCTTTTTCCTAATTATTTTTAGTCATTTAGAATATAGAAAATTGGTTTTGCACCCATAGGCCTTAAATTGCAATAATTTCATTTTAGAGCTTGGTGTGTTCTGGTTTTCGCCTTTTTAGTTTTAATGCCTTAGGACGTAGTTTAGCATCGCTTTATCGTTTCTAACGCTTAGTAGTTGTTAATTTAGTCATTTACTGCTTACGTGCTTTATTTTCATTCTCGTTCTTTAATTTGTAGAATAATGTAACCAAAACGTAAATTCTCGATCCATTCAAGCACTTTAATAACAAACCTCAAACATAAACGTCAATTCACACCTCGTTGGGAAACGACCAGTAATCACTTGCGGTATATCTTATCGAGTATTTGTTAGGGAGTGATTTCTCCTTGGAGATGGTTCCATATGCTCCTCAAGACCTACCTTTAGTCCCCTACTCACGCTTCTCGCGCTGTGTGTGGAGTGAATGATGTGAAATGTAGAATTTAGGGTTGGTATTTATAGGCGAGATCTAGTTACGGCGTAACTTAAGTTGAGAGTTACGCCATAACCTATATAAAACCGTAATAATGCTCTAGATATAGATGGTTACGACGTAACACATGGAATGAGTTACACCGTATCTTCAATATACGTTATTAAAATCATGATTACGCCGTAAATGTTGAAAGAGTTAATGCTCTAGATTGATGGTTACGCGTGGAACATCATTTGACCTAATTAGTTACAAAATAATCCTAAGAAATGGAAAGAGTTACGGCGTAGTAATCTGTTGTTGAGTTAGTCTTAGTTACGAGTCACGCCTTTGTTACGGTGTAATGTGAGAGTTAGAGTTACGCCGTAATTACGTAATTACACAATGGGCATACTATCATATATCTTCAATAAACTCTCCAAATGCGCTGTCTCTTTAGCTCCAATGCTCGTAATTTACCTAAAGTAAAATATAGAGGAAAACAAGCGAAATCCATATAAATGATATAAAATACGAGCATTATCGGGAAATTGACACTTAATATTCAGGACTATTTGATGTTATCAGTGGGTCTCCTAGTTAATTCTTTATGGCTTACGCATGGTGGCTACTTAGTTTCAAATGGACTACAGTCATGGAGTAATACTTTTAGTATACTCCATCGGCTCACCTGGATTGTTGTTAGCTTTCTTGAGGGCATCCAATTCATGGTAACGGTAGGTTGGAAAATTCTTAAAAAGAATTACCTGATACTTTAAGACATAAAACCTGTTAAGGAGATTCCTTATAGGAATAGAGTCCTGATGACGTAGGTCTATACATGGATTTATCCAAAGTGTTGATATATATATGTCCTTAAACGGGTTAGGAGGTTAAATCTAACCACCTGAGATGAATGGAATCAAGACATTCATCAGTAAAACAATCATAGTGGAACAATTCTCTAATAATGTCCACGATGATCGATTGGCCTGACACTACTTATATCTACCTTCTTCTGTGACAAGTACCGATGAATGTAGTCATTGCTGATGCTCCACCACAATAAGCATATCAACATCTTCAACATTACATACTCTTACTCACGTGATTCAAGTTAAATACAAAGATATGAAAGACAAGGAACTACATCAAGTACAAGTATATCCAATATTAAGTCAAGATGAAGTTAAAAGAAGAGATGATAAAAGATATATGAGTAATATCAAAGTCTAAAGACCAAGTGGTATGAGTATGTTGGATAGGACGTAATCATAAAATTTAAAGATGTTGATCAAGGCAAAATAGAAAATGTCAAATTAACATGTATCGAAACAAATGGAATAAGAATATTTCTCAAATCATTAAATCATTAAGAGTTAATGATCTTTTGTTTGGTTTTATCAATGGACGGATAAGTTATTTTTAGGAGGCATAAAGAATACTGTTGTTAGACGGCTGCCTTTCGGTGTATAATTATTGGAAGTTATAACATGCCCAAGTGGGAGTTTGTAGGATTATGTGCATGCTACAACGAAATTAAATACTAACATTAATATATGATACCGTGGGGTCACACAATAGCTCGATTATGGCTTTATATGTTATTTTAAATATACAAATGGTCTAACTATACGAAAACACATTGGTCTTAATTAATTGCACTAAATTAAGTAGGATTGGGCTTGGACCAAAGTCAAAAGTGACGAACCCTTTTGGGCCATGGGTTTGGCGGCCACCCTAAGAGGGGCCAGATGGGATTGGTTCAATATCTTATTTAACAAGATAAAGATATTGTTGTATGAGATAATATCAAATATTTTAAATAAAGTAATTATCTCTTTTATTTTAATGATTATCATGATTTCAAATATAGTAATCTTGTCTTACTATCTTATAATGGAGGAAGATATTTTCCTCCATTAAATGCACTAAGACAACCAAAAGTTGAAAAATTAATTAATACAAATGTCCATGCAATGTTTACAATTTATTTATGCATAATTAATTTACATCTTAAAACACTCATTTAATGATAAATACAAGTATTAAAATACATAATAAAAGTCATGTAAGTTGCTAATTAGTGACACTTTAAAACCCTCTTTCAATACAAAAATAAAATTCAAATAACACATTGTATAAACAAACCAAGCTACTAAATACAAAAGAGACAAACAAAACAAATAAACTAAGCAAAATTTTACCAAACTTTTGCCATTACTTATAGTCCCTAAATGAACAAACTAATTAGAAAAGGTATTGCCAAAAATGTAGAAACAAAATAAATTATTAGCGAAAAACTTAAATTACGGGTACATACGGCGCATCGCGAGGACTCGTAGTTATCATTTAAAGAACCTATAAATATAAAGGATAAATTAGGGGTTCATAAGTAATTAAGAATTCCACAGAACCCTAACCTCCCCCTCCTTGTGTTCGTTCAGCTAAACCAACCCAAACACCAAGCACGTTTGTGTATTTGTGTAACAACCAGAGATATTACGTTAACTTTTACCATTAAACTTAAACGTTATCCCGCGCATAACATTAAGGTTATCCCGCGCAAAACATGAACCACCTTTAAACATTTTACAATCACACTAGACTAATGTTTAGTCTATTCAATATTATTTAAATAACCATTTTTCATTCAATTCAATATTTTCAAGTAACTTGTGTTTTACCCGTTTTAACTTACATGTTAAGCATTTTAACTTATACGTGTATTTACCCAATACCAGCACCACATTTTTACTAACACTTATAAAAATATTTATACACATTTAAATTTACTATTTATTTTAATTTCTCAAAAATTAACTTTTACGAGTAACCGGCCACGTAAGTTAACCCGCGTACGTCGTTTTGCGAAAACCTTTGCACGTTTTGCGTTTTTAACTTATACCCGCAACACCTTTGCACCTTAGCTTTAATAATCTGACACTTAGTATTATACCCAACTAATACTATAATTTTTTTTACTAATCTCTACATCATGCCACCCATGAGACACTTGTCTCATGGATAGCTCTTGTGATGACACTTAGTACACATGTTAATCCAATATTTCATGTAACATTTATACAAAACTCTTCATCACATCATACTGTTTCATTTTAGCTCAAGATAATTTCACTCCCTCTCCTTTGTATTTCTTGCTTCCGTACACATTCAACACCACAACACCACCCATAACTTTTGATTTGATAGTTTATTCCATCTTGTGTTGAAGGTTCAAGTTACAAAGTTGTATCTCTAGTTCATTTCACCTCAATCAACACATAAATCTCATCATTTTCATGGGTTAAGGGTTGAGTTCATCAAGTATTTTCAAGGGTTATTAGATCTTGGATTCATGATTCATTTGGATTTAGATCTAGTAGTGATTCTTGGTTTTATCCTTGATTGATCCTACTATCTTTTCTCCTTTGTAAGGAATAACCACATATTTATTTCCAAACTCGATATTTATCATGTTCATATACTTATAGATTTGATATCTACACATATTATACATTTTATACACTTATTTTGTAAGATTTATACATTGTACATAGTGGAAAACTTTAGAAAACAATGTTTGATCACAACTAATTGGGATAGAATTGATCGGTGACCAAAATGACATGCATAATAAAAATACGTGGTTATTTGGACTTGGAAAAATATGTGGTTATAAATCTGTGTCTTAGCTTTGTTTCGTCGGGTGGCTCGACCCGTAACTCTACCTGATGAATTAATTATAAAATAAACAGATAAACTATGCCTGATTTGGTAATCAGATTTTAATATCAAAAAAATCTTAAAAGTCATACATAACCCACTGTTGGTGTTCAAAGAGAACTTAAATGTGGCTGCTTGAACAAAATCAAATGGAGTTGTAGTTTGTAAGATAGGGTCGTTTTTGTGAGGTTGTTGTAAACTGAAAATAAGCAGCTTGGACACATATAGGTATTTTGGTAATTTGAGGTTTTTTAATTTTAAGTAAGTAGGACCCACAAATTTGATACATAGACTCAAATACGGACCTTTCAGTGGACGTGAAAAGTGAGTCATAACTCTTTACGGTTTAGGAGAAATGGATTTTATAAAATCGAGTAACCATTTTAAAACTAAACCGCACTTAACATCGAGTTTATTAAACTTAACAAACGTGTTGTAAAACTAGTCCCACATTTTTTATAAACCTTATAAACACTAGGTACAATGGTATAACTTATATATAAAACTTTATAAAACTCGCTTGCATATTCACGTTTATTATTCTCAATCTAAGACGCATCATATTATTTTAGGTTGCTCCTAGAATAATTCTCGTGTGTCGTTGCATTATCTTGTTATACTTATCTCAATGCTTAGCGGTGAATTCATGGCCTTTTTACTTGCGTTGATATACATCCGGTAAGATTACATGCTCGTATTACTTACAAACATTGTTCGTTTTATTGAAATATATTTCTCGTTTACTAAGATATATTACTCGTTTACCTATTACATGCCTAAACAATTTCAAATACTTTCTTTCGGACACAAATTCATACGAACATGAATCATTTGATGAGCTAACGGACATGGTACAAACTTGAATTAATGGACTTGGTACTATCTTGATCTAATGGATTTGGTATAATCTTGATCTAATAGACTTGGTATAATCTCGATCTAATGGACTTGGTATAATCTCGAATTAACGGACTTGGTACAAACTTTAACTAACAGACTTGGTACTATCTTGAACTAATAACTAAAATCTTGTGATCCGTACTTGAATTTTACACTTATATTAGTCATCATGAATTTCTATGCGGACCTAAGATGTTACAAGTCTTGTATGGGCGAGACTTGTAACAGGATTAGGTTGACATATACATGTTATAAGGACTTACTTAAAAAGGTTTTCATCTTCTTTACATTAAACCTATGAACTCACCAACCTTTGTGTTAACACTTTTAACATATATTTTCTCAGATTCGTAAGGCATAACTTTAGCATGGAGCATTTGAGTCGCATGACATTTTTGAAGACTTGACACATTCACATTTACCATTCAATAATATTTTAAAAATGTTTATGTATCTTATTACATTGAGACCTCTTGTTATAACTCTAATTTCATTTATCGAATGGTAACTTTTAAAAACGTCTCATTTAGAGGTCGTTTTCTATAACTTGAACTTTGTACTATGAAGTTATACCCACAATCTAATTGTCTATTACTACTTGTTGGATCTACCGCTAGCACGTTGTTATGATCGTTTGAGGGCTAGCGTGCATTAACTATGAGAAGGTCTTATTCTTAGATCTTAAAGTATGTGTTGATCTCCCACTCCAAACAAAGGTACGCAAGTGTTGTTATCTTTATTTTGATTAGTCATTAAACTGTATGATCACCGACTCTTGTAAATATTAGTAGAGTTTTTATCTTCCGCTGCTTTATTTTGTTTGTTGTTAAAGAAATTTTAAATTTTATTTTTACTTTTTCCATCATCATTAGCCAATATATCCATAATCACCTAAACATTATCAAAAATTTGTAAAATAAGCTTATGAAACATAAACTTAAATTAAATAAGCTCATAAGCTCAAAAGTAAGCTTAAACAAACACCTCTAGTTGTCCTTTTAGAAAGAAGAAAAAAACCGTAGTCTAGTTTTAAAATTTCAAAATACTTTTTCAAGATCTTAATGGCAAAATTGAAATATCATTTTGAAGAAGGGTTTGTTGGCACCCATAAATGGTGCACACGACGAGTTTCTTTATTGATTCAAACCTTTTGAAGAAAAATGTAGGAAGTATGATATATAATTTTGATTTGAAAAGGCTTAAGGAGAAGAGTGAGTGTGTTTAACATGATAGGAAGACGGTCGGTTGGGGATGGAGGAAGTGAGGAAAACATTATATGAAACTTTCAATATATCCCAAAATATCATTATCTAATTTCCTCCCTTGATTAGTTTTAGATGGAGTATTAACTTTGTTTTGTTATTAGATCCTTTTCATGGATTTTTATTTTTATTATTTTTAATTATTATTAATTTATTTTTTATTGTATAGCATTTTTAACACAAGTAACGAACGAAAACTTGCCATTTCAACCTCTCCATCACATTTTTTGCATCTTGGTCTGAATTTGACAAAATGAAAACCTTTTATTTCTTTATTTCATAGCGCTTGGGGAATTACATTTGTGTAGTATAACTATTACACAATTAGATGATCAATCAGTTATCTCCCAAATCCCAATACTTGAACTTTCAAAGCTACCACACACCAAATACAAAAAGTTGAGATATTAATCAACTGAGACACGGGTAATCGTTTGTTTTGACATAGCAGTTAGAAAAGTGTGTTAATGATGAAATACAGCAGCAACCCGTAAAATTTTGCACAAAATATATTTTTAGAAAAGTGTGTTAATGATGAAATAACACCTTAGATGATCATGTTTAAGTTGTATAGACTCAATACATGTTAGATAAATGTGTTAGCATGTCCTAATAGTGTTAGAATGGTTATCTTGTGAGTAGGTGCTCGTGGGAAGCTTACGGAACGCTAATTAAGACCTAGAGGTGAGTAACGGTGCATTAGCTTCATGTTAATAGATTAAACATGATGTTAGAACTTGTGCAAGGTTTTGGAGATAGCCGAAACAAATCATGAATAATATGCTCACAATAAGCATTATTGACAAGTTTAGCGTGCCTAAGAAATGCACGATGTAGAACTCCCATAGTAGCATCCTAAGTAGATGACACGTGCTTTTATAGTAGCATCCTAAGTGGATGACCAAGCATCCTATTGGATGAACCGTGCTTGAAAAGCACTTACGTCCTAAGTGGACGACCCATATCAGAAAAGCACGTATAAATAGAAGCCTTCAGAAGAGTACTCGTTGGCTAGGGAAGTTCTCACTCATAGTAGGACGATTAAGCATCGTCTAGTCGAATGCACGTGCTTAGATATCATGTTATCAATAAGAAAATTCAGAATCAAGCTTATGTTTATGTCATGTACAAGTAGAAATACGACTATAAGTCGTGCCATTTAACCATGTTATAGATTATTATGTTTATGTTAGAAATTGCAAGTATCATTTCATATTTATTCCGTTTACTCACTAAGTCACAAGGACTTACCATTTTCAGCTCATGTTTCATGTAGGTAATTGAAGATAGGCAATGGGGCTTGTAGATATCGAGTAGGATTGCATTTTAGGAGATTAACGGCTACGCTCGGGTATAGGTTACGAGCGGCTCGTTCTAGCACTTTGATTCTACTTGTAATGCCCCATGTGTCTTTCAAGGTCTAATATTAGTGTTAAAGTAGTTTATAATCAGTTACAAGTTGTTTTAGTAGTCTACGAACAAGTCATGTGATATGTGTCGTGTAAAGGGGGCGTTTGGCATAAAGCCATTCTAGCCTAAAATGACCCATTTTGGTTATGTACGGGTCTTATCGAATAGTAAATGTTATGTACAGTTTCTATGAAGTAAATATATGTCTAGTTTAGGTTATTTCAGTTTATGAGTTACTTCAAGTTAGTTTCTTTCAAAAAAAAAAAAAAAAAAAAAATCTAGAGTCGGGCGTTACAATTATCATATGCATAGGGACATTTTTAGTTATGAGGGCCTCTCGGTTTATGTCTTTCCACACATCTTCTGTTTTCTTGTGCAAGAATTCATAGGCATGCTCTTATGTGACACCATATTCCTTGACTAGACGAGTACCCGCGTCTAGCGGCAGCGGTGTCTAGTTTTCTGCAAAATTCTGACGACTCATAAGTTTCTTTCAACAAAATGTATTTGTGGCGTTAGAGAATTATTTTCGAATAACTACAATTCTGATGTGTGGTTGCATAGCAGCAGAAATATACAGTTTTCAAGAAAATTATGTGGAGTCGATCTAAGTGTGGGAGTATATTTTCTAATATGATGGTTTTAAGTTATTAAGATTTTAGTAATAATAGATTCGATCATTACAAAAAGCAATGGTATTATGTAGTTGGCAATATTATATTGTAGTTTAGAGGTATAGCCAATGTGTGTGACCGCATTTTCTTGCTTTGTCGGTAATTTAGGCAGTGATAACTATTTTTTTACATGTGTAGCGTTTATCATTTGGTGTGTGGCTTTTTAAACTTGTAACGTTACAAATTATCGCCATAATAAGATTATTTTGTACTATCAATTTGCATAGATATTTAAGCAATGTTCAAAGCTATTTGTTTGAGGTACAAATAATTATCGTTAAAGATAACAATACTATTTAATTTTTGTGATTCTAATAAACTTAAATAACATTATTGATATATTGGACAAAGGGCTATACAATATATATTAACTTTTAAAGACGATTCATATATGTTAGTCCCTTAAGTGGTGCAAGACCAACGTTTTTCTAAATAACATTATACAAATGACAAAATACATGTATCAAAGCAAAATAAATAACAAAAAACTACAATTACTTGGTCTCTCATTTTTCCAAATTTGTCACGGGTTTCACAACTACTTCATCGCCTCTCACATAATTTTGTCAAATTTGAAACCCGGCTCGACCACGGTGGTTCAACCGATTCAACCATTCCACAAAAACATGTCGATTTAAAACGAGGTCAACCCGACAGGTTGGGTCGAAAACAGGTCAAATTAAACCAGGTTAACCCGCAGGGTTTGAAGCGTCTCGGGTCAACCCAGTTTTCTATGTGTATTTATAGTTTCCTTCTGAACTATATGTCTTCAACATTTCCTCTTTTAGTTTTAACTTTTAACTTTTAACTTTTTAATTTTTGGTTTTTCCTTTATATATAGTATATAGCAGGGTACCCGCGCGTTTCGGCGGCGAGTACCCTGTGACGATTAACCGGAGAAATAGATCTCGATGAGACCTGATTCATCAATTTATATCGGTTTCAACGGGTCCTCTCTAGTTCATTTTCGGATGGCTTTAATTGGTTAGCCAAACCGGTGGCGACACCGGTTTCCGGTTGAACACGTTGATCCGGTTTTCAAAAGTATATGTATCAACTTATTAGCTTGTATGAAGTTTTGTGTGTTTTATTAATTTGTATAATGTGTATAATAACATGTACTTTTCATTTTAGGGTGTTTTAAAAATAACATTAATTAGTGTGTTTAATTATTTCATATTTTGGATTATGTTGTAGCTTCTTTAAATTGTACGTTATGAAAATTTCAGTGTTGCAAAAAAAGGTCTACAAGGCCGATTAATCACCGATTAGGTGCTACTTGGCCACCGACCTTTCCGATTTGTGTAAATCGTGCAAACAAATCGGTCAACCATGGTCAACGACAGTTAACGATGGTCAAACTTCTTTGAAAATATGGAAATCTTACGGAAATACCCTAAACTCGTCAGAAATTAGTTATAATAACTGTTTATATCTATTACAAGATGTTTTTCAAGGAAAATCTCACCGAAAATACTAACACTTGCCGTAAATACCTAAAACTTGCCAAAGATGCCAATACAATTAATCACTGATTCGCTATTTTTGCAACCCTGAACAAATGTAATCACTTATAGTGGCTGTTTATATCTATTACATGATGTTTATAAGGAAAATGCTTTGTGGTAGTGCGGAGGAGTCGGTGGATCACTTATTCACTGGATGTATTATAGCCTCTAGGCTTTGGCAACATATTTCGACTTGGTGTAAGACCCATAATATTTTTGCTTTCTCTTTCAAGGATCTATTGGAGGTCCATAAGTTCGTTGGGTTATCGGGGCGTGTTAGAGAGATCTTCTATGGTACTATTATTATAGGGTGTTGGTGTATTTGGAAGGCGAGAAATCTTCTTAAATTCCAAAGTAAGAAGGCTAGATTGGAAGAGATTATAGGAGAAGTCAAAGTTTTAGGTTTTCTTTGGGTTAAAAGTAGAGCCAAGTTATCGTCATTGACTTGGGATAATTGGTGTAAATTTGTAATTATGTAAGTGGTTGTTTGTGGTGTGTGTCGCCCCGTTTTGTGGGTTGGTGTTTTTTCTAATGAAGTTTACCTTTCAAAAAAAAACTATTATATATGTATATATGAAGTATGGCCGGCCATTAAACTCGAGAATTGAGCATGACAAAAGACATTTGGTAGTCAACCACTCCGCCACCTTAATTTTTCAGCGTGGAAGAGGGAGTATAATGTACAAATTTCTTACTTTTTGATCAAGCAATCAGTACTTTGTTGTATAGGTGTGAAAGGTAGCTAGTAGTTTTTTCAAAAGGATAATACCTTTAAAAAAATATTATATTTATTTAAAAATATTTTTTTTAAGTAGCGAAAAAAATTAAATAAATAAATAAAATCTTGTGAGTACTAATGTTGATATTTTTGTCTTTATGTGAGTAGTATGTCATTTAACCCTTTCAAATTACATAAATGATCCATGTGAGTTTGCGAAAATTGCATCTATCGTCCCTAGGGTAAATTACATAAATGGTCTCTATCGTTTGGAGAAAATTACATCTACCGTCACTATTTTTTTCGATTTTTTGTTTCAAAATTTTTATTTCTTTCAATTTTTTCAGAATTTTTTTGAAATTCTGTTCCATTTTTTTTTCGGAATTTTTTTCTCGAAAACTACTTTTTTTGAACTATTTTTTTAGAAAATTTTTTCGCGAAAAAACGTTTTCCGATAAAAAAATTTAACTTGTGACAAAAAAGAAGTTTCCGTAAAAAAATTCACATGTGACGAAAAAAAAATCAAAAACAAATTCCAAAAAAATTCGAAATAAATTTTTTTTAAATAAAAAAAAAACCGACGAAAACATATAAAGACAAAAAAAAGTATTTCGAAAAAAACAAATCGGAAAATTTTTTCGGGAAAAAGAATTTCGAAAAAAACTTAGAAAAAAAAATTCGAAAAAAAAATTAGGTATTTTGGATGCAATTTTCAAAAATTCAAATGGTAAAATGGTCGTCACAAGTTTTTAGAACTCACATAAAGACAAAAGTATCAATATTAGTACCCACAAGAGTTTTTTTTTGTTCGTTACTTTAAAAAGTATTTTTTTAACAAGTATAATGCTTTTTAAAAAGGGATTGATATTTCCACGGAAGGTTTTGAAGTATCCACATAATTTTAATGCAAAATTACAATTATGTCCCCAAATCTTAGTTAACCCGGTTCTTTCAATTATATCCCCCAACACCCATTACTTACGTTTCACTATTCCTACTTGTTTGTTTCTACCCTAATTGCATCACAACATTGCAATCGATAATCTTTTTACTAGTATTGATTAATTTGATTATTATTACTACTTTACCTTTTTTGCAATGTAAAGAACATTCATATGCTTTGCGCTTTAAGTCAATAAGTCACCATGATCACCGATTACGAATGTCTTAGAACTAGACGAGTACCCATGCATAACAACGATATTTATAGCGGCATATAGTTGTAGTGATAAAAAAGTCTATATGTAATAAACGAAAAATAATAGAAGTTTGAGGATTTAGGGATTAAACATAATGTTTTAAAACCGTTTCGACCCGAGCGGTTCAACCGGTGTTGAAACGCCTGGGTCGAAAAGACGGGTCAAATTAATCCGGTTAACCCGCCGGGTTGGGTCGAAAAACGGGTCAAATTAAATCGGGTCAGCTCGTCGGGTTTGAAGCGACCTGGGTCAACCTGGTTTTCGATGTGTATTCATAGTGTGTTAATAGTTTCTAGCTTTACATATGCTTTTCGAAAATAATGTAAGGACTTTTTAAAATACTTTAAGTTTGATCAAATTAAGTTTTTTTCACTTTTTAAGATTGATCATTTTTGCATTATAAATAGTATAAACGAGCGGGTGATCCCGCGCGTTGCTGCGGAAGTGTTGTGGTCCCGTTATATTTTTACGTAGCGGTTCTTTAAAGTTTAATTATGTTACATCGTTAGTCCTCGAAGGACCTAGTTTGCAAAGACGATTAAACCTTGGGGACTATTTTCGTTAAATGGCAATACATACTAATTAATGCTACAAAGGACTTAGTTTGCAAGGACAAATAAACCTTAGGGACTATTTTTGTCAAATTGCTATAGATAGTAATATACTAATTAATGCTACAAAGGACTGAGTTTGCAATGATAGCTAAACCTTAGGGACTATTTTTGCCATTTGGAAATAGATAGCAATTAATGCTTAGGGACTATTTTTGCCATTTGAAAATAGATAGCAAGTAATGCTATGTTTTGCAAAACTTGCCTCCTGCCTTTTAGTATATATATAGAATAAAAATTGACCAACCAATATTGATCAAGAAAACATTTAATAATCACCATAATAAATTTAAACGCTTGAAAACGATTGTAGACAAAAGTAATCCAGTTTTCATTCCAACACATACATGATATTATAATTATGAATGTGTCGTTAGCAAGAGTAAAAATAGTAATCCAGTTTCCTCTACTGTTGGTTGTGATTTATAATTATGAATGTGTTTAAAAAGTTTGCAAGAGTAAAATAAGAAAAAAGAGATTGGGGTAAAAAGTTCTTCAAGTTATTTGATAAATGGATGCATTTTATTTATTTATTTTTTTTTTTTGCCATTTCTAAACATAAAAGAATCTATTGCATTGTTTCGGTGATAAGTTAGCGGTGAAAGTGACGTGGAATCTTGGAACTTAGGTGCATGTAGTAGTGGTAATCGTGTGTCGATCGAGGGCATAGGGCGATCGATTTCATCTCGATCCCTTGTCGTGGAGGCGATCGATCGCCGGAAAAAAAACGAAAATGGTCGTCTGGAGGATCGATATGAACAAAGCAAAAACTATCCTCCACTTGTTGCTAGCCGTTGATGTCCAAACAAAAAAAAAAATCAAACCGTTTAAATTTTTTTTTTGACCGTTTGTATAAAAAAAATACTACTAAAACTATCCTATAAATACAAAACATATTTACACACTAAACTCACAAATCTCATAATCCTCTCTATCAAAATTTCACAATCCTCTCTATAAAAATGTCTAAGAAAACACCACCAACCAAAGGCCGAAAATCCGTTTGGCACAAACGCCCGCATATTTTAACACCGGATCGAATTTCCGGTTAACCGTGTCTCACCAAGAATCAATTTCCAACCCCCGCTTTTGAATATCAATCCCAACAAGCTCCACAACAACAAACTAACAATCCATTTTTATGAATCGTCCATTTGTTCCACCATATCAAAACATCCAACAACAACAACAACAACAAAGCTACCCCGTCAAGCAACCAATCTATGTATGGGTCACCCGAATCTGTACCGTCCAACAATGGATTCATCAACGTCTTCATATTCAAATTATCAAGAATATTCTCCGGTTAACCGTATCAATCTTGAGGGTTTTGATTTCGAAGACCAATTATACAACAATTTTTTTTTTATGTTGGAACCGGATCGGTTATCCGGCTCAAGAGTATCACGGTTCGGGTACCGGTTCGGCTCATGGATCGTATCACGATTCGGTTAACCTTGATGACGTAGAAGAAGAAGAATGTCGAGAAGAGACGTCACCGGTCAAACCAAAGAAACGAGCTACAAAGGCAAAGAAGAAGGCTGTCGAGAAAGAAGCCAAGAATGATTCGTCGCTTTGGTCCAAAGAAGAAGAGATCGCCTTGTGCAACGCTTGGTGTGATGTATCCGAGAATAGTATAACCGGAAACAACCAAAATGCTAAAGGATTTTGGCAGAAAGTCATTGCTTATTTTGAGAAGGAGGTTGGTGCAAAGAAGAACGCGTACAACTCTATCATTACAAAGTGGAAAAATAGGATTCGTCCTAGAGTTGGTCAATTTTGTGCCATTTACAACAATGCTCAGAGGAATTACGGAAGTGGTGAGAATGACCTCACTGTTTATACACGAGCGTGTGATGAATACCAACTAGTGTGTGGTCATCCGTTTGTTTTGGAGCATTGTTGGAAGATTTTGAGGGACCATTCTGTTTGGAAGGATAATGAGATGCCGGCTTTTTTAAGCCAAGATGATGGTCGCAAAAAAGCAAGGACTTCAACCGACTCGGATGTGCACTTGGATGTGCCTTCGTCTGTGCCTGCGTCTGTGCATGGTAGACCAATTGGTCGTGATACCGCAAAGAAGAATAAAAAGAAATCTTCGGAGTTTTCGAAAGCTGTGATTATGGAAGGTGTTGCCGAGAAATGGCCACAAGATCTCTAGTGCAGGCATGGAAGTAGACAAATCAAAAATCGACATTATCAAGAAACTTCCACCACCAACTAACGTCAAAGCCGTTAGAAGTTTTTTAGGACATGCCGGTTTCTACCGCCGCTTTATCAAAGATTTTTCAAAAATATCCCGTCCAATGACAAAACTTCTTGAGAAGGAATCTATCTTTGACTTCAATGCTGATTGCATAAAAGCTTTCGAAACGTTGAAATCTCAATTAACTAGTGCTCCGATCATGGTTTCACCTAATTGGTCACTACCCTTCGAACTTATGTGCGATGGCAGCGATTTTGCTGTTGGAGCTGTCTTAGGCCAACGAGAAGGAAAACACTTTCGGCCTATATATTTTGCTAGCAAGACACTGAATAGTGCTCAGCAAAATTATACTGTCACGGAAAAGGAATTACTGGCCGTAGTTTTCGCATTCGACAAATTCCGATCTTACCTTGTGCTCTCAAAAACAGTCGTGTTCACCGATCATTCGGCACTCAAATATCTGTTCACCAAGCAAGATGCTAAACCGCGTCTCATTCGATGGATTTTGCTACTCCAAGAGTTTGACATCGAAATCAAAGATAAGAAAGGAGCAGAGAATCTAGCAGCTGATCATTTATCACGTCTTGAAAACCCCGATCTTGAGGAATTAAAGGAAGAAGAAATCGATGATTACTTCCTTGATGAAACTCTCATGACCGTCGATGGAAATGACGATCCTTGGTTTGCTGACTTTGCGAACTATCTCACTGGAGAAATTCTCAGAAAAGGTTTAACCCACACTCAAAGGAGCAAATTCTTTTCGGAACTTAAATACTACTTTTGGGAAGAACCATATCTTTTCAAAATGTGTCCGGATGGAATGATCCGAAGATGTGTTTCTGGTTCCGAAACCCACAAGATTCTTGACGAATGTCATCATGGCCCAACCGAGGACATTATGGTCCTTCCACCACGCCTAAAAAGTTTTTGATGTTGGATTCTATTGGCCCACAATATTCAAAGAAGCACATGCACTTGTTCAGAATTGTGATGCTTGTCAAAGAACGACCAATCTTTCGCGCAGAGATGAAATGCCGTTGACAAGCATTCAATTGTGTGAAATATTCGATATTTGGGAATAGATTTCATGGGACCATTTCCTAAATCCCACAAATACGAATACATTCTCGCTATAGATTACGTGTCCAAATGGGCGTGTCAAGCTTTACCAACCAACGATGCTCGCGTCGTCGTTAATTTTCTCAAAAAGCTTTTTGCTCGTTATGGAATACCCAAAGCCTTGATAAGCAATCGAGGAACCCATTTCTGTAACCAACAAATGGAGAAAACCATGAAAAGATATGGAATTCATCATCGATTCGCGACAGCTTATCATCCACAAACCAGTGGGCAAGTTGAAAACACCAACAGAGCTCTTAAAAGAATACTCGATAAAACAGTGAAGGACAATCCTTAAGTGTGGTCGAAGAAACTTGACGACGCTCTGTGGGCGTTTCGTACGGCTTATAAAACTTCAATTGGCACAACTCCTTACAGACTCCTGTATGGAAAGACTTGTCATTTGCCATTCGAAGTTGAACATCGTGCTTACTGGGCTCTCAGAAACTGTAACAACGATCTCAAAATACATGGACAAAAGATATTCTAGCAATTGCACGAACTCGATGAATTAAGACTCTGAGCTTATGAAAATTCCAAACTGTATAAAGCCAGAACAAAAGCTTATCACGACAAAAAGCTAAGAGTTCGAAAAGAATTCAAATCCGGAGATAAAGTTCTGCTTTTCAACATGAAATTCAAATTCAAGGCTCCTAAATTAAAACCAAGATGGTTTGGACCATATATCGTTAAACATGGATATCCATCCGGCTATGTCGAACTTTATGACAAACAGGGTGGAAGTTTCATTGTTAATGGGCACCGAATCAAGTTATACTATGATAAGGAGCAAATGAATGAAATATCAGTTGAGACAGGTTCCCCCAAAAAATAATTCGAAACCATCACCTTGGTAGCCCCTTTTCTAGGAAGAATCCCACAAATTGATCCTTGGAAACCATCTGCTGAGTTCGTCTGGAACGATATTGAAGCTACTGGTGAAGAATTCATGTATATCCCCAAACTTTTCAAAATGTTAAAAGCTGCATCTATGGCCAAGTGAATTCGGGAAGATTCGAGTCAGGCTGATGACTCGGTAATAAAACAAGCGCTTCTCGGGAGGCAACCCGTGTGTTTCCGATTTGATTTTCTGTGGTCACGCCCCAAAGTTTAAACCTTTGGTTGAACTTAAGTGTGGGGGGGTGCCACCTCTTAATAAAATTCTTTTGTTTGTATATAAGATTTTGTGCAGGTAATGATTACTCCAGTGGACGCTAGGAATGAAGATAATTAAGCTGATAAACTCATTGGAA
Organism: Chrysanthemum lavandulifolium; assembly: GCA_022545495.1. Classification (NCBI taxonomy): domain Eukaryota; kingdom Viridiplantae; phylum Streptophyta; class Magnoliopsida; order Asterales; family Asteraceae; genus Chrysanthemum; species Chrysanthemum lavandulifolium. The sequence goes on from CM040246.1 coordinate 210,563,625, forward strand.
TATCTGGTTTCATCTCTATTTTTCCCTATTTCTATACTTTGAAGTTCGTTTTTCACATTGAGGACAATGTTTAACTTAAGTGTAGGGGGTGAATAGGAAAATTAGAGTTTTCAAGCTTAAAATTAAAATTTTGTTTGCCCTTGTGATCTAGTTATTTTTCACGCTTTTAGGATAATATATTAGAATAACTGGATCAAACCACTGGTAAAACAGGTAATATTTGAAACTTCGAGATGTGTTCCGATTATTATTGCATTCCATTATGGGATCGATAAACATTTGCTAGCACAAATTATAGCCCTTACCACTAAATTGTGAGGATTTAAGCCTGTTCTATATAAAGCATATATCTTTTATGCTTGGATCTTTTGCTATGAGTGTGCCGGTGATTTTATTTATTCTAGAACTTGTACTTGTAAATCATTACCAGACCGCAGTGAGATCGCATTCGTGCGATATAAGTGAATTAGTGTGATAAAGAGGCACCTTAGGATTTAACCCAAATGGCCTTCCATTTTTCATATCATGCTATATTAACTAGCCACATCGGTTAGTTAACCACCTACATGGACCCATTTGTAGTGCTCATTTTTAGCACTAGATACCCCTAGTTACACCCTCTGAGCCATCCTTTTCATTTTTGCTTCATCCATAAAATACAAAAAGATTTTACACTTTAAACCTTAGCCTAACCCTTGTCAATGTCTAAACGGTTGGTTGCTAGTCACCTGGAAAGTGAAGATTGTTCAAATGATTATGAGTTACCGCATCTTGTTAGATTGATTGAGCCATTTCATGGAGTGCCATGAGTCTCGAATATATATATATATATATATATATATATATATATATATATATATATATATATATATATATATATATATATATATATATATATATATATATATATATATATGTGTGTATATGTATGTGTGTGTGTGTGTGTGTGTGTGTGTGTGTTGAAAGTATGAATGTATTAGCCAATGTGCTATATTCAAAGAAAAATTGTCATGGCAAAGCAAAGCGAAGAGTTGTGGAAATCAAGAAAAGAAAATAAAGCTATAATCATTTATAGGTTCGCGGATTGTTTGGTAGCTAGCAGCACGGGTATTAGACTTGATTTTATTTTTATTTTAACACCAATTTCATAAACATTCCCATGCCTTATCCATACCCTTAACCCGAAGCCGTAACATTATAACCAGAATAAAAGTCCTCTTTAGATGTTTTTTCTTGGTGCTCACGCCACGTCGGTGGAGTTTTGTTTCTTGTACAAGATTATAGTAATGATCTAATCATGACTGAGCAATGAGTGTGATTTATCTTGTTACTCCACTAAAAATGAGTGATTGAGTGAATTATATTTCGTTCCTTTTTCGTGAGGTGTTTTGAAATGTTAATCATGCAAGAAAATCATTGGATATTGTCAGACATCTTGAAAGTTTCACTCTTAAAAGCATAATTGATGAATCTTCTCTCGTACTTGTACTTGGTTGATTTGCATCACATTTTTCATAATCATGATCTTGTACCAGTGGATGTTTTTTCCTAGATTTGCTTGAAGGAAAGCAAACTTTAAGTGTGGGGGAATTTGATAACACTCAGATTGTACATGTTTTCAATAGCATTATGTGTGCTTTTGTATATGTTATTTGGTTATATTTGTACGATTTCAGTGCTTAATCGCATCAAAAGATGTTTGTCTAGTGTTTATAACCAAGTGCAGGGAAACGGAAGGAAAAGTGAAGGAATGTTCAACAATTAGAAGATTCCCGTTTCAGCTTAGCATGTCAAGCACAAATCAGTATCTCAAGTACCATTGAAGACCATAGTGATTGAAGAACCAAGTTCTACAAGTCAAAACGAAGTAAAGTTGATTTTCCGTAATTCAGGAAGACCAACCGGATTGGTTGCAATAGCAACCGGATTGGTTGGAAGTCGACCAAAAAATGCCTAGACGCCCATCCAACCGTTCAGTCGCCACCCGCAACCGGAACGGTTGGAACCTTTGTAGAAGACCAACCGAATCGGTTGGTCATGTGACCGATCCGGTTGGAGAGCCTGTTTCTGCCAAATCTTCATCACTAAGTTTTCCCTTTGCATCCAAATGATTCTCGGTCCTTCCCTTGGTGTATTCTAGTCCCTTGCTAACTCCTTGGAGGCCAAGTTCAGCAATTAATACCCTAGGCCTTGGAACTAGTATAAATAGAGACCTCTTGTGAGCATATGAGACATACACTTCAATACAACTCTCTCTACTCATCAAACAAAGCTCTTAAGCTCTCAAATTCGTCCTTAGAAGTCCAGGAAAGTTAATTTGGAGTTCTAGAAGTTCCACATTTGGAGGTCAAAACACCAAGAAGTCTACCCCAATACTTTGGGAATCATTACTTCACCATTTGTAATCTTATTCCAAGCATTGTAAGACTTTTAATCATGTTTTCTAATGTTCAAAGTTTTGAGTTTATGTTTATGTTTGCTATGAGTGGCTAGTTTCTTTATACACTTGCTTAAATGATGTTGATTATCATATGATTAGTTAGTGATTGTGTTAACATGTTTTAATTCAATTTCAAGTTGATTCTAAGATCCAATTGTGCTAAAGTTTCATAGTAACATTTGTTAATCAAGTTTGACTAGTTGATAGTACTCGTAGAGGTCGAAAGAACTTATTGTTATTCAACTAGTTATAATCATTTTGTCTATGGATGAATGTTTTTACCCATTATTCTCAATTAAACAAAGGAACTAAGGTGTGGTTGTAATAAAAACGCTTTTTGATTATCAAATTGGATTGATTGGAAACATCTGAAAGGTCGTAAGATTAATTGTTGAGAATCAATTGTAGCCTTTTGTCTATAATCGGTTACCTTTTGTATTGATCATTTCTTAAGCAATTTGATGAAACAAGTGGATGTTTTTGTGTTTAAGTTTGTGAAAGTAAACTTATGAAACTTGAATTGATCTTGAATTGATTGGTTAAACTTGATGCTTGTTTTTATGAACTAAAATCTTGACGAAGGTTTAACTTGTAATAGCAATAGATTAGTTCACCAACTAATTATCATAACCAACACGTTAAGAGGTTAACACAATCACACTAATCTAGGATATGAAACTAGTTTAAGCAAGTGTAGTTTTTAATCATCTGAATTTTCTTATATCTATTTGCGTTGTTATATGTTTTGGATTGTCTTTGTTGATTTAAGCTTGTTAATCAGATTCACTCAAATCCTTGCGAACGATCCCGACTTACCTTTATAATCTTGCTATAACGGACGAGTGCACTTGCTCGTATGTGTTATTGGTAAAATTGGAAATTCGTCTTTTATAAATTTAAAACTTGTACACACGTAGCACATCAAAATGTTAAGCCAAACTTTGAATCCGGGAGATATCTAAATAAAGCCTCTGTCTCTGGACTCGTAAATGAGTTGTTTCGGTCGCCATAAAAAGGATATCTCCCTAAATCATGTTAAATTAGGACCTTGATGTGGACCTCATTCTTGTGTGCAACGGTTTTCGAGGGAAGATGGAAAACTAATTAGCGTCTTAGCTTCATATCTTTATCGGAATAAAAATTATCGAAACGAGAAATTTGAAGAAATTCATTTCTCACAAAAATAAAATAAATAGAGGAAAAATAGGAAAATGGGAGCAAGAGGTAATTACAGAAGTAACTACCATGGGTAGTGTTAGCATCTAGAGTCATATTTAACAATGATTTCGATTTTACGCTTAGTTTGGGACTTGTGAAAATCGGTGACGATTTATTCTATCCATATGGTCACTTCGCTAAGTTGTGTTTCCTACTCCGTGATCCTAAAATGTCGTTTGAAAATGTTGGAGTTATTGATCGACATGAAAGTTCAACAAACAAATCACTCATAATTAGAATGTGCTTAATCGTAATATCTATATGTGAATTTAAAAGGTAAGCGGGCGTTTTAGAATTAAGGGTTTCTTAATCTCTTTTGAGGAATCTTGGCTACTTTTCATAGGTTTAGTAGAAAGGGATTGAAATCCTTAGTTTTAGAAGCGTGAGTTGATTGCATTGCGTGGGGACACGACAATCGTCTAGTCGGGGGTATATTTGGTATGTGCTAAAACACATACTATTTCTTTACTAAAATAGACCCAAAATAACTAGAAAATAGCCGTTTATGCCTAATATTTGTTGGTTTCTTGAGTTTATGCATGTGCAGGTATGGATATGACAAAACAGACAAAAGAAAGCCAAAACCGAAGAAAACCGAGCACGAGAGAGAGAAGAAAGCAAAAGCCGATGCCGGGATGCTATTTCAGGGACTTTGATGCTCAAAAGATCATATTACAGATTTCAGGACATGTTTTGGGAATTTTCACATCATTACCTTCACTTTCCCGTATTTTCACTTCTCACCTTTCACTATCCCAAATTTTCACATTACACCCTTAACTTTCACAAATTACCAAATTTTCACCATTTTACCCCCTCATTTATCCAACTTACCAATTTTACCTATTCTGCCCTCATTTAACCAAATTACCAAAATTCACCCTACCTTTCCATAATTTACACCATGGATCCTTATAAATTGAAAAATATCATATATGGTCCTTGTGCTAAATATGGATACAAAGTACAAATCAAAAATAAACCAAAACACTTATCCAACCTAAGCCCATAATACCCAAGCCCATTCCTAAAACTATACCCGTTTTTACTAAACCCCACGGTCAAACTATACCCATAACCCGGTCAACCCTAAATAACCCACCCAGTCAAAATAAAATAAAAAATACCTCCTGATTCCCATCGCGCCTAAACCTATAACCACTTTTACTATTTAACCATCTTCCCTAAAATTACCCCTTACACCATAGTTACCCGTACTTAAAACAGTTTCTAGAACCCTTTGACAACGTGTCAGAGGGTGTGACTCATAGGATTGCCAAGCTGGCAGATGGAGGGTTTCTAATTGGTGCAAACACATCACAATAGTGATCCAAAGGTGTAGATTGAATGTGGTGATGTGGAGATATGATCAAGGGTCGAGAAGAGAGTATCCAGAAGCATCCCAAGCCTTGAGTTCTACTATAAAATACCCTGCTCATCACAATAGATAGTTTGTCCAATTTCATGTTTTAGAAATTGTTACCACTTTAGTTACATGTCATTTAAATTGCTTTTGTAGTGTAATTTGTAATTTCATTTTGAATTGTAAGCTTACTTTTATTAATGCAATTTCTGATTTTAAAATTAAATTCTCCTTGTCACTTTAAATTGAGATCAATCTTTATATGAGTTTTTAAGTTTAATTACTGTTAAAGAGAGCTCACATAAGCTTGATTTCTGGATAAATTTGTTAAATAGATTCGGTTTATGGTCCGTTGTTCATTGTAACCCATTTTAAATCGTAATCCTTCAAGTTCCTAAAGTTTAGTGCATTTTAATCATTTAAAGGGTGTTTGGTTTATTGTGTTTTTCAAGTTTAGAATCGATTTAGGAATTGTTTGTGGTCGTGATAGTTTACATTAGATCCCTTTAGGTGAGTTTAATCAAAATTTGCACTAGAATTTAAGTAAAACTCGTAATCTCCTTTGAATGTTCATTACTGCTTAGTTTACATATGATTTAGGCTGCATTATTGTAGTGTTGGGTTTAGAAGTTGTTAGTTTAGCTTAACTGAGTCTTAGAATAGCTTAATATTACATTTTCAGTCATTAGATTAGGATCAAATTTCATTTTAGTCAAAGTTTGTTTAAAATCAGAAAAAGTCAAAAACATTCAAATAGTGTTCAATTTTGTTTTGTTTTTGATTTTTAATTTCCTAAATTTTTATCAAATCATTCTGAGATTTTGGGCTTTAAATATTTGTTTTCTTTTCATTTCATATGTTATTTTGTTATAATTCTTTATATATTTTTAGTAGCTTTTGAGAAGCTTGAAGATGATAGTTCAACATTGAATCCGCCCTGTTTTACTGCACTAAATCAGTCCAGGTAAGTGTTTGGAGGCTAGGTTTTTTGCTTATCAGTTTAGAGTTTTGGTTTGATTTTTGATTTGTTAGGTAGTTGTTAGTATAGATTTTATCTGAATTGCTTCTTTTAGTTGATTAGAACTTATCTTTATAGCCTAATCTGCTCTGCAAGTTGCTCCATCAGTTAGTTTATGCCCTGTACCACAGAGAAATAGGCCAGGCTCCTTATGTTTTAGATTTTTAATTTCATCATCTTAGGTCCATTTTAACTGCAATTTTGGACATTAGGTCTTTGGTTGGTTTTCTTTCACTAGCTTATTTTAGTTTATTTTTAGGAATTTCCTAGACTAGTTGTATTTAAGCTCAAAGTAACCCTTCAGCCTGCTTGGCATAAGCTTTTAAAACCCATTATAGTCTTTGGAATGATTTAAGGTTGTGCTTATTTGATTAATTTGAGTTGCAATAGGTTTATTTTAGTTAGAGTAAACTTAAGTTAGCATGTGATAGCTTCTGGTTCCTTGTAGTAGCTTGTAGCTTATTTTTCCATAGTGCTTATTAGATCAGTTCATGCCCATTTGCTTAATCTCCCTTAATTAGTTGTTTCTGTTATTTTTCCTAGCTTCTCAGTATTATTTTAGACTTTTCTAGAATTTTTCATATTTTTCCCTGCTAATTTGCTATTTTTCCGCATTTAATTTCATTTTCTAGCCTTTTAATTAGCTTTTAATCCAAATAATTCGAAAATGTTCGTAAAATTAAAAATAATTTTCTTAGTTTTAGAAAATAAAATTTCAAAAAAGTATTTTTCCAGAATTTTTATAGCTTAAAAGTATTTTCTAGCATTTTAATTAGTTTTAAATAGTTTTAAATTCATAATAAATAGAGAAAAGTCAAAAATATGTGATTCCACTTTTGAAAATTCTTTTTAGTTAATTAAGATTTTTGAAAAATAATTTTGTAATTTTCTTGCATGTTTTCATAATTTTTAGCATTTTTAGTCTATTTTAAATGTTCAAAATTAGTTTTTATTTCAAAATAAATCAAGAAAAATCATAAAAATTTGTTTTAACTTTCAAATAATTTTTAAATCACATCCTTAGCTGTAGAAAATAGTAGTTCATTTTAGAGGTTAAAATTAGAGTAGTTGCATTTTATTCACGCTTTATTAATTACGTTAATCGCTTTTAGTTTATAACTAGCATAATTAGTAATTACTTGTTTTAATCATATATTTAGTTTTTAATTTCTTTTATTACTTTCCTTGCACGTAGTTTAGAAAACCCCAAAATTCCTTTTTCCCCATTCGAATCCCGAATCACGCGACGTGAGTCGTTTAACTCCATTCATCCTCGTTGGGAGAATGACCCAGAAATACATTCCTTTGTATTTCTTCAAAAATATCTGTATTTAAAATGAAATATCAATTACCCTTTTTATTCAGATTAAACATGCTTCCAAAGGACCTTATACGCATTACTAAAGATCACACAAGAACGCCTATTCGACCATAAAAGTTAACGCGACACATCGTGTTTTAATTCACATTACACGTTCGTGTTCCGTCATTATTTCTTATGTTTATATCCAGATTCTTAGTCGACATATATGACATCTATATTCGATATTTTACGTGGCCTTTATTCATGATTCCATGCGATATATGCTATTATTTTATGAGAGACCCTAGTCGAAAACATACATATGATTTGGAGACCAAATCAAACGATTATCAAACGTGAAGAGGAAAGAAAGATTGAGATGAGATCGTGTTACATTACCCTTGTTACGTGTCGAAGCAGGAAGACGACAAGGAACCAAGACGCTGCCAAAACCAAACTAATCAATACTTCGTCCTAGTGTGCCACGACCACCGCCACTCTCCTAAATCAGAAACCTATGACCAACAGCAGAAGCCCACAATAGCAAAGAAGAACCCCATCGTCCAACCAACACCAAAACAGTCTCCCCGAGCACTTTGTTGCCGTGGTTTAATCTGAATGGGAGGAGGATTTTGTTTTCTTGCCGTCGCTTTTGTTTTATGATCTAGGGTTTCTTTGTGCATTTATTTTGAGATGGTAAATGTGAGTTGATAATAAGAATAAAGTGAGGTAAATGGGGATGAAATTGCCGAACATATGGGGAGTAATGAGGAGGATATTCGCCAACTTAGGGGAAATTAATGACCAAATCAAGACTAATTCTAACTTTCCAAAATAAAATGTGTAAGTTACAAAAATAATTGAGAATGGAATATATGGGGTTTACTTTGGCGATTATCGTGAATTCAAAACAGAAATATGGCCTTCCAAAATTACAATTTTAATGGCTTGAATTTAAATGTAATGTCTCCATAATTATATACTGCTTTTGACCCATGCATGCATTTTAACGATGATATGTATTCTAGATGTAAATGTAACGGTTTCATTTATCTTGTACAAATTTCATATTTACGGGTTAGGTTAGGAGTGCTTTTTTCAACTTATACATTCTCACTATAAAAACTTCATCATCACCTTCAAGGTGAAGAATTTGGTTGTTCTTGTACAAAAGAGTCTTGACTATGATCGAAACAACCTCCTCAACTAGAACATCGTTAGAGTATTAACAACATTTGGCTCCTCGAAGTTTCAAGAGATACCTTATTCAAATATTGTCTTCTTCTTCTAGTAAATATAATAGGCACCTTTCTCCTTGAAGATTCAAAGAATTGGAGAAGAAACATCGATGTAAGAATCGCATCACCAAGATTCCAAGGATGCATGAAGATTCTCTTCGTCCTCCTCTTCAAGAAACCGAACCTCCTTTACCCCTCTCGACCCAAGAATTCCTCCAAGTTCTCAACTTTAGTCTCCAATTCCACAATCTTATCACCAAGAATAGACTTTGTTTCTGCAAGCTCCTTCTTAAGATCAGTCACCTCACCTGCATACTTGTTCACCATAGCATATAATGAGGTAAGTGTAATAGTATCCTCATCTGTATCAACTGATTGCTCAGTTGTAATTAGAGCTTCATTGGACCGTTCAGGAGTAACATTAACCTGCTCAACATTCGAACATCCTTCACCAAATGGATTCCTAATAGGACTAGGTGTAGGCAATCTATCAATATCAACCTGAACCTCATCAATAGAAACATGTGTAGGTGATGGACTAGGACATGGTCTAGGTGAAGGTATGGATGCCTCAGCAACAGCAGAAGGGCCCTCATCAACATCAACTGAAAGATTACCATCAGTAGTATTGGAAGAAGGTAAAATAACAACATTATCTTCATCACTGCCAGCCTCATTCCTCGAGGCAACATGACAACTAATAAAGGAAAATGTGTCCTCAAATTTAGTTTCTCATTGAAGCAAATAACTTAGAAGTTAAAACTCCTATAGGATGGAAAGCTTGGGTTTGGGTAGAAACATTCAATATCATCTCAGAAAACCTAGGGTACATCAAAACTTGCCCTTTTTCCTAGTTATATTCTCAACCATATTATCGAAAATAAACTTAGAAAATTATAAGTCAAACCCTCGAGATAGACAAATAATACCACATCCCAATTGAGTCGAAATCGATCCCATCCTCGAGACTTATTGCTTACATACACCAAGCAATGTATGAACCAAAACCTCCACATAGGACAAAGCCGATTCTTTAACCACATGTCATCCGAGTACCTTGATAACCAATTGCTCTAAGCCCTTCAAGTACCAACACAAAGATTAGAATGATAAACCCATTTTCATCATTCAAACGAAGTTGGCTTCATCGCCTCCGTCACCACATAACTGCTCCGTCAACCCTTGCAACAATCTCTCAGATTACCCTTTTCGTGAGCCGATGCCCAAAATTGAGTAATCAAGGATTCATATATAGCATTTGGAGAATGCGTAAAGCATACCTGAATCTTTGATCTTTGTAAGAATGCAATCATCGGCCTATACAACTCATCTCCCGCAGCGCTCCCTTAAAAGCGACCTTATTATGATCATGTTTGAATTGAAGCGCCATGAGAGATTTTGAAAATTAGGTTACGATTTGCACAAATGGAAGTGTTTTGAATGAGAAAACAAGTGAATCACTTAAAATGGGACGAATATATGCCAAGAGAGAATAAATAGAAATTTTCCAATTTTGGTCAATGTTGACCAAAATGACGGACTTCTACTTTTACTCATATTCACTTTCAACTTCGGTAGAACGAACTCATTCATCGTCAAGTATACCAATCAAAAACAGATCACTTATTCAAGAAGCTTCAAAGAATATTTTTATCTGCTTCACCCACTGCGATTAAATCTCATTACCAAGGAACCGCTTCTATAAAACAATCCCAATGCACACATACCTTCTTCATCAAAACCCCAAATATCATTCCAAACCCTAATTCCACCAATACTCCAAAATTAGCCATAATAAACTATGAGTACCAAACTTGAGATCATAGATCTCATCATCATCATCCATCATCATCATCATCATCCTCATCAAGTGAAGACACTAATCCATGGCTTCATTACTTTCCACAACCATATCCACGAACCAAAGAAATCACCCTTCTTCCTTCTTCGAAGAAGATAGTGTAGTGAATCCAAGTGAATCACTGATGATTCTGATGACCCTATATGGAGAGAACATCTTACTCCCAACCTCCAAAGACTCGGCCTCAACGAGGCCACGAGCCAAAAATCCACCACTTCCGTAAGATGAGAGGTGGTTCTTGGTCTTTCTACATCGTGTTTTGGTGCATCATCACATATCGTGATAAGGGAAGAACTTAAAGAGGGTAGATGGATTGCATTTGGTTGAAATAAATAGATGAAGCACAAAGGACACATTATTTTTCTCCATCATCATATGTGGTCATCATCATCAACGCCAGCATCAATCCATCCTTCCATTTTGATCCTTAGCATCTTCGTCACATATTGGTCATGTATCTCCGACCATCAAGATAGAATGAATGGGTGGTTATGTAAGACTTCACAAATGCATATCCAAAGATTTAGTGTGAAAGATGCGAGCGATCATGCATATCCAACAGCCTTGTGTCAGAAGCATTTAGTGTGAAAGATGTTGGAATAGATGATATGTAATAGATTAGGATTAGTAGATCATGTAGATGCATTTGATGTTGTTAGTACTGTAAGTAAGTCAAGTCAAACTTCTTTGAATGAATGAATGATCAATTTGTTTCAAGATTTTTGAATGAACCATATAATCTGCAGACACCATCTTCAAAGGAAACAAATGACTTACTTCAAAGACTTTGAATTCAAAGTAGAAACAAGCTTTATAGCTTTCTTGATCATATCCCAAATGAACAGAACAACCACTCTGCAAAATAGAACAAACACATAGATATACACAAACCAACAAAGAAACACAAACTAAGATTACATTAGCTGGTTAGAGTAAGAGAATAGCAAACCAATATACAAAGTTACATAGCAAAATGCAAAGTATACACAATCCTCCCTCGAGGCATATGCCTCCCTCGAGGTTTATGCCTCCCTTAAACTTTGCGTTAAGGGTTAAGATACCGATATGGACCACAAGGTGTTGAAACCTTGGTCCATCAAAAGCCTTGGTTAACAACCGCCACATTATCATCGTATGAATTTTGACCACTTTTATCAAATTTTTATCATATGCATCTCTTATAAAATGGTGCCACGATTTCAATATGTTTTGTTCTACCGTGAAAAACCTGATTTTTAACAATGCATATGGTACTTTGATTATCAATAAAATTGTTGTGTTCATGAAATTGTACCCATAATCAAACAACCGATTTTGAATCCAAAGAACCCATCCACAAAGAATTTGCAAAGCAGCGAACGCACTCGCTTCAAAGAGATGAGGTAGCCGCAATAGTCTCTGCTTTTGCATTGCCAAGAAATCAATCTCTTTCCAAGGAATTGGCAACCTCCAAAGGTGGACCTCCTATCCGATTAGCACCAAGATAGTCACTATCACTATAAGCTTCCAACTTAAAAGGAGACTCTTTTGGGTACCAAAGACCTGAAGAGGTTGACCTTTGAGGTACTTAAAGATCTTCTTAACAACATTGAGATGGGAAGTCGGTGGAGTAACTTGGATGTCGTGAACAAACACTCACAAAGAAAGGTAATATCAGCCTCAAGTCGTTAAATACATCAAAGAACCAATCATAGACCTGCATAAAATGAACATTCACTGTGTGGATCACCTCATTGTTGGTCTTTGTCTTTGAGCTTCATAAGGTGTAGTGGCATCCCCGACACCCTCCATACCAAACTTCTTCAAGATGTCCTCACATATTTGTTCTGACAGATAAAGATACCATCAAGTTTCTCACGAACTTGGAGACCCAAAAAGAAAGTCATCTCTCCATGGCACTCATCCGAAACTCTCCTTCATAAGCTCCTCAAACCTCCTCGCACCAAGCTTCCTTTGTGGATCCAAAATAATGTCATCCACATACACTTGCACAAGAATAATGTCAAGGAATTCTTCTTAAGGAAAAGAGTCTTATCAATTGCACCTCTTCTATAACCATGCTCGAGAAGAAATGTAGAGAGCCTAGCATACCTGTGCTCGGTGCTCCATGTAGTCCATAGAGAGCTGACTACCTTATAAACATAATTAGGATGGTCCGGATCTTCAAACTTTAGGTTGAGGACATAAACCTCTCTCTTCAATTTCACCATACAAGAAGGCTCCTTTAACATCCATTTGATAGACCATAAAACCCATATAGGATGCATAAGCTAGAAAATCCGTATGGCCTCAACTTGCCACTGGTGCAAACACTTCATCATAATCCTATCCTCTTGTCTATACACTGCTGCAACTAATCTGCTTTGTTTTTAATGACAACACCGAGCATCTTCTTTATTCTTCGTAATCCATTTAGTCCCAATAGCATACTTACCATCGTGTAGTGGTACCAATATCCAAACCTCGCCGATTTTGAAACCTGCATCTCATCCTCGTATTGCCTCATTGGTTTAATCTGAATGGGAGGAGGATTTTTGTTTTCTTGCGATCGGTTTTGTTTTTATGATCTAGGTTTCTTTGTGCATTTATTTTGAGATGGTAAATGTGAGTTGATAATAAGAATAAAGTGAGGTAAATGGGGATGAAATTGCGAACATATGGGGAGTAATGAGGAGGATATTCGGCCAACTTAGGGAAATTAATGACCAAATCAAGACTAATTCTAACTTTCCAAAATAAAATGTGTAGTTACAAAAATAATTGAGAATGGAATATATGGGGTTTACTTTGGCGATTATCGAGAATTCAAAGCAGAAATATGGCCTTCCAAAATTACAATTTTAATGGCTTGAATTTAAATGTAATGTCTCCATAATTATATACGTGTTTGACCCATGCATGCATTTTAACGTATGATATGTATTCTAGATGTAAATGTAACGGTTTCATTTATCTTGTACAAATTTCATATTTACGGGTTAGGTTAGGAGTGCTTTTAATATGCTTAGAGTATTTTGCGTTTTCTATAAATATTAGACTTGAGGGGCAAAATGGTCTTTTCACACATTTTAGATTTTGAGGTTTTACACTTGTCTGGTCGGATGGTACACAACTTATTATTTAAGGACCTTTTCAAGTCGTAGCTTATCGACTTTACTTGCTTTTTAACTTTATTTCAAAAGCAAGAGCATAATTTTTATTTTTCTTAAACTCGGTTTAGTTTGTAGTATTTTCGTATTTTTGTAGATTTCTCTAAAATATTTTAGTATTTTTTATAATTTAATTAGTATAATGTAGTATTTAATTCATAATAAATAATTTAAAAGTCGAAAAAATACCCGGCTTTTTCCTAATTATTTTTAGTCATTTAGAATATAGAAAAATTGGTTTTGCACCCATAGGCCTTAAATTGCAATAATTTCAGTTTTAGAGCTCGGTGTGTTCCTGGTTTTCGCCTTTTTTTAGTTTTAATGCCTTAGGACGTAGTTTAGCATCGTTTTATCGTTTCTAACGCTTAGTAGTTGTTAATTTAGTCATTTACTTCGTTTCGTGCTTTATTTTCATTCTCGTTCTTTAATTTGTAGAATAATGTAACCAAAACGTAAATTCGATCCATTCAAGCACTTTAATAACAAACCTCAAACATAAACGTCAATTCACACCTCGTTGGGAAGCGACCGGTAATCACTTGCCGGTATCACTTATCGAGTATTTGCGAGTTTTCCGTGTCGATCTTTTCCTAAAGGGTCGATTCGTAATTCTCTTGGGTCTTCGTAATTTGATATTTTCTTATATATACTATTTGAAACAGATCAAAAGTAAAAGAAATGATAGATCGCTAATGCTTATCTTTAGGGAGTGATTTCTCCCTTGGAGATGGTTCCATATGCTCCTCAAGACCTACCTTTAGTCCCCTACTCACGTTCTCTGCTTTGTGTGTGGAGTGAATGATGTGAAATGAAGAATTTAGAGTTGGTATTTATAGGCCAGATCTAGTTACGGCGTAACTTAAGTTGAGAGTTACGCCATAACCTATATAAATCCGTAATAATGCTCTAGATATAGATGGTTACGACGTAACACATGGAATGAGTTACCCGTATCTTCAATATACGTTACAAAATCATGATTACGCGTAAATGTTGAAAGAGTTCGGCGTAGCTTGCGTGACACGGAACATCATTTGACCTAATTAGTTACAACGTAATCCTAAGATGGAGTTACGCAGTGTCTGCTGCTTGAGTTAGTCTTGAGTCACGCCTTTGTTACGGTGTAATGTGAGAGAGAGTTACGCCGTAATTACGTCACAATGGGCATACTATCATATATCTTCAATAAACTCTCCAAATGCGCGTCTCTTTAGCTCCAATGCTCGTAATTTACCTAAAAGTAAAATATAGAGGAAAACAAGCGTAAATCCATATAAATGATATAAAATACGAGCATTATCGGGGGAAATTGACACTTAATATTCAGGACTATTTGATGTTATCAGTGGGTCTCCTAGTTAATTCTTTATGGCTTACGCATGGTGGCTACTTAGTTTCAAATGGACTACAGTCATGGAGTAATACTTTTAGTATACTCCATTTAGCTCACTGGATTGTTGTTAGCTTTCTTGAGGCATCCAATTCATGGTAACGGTAGGTGGAAAATTCTTAAAAGAATTACGATACTTTAAGACATAAAACACATTAAGGAGATTCCTTATATGAATAGAGTCACGATGGCGTAGGTCTATACTTGGATTTATCCAAAGTGTTGATATATATATGTCCTTAAGCGGGTTGGGAGGTTAAATCTAACCACCGAGATGAATGGAATCAAGACATTCATCGGTAAAACAATCATAGTGGAACAATTCTCTAATAATGTCCACGATGATCGATTAACTGACACTACTTATATCTACCTTCTTACGTGACAAAATGCAGATGAATGTAGTCATTCTTGCTCCACCACAATAAGCATATCAACATCTTCAACATTACATACTCTTACTCATGTGATTCAAGTTAAATACAAAGATATGAAAGACAAGGAACTACATCAAGTACAAGTATATCCAATATTAAGTCAAGATGAAGTTAAAAGAAGAGATGATAAAAGATATATGAGTAATATCAAAGTCTAAAGACCAAGTGGTATGAGTATGTTGGATAGGACGTAATCATAAAAATTTAAAGATGTTGATCGAAGGCAAAATAGAAAATGAGATTACATGAAAGATCACAAAGCATGAATAGAACGACTAAGAAAACAAGTCCACTACAACACACAAGGTTCAAGCTTAAATATCAAAGAATCAAGATATGAAGATAGGACTCATGTTAAATGACCACCCTTTAGGGGGAGATTGTTAGCATGAAATGTGTTGGTCATTAAACACGTATATGAGTCTTGTAATAGTTTATGATAGTATAGTAGACTAGTTAAGTTAAACGGGCTTGAAGTTAATCTAATTTTGTATAAGTTAAGGTCTAGTCCATTACCAAAGCCTAAGACCGACCAAATAAAAAATAACTAGTTTGTATCCTTATGCATATACACATGACTAGAAGAGTGTGTGTGTGTGTGTGTCATTCCTTCTCTATCCTAATCTTTCCGTTCATTTCCTACATCTCTCTATACCTCTCTCTCTCTCTCTCTCTCAAGAAACTAACTAGGATCATAATATGTGTAAATGATCTCATAAGGTGGGTGCCTTACACCACTAAATTTTCATTTCCTCATGACTCTCATTTCATTTCATAACCCATTTCTCATTTCTACTTATGCATTACATTTAAGTGTGCACCGTGTGATCCTCGACATTCTTGTGATGGCCAATAGTTTTGCACACAATCCTTTCAAACAATTTATCTATCAAATTAACATGTATCGAAACAAATGGAATAAGAATATTTCTCAAATCATTAAATCATTAAGAGTTAATGATCTTTTGTTTAGTTTTATCAATGGATGATAAGTTATTTTTAGGAGGCATAAAGAATCTTGTTGTTAGGCGGCTGCCTTTCGGTGTATAATTATTGGAAGTTATAACATGCCCAAGTGGGAGTTTGTAGGATTATGTGCATGCTACAATGAAAATAAATACTAACATTAATATATGATACCGTGGGGTCACACACAATAGCTCGATTATGGCTTTATATGTTATTTTAAATATACAAATGGTCTAACTATACGAAAACACATTGGTCTTAATTAATTGCATAAAGTAAGTAGGATTGGGCTTGGACCAAAGTCAAAAGTGACGAACCCCTTTTGGGCCATGGGTTTGGCCGGCCACCCTAAGAGGGCCAGGATGGGATTGGTTCAATATCTTATTTAACAAGATAAAGATATTGTTGTATGAGATAATATCAAATATTTTAAATAAAGTAATTATCTCTTTTATTTTAATGATTATCATGATTTCAAATATAGTAATCTTGTCTTACTATCTTATAATGGAGGAAGATATTTTCCTCCATTAAATGCACTAAGACAACCAAAAGTTGAAAAATTATTTAATACAAATGTCCATGCAATGTTTACAATTTATTTATGCATAATTAATTTACATCTTAAAACACTCATTTAATGATAAATACAAGTATTAAAATACATAATAAAAGTCATGTAAGTTGCTAATTAGTGACACTTTAAAACCCTCTTTCAATACAAAATAAAATTCAAATAACACATTGTATAAACAAACCAAGCTACTAAATACAAAAGACGAGACAAACAAAACAAATAAACTAAGCAAAATTTTACCAAACTTTTGCCATTACTTATAGTCCTAAATGAACAAACTAATTAGAAAAGGTATTGCCAAAAATGTAGAAACAAAATAAATTATTAGCCGAAAAAATTAAATTACGGGTACTCTGGCCGCATCATGCGAGGACTCTAGTAGTTATCATTTAAAGAACCTATAAATATAAAGGATAAATTAGGGGTTCATAAGTAATTAAAATTCCACGAACCCTAACCTCCCCTCCTTGTGTTCGTTCATTAAACCAACCCAAACACCAAGCACGTTTGTGTATTTGTGTAACAACCGAGAGATATTACGTTAACTTTGACCATTAAACTTAACGTTATCCCGCGCATAACATTAAGGTTATCCCAGCATAAAACATGAACCACCTTAAACATTTTACAATCACACTAGACTAATGTTTAGTCTATTCAATATTATTTAAATAACCATTTTCATTCAATTCAATATTTTCAAGTAACTTGTGTTTTACCGTTTTAACTTACATGTTAAGCATTTTAACTTATCGTGTATTTACCAATACCAAAGACCACATTTTACTAACACTTATAAAAATATTTATACACATTTAAATTTACTATTTATTTTAATTTCTCAAAATTAACTTTACGAGTAACCGCCGGGTAAGTTAACCCGCGTCGTCGTTTCTGAAAACCTTTGCGTTTTATGCGTTTTAACTTATACCCGCAACACCTTTGCACCTTAGCTTTAATAATCGACACTTAGTATTATACCCAACTAATACTATAATTTTTTTACTAATCTCACATCATGCCACCCATGAGACACTTGTCTCATGGATAGCTCTGTGATGACACTTAGTACACATGTTAATCCAATATTTCATGTAACATTTATACAAAACTCTTCATCACATCATCTTGTTTCATTTAGTTCAAGATAATTTCACTCCCTCTCCTTTGTATTTCTTGCTTTCGTACACATTCAACACCACAACACCACCCATAACTTTTGATTTGATAGTTTATTCCATCTTGTGTTGAAGGTTCAAGTTACAAAGTTGTATCTCTAGTTCATTTCACCTCAATCAACACATAAATCTCATCATTTTCATGGGTTAAGGGTTGAGTTCATCAAGTATTTTCAAGGGTTATTAGATCTTGGATTCATGATTCATTTGGATTTAGATCTAGTAGTGATTCTTGGTTTTATCCTTGATTGATCCTACTATCTTTTCTCCTTTGTAAGGAATAACCACATATTTATTTCCAAACTCTGATATTTATCATGTTCATATACTTATAGATTTGATATCTACACATATTATACATTTTATACACTTATTTTGTAAGATTTATACATTGTACATAGTGGAAAACGTTAGAAAACAATGTTTGATCACAACTAATTGGGATAGAATTGATCAGTGACCAAAATGACACAGACAATAAAAATATGTGGTTATTTGGACTTGGAAAAAATATGTGGTTATAAATCTGTGTCTTAGCTTTGTTTCGTCGGGTGGCTCGACCAGTAACTCTACTGATGAATTAATTATAAAATAAGCGGATAAACTCCTTTGATTTGGTAATCGATTTTAATATCAAAAAATCTTAAAGTCATACATAACCCATTGTTGGTGTTCAAAGAGAACTTAAGCGTGGTGCTTGAACAAAATCAAGCGGGTTGTAGTTTGTAAGATAGAGTCGTTTTGTGAGGTTGTTGTAAAGCGAAAATAAGCGACTTGGACACATATAGGTATTTTGGTAATTTGACACTGGTTTTTAACTTTAGTAAGTAGGACCCACAAATTTGATACATAGACTCAAATACGTACCTTTCGGTTGGCGTGGCGAGTCATAACTCTTTACGGTTTAGGAGAAATGGATTTTATAAAATCGAGTAACCATTTTAAAACTAAACCGCACTTAACATCGAGTTTATTAAACTTAACAAACGTGTTGTAAAACTAGTCCCACATTTTTTATAAACCTTATAAACACTAGGTACAATGGTATAACTTATATATAAAAACTTTATAAAACTCGCTTGCATATTCACGTTTATTATTCTCAATCTAAGACGCATCATATTATTTTTAGGTTGCTCCTAGAATAATTCTCGGCGTGTCGTTGCATTATCTTGTTATACTTATCTCAATGCTTAGCGGTGAATTCATGGCCTTTTTTACTTGCGTTGATATACATCCGGGTAAGATTACATGCTCGTATTACTTACAAACATTGTTCGTTTTATTGAAATATATTTCTCGTTTACTAAGATATATTACTCGTTTACCTATTACATGCCTAAACAATTTCAAATATTTTCTTTCGGACACAAATTCATACGAACATGAATCATTTGATGAGCTAACGGACATGGTACAAACTTGAATTAATGGACTTGGTACTATCTTGATCTAATGGATTTGGTATAATCTTGATCTAATAGACTTGGTATAATCTCGATCTAATGGACTTGGTATAATCTGAATTAACGGACTTGGTACAAACTTTAACTAATGACTTGGTACTATCTTGAACTAATAACTAAAATCTTGTGATCCGTACTTGAATTTTACACTTATATTAGTCATCATAAATTTCTATGTGGACCTAAGATGTTACAAGTCTTGTATGGTGAGACTTGTAACAGGATTAGTTGACATATACATGTTATAAGGACTTACTTAAAAGGTTTTCATCTTCTTTACATTAAACCTATGAACTCACCAACCTTTGTGTTAACACTTTTAACATATATTTTCTCGTTAAGTGAGGCATAACTTTAGCATGGAGCATTTGAGTCGCATGACATTTTTGAAGACTTGACACATTCACATTTACCTTTCAATAATATTTTAAAAATGTTTATGCATCTTATTACATTGAGACCTCTTGTTATAACTCTAATTTCATTTATCGAATGGTAACTTTTAAAAACGTCTCATTTAGAGGTCGTTTTCTATAACTTGACCTTTGTCTATGAAGTTATACCCACAATCTAATTGTCTATTACTACTTGTTGGATCTACCGCTAGCACGTTGTTATGATCGTTTGAGGGCTAGCGTGCATTAACTGTGAGAAGGTCTTATTCTTAGATCTTAAAGTATGTGTTGATCTCCACTCCAAACAAAGGTGCAAAGTGTTGTTATCTTTATTTTGATTAGTCATTAAACCGTATGATCACCGACTCTTGTAAATATTAGTAGAGTTTTCATCTTCCATTGCTTTATTTTGTTTGTTGTTAAAGAAATTTTAAATTTTATTTTACTTTTCCATCATCATTAGCCAATATATCCATAATCACCTAAACATTATCAAAAATTTGTAAAATAAGCTTATGAAACATAAACTTAAATTAAATAAGCTCATAAGCTCAAAAGTAAGCTTAAACAAACACCTCTAGTTGTCCTTTTAGAAAGAAGAAAAAAAACCGTAGTCTAGTTTTAAAATTTCAAAATACTTTTTTCAAGATCTTAATGGCAAAAATTGAAATATCATTTTTTAAGAAGGGTTTGGTGGCACCCATAAATGGTGCACACGACCAGAGTTTCTTTATTGATTCAAACCTTTTGAAGAAAAACGTAGGAAGTATGATATATAATTTTGATTTGAAAAGGCTTAAGGAGAAGAGTGAGTGTGTTTAACATGATAGGAAGACGGTCGGTTGGGGATGGAGGAAGTGAGGAAAACATTATATGAAACTTTCAATATATCCCAAAAATCTCATTATCTAATTTCCTCCCTTGACTAGTTTTTAGATGGAGTATTAACTTTGTTTTGTTATTAGATCCTTTTCATGGATTTTTATTTTTATTATTTTTAATTATTATTAATTTTTTTATTGTATAGCATTTTTAACACAAGTATGACGAAAACTTGCCATTTCAACCTCTCCATCACATTTTTTGCATCTTAGTGCGAATTTGACAAAATGAAAACCTTTTATTTCTTTATTTCATAGCGCTTGGGAATTACATTTGTGTAGTATAACTATTACACTATTAGATGATCGATCGATTATCTCCCAAATCCCAATACTTGAACTTTCAAAGCTACCACACACCAAATACAAAAGTTGAGATATTAATCAAGCGAGACACGGGTAATCGTTTGTTTTGACATAGCGATTAGAAAAGTGTTAATGATGAAATCTGACAACCGTAAAATTCTGCACAAAATATATTTTTAGAAAAGTGTGTTAATGATGAAATAACACCTTAGGTGATCATGTTTAAGTTGTATAGACTCAATACATGTTAGATAAATGTGTTAGCATGTCCTAATAGTGTTAGAATGGTTATCTTGTGAGTAGGTGCTCGTGGAAGCTTACGGGCGCTAATTAACACCTAGAGGTGAGTAGCGGTGCATTAGCTTCATGTTAATAGATTAAACATGATGTTAGAACTTGTGCAAGGTTTTGGAGATAGCGAAACAAATCATGAATAATATGCTCACAAGAAGCATTATTGACAAGTTTAGCGTGCCTAAGAAATGCACGATGTAGAACTCCCATAGTAGCAACCTAAGTGGATGACACGTGCTTTTATAGTAGCATCCTAGGTGGATGACCAAGCTTCCTATGTGGATGAACCGTGCTTGAAAAGCACTTACGTCCTAAGTGGACGACCCATATCAGAAAAGCACGTATAAATAGAAGCCTTCAGAAGAGTACTCGTTGGCTAGGGAAGTTCTCACTCATAGTAGGACGATTAAGCATCGTCTAGTCAGAATGCATATGCTTAGATATCATGTTATCAATAAGAAAATTCATAATCAAGCTTATGCTTATGTCATGTACAAGTAGAAATACGACTATAAGTCGTGCCATTTAACCATGTTATAGATTATTATGTTTATGTTAGAAATTGTAAGTATCATTTCATATTTATTCCGTTTACTCACTAAGTCACAAGAACTTACCGTTTTGGGTTCATGTTTCATGTAGGTAATTGAAGATAGGCAATGGGGCTTGTAGATATCGAGTAGGATTGCATTTTGGGAGATTAACGCTACGCTCGGGTATAGGTTCTGAGCGGCTCATTCTAGCACTTTGATTCTACTTGTAATGCCCCATGTGTCTTTTAAGGTCTAATATTAGTGTTAAAGTAGTTTATAATCGTTACAAGTTGTTTTAGTAGTCTGAACAAGTCATGTGATATGTGTCGTGTAAAGGGGCGTTTGGCATAAAGCCATTCTAGCCTAAAATGACCCATTTTGGTTATGTACGTGTCTTATCGAATAGTAAATGTTATGTACGGTTTCTATGAAGTAAATATATGTCTAGTTTAGGTTCTTCGGTTTATGAGTTACTTCAAGTTAGTTTCTTTCAAAAAAAAAAAAAAAAAAAAAAAAAAAAAAATCTAGAGTCGTTACAATTATCATATGCATAGGGACATTTTTAGTTATGAGGGCCTCTCGGTTTATGTCTTTCCACACATCTTACTGTTTTCTTGTGCAAGAATTCATAGGCATGCTCTTATGTGACACCATATTCCTTGAATAGGCAGTACCGCGCCTAGCGGCGTGATGTCTAGTTTTTTGCAAAATTTGACGACTCATAAGTTTCTTTCAACAAAATGTATTTGTGGCATTAGAAATTATTTTCGAATAAATACAATTCGATGTGTGGTTGCATAGCGGCAGAAATATCGATTTCAAGAAAATTATGTGGAGTCGATCTAAGTGTGGAGTATATTTTCTAATATGATGGTTTTAAGTTATTAAGATTTTAGTAATAATAGATTCGAGCATTACAAAAAGCAATGGTATTATGTAGTTGGCAATATTATATTGTAGTTTAGAGGTATAATAACGTGTGTGACCGCATTTTCTTGCTTTATCGGTAATTTAGGCGATGATAACTATTTTTTACATGTGTAGCGTTTATCATTTGGTGCGTGGCTTTTAAACTTGTAACGATACAAATTATCGTCATAATAAGATTATTTTGTACTATCAATTTGCATAGATATTTAAGCAATGTTCAAAGCTATTTATTTGCAAGACCAACGTTTTCTAAATAACATTATACAAATGACAAAATACATGTATCAAAGCAAAATAAATAACAAAAACTACAATTACTTGATCTCTCATTTTCCAAATTTGTCACGGGTTTCACAACTACTTCATCATTTCTCACACAATTTTGTCAAATTTGAAACCCGCTCGACCACCAGTGGTTCAACCGATTCAACCATTCCGGTCAAAAACATGTGGATTTAAACCGAGGTTGACCCGACAGGTTGGGTGAAAACAGTCAAATTAAACCCGGGTTAACCCTTGAGGTTTAGGCGTCTCGGGTCATTGGTTTTCTATGTGTATTTATAGTTTCCTTACAGACTATATGTCTTCAACATTTCCTCTTTTAGTTTTAACTTTTAACTTTTAACTTTTTAATTTTGGTTTTCCTTTATATATAGTATATAGCGGGGTTGCCGGCGTTTTTATTGGTGGTACCTGTGACTTGATGTAGGAGAAATAGATCTCGATGAGACATGATTCATCAATTTATATCGGTTTCAACGGGTCCTCTAGTTCATTTTCGGATGGCTTTAATTGGTTAGCCAAACCGGTGGCGACACGGTTTTTGGTTAATTCACGTTGATCCAGTTGATCCGGTTTTCAAAGTATATGTATCAACTTATTAGTTTGTATGAAGTTTTGTGTGTTTTATTAATTTATATAATGTGTTATAACATGTACTTTTCATTTTAGGGTGTTTTAAATATAACATTAATTAGTGTGTTTAATTATTTCATATTTTGGATTATGTTGTAGCTTCTTTAAATTATGCGTTATGAAAATTTCGATGTTGCAAAAAGGTCTACAAGGCGATTAATCACCGATTAGGTGCTCTTGGCCACCGACCTTATGTTTATGAGTGTTGTTCTTATATTCATGTTATAGTTGTTAATCATTTGTATTATAGTAATTGTTAATCAATTTAAGTTGATTAGAATTGTCTAAAGTTTAGTGAATAGTTTCAATTTATACAAGTCTAGTATTGAATGATTTTATTATAATTACAGTTATTGAACTCAATTGTTAGTAAGTAACTCAATTTGTTATACATTATTGATTGATAATAAGTTGTTGAAATCAATGTTGTAATATTGTAAGTTTTTGAAATCTTGACCTTTTGATCTTAATCAGTTACTTGTTTGATAAATCTAGAATTTGATGTAATAGAATGTTTGTTGTAAAAATTTAATAAACTGAATTGAATTGTTGAAAGTTAATTGATAATTTTTATAACTATAAATTGTTGTACAACTTATAAAGTTATTCAACAACTGAATAGTATTAATTTGTGTAACAAACTTAGAAGGTATATAAGTTGTATCTCCAAAATTTAACCTGATTTGAATTCTATGGCTAAAATTGATGGTTAATGAATAGCAAAGGTACATTAATTTAACTTGATATTACACGTTATATTAAAATTCATTAACAATAATTGAAAATATCTATAATAAAAATGGAACTGGGCAAGAGTATTTACATCGTTTAAAAGGATATTAATCATAAGTTAATTTACGTATTTGATGTGTAATTTGTGTGAATTATCATGTATGGTTAATTGACTAATTGTTTTACTCTGATCCTTTCAATTACGTTGTAGAAATGTGAAGTTGTGAGTGATAAGTTCACACATATTAATTAAGTTTCTATTGGATTAAAAGTACGATCTGTTGGTTTAGCATTAAGTCATAACTCTTAATCATAATTATTGTCTTAGTTTATGACTGATTGATCATATTAAAGTAAGCTATGCATATGAGGAAACCGTAATTGGTTCAAATCTATCTACTAATAGACTTTAGCTAGAAAAATTTCTGAGTTTGTGGATCTGATTTGAATTACAATCGTATGATTAGATTAGCCAAACCAAAACCAATACATAGACAAAAACCGGATAGCTAATTTCGGGCTTTTGATTTATCAAGGTACATATTACAAGTCATTTAAGTTAATTTCCATATTACCTACTTTCGAAATTTCATAAATTTTTATTATCGATTAATTAGATATTTAGTGAATAAAATTTGTTATATAAAAAGGTTGTAAATATAAAAAAGTTCAAGTTGGGTATTGCGCTTTTTTATATTCTTCTCATTTAATAGATGCATGCGTTAATGTTGATTGCATTTTTTTAATATATCAAACTTTAACATTTTCTATAAAATCGTATGTACGTCAAAAGTATATTGATATTGGGTTTGTTTTGTTCGTAATTCAGAGCTCTTCACAATGGTGTATTTTTTATTAGCGAATTTGATAGATATTTGCTAGATATTTGATGAATAAAGTTTGCTATATAAAAAATGTTGTAAATATTAAAAAGTTTAGGGGTAAGTTTTGCCCTTTCTTATATCTTTCCTTTTTAATTGATTTTGTCTTTAGTAGCGAAATATCTTTGGTCGTTGTTGATACAAAAGTTGGGCGTTCACGGTTTGGAGCTTGGCTCTCGTACCAATTGAAATTCTTGCTTGAGACACTGCACTAAGAGACAAAAGACACCGTTAGGCTTACCGGTGGGATTGTTTCCCAATTATCCTCCGGCGTGAGTAAGTAATCGGTTTAGGGTTTAAGGAGAATTAGGGTTTGAGATCGTACCTTAAGCAGGGATCGATTCCCTTTATATCTGTGCGGAATCCTTGTTGGTTTCGTGTTCCTCAACCCGGTGTATCCGCCTAAGTCGGTTAGGAATGATAATCCTCTTATTTAGAAGATATCGGATATCTATTCAGTGAATAGCTTTGGGCTTGGGCCTTCGTGAGCCCAAACCTCTGTCAGTGTGGCCCGGCTAAATGCAGGGCTAAGTTAGTATTGGACTTTAGCGGGTTCGTGACGGGATGTGAACTATCGTCATCATGTCCCCAGTCTAGTATGCGCGATGCGTAGCTGCGGATGCTAGACTAAGAACCGTTGTCAATGAAAAATATACCAAGCGTAACAAAGCCAAAGAAAATCAGCGATACATTGTATCGGCGTAAATTAAGAAATGGGCGCCTCGTAACTCGGGGAAAGTTCTGCACTTGTGTCCCGATCAAGCAATCTCAACCGCGATTAGGGATGGTGGAGTCCGCGTGTCGCTTATCGTGTGGATGAGAAAACTATAATCTATCGTTTCATTTTCACGGTTCTCACGATAAGCGCCATCCACCATTGTTAAAGCATTCTTGTAGTTGCAAATCGAGAAATTAGCCAATCACAAAGGTAACCGCGCGCGCTTTATCAAAAATAATAACACTATGGTTAAATAGTTGTGCGACTTCACCTCAGACCTCACCGTGGCGATCGATGGAATTCACGTCAGTACTTTGTACCCTGGATGTGCATCCGGTTGTTAGGGTCGCGCGAGCCACGATTGCGGTTCCCAGAAGGAAGGTAGGTGTATGCGATTATTGGTCGCGATTCAGCGTGTGCCCTGTCGCGCTTTACGTGCGGCGTGTTAAACTATTATAATCTACACATATCGCGGTTGTATTGTATTGGTGCCCAAAATTACCAATTTTGAGGTAAATTGCCGTTTGTTGGCGATTAACCCACCATCCGCTATTCGCGCCTTTTATCACACTACGTGGGCGCATGGGTGGGTGTCCTTTGCAGCCTTGTTGGTAGGCTGCGATGTTATCGGATAAATTAGATTCACTTAGGAATTGGAGGAGTATTTCTTACGGGTAGATGATACATGTTTTCCTGGAATTATGATTTTTATACGGGGTACATTAGAGGGATGAGTGCGGTTGCACGGGTCTTATGTCATGAGGATGTGGGGCGATAAATGCTAACGCATCCCCATTAGTGCCTATCTGAGGATTTTGGAGCACATGGGAATCGGTAGTAATTATTTTGGTCCAGAAGATGAGATCCTATCTTCTTGGCGTAATGGCGGTGGGTACTTATTCCTCAGGTACCTCGTGTGTAAATAATGTAAGAACAATCGTCCTTATATTTCGCATTATATAACTTTGTTTGTATATGTGTCTTGTTTTGCTGTGAGATGGATCTATTTACCGTAGTACATTAGCAAAGCCCATAGGGGTAAAGGCGGTCACGAATCTTGAAGGATGATGAGGAGCCGATTTTAGCTGCTACTGGCGTATGCATACCATGGAGTAGATGTAGGGGAAGCAGGAACTAGCTCCTCGATCGCGATGGAGGCGACACGTTGTAAAGCCTTGCTAATCCTAGAGTACCTTCCGCGTGGCGCGGCCACCGATAAGCTGCGCCTATGGAGGAAGAAGAAGAAGAATCAGGCTCAGCGCAAAGGACACGAGGAGAGGATGGTGCAGGCCCTTCAAAAAACGCCCGTGATCAAGCGTGGAATTATCATCCAGCGATGAAGCGTCTTCGCACCCCTCGATAATATCGCGGGACCACGATGAAGTGATGTTGTATATACATTGTTTCCTTTGTTGGGTGATGTATCGGTTGTGAATCTAACATTTATTTGGTGAGCGTTACGGGGTGGAGCAAGTTATGAGTCGCCCCAAGGCTAGTCATGCACGTTCGGCACATTCGAGCCGCAGTCGAGCGATGAAGACACATCGATGCGAGATGCACCCATGGAGCAATTGGTGAAGAATTGGTGCGGTCTCACTTTATCGAGCTTAGCTAATCGTGAAGGCGAAAGACCGAGTGTCGGTGGGAGAATCAAGATGCACAAAGGACCAAACAATAAGCGTTCTTTGGGCGTTGTGGCAAACACCGGACCTGTTGGATGGCGCCCAGTGCGAGGCAAGGGATCTGGTGTCTGCTTTCGGAAGCAGTGAAGTAAAAATGGCGGCGATGTGCCAAATAAATCAAACATCACGGATGTTGCAGTACAAGTCTGCGTGCCAGCTTTGGTGTAAATACCTTGAGAAGGGTAAAGATGCGATGACATCCCAACTTGAAGGATTTTTGCCCTTTGTGAAAGAAGCCTTGGAGGTGCAAGAGGCAAAAGCTACGCAAACTTAGTATTAGTCTGACGAGGAGTTGTATCCTCGGTGATGTCAACTATAAATTTGGCCTTGGTGGCTCGTGGGTCATGGTCTTCGTCTTGCCGCCCATAATACCTGGAATCACGGAAATGCGTAATGCCTTGGGAAGTAGTTCGATTAGTGCTCTTGGTATGACAAGCGGGCATGAGGCTCTGCATGAATCGGGCTATTTGAAGGTACACATTGAGGTACCAAATTATGATCTTTGAAAGCGTAAAACCAAGACCTTGATAGATCTTAAGCACTCGGAGATCGTTAGTGTTGCCTATGTAATCACAAGCAAACTAATAGAAGATCTCTACAACTTGGTATTGTGTTGCGGAAAATAAATACAAGTTATAATAACTAAGAACACTTTTGATCCTCTATGGATCTTTGATTATAGAAACTCTATGTTTCAAATAGAATACAAGACTTGAGAAACTTGAGAAAAACTTATCTATTACAAACTAACATGGTTTCTTATATAGGCAAGAAACCCTAATGAGCGTTGACAATTCGCTCCTAAAACTAACATAGACTAAGCATGCTTCTAGACAAGCATGCAACTAATCATTTGTTTTGTTAATCATCGTGTTTATTACGAGTAAGCTCTACATGTCTGGCGCCACCTATACATACTGTGACTTTTACTCTATATTGAGCTTATCTCTCTCGTGGTTCCACATTCGTGACAACACAATATGCCTTTAACACTACTGTTTAACAGGGATATAACTTGGCGAGAATCCTTTCTTCTTGGCGAATCCATTCTTGCTTGAGATGCTTGGCGAGAATCGATGGTTTACCTTAATTCCCAACAATCCTCCCTAAAAGCGGAATTTGACTAGGTTAAGTTCGGTTTCCTTGATAGATCGATAATCTTGAGGATTGTAGGATTTGACGAACATTTTCAAACAAGATCCTCCCATATCAAACACTTGAGCTATGAAAGGACAATAACTTGAGGATCGTGACAAAGATTCGAAGAAGAAGATCATCTATGATGGTGAGCTGTGAAACACCGGATCTTTGCGACAACATATGACATCATGTACATCAAAACATATAAGTTCAATACTATTCTCATCACTTCCGGTGTGTTAACTCTGTGAGAGGTGAATCATTGAAATTAATGGGTTTGATGTCTCTTTACCAATAGCCATTACTCTGGAGTAGCCACATGTTTGAGTTCGAAAACTATGGTACATTGATAACCATCGATTTATTGGCAAACCGGCAACCATATAAGCGGTTTGTCTTGTCTTTACACATGGCGTTTGCTCGGGACTAGTCAATTCTTAGAATTGGTGAATTGAGAACCAAATATGGATTCGATTGCCTTTACCACATGCCATATTCATGTGGGCTAGTCAATTCTTGGATTCCAAGAGGAATAGACCATGGTGAATTGATGACCATACAACCCTCGGCGATTAAGCATGGGTGGTTGCGAGACCTATGATTTTGAGCAAATCATTCACTATCAACATTTGGTGTGTCTTTACCAAAGCGTACCCTTTGGACTAGTCAACTCTTTGACATACACAAGGTATATCGGTGAGTTAAAACCATCGAATTGGACGACAATCAAACACGCATAAAAGTTAGTTTTTTTTTTTTTTTTTTTTTTTTTTAACTAAGAACATAATTAAAATAAACACAAGAAAAGGCAGTATATACATAATACAAAGAAGAAACAACAAAACAAAGTAATGCGAGATGGTACCATGTGTCTGATATGGATGAGGATGAAGCTATTGCGGTTGTTGAAGTTGAGTCTTGATCAATCCTACGATGTTAAAGCGATTGTCTTTCATTTCCCACTGGATGCGGAGGAATTTCAATTTCGACTCGACATCTTTTCCATTAGTCTTTTGGGCAAAGGATACTTTCTTCGAGAAAACATGTGAGCGGTGATGCCACCCTTAGTCTCAAGCACATGCACTCGAGGGAGAGGATAGAATCTCCGAGTTCAAGCTTCCACCGATGTGAGTTTTCCCAAATGGAAGATGCTTTGCTATTGGGAATGTGAGAGTTTAACAGGGCTTGAAGATCTCTGGTAAGAACATCCCGAACCTTGTGGTTCCTTGTTGCAATAATGGGTGGTAACTTGGTGAGCAGGAGAAAGTAAGTGCCTGTCTACCAAGTGTAGAATTTCCTTGAAGGTGAATTCCATTGAAGTGGAGTCCTTGAAGAAGAACATTCATCGATCATCCTTTAATTTCGAGCAATCACCTCATCGAATTTCCATCGGGAAAATCGTGACACCCTTCTATTATGAAAGTGGAGTCATCGACTTCAAGATCCGGGAGATCATTGGCCATTCTCTTCTTCCTCCCACGGTCTTATTATGGTCCCCGGATGGAGCATTTTGTGCTTGAACTTGTGTGGTAAGACTTGAAGAGGTATAGGGAGAGTTAGTTGAAACACCTTCGAGTGCTTTCATCTGTGAAATATTTTTATCGCCCTACATTTTATTTACGCAAGATCGACTTCCTTTACCTTAGAAGCTTCGTGTGCAAATGATTGCCACTAATGAAGTGGGAGGCGATATACCGTGCTTGAGGAGTATTGGAAGATGCTTGATTGACCCTTGTCGATGTAAGTAGCTTGAGATGCTTGATGGGAATGGCGGAGATGATGCCTTGGTGGAGCATCATCGGACTTGAGTCTTTTGGCTTGGAGCGACCTCATTCTCGAGATCCTTTTGAAGTTGGTAGAAGGTGTTGAAGATGATGATCTTTCTGCATGATTCGGTTATATTTGCGATCTGAGGACATGATCGGGAAAAGCCTTGACTTGTTTCATTGTTAGGCGAGTTGGACATTGAGTATTGGTTCTTCACCACCCTTCTTATTTCATCTTTAGTAGGAGGTTTGTCTTTGGCCTTGAGCTTTGATGGCCCTCTTTTGTGCGATTGCTTCTTGCTTCCTTTGTCTTCCACGAGCCATCATTCGCTCCACATAATTGTCCTGAAATCTCCACCTAGTATACTTTGAGCGGAGAAGGTTTTGAAATGACTTCTTTGGTGAGAATATCCCGGTGTTCGTGAGCATCGAACCCTCGGTTCATCTAGTTCTTTTCTTCTCTCGGTGTTAAAGATGAAAATTCCTCTGTTTCAAGTTGTTTAGCCAATGCTACACTTTCCTTTGACTTCTCAAACTCGCCAATCTACTTGCTTGACCTAGTCTTTCCTCCTCGGTCACGAGTTAGGACCAAGTTCATCTTGATGATGACATTTTCCCTTTGTCATCGGGCTTCTTATTAGATCAACTATCATCTTGGATAAATCAACAACGATCACTTACGGTGCAATGCCCAACATCATTATGATCGGAAGAAACATCTTCCATTTGCACATCGCGGAGATGCATCCTCCATTTGTCTTATCGACCCTTGGTTCTTTAGAAGCTTGAAGAAACCTTATGTGAAAAGGATCTCCTTCTTCTTTTGTAAAGGACGGTTCCTTCTTCCTTGAGGAAGTAGCGACTCTTGATGAAGGGTCATTGAGAGAAACTTGACCAACATGTCGAGAGATCCAAAGGAGGAACTTCTTGTTCTTCATCAGAGGAAACCACAAGTTTCCTTTTGGAAGACCCTTTTAGTTTGTGCTCTAAGACCTTAACCTGATTCTGCAGTTCTTCAATTTTACCCCCAAGAGACAATTTGGTCTCTGCAAGTTCCTTTTGCAGATTATTAACCTCTGCAGCATACCTGTTGACAAGAGCATACAGAGATGAGAGTGTAATGGGGTCCTCAGCTCCACCAGTAGATTGCTCTGTGGTAAGGGGAGCCTCATTGGACCTTCGGTAGAAACATGGTCATGCTCAATGTGAGGAAGATCTTCATCGAGAGGATCCCTCACGGGACTTGGTGTGGGTGGTCTATTAGATCGACTCAACATGAGTATCAAGTGTGGGTGGAGGGCGGGACATGGTGGTTGATGCGGAGCAACATGAGTTGCTTCAACGTTGAAGAGGGCCCTCATCAATGTTAACCAATGGATTACCATCGGTAGCAACAGGTGAGGAAGGAGGATTATGAGCCACATTCTCCTCATTAGCGACCTCATTACCTTGGGGCAACATGGCGCTAGCAGGGATGATGTTCCCCACAAAGTGGGTTCTCATGGTTGCAAACAATTTAGCAGTCAAAGAACCTATAGGATAAAAAGCTTGGGCTTGGGTAGAGGTGTCTAATATAATTTGTAAAAACCTTGGGTACATTAAAAATTTTCCCTTTGTCTTTTGAATATTTTCAACCATGTTTTCGAAAATATACTTAGAAAAATTGAAAGTTACCCCTTGAGAAAGACACACAATACCATATCCAGATTTGGTGAAAGCGGTCCCATCCTCGGTCTTGTTGCTTATGCATTGAAGCAATGTGTGAACCAGGAACCTCCATTTTAGGCGAGTTCCTTCTTTAGCCACATATCTGTTCTTGTACCACGATAGCCAATAGCCTAAGTCCATTCAACACATCTTCACGATTAGAGTAAAATACTCCATCGGCATCTTCAAGTGAAGCTTCCTCTAATCGGGTCCTCTGTAACATTGTACTCTGTTTCATCAATCACGACCCTAATCTACATCTCGTTCCTCTTCTCGTGGTTTCCCAAAATTGAGTGATCAGAGACTCATATATCTCATTTGGAGAATGAGTTAGAGCATAATAAATTTTGGACCTTTTCGAGAATTCCACCATTGGTTCGTACAATTCATATCCTTTGCCATTTCCGAAATGCAACTTTGTTGTGATCATGTTTAAATTCAAGAGCCATGAGGAATATGAGTGTTTAGGGTTAAGATTCTTGAAATGGTGAGTGTTTGTGAAAGTAGAATAGGAGGAATTCGTTTGTTACGAGCGGTGATGGTGGGTGGAGTGTTTTTGCCCAAATTATAGTCAAAGAAAAATGGACCGTTTGGTTGACTTTTGCTGACGTGTATTGCATCTTTGACCCAACTCAAAATAACACTTCGGCAGAAACACATGATCAATCTGCTGAAGTTATAGCTTGACATGAATGCATCAAAGATAAGAATATCTTGGTAAGTTTCTAGAATTCTTGTGCCACCCACTTGCATTAAACTCATTGAACCTTGAATCCGTCTATAAAATGATCCCAATGTAACTCATCTCTTCACCAAGATCCCCAAATATTTACCACAAACCCTAGAGTAAAATAACCTCAATTAACCCAATTGCACCATGAATACCAAACACGAGATCATAGATCTCACTTCCTCATCTTCCTCATCCTCTTCATCATCATCAGTGGTGAATCAAACCCATGGTTCCATTACTTTCCTCAACCCTATCCAAGACCAAATAAATCGCCCTTTCTCCTTCTTGAAGATGGCGATGTAGTGAATCCAAGTGAATCTGCGATGATTACGATGACTCCTATAAGGAGGAACTTCTTACTCCCACCTCCGGCACCTCGGTCTCAACAAAGACCTCGTGCGAGAATCCGCCACTCCCAAAGATAGAGGGGTGGTTCTTGGTCTCAACTGCGCCATCTTTTGGTGCATGAACACATCGTATAGTAGAAGGGCTTAAGGAGGGTGGATCGATTGCATTTTGGTTGAAATGAATAGATGAAGCACACAGGACACGATAGTTCTCTCGTCATCCTGCGTGGTCATCGTCATCGTCAATCGTTTTCATCAATCCATCCTCCCATTTTGGTCCTTAGCATCTTCGTCGTCTTTGGTCATGCATATCCAACCGGCCGATTAGGCGAATGGGTGGTTATGCAAGACCTCTGAAAGCAAAGCCGACATCAAATGCATATCCGACATTCCATTAGATTTGAATGAAGGATATACACTAGATTAGGCTTAGCTTAAGTGTACACTCGTATCTTGAGGATGCATAATAGTAGGTTGACTTTATGTAATTTGTATGTAAAGCTTTCTTCTTGAATGAATGAATGAACAATTTGACTTCAATTTCTTTTCTTTCGATATTATCTTGATGAGAATCAAATTGTATGCTTGATGTTTGTTATCGGAAGAAACAAGCAACACTCTTTCGACTATCGACCATGTACTAATGAGCCACTCTTGATGAATTTGAACTTGATCATGAAATGGACAAGCGTAATCTAGACATCGCAAAGCAGACACAACACTCCACAAGAACAACACAAAACAAGCTAACAAATAATTAGGCAGTTAGTGTTAGCAAAGAATCATAAGCAATGAGGCAAAAATGCAAATAGAAAATCAAAAGATAAAATCTATTAAATAAACGCTATCACTATTGGCAAAATGATGTTTTACAAGCGATCGAAGCAAATTTTAGAAAAAGCATTTATTGAACAAAATATGACACAAACAAAATATCACGAGTTTGTACAAAATCCTCCCACAGGCATATGCCTCCCACAGGCCTATGCCTCCCCTCAAACTATCGGATCAAGGGTTTAACATGCCAATATTGACCACGAGGTGTTGAAACCTTGGTCCATCAAGCGCTTTTGTTAATAAGTGCATACATTATCATCGGTATGGATTTTAGCCACTTTTATCAAATGTTTTCATAAGCATCTCTTATAAAGTGGTGCACGATTTCAATGTGTTTAGTTCATTGTGAAAAGCTGGATTTTGACTATCACGGATGGTACTTTGATTATCTATATGAATTGTAGTGTTCATAAAGTTGTACCCATAGTCCGACAATTGGTTACGAATCCGGAGGACTTGTCCACGACAATTTGCGGCGACAACGTACTACCTTGATGGTTGAGGTGGCCACAATGGTTTGTTTCTTGCATTGCCAAGAAATCAACCTTTGCCTAGAAATTGGCGACCTCCGGTTGTGGATCTTCTATCGGTTGCACCGGCATAATCACGTCACTATATGCTTCCAACTTGAAAGGAGATTCTTTTGGGTACCAAAGGCCTAAAGAGGTTGGCCTTTGAGGTACTTAAAGATCTTCTTGGCGATTTGAGATGGGAAGCAAGTGGAGTGACTTGATGTCGAGAACAAACACTCACGACAAATGTAATATCGGTCTTGAAGGCATCAAATACATCAATGAACCAATCATGGACTGTCTGGATGAACATTCACGGTAGATCGGTTCATTATTTGCTTTAGTCTTTGGAGCTTCATAAGGTGTTGTGGCGATCCTAACACCTTCCATACCAAACTTCTTCAAAATGTCCCTCACATATTTATCTTGGTGATAAAGATGCCATCTTGTTCTTTGAACTTGGAGACCCAAAAGAAAGTAAGTTCTCCATAGCACTCATTTGAAATTCACCTTCATAAGTTCCTCGAATTCCACTGCACCAAGCTTCGTTTGTGGAACCAAATATAATGTCGTCCACATACACTTGCACGAATGATGTCGGAGTAATTCTTCTTGAGGAGCGAGTTTTATCAATAGCACCTCTCCTATAGCCATGCTTGACGAGGAATGATGGCCAGAGCATACCAAGCTCGGGTGCACGATGTAAGCCATAGAGAGCTTTAACAACCTTATAAACATGATTTGGGTGATCGGGTCTTCAAATCCCTTGGGTTGAGAGACATAAACTTCCTCTTCAATCTCACCATCTGAAAAAGCACCTTTGACATCCATCGATACACCATGAAACCCATGTATGAAGCATATGCCAAGAAAATGCGAATTGCTTCAACTCACAGCAGCAGTGCAAACACTTCATCATAATCAATCCCTTCCTCTTATGCGAAGCCTTGAGCTACTAATCTTGCTTTGTTTTTGATCACAACACCCTAGCATCTCTCTTATTCTTCAAAACCCATTTTGTCCCAATGGCATATTTGCCATCGGTAGTGGAACCAAGATCCAAACCTGCGATTGTGAAATTCTTGCATCTCTTCTTGCATTGCTTCTAGCCGACTTGAATCATTAAGAGCTTGAGAAACCTTTGGTTGGTTCCACTTGAGAGAAAACAAGCAAGCAGACAATGTTTGAGGTGCGTGTGATTGTCTCTTTCTTTGGTTGGAGACATAAGAGAAAAGCAATACTGCCCAACCGAGGGGTGGTGATCGCCCTTCTAGTTCTAACGGGCGGAAGATCACCTATGATGTTGGATTGAGGATGAGCAATGTTGATCCTCACGAGTAGCGATGGGGTTGACTTCAATGGATGAATCAAGATTAGTGATGGTTGGTTCAAATTGACATCATAAGAGGGTGAGGTGAAGATGCCGACTTTAGGTTGATGATTTCCAAGATCGAAGGTTTTGGAAAGCGTGTATAGGGGTCACCAAAGTGCGAAGATACTTGAGAAGGAACATCATAGCCTTGATTTGGGGATGGAAGGTGTGTGAGTCAACTTGACGAGACACGTTATTCTGCTGACTCCTTCATTAGCTACCCTTCTTTCGGTTTCTGCTTCAAGCTTGGCGACAAATTCTTGAGTCGAAGCCTAGCAAGGTCCTCGACATAATGAGAGTCATCTTCATCACTCGAATCGGCGGTATCCTTGGAGGTGGTACACCAATATTGTTAGGAGAGAAAGAAGGCACAAGTATAGGTTGCTCATCATCTTCAAACTCATTTCGAGTCATCATCAAAGGGACTGCATTGTTAGTTGGAGATTCTTGAGAACTGCATTTTGATTAGCCAAGTGTCTAGTGTAACCCAAGGAATCGGTTAAGTAGTCAAGGTCAAAAGACCACGTATGACCACATCCTTGAACATTATGCTTGTCTTCCAAAATCTCGGGTTCAACGTCTCCTCTATCTTCTTGGCTTGCAAATTGTACACCACAGTAGGCCTTACTATGAGTTGAATAACCCACAATATAACCATCATCGACCTTCTCATCAAACTTTCCCAACGGATCACTGGTGTTCGAATGGTCACTTGACAACCAAAGGTTTTAGGTAGTGAATGGCGGGAACCTTTCAAAGAAAGTTCATATGGGGTTTTGAGTTGTGGTGCAGTAATGGACACCTGTTTAGCACATAGCGAGCGGTGCCATGACTTGATCCGAACATAGTGGGCGGTTTAGAGTGCAAGCATGGATCTAGCGACCTCTATTAAGGTCCTATT
The DNA here is from genome assembly GCA_022545495.1 of Chrysanthemum lavandulifolium. Taxonomy (NCBI): domain Eukaryota; kingdom Viridiplantae; phylum Streptophyta; class Magnoliopsida; order Asterales; family Asteraceae; genus Chrysanthemum; species Chrysanthemum lavandulifolium. The sequence goes on from CM040246.1 coordinate 210,600,814, forward strand.
CTTTCTTTCGGCCACCCCATTTTGTTGTGGGGTTCTTGGATTACTATAGTCCCTTTTTATGCCTTTTGACCCACGAGTTCTATAAGAATAGCATTTTGAACTCTGTCCCATTATCACACGAATTCCCTTAACCTTTTTGTTCAGTGATTTTCAACAAGAGTGATGAATTCGATCGACGCTTGAGATGTTTCATCTTTGGTTACGAGAAAGAAAACCCAACAAAATCTGCTATAGCCATCGGTGATCACCAAGCGAAGTACTTATGATCAATGCTTGACTTGAGTTGGACCAAATAGATCCATGTGAAACAGCGAAGAGGTTCGATAATGATGCTCATAGCATTGATAGCTTTGTAAGAGGCTACGTGTTGTTTTCCTTTGTTGCAAGCGACACAATTATGATCATTTGTGAATACTTTGGTGGGAAGTCCTTCAACAAGACCCATTTTAGAGAGTTTGTTAATGGTCTTGAAATTCACATCGCCATTCTTCTATGCCATTTAGTGGACTCATCAAGAGATGCTTTAGCCACCAAGCAAGTGAGGTCACCACTGGTTGAACTTCATTAAGGTTGAATGTGTATAAGTTGTGAGTTCGAGGAACCTTGGTGAATTGAAGTTTCTTACGGGAGTTTGAAGTCTTTAGACGACACAAGACATTCATTCTCGATGAAGAGAACTTTGTTCTTAGTGTCACAAATTTGTGAAGCAGAGAACAAGTTGAAATCTTGAAGTTCCTTAACAAAGTACACATTTTCAAAATCTAGATGAGGTGTCTTTATGGTGCCTTTCCTGTGATACTCCATCACTTCCTCCAAAGTTACATTGCCTCCTCCTTCATAGGAACAAAATTGTGCATCATATCCTGTTCCCGGACATGCTACGGAACAACCACTATCAACAATACCAATATTCTTATGCTTAAGGGATGATCCTACAAACAACAACAAAATATATACATACGGTTAGTGTACGATGGAGGTTCAAGTCATTCTTGACTTGAACACCTTATGAATCACGAGTTTAGGACATGAAGATTTAGAGGATCCACCATTGTTCTTGGTCCTCCATTGATGATTGGGTCCTTGTTGGTCAAGAACAACTGCTTTGAGGACTTCACGGTGCTCCCATATCCCATCCCGGCATACATAGAGTCAACATATGTAGGCCAATAACCATGTTTAAAGTATGGGCTAGTTGGTTGGCACATTAGGTGCAGTAGCGAAACCTCTCCAATGAGAGTCGATTATAAGCGACTTGTGGGACATAAGGTGGAATATTAGCAACATTGGTCCATTAGATCTAGGTTTACGGTGAGTAGCACATGCACCCATCTTTGTTCATAAAAATCACAATCCTTAATCAAATGAAATTTACTTCCACATACAAAACATGTCTTCTTCTTGGAAGATTTATTCAAATAGGGAGATGTTTGATTACATGCGAAGTACTTAAAGCAGATACATTCAAGGAATTGTTTTAACGGTGATTATTCAAAGATTTAAAAGATAAGTCTTGAAGAAACTATCTTGGAAGTTGATTCCTCGTGGTTTCCTTAGAGGGCTCACAAGTAGGCGGGGTGCGAGGCTTGGGTGTTGGTTCGAGGCTTGGGAAGGTCGGACTTCTCATTTGAATCACGACTTTCATAGGAAGTAGACCCTTGATCCGATGAATTGTCCTTTGTCGAGCAAGAGACAAAGTCATTAGATGAGGTATCGAGTGCAGCAAGTCTTTGACTTTTGCCATATAGATGATGTGATCCATCAAAGTCAATAGTGATGGATAGGTGCGTGGGCATAAATTCACCTCTAATAGGACCGAGGACGACATGCATTTCACCTTCTTTAACAAAGTCGACCAACTTTCTTTGGTGTGGATTCGACCATCATACTTAGCTTCCAATCCTACATACTTTTGAAATCCTAATCCTAAGCGGAGGTTCTTGATTGTTGCTATAGATTACTCTAGCAGTTATCACTGAAATTATCCATTCCTTATGCCTAGCTATTTCCTCATTAAGCAGCCTTAAGTTCTAGGTTCTCGAGACACGACTTCATCCTTTGCTTTCTCGAGACGGTTTAAGTAATTATTTGCAACTTCTAGATCAAAGCTGTAAAACCTTTATTTTTCTTCATAAGCAATTTGATTCTTACGAAACCATACTTTTTGTCTTTCTCTTTTTTTAATGCTAGTTTATGGGCTTCATTATCAATATAGCATTCATCAAACTTAGGTTTCATAGCATCAAATTCTTCTTTAAGTTCATTGTATTTTAGACTACAACCAAATATCTGATTGTGTACACGAGATAGTCCCATCAAGGCAAGCTGATCATGCCTTTCATCCGAAGTACACCTTGCAAGCAATCCAAGCTTATCGGTATCATGAGCTTCCTCATTAACGAGTTCATGTGTAGTCCAGGTTGACTGTTCATCCATGGTGAGGAGGCTGCTGAAGCTCGACTTCTGCTTGTTTCTGGCGATATGAGAGATATTTAGCTCCATCTCCACTTTTCTTGTCTTTGCATTCTCTTGAAATGCCCCATCGATGTAAGTGAAACACGACTTTACTCCTATCAAAGCGGTGGTTCCTTTCCTTGAAAGCAAACTTCCTCCGACTTCTCTTGAAACCTTTTGATGTCCAGCGTGATAATGCCACTGCATTTTCGGTTTCATTTCCTCCATTTCAAGAGGTTCCAAGCGATCAAAGTCTTCATATGCAAGATCTTGTTGAGTATCATAATCGACAACAAAGAGTGAAGAACATCCTCCATCACACTACTAGTCCTAGATTGAGAACATGGTGGAGTGGGACGAGGGTTATGTGGTGGAGTGGGAGTGCAAGATGATGGGAAGTAGTTGGAACTAGGAGATGATGGAAAGTAGTTGGAACTTGAGCGGTACCCTTGTGTTGGAATGAGATGTCCCAACAAAAGCTGCATGGTTAGAAGAAGATGTACGGTAGGGAGTTCGACATACGGTTCAAGAGTTGTGAGTGCATTATACTGACTCATCAAAGGTGAGCATGTCCAACCCTCCTTTAGCCTTGAGTGCTATACTAACATGCAACCATGATGGCGGCAAGGACCGTAAGAACTTTGAGTTGCAATCTTCATTATCGGTTTAGCATTCGGTGATTCGGTGACTCAAGATCTATGGAACTGTCGTATCCTTGTGGATACCTTCTTCTTCGATATATTGAAGTCTGAAGCTGTTGTCTTAGCATGGACTTCCTCATTCTCTTTGATTCTTCATTTCCACGAACCTTGCTTTGAGAGCCATCCATATGTCTTTAGCATCATCCATATGGTGAAAATCACATAGATGATCTTGGTATGGCTTGAAGCGAAATAGTTTTCACTTTATGCTCTCTTTGCATGGCGGCACTTCTTGATTTTTGGTGGAGCCATGATAAACTTCCATCCACATCGGGAATCATCTTCTTTAGGCTGTTGCCTTTCTTTACTACCTCCCATGATTCCAATCAATATTGGAAATCCAGTTTTCCATCTTCATAGTCCAAAGTTCATACTCTTCCCTCTTTAAATAAGGAAATTTACCATTCTTTGTTTGTGAGGCCGAGTTGTTGCATGGAAGTGGTGTTGGTGTTGTTTGTGTTGGTGACTTCATTTTCATTATCGGATCGGGCATGGTGAATGAATGTTTGATTGTATGGGGTGAGAATGGTTCTTAGTATCGTAGAGACTTTCCCAGTCTCGATACCACTTGTTGAAAACCAAGACCTTGATAGATCTTAAGCACTCGGAGATCGTTAGTGTTGCCTATGTAATCACAAGCAAACTAATAGAAGATCTCTACAACTCGTATTTTGAGCGGAAAATAAATACAAGTTATAATAACTAAGAACACTTTTGATCCTCTATGGATCTTTGATTATAGAAACTCTATGTTTGAATAGAATACAAGACTTGAGAAACTTGAGAAAAACTTAAAAACTATTACAAACTAACATGGTTTCTTATATAGGCAAGAAACCCTAATGAGGCGTTGACAATTTACGCTCCTAAAACTAAACATAGACTAAGCATGCTTCTAGACAAGCATGCAACTAATCATATTGTTTTGTTAATCATCGTGTTTATTACGAGTAAGCTCTACATTCGTCTGGCGCCAACCTATACATCGCGTTATTCCAACGTGACTTTTACTCTATCCGGTGTTGATGGGTTTGCAACCCTCTTACTCGAGCTTTTATCTCTCCATCGTGGTTCCCACTTTGGGCAGTGACAACACAATTAAAATATGCCTTTAACATGGCGTTTATTGATACTTGCAAGTTTTGATGATAAGTATAAGACAATTATACTAAGTAAAGGAAAAGCGAATCCTTTCTTCTTGTTGGTAGTAGCCCTTCTATAGGTAACACCTTTTGAGGTTGCGGATGTTCGTGCGAATGGTTGGCATTCAATTTCGGCGGTATGGCGACTTGTCCCGTAGACTAGTGAAAGGGTGTCTCCGTGCTAGTTTTATTGAGGTGCGGTGTGCCCACAAAACATCGAGCTCCTCCACCCATCTTCCTTTGTGTACGTCGGTGGCGCTTTAATTCCTTCGCCCGGTGCGATTGGCGCTCTACTAAGCCGTTGGTTTGTGGGTGTTTAAGCGATCTGAAGTCTTTGTGTGATATTCAACTTCTCGCACCAATCTTTGAAAGGATTTTGCGAAATTGTTTCCGTTATACGAGATGATTTCGCCGAATAAACGAGGCGTCATACAATGTTTTCCCAGACGAGCGTTTTACACAGTTGCCGATGATTGTTGCCCTTGCTTTTGCTTCAATCCACTTAGTGAAATAGTCTATGGCGACTATGAGAATTTTAATCCTCCCATGATGGAAAAGGTCACCGCAATGTCAATACCCACTTATAGAATGGCCATGGGGATGTGATTGGTGTTAGCTCGTCTTTTGTGGTTTGCGGGGACGGGTCGGTGTGCTGGCGATCGTTGCACTTCCTTGTTAGGTCCGCGCATCGCGGTCATGGTTGGCCGATGGTACCACGATCGCATGGCGCGCTACAACGGACCGTGGTCACGAGTGCATCTTGCATGAACCTTCATGGATTTGTATGACCGTAATTTGCTTGTAGTGGGCCTACGGCGGAGCCATGGTTGAAGGAAGAAGCGTCGATGCGGTATGTTGTCTCGAAGTTCGAATCTTTGCGTGCGTCGCGTATCCTGCGAGCTTCCTTACGCTCGTGGGGTATGATCCTTTGTTTAGGAAGTTCGTGTCGGTGTCATCCATGTAGGACCTTCCTCCTCATGTTGTGGAAACCTCCATCTCCGATATGGATTTGCTTTTGGTGTTTCCACCGCACTTGCTTTGTGGATGTGCGAAGCTTGTCGAAGCGATCTTGCTTAGTCGTGCGCCTTGCGGTTTTCTCCTCTAGGGACTTGCTTGATGGTGAATCTATCAAAGCCTTTGATCAATGTCTTGGTCTTGTCGAGATCTTGAATCATATTTTCCTCTTTAGCCACGTATTCCCCAACACGTGGTTGGCCACTAGCAGGAATCCACATTTGCTTCGATTACGTACACCCATTCGGTTGCAATCGTAGTCCGGTGATTAGGGCTTCATATTACGCCTCATTATTTGTTCTTTGTAAATTCAAAGCGGTGCGTAAGTGAATTCCATTCATACGGATTTGTGAGAATGAGGCCGACTCGACCCGTCCGCATGCGAGGATCCATCGTAAACAAGATCCATGGATCTAGTAGTACCTTCTTACTTGGTGCGGGGACCTCGTCGGTGTCGGCTTCTCGATGATGAAGTCGCGGAATTTGTCCTTTGATTGCGGTGCAGTGCAGCATAGAGATGTTGTGTTCACCTAGCAATACACTCCACTTTGAGTCGGCTGTAATGCATCGAGGTTTGGAGATGATCATTTGATCGGTTGGTGCGTGATTCTTGCTATCGGATGCGCTTGGAAGTACTGCGATCGTTTGGCGACACACACCAATCTGAGGACTAACTTTTCCATTGCACTATAATTCATCTCCGTCTTCTTGGCGCTTTGCTTACAAAGTAGATGGGGTTTGTCTTGAATCCCTATCATTAGTAACCTTTGTTGTTATCCATCGATTCATCGAGACAAGTACATGATCGGCTCTTCCACAGGTCGGGGTGCAACAAGTGTTGGGGCGTTGCGGATCTTTGTTTGGTGAGTGAAGGCTACTACGCCTCCGTAGTCGGTGAAGTCACCCTTCTTTATGCACTTCTTGAGTGTCTTGAAAAGGGTAGCGATTTTTCTGGCGATTTGGATAGGAACTTTGTTTAGGCCGGCCAACTTTCCATTGAGAGATTGGACCTCCTTCAACGTCTTGCGGTGAGGAAGATCGATGACCGCCTTTGTTTTTACGGGCATGGTTTTATACCGTCGAGGTTCGATAAGGTATCCAAGAAACATGCCTTGATAGCTCAGAAGGTACACTTTTTGGATTCGACTTCATGTTGATCTCGTAGAGTTTTGAGCGTTTCCTCGATGTCGTGTACTAACTCGCCTTGATGTGGCTCTTTATGACTAGGTCATCAACATAGACCTCTAGGTTGCGGCCCACCCTTTTCGGCGTTATCTACTAACATTGGTAGGTGGCGCCGCGTTCTTCAAGCAAAGGGCATTTTGTGTAACAATAAATGCCTTGGCTTGTGTGGAAGGCTGTTTTTCCTCGTCTTCTTTAGCCATCATGTTTGATGATATCCTTTGTATCGTCGAAAACACTTTAGTGGGTATCCGCAAAGACTCTACTTTCGATCTATCTACGGTAATGGATAGCGGTCTTGTGGACATGCTTTGTTAAGGTCCGTGTAGTCTACACATATCGCCACCTGTCGCTCTTCTTTACCATGGTGGATTGGAAAGCGGTCATGGTAATAGACTTCCGCATGATTCACTGCATCCACAAGTTTGTGTACTTCGCCAGAGATTGCTTGCAGCTCACGGAGCTGCCGCTATTACAGCGTGTTGGTGAGTACCAGCCGGATTCTCGATCTATGCTACTGTTATGGAGCGTGGTACTCGGTCATGTGTTTTGGTTCCCATGCGAAAATATCCAAGTTCTTTTTGTAGGCGCGCACCTGACCGCTTTGCTTGGTTGTCCGACAATGACCCTCAGATGGATATTTCCTAGTGCAGGTATTCGGGGTGAATGCAACCTTGATTTGGAATTACGGTTGCACGTTGATACGGGATCTGTTCCGTTTCGCTTGTCATCGTGTTACATTCTCTATGTGGAATAGTGGCCTTGTGAGAGTAACAATGCCTCCTTCCACTGGGAATTTAAGCATCCCATGCGGCTTTGTTGATAACCTTCTTGCCATAGTGTGATATCGGGTCTCCGATAATGCCATTATATGGCGATGGAGATTTGATCACCATGAATTCCATCGGTAGTCGCGGAATGTTGTTCGTTTCGATCTTGACTAGTAGTCTTATTTGCCCCATCGGCCATATTTTTCACCGTAAAACCGATCAACGCCCGTCTTTGGCGGGCTTAGCCCATTGCGTATTCGGTATGACGCTTGAAGTAATGCTCATACATGATGTTTGCGAGGCTCCACCGTCGACATACATGCGGTGGATGTCGTGACCCCGCGCTTATCTCTATAGTGAGTGGTTCCACCTGCGTTGTCCATGATTAAGGTAGGAAGAGATTTCCTTTCGCGTGAAAATCTTGGTGACCTTACGCTAGTGATTCAACGCCATGATTGTATCATGTAGATTGTGTCGACCTTGTCTTTTGGTGTTTCCTTCTTGTTTCCACTTTTTGTCTATCCTTTCCTCTTTAATGTTTTTGACCGGTGGTCCAATCTACCTTCTTTAACCATCTTGTCGATGAGTGGCGTAGTTGGGCGCGTTCGTTGGTGGTATGGCCCTTGTGCATGGTAATCACGGTATCCATTCCAGTCTTGCCGATCTTTTGGAGTCGCATCTGCGTCGGTCTTGGAAAATTCGCACCTACATTGCGAGTATTTCCTTCGGGTCTTAGTTAGCGGGGTGTATACATCATTATCCTCCGCTCCCACAGTTGCGATAGCTCCTATTACAGTTACTACCCGGTCATTGGATTGTCTCCCGAGGTTGTTCTGTGACGGTAGTTCGAGTGGCTCCTTTTCTATCCGCGCGGCTTCTCCCCTGACGAAGGACCGAGGCGTTTCATGAGTTCATCAAAGGTTTCGGGAATCTTGTCGTTCAACCTCTTGATGAGTTACGGATTGTTAATCCGTTCATGAAACGAGATCTTCAATATACGGGCATGCTTTAACTTGCATGCATTCGTCTTCAAGCGTTCCATGAATAAACATGAGACTCTCCTTGTTGCTTTACCTGGCGAGTTCGACGGGATTTTTGGCGCATTTCTTCCTTTGAGTAAAGTTTAGGCGAAACCTTTCTCAATTCCTCAAATCCGTTGATGCTACTGCGTGGAAGCTTGTTAAACCGATTCAGCGCGTTTCCCACTAGTGTGGAGTTGAACATGTGGCACCGCGACTGTGCGGCCAATTTTCAATTGTCGCGGTGACTCGAAAATACGAGGTGATCATCGGTGCACCTGTTCCATCATAGGTCTTTACGTTGGCGGGCATGCGCCTTCTTTTGCTACGAGAAGTCAGCGATGCGCCGGTGAGCGCATCCGCTTTTGGCGGTGCCAAGGGAGGATATATCTTCATCCTCACGGTCATCATATCTATTTACGGACTTCGGTGTCGGTTTCACTCTCCTCGTTGTCAGGAATTTTCGAGAGGATGAATTTTTCCTCTTTCGGTAGCTTACCGACTGTCCTCTGAGTTTGTACTCGGAGGGCTTTCACTGGGGAATAGTGTCGTCCCAATCATCTTGGATTACTGCGGCTACCAAGTCTAGTGTGGACATTGGTGCGCTTTTCATCCTCATCATTCTCACTCGGATGATGCGGTGAGATGTCTCATCCTCTCGATTCTTCTCGATTCGGTTGAATCTTGGGGTCGTGTTTGTCTCTCCGCTTCTCTTTCGATGGCGCGGTGGGAAGTTTCGTATTCAGAATCGAAATTGGTCGGGCTTTCAAGTTCGACGATCTCTTCTTCTTCCTCTTGCATGAGGCGGTTAATGTTTAGTAGTTACGGGATCGAAAACTTACGTGCGACCCCTCGAGAGCAAGTGTGCTTGTTTCTATCACTACACCCTTATTTCGATCAGTGCGTCGGTGCCTTTATCGAATCGGTTTCTAACACCGATTGGAAGGGTAGTAAAGGCGGTCTTGTGATGGGTCTACTCCACTTGTGGCGGTTGTAGTGGCTTGGGTTGTTCTGAGCGGTTCCACGGAGGAAGATCAAGTCTTGGCACGATCCACTTATTTTTAGCGGCGGTTGTCCCAGTGCAGCAGGAGTTAGTCCGCTGCGACTTCTTTCCCATAAGGTCATTGCGATCGGCGATTTCCATGCTTTGTCATTCTAGTGTTGGTTCTTAGTGTAGGGTCCCACGGATGGCGCCACTTGTTGATACAAAAGTTGGGCGTTCTGGTTTGGAGCTTCGGCTCTCGTACCAATTGAAATTGCTGCTTGAGACACTGCGCACTAAGAGACAAAAGACACCGTTAGGCTTACCGTAGGATTGTTTCCCGATTATCCTCCGGCGTGAGAGTAAGTAATCGGTTTAGGGTTTAAGGAGAATTAGGGTTTGAGATCGTACCTTAAGCGAGGGATCGATTCCTTTATATCGCATCGGAATCCTTGTTGGTTCCGTGTTCCTCAACCTTCGTATCCGCTTAAGTCGGTTAGGAATGATAATCCTCTTATTTAGAAGATATCGGATATCTATTAGTGAATAACTTTGGGCTTGGGCCTTCGTGAGCCCAAACCTCTAATCGGTGTAGCCCGACTCGTGCATGGGCTAAGTTAGTATTGGACTTTAGCGGGTTCGTGACCGGATGTAGACTATCGTCATCGATCGTTATGTATGTTTCGCGACCAATTGGTCCATTTGGGTAAAGTAAAAAAATCTAGTCCTCTGCAAGTCATATGGTGGTGTACAGTGTCCTCTCATGTAATTTTCGCTTACTCATTTATATCTATTAGACATGCATGGATCATCATCCTTGCTTGAATTGTTTACGCTTATCAATTAACAATTGGTTGATATAATTTACGGTTATTGACCTCCTATTTACTAAGCGTGCTATATACAGCTTCAAGAAATCTAATAACAAAGTAAAAAAAGTAAGTTTTTTGATACATCAAAATCAAAGTGTTGTCTCGATTGAAAAACATGAGTAATTTACACTTTTACAGTAAGTAAAAATGATTAACACCTACAAAAGACAGACGGGACCTGTGGTTTACATCATATCAAATGCAAGTCACAATATCCTTTTGCAAAAATACCATTTCACTGGATATGATTTATATAATTCATAATACCTTGCAAAATTAATAGATATAGTCAAAAGGAAAACATATGGATGAAAACTTTTGATGACTTTGAACGAGTCAAAAAATAGATATAGTCAAAAAATTTGTTTCTCAACACTCAAGAGTGTCAGATTACAGTATAAAATGGGGTAGCCAAAGACTTTTGAGTCCTTTACAAGTTTGGTGTGATGATAAGTGTAATTTTTTTAAGGAAAAAACCTATAAATTCATAACGTCTTTCTGAAAAAAGCTACATTATGATCTCTCTCTTGATTGTCATTATACATAACCGTTTCATTTTATTCGTTTATTTTATGTCCGTTTTTATCGCTTTCGTAAATCGTCCATTTTATCCGTTTCGTTTAATATGTCAGTATAAAAGCAGATAAAAGCGGATAAAACCGTTTGACATGGATAATAAAAGCGGTTTAATCCGTTTTTATCTGCTTTTATTCGGACGATTAAAATAAAACGGATAAAATGGACGATTCTGAAATGGATAAAAGCAATAACCGAATAAAATGAAAGCGGTATGTATAATGATATCGACCGAAACAACATTAAGTATAATGACAATAAAAAAGTTGAGAAAGCACAATGAGTTATTTTGATAAAATCATTAAGCGTTTATAGCTTTTTCCTTTTTAACAGCCGACGTGTAATTTTCTTAGGCTGCTACAGTAAAAAAAAAGTTCCTTACTTATATAATAGGTAGTTATATTTGGTGAATATAATATACAATGCATTTATATATTACAGGACTTTGATTTAGCAAATAGAGCTCCGTACCAAAAATAATAAGAGACTAGTGTTGTATAAATATCGAAGGCATGTGTTATTATTTTAGAAAATTTGTGTATGTTATGTTAAAAAATAATAAAAAATTTGATTGATGTTGGCCTATTTCAGCAAAACTTTTTTTTTTTCTCTCAAATATATATGCTCATATTTATTGCATATTTGTGAGATCAGTGACCGTATTGAATATCTATGATTCACGAGGGTTTGGAAATGGAAGAGGCTACGGCGATGATTGATTATGGGTCGGAATGGGAAATTATTAATTCAATTCTGAATGCTGCTGTGCTTTCTGAAGTGGAAGATAGTTGGGGTTGGATAGGGATTGGTAAAGGTGATTTCACTGTTAGTTCTATCAGGAATCAAATGTATCTCGATATGGATTGCAGCAACTCCTCGGTGTTTGAGTGGTGTAAGTGGATTCCGAAGAAATGCAACATCTTTGGGTGGCGGGCTGAGATGGGTAGGATTCCGACGGCGTTAGCTTTAAGGCATAGAAATATCCCGATTGCGGACGTTTCTTGTCTCTATCGTTTGGAGAAAATTACATCTACCGTCACTATTTTTTTCGATTTTTTGTTTCAAAATTTTTATTTCTTTCAATTTTTTCAGATTTTTTTTTGAAATTCTGTTCCATTTTTTTTTCGGAATTTTTTTCTCGAAAACTACTTTTTTTAAACTATTTTATTAGAAATTTTTTTCGCGAAAAAACGTTTTCCGATAAAAAAATTTAACTTGTGACAAAAAAGAAGTTTCCGTAAAAAAAATTCACATGTGATGAAAAAAAATTCAAAAACAAATTCAAAAAAAATTCGAAATAAATTTAAAAAAAAAAAAAAGCATTTAAAACTTATAAAGACAAAAAAAGTATTTGAAAAAACAAATCGGAAAAATTTTTCGGAAAAAGAATTTGAAAAAATTTAGAAAAAAATTAGAAAAAAAATTTAGGTATTTTGGATGCAATTTTCAAAATTCAAATGGTAAAATGGTCGTCACAAGTTTTAGAACTCACATAAAGACAAAAGTATCGATATTAGTCTACAAGAGTTTTTTTTGTTCGTTACTTTAAAAGTATTTTTTAACAAGTATAATGCTTTTTAAAAGGTTGATATTTCCACGGAAGGTTTTGAAGTATCCACATAATTTTAATGCAAAATTACAATTATGTCCCCAAATCTTAGTTAACCCGGTTCTTTCAATTATATCCCCAACACCCATTACTTACGTTTCACTATTCCTACTTGTTTGTTTCTACCCTAATTGCATCACAACATTGCAATCGATCATCTTTTACTAGTATTGATTAATTTGATTATTATTACTACTTTACCTTTTTGCAATGTAAAGAACATTCATATGCTTTGCGCTTTAAGTCAATAAGTCACCATGATCACCGATTCGAATGTCTTAGAACTAGGCAGTACCCATGCATATGACGATATTTTATAGCGGCATATAGTTGTAGTGATAAAAAAAGTCTATATGTAATAAGCGAAAAATAATAGAAGTTTGAGGATTTAGGGATTAAACATAATATTTTAAAAGCGTTTCGACCCAGCGGTTCAACCGGTGTTGAAACGCACTGGGTCGAAAAAGACGGGTCAAATTAATCCGGTTAACCCGCGGGTTGGTTCGAAAGGTCAAATTAAATCGGGTTGACTCGTCGGGTTTGAGCGACACGGTCAACTGGTTTTCGATGTGTATTCATAGTGTGTTAATAGTTTCTAGCTTTACATATGCTTTTCGAAAATAATGTAAGGAATTTTTAAAATACTTTAAGTTTGATCAAATTAAGTTTTTTTCACTTTTTAAGATTGATCATTTTTGCATTATAAATAGTATAAACGAGCAGGTGATCCCGCGCGTTGCTGCAGAAGTGTTGTGATCCCGTTATATTTTTACGTAGCGGTTCTTTAAAAGTTTAATTATGTTACATCGTTAGTCCTCGAAGGACCTAGTTTGCAAAGACGATTAAACCTTAGGGACTATTTTCGTTAAATGGCAATACATACTAATTAATGCTACAGAGGACTTAGTTTGCAAGGACAAATAAACCTTAGGGACTATTTTTGTCAAATTGCTATAGATAGTAATATACTAATTAATGCTACAAAGGACTGAGTTTGCAATGATAGCTAAACCTTAGAGACTATTTTTGCCATTTGGAAATAGATAGCAATTAATGCTTAGAGACTATTTTTGCCATTTGAAAATAGATAGCAAGTAATGCTATATTTTGCAAAACTTGCCTCGTGCCTTTTACTATATATATAAAATAAAAATTGACCAACCAATATTGATCAAGAAAACATTTAATAATCACCATAATAAATTTAAACGCTTGAAAACGATTATAGACAAAAGTAATCCAGTTTTCATTCCAACACATACATGATATTATAATTATGAATGTGTCGTTAGCAAGAGTAAAAATAGTAATCCAGTTTCCTCTACTGTTGGTTGTGATTTATAATTATGAATGTGTTTAAAAAGTTTGCAAGAGTAAAATAAGAAAAAAGAGATTGGGGTAAAAAGTTCTTCAAGTTATTTGATAAATGGATGCATTTTATTTTTATTTTTATTTATTTTTTTTTTTGCCATTTCTAAACATAAAAAGAATCTATTGCATTGTTTCTGGTGATAGGTTAGCGTGAAAGTGGCGTGGAATCTTGGAACTTAGGGTCGCATGTAGTAGTGGTAATCGTGTGTCGATCGAGGGCATAGGGCGATCGATTTTATCTCGATCCCCTTGATGTGGTCCATTTTTTATGAATCGTCCATTTGTTCCACCATATCAAAACATCCAACAACAACAACAAAGCTACCCCCGTCGAAGCAACAAATCTATGTATGGGTCACCCGAATCTGTGTACCGTCCAACAATGGATTCATCAACGTCTTCATATTCAAATTATCAAGAATATTCTCCGGTTAACCGTATCAATCTTGAGGGTTTTGATTTCGAAGACCAATTATACAACAATCCTGCTTTTTATGTTGGAACCGGATCGGTTATCCGGCTCAAGAGTATCACGGTTCGGGTACCGGTTCGGCTCATGGATCGTATCACGATTCGGTTAACCTTGATGACGTAGAAGAAGAAGAATGTCGAGAAGAGACGTCACCGGTCAAACCAAAGCGAGCTACAAAGGCAAAGAAGAAGGTCATCGAGAAAGAAGCCAAGAATGATTAAATCGCTTTGGTCCAAAGAAGAAGAGATCGCCTTGTGCAACGCTTGGTGTGATGTATCCGAGAATAGTATAACGGAAACAACCAAAATGCTAAAGGATTTTGGCGAAAGTCATTACTTATTTTGAGAAGGAGGTTGGTGCGACAGAGCGTACAACTCTATCATTACAAAGTGGAAAAATAGGATTAGTCCTAGAGTTGGTCAATTTTGTGCCATTTACAACAATGCTCGGAGGAATTACGGAGTGGTGAGAATGACCTCACTTGTTTATACAGGCGTGTGATGAATACCAACTAGTGTGTGGTCATCCGTTTGTTTTGGAGCATTGTTGGAAGATTTTGAGGACCATTCATTTGGAAGGATAATGAGATGCCGACTTTTTAAGCCAAGATGATGGTGCGCAAAAGCAAGGACTTCAACCGACTCGGATGTGCACTTGGATGTGCCTTAAATGCGTACTGCGTCTGTGCATGGTAGACCAATTGGTCGTGATACATAAAGAAGAATAAAAAGAAATCTTGAGTTTTCGAAGTGTGATTATGGAAGGTGTTGCCGAGAAATGGCCACAAGATCTCTAGTGCGAGCATGGAAGTAGACAAATCAAAAATCGACATTATCAAGAAACTTCCACCACCAACTAACGTCAAAGCCGTTAGAAGTTTTTAGGACATGCGGTTTCTACCGCTTTATCAAAGATTTTCAAAAATATCCGTCCAATGACAAAACTTCTTGAGAAGGAATCTATCTTTGACTTCAATCTTGATTGCATAAAATCTTTGAAGCGTTGAAATCTCAATTAACTAGTGCTCCGATCATGGTTTCACCTAATTGGTCACTATCCTTGAACTTATGTGCGATGGCGGCGATTTTCTTTGTTGGGCTGTCTTAGGCCAACGAGAAGGAAAACACTTTCGGCCTATATATTTTGCTAGCAAGACCTTTGAATAGTGCTCGGCAAAATTATCTTGTCCACGGAAAAGGAATTCTTGGCCGTAGTTTTCGCATTCGACAAATTCGATCCTACCTTGTGCTCTCAAAAGCGATCGTGTTCACCGATCATTCGGCACTCAAATATCATTCACCAAGCAAGATGCTAAACCGCGTCTCATTCGATGGATTTGCTACTCCAAGAGTTTGACATCGAAATCAAAGATAAGAAAGGAGCGAGAGAATCTGGCGATCATTTATCACGTCTTGAAAACCCGATCTTGAGAATTAAAGGAAGAAGAAATCGATGATTACTTCCGATGAAACTCTCATGACCGTCAATGGAAATGACGATCCTTGGTTTGCTGACTTTGCGAACTATCTCACTGGAGAAATTCTCAGAAAAGGTTTAACCCACACTCAAAGGAGCAAATTCTTTTCGGAACTTAAATACTACTTTTGGGAAGAACCATATCTTTTCAAAATGTGTCCGGATGGAATGATCCGAAGATGTGTTTCTGGTTCCGAAACCCACAAGATTTTTGACAAATGTCATCATGGCCCAACTGGAGGACATTATGGTCCTTCCACCACAGCTAAAAAAGTTTTTGATCTTTGGATTCTATTGTGACAATATTCAAAGAAGCACATGCACTTGTTCAAAATTGTGATGCTTGTCAAAGAACGACCAATCTTTGTGTGAGACGAAATGCCGTTGACAAGCATTCAAGTGTGTGAAATATTCGATATTTGGGGTATAGATTTCATGGGACCATTTCCTAAATCCAATCTGAATACATTCGTTGCTATAGATTACGTGTCCAAATGGGCGGTGAAGCTTTACCAACCAACGATGCTAGCGTCGTCCTTAATTTTCTCTAAAAGCTTTTGCTCGTTATGGAATACCCAAAGCCTTGATAAGCAATCGAGGAACCCATTTACGTAACCAACAAATGGAAAACCATGAAAGATATGGAATTCATCATCGATTCGCGACGACTTATCATCCACAAACCGGTGGGCAAGTTGAAAACACCAATGAGCTCTTAAAGAATACTCGATAAAGCGGTGAAGGACAATCCTTAAGTGTGGTCGAAGAAACTTGTGACGCTACGTGGGCGTTTCGTCTGACTTATAAAACTTCAATTGGCACAACTCCTTACAGGACTCCGTATGGAAAGACTTGTCATTTGCCATTCGAAGTTGAACATCGTGCTTCTTGGGCTCTCGAAACGTAACAACGATCTCAAAATAGCTGGACAAAGATATTCTAGCAATTGCGAACTCGATGAATTAAGACTCGAGCTTATGAAAATTCCAAGCTGTATAAAGCGAACAAAAGCTTATCACGACAAAAAGCTAAGAGTTCGAAAAGAATTCAAAGCGGAGATAAAGTTACGCTTTTCAACATGAAATTCAAATTCAAGGCTCCTAAATTAAAACCAAGATGGTTTGGACCATATATCGTTAAACATGGATATCCATCCGGCTATGTCGAACTTTATGACAAGCGGTGGAAGTTTCATTGTTAATGGGCACCGAATCAAGTTATACTATGATAAGGAGCAAATGAATGAAATATCGGTTGAGACGAGTTCCCCGAAAAATAATTGAAACCATCACCTTTGTAGCCCCTTTCGGGAAGAATCCCACAAATTGATCCTTGGAAACCATCTGTGAGTTAAATGCGGAGCGATATTGAAACTCTTGGTGAAGAATTCATGTATATCCCCAAACTTTTCAAAATGTTAAAAGCTGCATCTGTGGCCAAGTGAATTCGGGAAGATTCGAGTCAGGCTGATAACTCGGTAATAAAACAAGCGCTTCTCGGGAGGCAACCCGTGTGTTTCCGATTTGATTTTTTGTGGTCACGCCCCAATGTTTAAACCTTTGGTTGAACTTAAGTGTGGGGGGTGCCACCTCTTAATAAAATTCTTTTGTTTGTATATAAGATTTTGTGTAGGTAATGATTACTCCGATGGGCGCTAGGAATGAAGATAATTGTGATAAACTCATTGGAATATCGGTTTCATCTCTATTTTCCCTATTTCTATACTTTGAAGTTCGTTTTCACATTGAGGACAATGTTTAACTTAAGTGTAGGGGTGAATAGGAAAATTAGAGTTTTCAAGCTTAAAATTAAAATTTTGTTTGACCTTGTGATCTAGTTATTTTCACGCTTTTAGGATAATATATTAGAATAAGCTGGATCAAACCACTGGTAAAACAGGTAAAATTTGAAACTTCGAGATGTGTTCCGATTATTATTGCAATCCATTATGGGATCGATAAACATTTGCTAGCACAAATTATAGCCCTTACCACTAAATTGTGAGGATTTAAGCCTGTTCTATATAAAGCATATATCTTTTATGCTTGGATCTTTTGCTATGAGTGTGCCGGTGATTTTATTTATTCTGGAACTTGTACATGTAAATCATTACCAGACCGCAGTGAGATCGCATTCGTGCGATATAAGTGAATTAGTGTGATAAAGAGGCACCTTAGGATTTAACCCAAATGGCCTTCCATTTTTCATATCATGCTATATTAACTAGCCATATCGGTTAGTTAACCACCTACATGGACCCATTTGTAGTGCTCATTTTAGCACCGAGATACCCTAGTTACACCCTACGAGACATCCTTTTCATTTTGCTTCATCCATAAAATACAAAAGATTTTACACTTTAAACCTTAGTCTAACCCTTGTCAATGTCTAAGCGGTTGGTTGCTAGTCACCGGAAAGTGAAGATTGTTCAAATGATTATGAGTTACCGCATCTTGTTAGATTGATTGAGCCATTTCATGGAGTGCCATGAGTCGAGTTAAAATATATATATATATATATATATATATATATATATATATATATATATATATATATATATATATATATATATATATATGTTGAAAGTATTAGCCAATGTGCTATATTCAAAGAAAAATTTTCATGGCGAAGCAAAGCGAAGAGTTGTGGAAATCGAAGAAAAGAAAATAAAGCTATAATCATTTATAGGTTCGCGGATTGTTTGGTAGCTAGCGACACGGGTATTAGACTTGATTTTTATTTTATTTTAACACCAATTTCATAAACATTCCATGCCTTATCCATACCCTTAACCCGAAGCCGTAACATTATAACGGAATAAAAGTCCTCTTTAGATGTTTTTCTTGGTGCTCACGCCACGTCGGTGGAGTTTTGTTTCTTGTACAAGATTATAGTAATGATCTAATCATGGTGAGCAATGAGTGTGATTTATCTTGTTACTCTACTAAAATGAGTGATTGAGTGAATTATATTTCGTTCCTTTTTCGTGAGGTGTTTTGAAATGTTAATCATGCAAGAAAATCATTGGATATTGTCGAACATCTTGAAAGTTTCACTCTTAAAAGCATAATTGATGAATCTTCTCTCGTACTTGTACTTGGTTGATTTGCATCACATTTTCATAATCATGTTCTTGTACGGTGGATTTTTTCCTAGATTTGCTTGAGGGCAAGCAAAGTTTAAGTGTGGGGAATTTGATAACCCTCGATTGTACATGTTTTCAATAGCATTATGTGTGCTTTTGTATATGTTATTTGGTTATATTTATACGATTTACGTGCAATCGCATCAAAAGATGTTTGTCTAGTGTTTATAACGAAGTGCGGGGAAGCGGAAGGAAAAGTGAAGGAATGTTCAACAATTAGAAGATTCCGTTTCACTTAGCATGTCAAGCACAAATCGATTATCTCAAGTACCATTGAAGACCATAGTGATTGAAGAACCAAGTTCTACAAGTCAAAAGCGAAGTAAAGTTGATTTTAGTAACTCGGGAAGACCCACGGATTGGTTGCAATAGCAACCGGATCGGTTGAAGTCGACCAAAAGTGCCTAGATGCCCATCCAACCGTTCGATCGCCACCCGCAACGGAGCGGTTGGAACCTTTATGAAGACCAACGAATCGGTTGGTCATGTGACCGATCCGGTTGGAGACTGTTTCGCCAAATCTTCATCACTAAGTTTCCCTTTGCATCCAAGCGATTCTCGGTCCTTCCTTGGTGTATTCTAGTCCTTGCTAACTCCTTGGAGGCCAAGTTCAGCAATTAATACCCTAGGCCTTGGAACTAGTATAAATAGAGACCTCTTGTGAGCATATGAGACACACTTCAATACAACTCTCTACTCATCAAACAAAGCTCTTAAGCTCTCAAATTCGTCCTTAGAAGTCCGGAAAGTTTGGAGTTCTAGAAGTTCCACATTTGGAGGTCAAAACACCAAGAAGTCTACCCCAATACTTTGGGAATCATTACTTCACCATTCGTAATCTTATTCCAAGCATTGTAAGACTTTTAATCATGTTTTCTAATGTTCAAAGTTCTAAGTTTATGTTTATGTTTGCTATGAGTGGCTAGTTTCTTTATACACTTGCTTAAATGATGTTGATTATCATATGATTAGTTAGTGATTGTGTTAGCATGTTTTAATTCAATTTCAAGTTGATTCTAAGATCCAATTGTGCTAAAGTTTCATAGTGACATTTGTTAATCAAGTTTGACTAGTTGATAGTAATCGAGAGGTCGAAAGAACTTATTGTTATTCAACTAGTTATAATCATTTTGTCTATGGATGAATGTTTTTACCCATTATTCTTGATTAAACAAAGGAACTAAGGTGTGGTTGTAATAAAACGCTTTTTGATTATCAAATTGGATTGATTGGAAACATCTCGAAAGGTCGTAAGATTAATTGTTGAGAATCAATTGTAGCCTTTTGTCTATAATCATTACCTTTTGTATTGATCATTTCTTAAGAAATTTGATGAAACAAGTGGATGTTTTGTGTTTAAGTTTGTGAAAGTAAACTTATGAAACTTGAATTGATCTTGAATTGATTGGTTAAACTTGATGCTTGTTTTTATGAACTAAAATCTTGACGAAGGTTTAACTTGTAATAGCAATAGATTAGTTCACCAACTAAGTATCATAACCAACACGTTAAGAGGTTAACACAATCACACTAATCTAGGATATGAAACTAGTTTAAGCAAATGTAGTTTTTAATCATATGAATTTCTTTATATCTATTTGCGTTGTTATATATTTTGGATTGTCTTTGTTGATTTAAGCTTGTTAATCGATTCACTCAAATCCACGTAAACGATCCCGACTTACCTTTATAATCTTGCTATAACGGACGAGTGCATCTTGTAAAACGGTGACGATGTATTCTATCCATATGAAAATTTAAAATCCGAATAAAGACTAAAATACCCTTAGAATAAAAAATTATAAAATACGTAAAATATATTTCTAACACTTAAAGAAATAAAAGATTAACTTGTGAATATTTAAAATCCTAATTAAAGTATATTGCGTAATTTATTTGATACGACGAAGAGTTAAAGTTTCGTAAATGTTTTGGGTCGCGTTTGGTTTGTTGCTTCGATGAGCCAAGGCGAAGCCCATGATGGCGAGGTGAATGGTGTGACCGGTTGGACTAAACCCAACCCAAACCCAATTACTTTCCTAGTTTAACTCAAATACTACAACTATAAATACAACACATATTCATTAAATTGGAACCCTAGTTATTTTGCTCCCTCTTTTTCTTTTTCTCCCTTGCTCGGTCGAGACTCACACAAACACACCTTTGGTGTCGATTTTGCTCAACCAATTGAAGGTATATCGTTTATTTGTTTTCCTTTAACGTATCTTATACGTATATGTCAAGTTATATTTGTTTCGTCGCGTTATGTTTCTTTTTCTTTGTGGCCGAGAGTTGTGAACCGAAACAATAAGAAACCCTAACTCATTTAACTTCTAAATAATAATAAACATGTAACGTAAGATGGGATATTGAATCGAGTTATGTTTGTGTTGTTTTGATGAGGGCCGAAACCTATTAACTAGATCCGAACCATGTGTAACTTTCGAATAATGAATATAACTTAATAGCTTGAGTAAGTAAAGTATTTAGATGAGCTAATACTAGTGTAAACCCTAATAACCGAAACCCTAATTTGAATTGAATTACATATGAGTTTTGAAGATGCATTAATTAAGTAAAGGTTATGTTAAACATAAACCCTAGTTTTGATATGTTAAATTATTAAGTTATGCTAAACCCTAATAGAGTAAATCGTAATTAATACGCGTAATGAGTAACTTATATGTCACATAAAATCATAAACATTTACGTTGAAAATAAAAAGGAAAGAGTATTATGTGACGAGTTAGGTTAAGTAATTAGTCATTAAAAGGCGTAACAAGTAAGCTAATGAATATTAATGAGACATTAAAGAATGAAAACCCTAAACGTTAATAAAAGATATATAAACCCTAATTTACTATATTAGTATTAAAACCTTTAAGTCTCATTTAATTATAGAAACCCTAAAACATAAAAGATCATTGTGAAGATTATGGAATCATTAATAATATATCGACGTTAATGTATATAGGTTACGTGAAGAAGGAGTAATTCTTTGCTTCCTGTTTCGACTTTTGATCTTTGCTTTTGAATAAGGTACGGATATTCGACCTTTTCAATAAAGGTTTCGTATGAAGTTTTCTTTTCGTTTTCATATTAGGATTTCCTAAACCTTTGCTATGAACCCTAATGTGTTTATTTGAGTGTTGCTTATCCGAACTTTGATTTTGAATCATAAAACATCGATTTTGAACTATATGATATGAAGGCTTTGATTTTGAAAATATGATTAAACGTTTGATAAAATATGATCTATGTCGGTTATGACATTCTTATTTGATTCGATAGTTGACACCCAAGCCAAATATAACTAGTCATGGGGTTCCATGTCCGTGTCGTGAATGCACTTTCGACATGACTCTAGGGCGATAGAGTGATGTTCGCCACGTCCCTTTCATTATCTGTATGAGCTCAATTTGAATTATGATATGAATATTTGTCGTGGGCGTATGGATGCATCCTAGATCTATTATATGCCATATATTATCTCATTATATGCTATTTGTTATCGATGATTGATCTTTGCGTGCATGCACGTCCTTCATAACTCTGGTAGGTCTCCCTACAAATATGTTGCCTTATGTGATTATGATATGTTTCGATATGGCATATGTTACGGGCTTTGAGGTAGTTAAGCTATAAAACTTATTCGATATTACGAATTATCTTTTGAAAAGATTATGATTTCACTATCTTTCTTTTACTTTATTTAGTATTCGTTTTCGTTTCGTATTCTTTTGCTTGTATATCATTCACTGGGCTTTGTAAGCTCACCAAGACTTTTCTTTTCTTCCGCGCGGTATCTAAGCATTGAGCTGGGTATTGCTTTGGGATGAGTCTTGAGTGGACTTACCTTAGAGATTTAGCTTTGATATTATGATACCATTTAGACTTATGTTTTAGACATTTCATTTGGAGTTTATTTTTCCACTGGGACCTATGTATTGAAGTCTTTTGACTTGGATTATTTCCATATTTATGTTGAAGATTTCTTTTGGTTTATATGTTTGCTTTGATATGACACCATTACTTGTGATTCCTTTACCCTTGTGGGGTTGGGCGTTACAATTTATGGCATCGAGCCTGTGTTTACGACTTGTAGTCGGGACCTGACATATGGAGCCTAGGTTTCGAGACCTTAGAGTTTAGGATTTGACACAGTGAGGATTTGGGTAGACTTTAGGATTCCTTCGTACTTCCATTTCGTATCTTACCTTTGTAAATCACTTATCACTTATCGTTAACAAATCACTTATCAATTTCTACGCCTATGAAAAATCATGTGATCATTGATCGTAAATATGTCGAGTGTCCTCTTCGTTTTGATGATCGTATCCGTTTTGCAAATCTGTATCCTCTCAATATGGTCGACTTTGATATCATTCTAGGCATGGATTGGTTGGCTTACCATAGAGCTTCAATCGACTGCCATGCTAGAACGGTGATCTTTGGAGACGTAATCGTTTCGATTATTATGGTTCTCAACCCCTTAAATCTGTTAAGCTCATTTCCGCTATGAAGGCACGGATCATGATTGCTCATGGGTGCCAAGGTTTTCTAGCATCTGTTAAGGACACATCTTTGGAGAGTCCTAACATTGATAATCTTTCGGTTGTTTGCGAATTTGCTGACGTTTTTCCGGATGAACTCCCGGGACTTCCCCCAGCTCGAGAAGTTGAGTTTAGCATTGAGTTAATTCCTGGTGCTGAACCGATTTCGAAGGCTCCGTATCGTATGGCACCAGTAGAGCTCAAGGAGTTGAAGGAACAAGCGCAAGAGATGATAGAAAGTGGATTTATTCGCCTAGTGTTTCTCCATGGGGTGCACTGTTTTGTTTGTGAAGAAGAAGGATGGAAGCATGCGTCTATGTATCGACTATCGTGAACTCAATCGTATTACCATTCGTAACCGTTATCCTTTGCCGCGTATAGACGATTTGTTTGATCAACGCAAGGAGCTAAGTTCTTTTCGAAGATTGACCTAAGGTCCGCTACCATCGATTCGTGTGAAGGAGCAAGATGTTCCTAAGACCGCGTTTCGTACGGATATGGTCATTACAATTTCTCGTTATGCCTTTTGGTTTGACCAATGCTTTCTTGTGTTTATGGACTTGATGAATCGTGTTTTCCATGAGTTTCTCGACAAGTTCGTTATTGTTTTCATCGACGACATTTTGGTTTACTCTAAGTCGAAGAAGAGCATGAAGAACATCTTCAGTATAGTTTTGGAGATTTTGAGGAAGAAGAAGTTGTACGCCAAATTTTGAAGTGCGAATTTTGGTTGAGACAAGTTGCTTTCCTTGGTCATATCGTGTCGGTGATGGTATAACCATGGATCCGTCTAAAGTTGAGGCTATCACTAAATGGCCAAGACCTACGACGATGGATGAGGTCGAGTTTTCTTGGACTTCTTTGGTTACTATAGACGTTTTGTTGAAGGTTTCTCTCGTCTAGCTTTGCCTTTAACCCAACCGATGAGGAAAGGTGAAAAGTTTGTATGGACGGATGAGCGAGAGAAGAGTTTTGAAGAATTGAAGCGGAGATTGGTGTCGGCTCCTATTTTGACTCTTCCAACTGGTTCAGAGGATTTCAAATCTCTGACGATGCATCTAAGAAAGGATTAGGCTGTGTTTTGATGCAACATGGGAAGGTAATAGCTTATGCTTGAGGCGCCTAAAACCTTATGAGGAGAATTACCCAACTCATGATCTTGAGTTAGGCTGCGGTGGTGTTTGCGTTGAAGATCCGGAGACATTACTTGTATGGAGAGCGTGTGATATATTCATCGATCATAAGAGTCTCAAGTATATTTTCACTCGGAAGGAACTTAACATGAGACAAAGAAGATGGTTAGAACTTCTTAAGGATTATGACACCAACATTCGATACCATCCGGTAAGGCTAACGTGATTCTTGGCGACTTAGCCGAAATCGGGCATTCTTGCAGTATCAAGATTGAGCCTAGGATTTTGCATGATTTAGAGAGTTTGGATGTTGAGTTGTGCGTCGAGGTTTTGATGGATCTTGGGCTAGTATGAAGGTGGAGTCGAACCTTATCTCGCAAATTAAAGAAGCTCGAAAAGATGACGGTGAGTTGTGGGCCGTAGCGCAAAATGTTGAAGAAGGTAAGCGAGACGGAATTTAAGGTTGATAATGACGGTATTGTATGGTATGGAGATAGGCTTTGTGTTCCCAATGATCGGTACTTGAGAAAGTTATGATGAAGCTCATAGTTCTCCTTTCACTATTCATCCCGGTTCTACCAAGATGTATAGGGATTTGAAACAAGATACTTTTGGTGGAGCGGTATGAAGCAAGATGTGGCGACGTTTGTGTCGAAGTGTATGATTTGTCGGCAGTTAAGATTGAACATCGGAGGGCTAGTGGATTATTACGACCATTGGAGATTCCAACATGGAAGTGGGATAAGATATCTATGGATTTTGTGGCTGGGTTACCTCTTACTAGGAAGAAGCATGATGCGATTTGGGTGGTTGTTGATCGGCTAACCAAATCTGCTCATTTCTGCCAATCCGGAAGGATTATGGTATTGGTAAATTGGCAGAGATTTTTCAGCAAGAGATCGTTAGACTTCATGGTACTCCGACATCTATTGTGTCCGATAGAGATCCGCGTTTTACTTCTCGTTTCTGGAAGGGTTTGCAGAAAGCTTGGGGTACTCGACTTAATTTTAGTACGGCATTTCATCCTCAAACCGATGGTCAGTCAGAGAGAACTATACAGACCTTAGAAGATATGCTAAGGGCTTGTGCTTTAGAATGGACTGGCAGTTGGGACGAATATTTGTGTTTGGTAGAGTTTGCTTATAACAACAGTTGGCATGCTAGCATTAAGGCGGCACCGTTTGAACTTCTTTATGGAAGGAAATGTAGAGCACCTATTTGTTGGGATGAAGTAGGTGAGCGTTTGATTGAGGGACCGAAATGATAGAGATCACTAATGAGAAGGTAGGCGTGGCTAGAGAGAAATTGAAGGAAGCTAGGTCTCGTCGGAAGAGTTATCTTGATAAGCATCGTCGTGATTTAGAATTTCGGGTTGGAGATCGTGTGTTTTGAAAGTTTCGCCATTTAGAGGTGTGAAACGTTTTGGAATCAAGGGCAAGCTTAGTCCTCGATTTATTGGACCATTTGAGATTCTAGAACGAATAGGAGAAGTTTCGTGTCGTTTAGCACTTCCGCCTCAGTTATCGCATGTTCATGACGTTTTCATGTATCACTCCTAAGGGATACAACTATCATCCGTTACACGTTGCTTCTTATCCGTTTGATCAAATTCAATCCGATATGTCTTTATCGAAGAACCGAAGCTATTCGGAAAGACAAGAAAGAGTTATGAGGAATAAAGTTATTCCATTCGTTAAGATTCTTTGGAAGAATCATCACGAGCGATGAGGCTACTTGGGAAACCGAGGAGTCGATGCGTGCAAGTTACCCACATTTCTTTGAATAGTTTGGTATGTTCTCATTTCGTTTCGTTTTCGTTTTCGTTTTCATTTTTCTTTCGTTTCATTCAATTTTCGAGGACGAAAATTTTTCTTTAGAGGGGAAGAATTGTAAAACCTGAAAATTTAAAATCCGAATAAAGACTAAAATACCCTTAGAATAAAAAATTATAAAATACGTAAAAATATATTTCTAACACTTAAAGAAATAAAAAGATTAACTTGCGAATATTTAAAAACCTAATTAAAGTATATTGCGTAATTTATTTGGTACGACGAAGAGTTAAAGTTTCGTAAATGTTTTGGGTCGCGTTTGGTTTGTTGCTTCGTATGAGCCAAGGCCGAAGCCCATGATGGCGAGGTGAATGGTGTGACCGGTTGGACTAAACCCAACCCAAACCCAATTACTTTCCTAGTTTAACTCAAATACTACAACTATAAATACAACACATATTCATTAAATTGGAACCCTAGTTATTTTGCTCTCTCTTTTTCTTTTTCTCCCTTGCTCGGCCGAGACTCACACAAACACACCTTTGGTGTCGATTTTGCTCAACCAATTGAAGGTATATCGTTTATTTGTTTTCCTTTAACGTATCTTATACGTATATGTCAAGTTATATTTGTTTCGTCGCGTTATGTTTCTTTTTCTTTTTGGCCGAGAGTTGTGAACCGAAACAATAAGAAACCCTAACTCATTTAACTTCTAAATAATAATAAACATGTAACGTAAGATGGGATATTGAATCGAGTTATGTTTGTGTTGTTTTGATGAGGGCGAAACCTATTAACTAGATCCGAACCATGTGTAATTTATGATAATGAATATAACTTAATAGCTTGAGTAAGTAAAGTATTTAGATGAGCTAATACTAGTGTAAACCCTAATAACCGAAACCCTAATTTGAATTGAATTACATATGAGTTTTGAAGATGCATTAATTAAGTAAAGGTTATGTTAAACATAAACCCTAGTTTTGATATGTTAAATTATTAAGTTATGATAAACCCTAATAGAGTAAAAGTGTAATTAATAAGCGTAATGAGTAACTTATATGTCACATAAAATCATAAACATTTACGTTGAAAAATAAAAAGGAAAGAGTATTATGTGACGAGTTAGGTTAAGTAATTAGTCATTAAAAGACGTAACAAGTAAGCTAATGAATATTAATAAGACATTAAAGAATGAAAACCCTAAACGTTAATAAAAGATATATAAACCCTAATTTACTATATTAGTATTAAAACCTTTAAGTCTCATTTAATTATAGAAACCCTAAAACATAAAAGATCATTGTGAAGATTATGGAATCATTAATAATATATCTGACGTTAATGTATATAGGTTACGTGAAGAAGGAGTAATTCTTTGCTTCCTGTTTCGACTTTTGATCTTTTGCTTTTGAATAAGGTACGGATATTCGACCTTTTCGATAAAGGTTTCGTATGAAGTTTTCTTTTCGTTTTCATATTAGGATTTCCTAAACCTTTGCTATGAACCCTAATGTGTTTATTTGAGCTGTTGCTTATCCGAACTTTGATTTTGAATCATAAAACATCGATTTTGAACTATATGATATGAAGGCTTTGATTTTGAAAATATGATTAAACGTTTGATAAAATATGATCTATGTCGGTTATGACATTCTTATTTGATTCGATAGTTGACACCCAAGCCAAATATAACTAGTCATGGGGTTCCATGTCCGTGTCGTGAATGCACTTTCTCGACATGACTCTAGGCGATGAGAGTGATGTTCGCCACGTCCTTTCATTATCTCGATGAGCTCAATTTGAATTATGATATGAATATTTGTCGTGGGCGTATGGATGCATCCTAGATCCGTTATATGCCATATATTATCTGTTATATGCTATTTGTTATCGATGATTGATGTTGCGTGCATGCGCGTCCTTCATAACTCGGTAGGTCTCCCTACAAATATGTTGCCTTATGTGATTATGATATGTTTCGATATGGCATATGTTCGGGCTTTGAGGTAGTTAAGCTATAAAACTTATTCGATATTCGAATTATCTTTTGAAAAGAATATGATTTCACTATCTTTCTTTACTTTATTTCGTATTCAATTTCGTTTCGTATTCTTTTGCTTTGTATATCTGCTCACTTGGCTTTTGTAAGCTCACCGCACTTTTCTTTCTTCCGCGGCGGTATCTAAGCATTGAGCTGGGTATTGCTTTGGGATGAGTCTTGAGTGGACTTACCTTAGAGATTTAGCTTTGATATTATGATACCTTTTAGACTTATGTTTTAGACATTTCATTTGGAGTTTATTTTTCCGCTGGGACCTATGTATTGAAGTCTTTTGACTTGGATTATTTCCATATTTATGTTGAAGATTTCTTTTGGTTTATATGTTTGCTTTGATATGACACCATTACTTGTGATTCCTTTACCCTTGTGGGGTTGGGGCGTTACACTCATAATTAGAATGTGCTTAATCGTAATATCTATATGTGAATTTAAAAGGTAAACGGGGCGTTTTTAGAATTAAGGGTTTCTTAATCTCTTTTGAGGAATCTTGGCTACTTTTCATAGGTTTAGTAGAAAGGGATTGAAATCCTTAGTTTTAGAAGCGTGAGTTGATTGCATTGCGTGGGGACACGACAATCGTCTAGTCGGGGGTATTTTGGTATGTGCTAAAACACATACTATTTCTTTACCAAAATAGACCCAAAATAACCAGAAAATAGCCGTTTATGCCTAATATTTGTTGGTTTCTTGAGTTTATGCATGTGCAGTGCGGATATGACAAAAGCAGAAAAGAAAGCCAAAACCAAGAAAACCGAGCACGAGAGAGAGAAAAGCAAAAGCCGATCTTGGGATGCTATTTCAGGGACTTTGATGCTCAAAAGATCATATTACAGATTTCAGGACATGTTTTGGGAATTTTCACATCATTACCTTCACTTTCCCGTATTTTCACTTCTCACCTTTCACTATCCCAAATTTTCACATTACACCCTTAACTTTCACAAATTACCAAATTTTCACCATTTTACCCCCTCATTTATCCAACTTACCAATTTTACCTATTCTGCCCTCATTTAACCAAATTACCAAAATTCACCCCACCTTTCCATAATTTACACCATGGATCCTTATAAATTGAAAAATATCATATATGGTCCTTGTGCTAAATATGGATACAAAGTACAAATCAAAAATAAACCAAAACACTTATCCAACCTAAGCCCATAATACCCAAGCCCATTCCTAAAACTATACCCATTTTTACTAAACCCCACGGTCAAACTATACCCATAACCCGGTCAACCCTTAATAACCCACCCAATCAAAATAAAATAAAAATACCTCCCGATTCCCATCGCGCTAAACCTATAACCACTTTTACTATTTAACCATCTTCCCGTAAAATTACCCTTACACCATAGTTACCGTGCTTAAAAGCAGTTTCTAGAACCCTCGACAACGTGTCGAGGTGTGACTCATAGGATTGCCAAGTCGGCGGATGGAGGGTTTCTAATTGGTGCAAACACATCACAATAGTGATCCAAAGGTGTAGATTGAATGTGGTGATGTGGAGATATGATCAAGGGTCGAGAAGAGAGTATCCAGAAGCATCCCAAGCCTTGAGTTCTACTATAAAATACCCTGCTCATCACAATAGATAGTTTGTCCAATTTCATGTTTTAGAAATTGTTACCACTTTATTTACATGTCATTTAAATTGCTTTTGTAGTGTAATTTGTAATTTCATTTTGAATTGTAAGCTTACTTTTATTAATGCAATTTCTGATTTTAAAATTAAATTCTCCTTGTCACTTTAAATTGGGATCAATCTTTATCTCGAGTTTTAAGTTTAATTCTTGTTAAAGAGAGCTCACATAAGCTTGATTGGATAAATTTGTTAAATAGATTCGGTTTATGGTCAGTTGTTCATTGTAACCCATTTTAAATCAGAATCCTTCAAGTTCCTAAAGTTTAGTGCATTTTTAATCATTTAAAGGGGTGTTTGGTTTATTGTGTTTTTCAAGTTTAGAATCTGATTTAGGAATTGTTTGTGGCTGTGATAGTTTACATTAGATCCCTTTAGGTGAGTTTAATCAAAATTTGCACTAGAATTTAAGTAAAACTCAGAATCTCCTTTGAATGTTCATTACTGCTTAGTTTACATATGATTTAGGTGCATTATTGTAGTGTTGGGTTTAGAAGTTGTTAGTTTAGCTTAACCGAGTCTTAGAATAGCTTAATATTACATTTTCAGGTCATTAGATTAGGATCAAATTTCATTTTAGTCAAAGTTTGTTTAAAATCGAAAAAGTCAAAACATTCAAATAGTGTTCAATTTTGTTTTGTTTTTGATTTTAATTTCTAAATTTTATCAAATCATTACGAGGTTTTGGGCTTTAAATATTTGTTTGCTTTTCATTTCATATGTTATTTTGTTATAATTTTTTAGATTTTTTTAGTAGCTTTTGAGAAGCTTGAAGATGATAGTTCAGCATTGAATCTGCCCTGTTTTACTGCACTAAATCAGTCCAGGTAAGTGTTTGGAGGCTAGGTTTTTTGCTTATCAGTTTAGAGTTTTGGTTTGATTTTTGATTTGTTAGGTAGTTGTTAGTATAGATTTCATCTGAATTGCTTCTTTTAGTTGATTAGAACTTATCTTTATAGCCTAATCTGCTCTGCAAGTAGCTCCATCAGTTAGTTTATGCCCTGTACCACAGAGAAATAGGCCAGGCTCCTTATGTTTTAGATTTTTAATTTCATCATCTTAGGTCCATTTTAGCTGCAATTTTGGACATTAGGTCTTTGGTTGGTTTTCTTTCACTAGCTTATTTTAGTTTATTTTTAGGAATTTCCTAGACTAGTTGTATTTAAGCTCAAAGTAACCCCTTCAGGCCTGTTTGGCATAAGCTTTTAGAAACCTGTTATAGTGCTGAAATGATTTAAGGTTGTGCCTATTTGATTAATTTGAGTTGCAATAGGTTTATTTTAGTTAGAGTAAACTTAAGTTAGCCTATGATAGCTTGTGGTTGCTTGTAGTAGCTTGTAGCTTATTTTTCCATAGTGCTTATTAGATCAGTTCATGCCCATTTGCTTAATCTCCCAAAATTAGTTGTTTCAGTTATTTTTCCTAGCTTCTCAAGATTATTTTAGACTTTATGGAATTTTCATATTTTTCCTGCTAATTTGCTATTTTTCGCATTTAATTTCATTTTCTAGCCTTTTAATTAGCTTTTAATCCAAATAATTCGGAAAATGTTCAAAAATTTAAAAATAATTTTCTTAGTTTTAGAAAATAAAATTTCATAAAAGTATTTTTCCAGAATTTTTATAGCTTAAAAGTATTTTCTAGCATTTTAATTAGTTTTAAATAGTTTTAAATTCATAATAAATAGAGAAAAGTCGGAAAAATGTGATTCCACTTTTGAAAATTCTTTTTAGTTAATTAAGATTTTTGAAAAATAATTTTGTAATTTTCTTGCATGTTTTCATAATTTTTAGCATTTTTAGTCTATTTTAAATGTTCAAAATTAGTTTTTAATTCAAAATAAATCAAGAAAAATCATACAAATTTGTTTTAACTTTCAAATAATTTTTAAATCACATCCTTAGCTGTAGAAAAATAGTAGTTCATTTTTAGAGGTTAAAATTAGAGTAGTTGCATTTTATTCACGTTTTATTAATTACGTTAATCGCTTTTTAGTTTATAACTAGCATAATTAGTCGTAATTACTTGTTTTAATCATATATTTAGTTTTTTTAATTTCTTTTTATTACTTTCCCTTGCACCGTAGTTTAGAAAACCCCAAAAATTCTCTTTTTCCCCATTCGAATCCCGAATCACGCGACGTGAGTCGTTTAACTCCATTCATCCCTCGTTGGGAGAACGACCCAGGAAATACATTCCTTTGTATTTCTTCGGAAAATATCTGTATGAAAATGAAATATCAATTACCCTTTTTTATTCAGATTAAACATGCTTCCAAAGGACCTTATACGCATTACTAAAGATCACACAAGAACGCCTATTCGACCATAAAAGTTAACGCGACACATCAGGTTTTTAATTCACATTACACGTTCGTGTTCCGTCATTATTTCTTATGTTTATATCCAGATTCTTAGTCGACATATATGACATCTATATTCGATATTTTACGTGGCCTTTATTCATGATTCCATGCGATATATGCTATTATTTTATGAGAGACCCTAGTCGAAAACATGCATATGATTTGGAGACCAAATCACACGATTATCAAACGTGAAGAGGAAAGAAAGATTGAGATGAGATCCTGTTACATTACCCTTGTTACGTGTCGAAGCAGGAAGACGACAAGGAACCAAGACGCTGCCAAAACCAAACTAATCAATACTTCGTCCCAGTGTGCCACGACCACCGCCACTCTCCTAAATCAGAAACCTATGACCAACAGCAGAAGCCCACGATAGCAGCAGCAAACCCACGTCCAGCCAACACCAAAACAGTCTCCCTGAGCACTTTGTTGCTGGTTTAATACGAATGGGAGGGGAGGGATTTTTGTTTTCTTTCCGTCACTTTTGTTTTTATGATCTAGGGTTTCTTTGTGCATTTATTTTGAGATGGTAAATGTGAGTTGATAATAAGAATAAAGTGAGGTAAATGAGGATGAAATTGCCGAACATATGGGGAGTAATGAGGAGGGATATTCGGCCAACTTAGGGGGGAAATTAATGACCAAATCAAGACTAATTCTAACTTTCCAAAATAAAATGTGTAAGTTACAAAATAATTGAGAATGGAATATATGGGGTTTACTTTGGCCGATTATCAGGGAATTCAAAACAGGAAATATGGCCTTCCAAAATTACAATTTTAATGGCTTGAATTTAAATGTAATGTCTCCATAATTATATACGCGTTTTGACCCATGCATTTTAACGTATGATATGTATTCTAGATGTAAATGTAACGGTTTCATTTATCTTGTACAAATTTCATATTTACGGGTTAGGTTAGGAGTGCTTTTAATAAGCTTAGAGTATTTTGCGTTTTCTATAAATATTAGACTTGAGGGGCAAAATGGTCTTTTCACACATTTTAGATTTTGAGGGTTTTACACTTGTCCCGGTTAGATGGTACACAACTTATTATTTAAGGACCTTTTCAAGTCGTAGCTTATCGCCTTTACTTGCTTTTTAACCTGTTTATTTCAAAAGCGGAGCATAATTTTTAATTTTTCTTAAACTCAGTTTAGTTTGTAGTATTTTCTGTATTTTTTGTAGATTTCTCTAAAATATTTTAGTATTTTTTATAATTTAATTAGTATAATGTAGTATTTAATTCATAATAAATAATTTAAAAGTCGAAAAAATACCCGGCTTTTTCCTAATTATTTTTAGTCATTTAGAATATAGAAAAATTGGTTTTGCACCCATAGGCCTTAAATTGCAATAATTTCAGTTTTAGAGCTCGGTGTGTTCCTGGTTTTCGCCTTTTTTTAGTTTTAATGCCTTAGGACGTAGTTTAGCATCGTTTTTTCGTTTCTAACGCTTAGTAGTTGTTAATTTAGTCATTTACTTCGTTTACGTGCTTTATTTTCATTCTCGTTTTTTAATTTGTAGAATAATGTAACCAAAACGTAAATTCCCGATCCATTCAAGCACTTTAATAACAAACCTCAAACATAAACGTCAATTCACACCTCGTTGGGAACGACCGGTAATCACTTGCGGTATCACTTATCGAGTATTTGCGGGTTTTCCGTGTCGATCTTTTCCTAAAGGGTCGATTCGTAATTCTCTCGGGTCTTCGTAATTTGATATTTTCTTATATATACTATTTGAAACAGATCAAAAGTAAAAGAAATGATAGATCGCTAATGCTTATTGTTAGGGAGTGATTTCTCCCTTGGAGATGGTTCCATATGCTCCTCAAGACCTACCTTTAGTCCCCTACTCACGTTCTCTGCTTTGTGTGTGGAGTGAATGATGTGAAATGCAGAATTTAGGGTTGGTATTTATAGGCCAGATCTAGTTACGGCGTAACTTAAGTTGAGAGTTACGCCATAACCTATATAAATCCGTAATAATGCTCTAGATATAGATGGTTACGACGTAACACATGGAATGAGTTACACCGTATCTTCAATATACGTTACAAAATCATGATTACGCCGTAAATGTTGAAAGAGTTACGGCGTAGCTTGCAGCGGCGTGGAACATCATTTGACCTAATTAGTTATAGCGTAATCCTAAGATGGAGTTACGCCGTAATATGCTGTTGAGTTAGTCTTCTGAGTCACGCCTTTGTTACGATGTAATGTGAGAGAGGAGTTACGCCGTAATTACGTCACAATGGGCATACTATCTTATATCTTCAATAAACTCTCCAAATGCGCGTCTCTTTAGCTCCAATGCTCGTAATTTACCTAAAAGTAAAATATAGAGGAAAACAAGCGTAAATCCATATAAATGATATAAAATACGAGCATTATCGGGGGAAATGTACACTTAATATTCAGGACTATTTGATGTTATCAGTGGGTCTCCTAGTTAATTCTTTATGGCTTACGCATGGTGGCTACTTAGTTTCAAATGGACTACAGTCATGGAGTAATACTTTTAGTATACTCCATCGGCTCACCTGGATTGTTGTTAGCTTTCTTGAGGGCATCCAATTCATGGTAACGGTAGGTGGGAAAATTCTTAAAAAGAATTACCTGATACTTTAAGACATAAAACCTGTTAAGGAGATTCCTTATATGAATAGAGTCCTGATGACGTAGGTCTATACTTGGATTTATCCAAAGTGTTGATATATATATGTCCTTAAACGGGTTAGGAGGTTAAATCTAACCACCTGAGATGAATGGAATCAAGACATTCATCAGTAAAATAATCATAGTGGAACAATTCTCTAATAATGTCCACGATGATCGATTGGCCTGACACTACTTATATCTACCTTCTTCTGTGACAAGTACCGATGAATGTAGTCATTGCTGATGCTCCACCACAATAAGCATATCAACATCTTCAACATTGCATACTTTTACTCACGTGATTCAAGTTAAATACAAAGATATGAAAGACAAGGAACTACATCAAGTACAAGTATATCCAATATTAAGTAAAGATGAAGTTAAAAGAAGAGATGATAAAAGATATATGAGTAATATCAAAGTCTAAAGACCAAGTGGTATGAGTATGTTGGATAGGACGTAATCATAAAAATTTAAAGATGTTGATCGAAGGCAAAATAGAAAATGATATTACATGAAAGATCACAAAGCATGAATAGAACGACTAAGAAAACAAGTCCACTACAACACACAAGGTTCAAGCTTAAATATCAAAGAATCAAGATATGAAGATAGGACTCATGTTAAATGACCGCCCTTTAGGGGGAGATTGTTAGCATGAAATGTGTTGGTCATTAAACACGTATATGAGCCTCGTAATAGTTTATGATAGTATAGTAGACTAGTTAAGTTAAACGGGCTTGAAGTTAATCTAATTTTGTATAAGTTAAGGTCTAGTCCATTACCAAAGCCTAAGCCCGACCAAATAAAAAATAACTAGTTTGTATCCTTATGCATATACACATGACTAGAAGAGTGTGTGTGTGTGTGTGTGTGTGTGTGTGTGTGTGTGTCATTCCTTCTCTATCCTAATCTTTCCGTTCATTTCCTACATCTCTCTACACCTCTCTCTCTCTCTCAAGAAACTAACTAGGATCATAATATGTGTAAATGATCTCATAAGGTGGGTGCCTTACACCACTACATTTTCATTCCTCATGACTCTCATTTCATTTCATAACCCATTTCTCATTTCTACTTGTCTGTTCTGTTTCGTGTGCACCGGTGTGATCCTCGACATTCTTGTGATGGCCAATAGTTTTGCACACAATCCTTTCAGCTTAATTTATCTATCAAATTAACATGTATCAGAAACAAATGGAATAAGAATATTTCTCAAATCATTAAGAGTTAATGATCTTTTGTTTGGTTTTATCAATGGACGGATAAGTTATTTTTAGGAGGCATAAAGAATATTGTTGTTAGACGGCTGCCTTTCGGTGTATAATTATTGGAAGTTATAACATGCCCAAGTGGGAGTTTGTAGGATTATGTGCATGCTACAACAAAATTAAATACTAACATTAATATATGATACCGTGGGGTCACACACAATAGCTCGATTATGGCTTTATATGTTATTTTAAATATACAAATGGTCTAACTATACGAAAACACATTGGTCTTAATTAATTGCACTACATTAAGTAGGATTGGGCTTGGACCAAAGTCAAAAGGGACGAACCCCTTTTGGGCCATGGGTTTGGCCGGCCACCCTAAGAGGGGCCAGAATGGGATTGGTTCAATATCTTATTTAACAAGATAAAGATATTGTTGTATGAGATAATATCAAATATTTTAAATAAAGTAATTATCTCTTTTATTTTAATGATTATCATGATTTCAAATATAGTAATCTTGTCTTACTATCTTATAATGGAGGAAGATATTTTCCTCCATTAAATGCACTAAGACAACCAAAAGTTGAAAAATTAATTAATACAAATGTCCATGCAATGTTTACAATTTATTTATGCATAATTAATTTACATCTTAAAACACTCATTTAATGATAAATACAAGTATTAAAATACATAATAAAAGTCATGTAAGTTGCTAATTAGTGACACTTTAAAACCCTCTTTCAATACAAAATAAAATTCAAATAACACATTGTATAAACAAACCAAGCTACTAAATACAAAAGATGACAAACAAAACAAATAAACTAAGCAAAATTTTACCAAACTTTTGCCATTACTTATAGTCCCTAAATGAACAAACTAATTAGAAAAGGTATTGCCAAAAATGTAGAAACAAAATAAATTATTAGCGAAAAAATTAAATTACGGGTACCTAGGGCCGCATCGCGAGGACTCGTAGTTATCATTTAAAGAACCTATAAATATAAAGGATAAATTAGGGTTCATAAGTAATTAAGAATTCCACGTAACCCTAACCTCCCCTCCTTGTGTTCGTTCATTAAACCAACCCAAACACCAAGCACGTTTGTGTATTTGTGTAACAACTAGAGATATTACGTTAACTTTACCATTAAACTTAACGTTATCCCGCGCATAACATTAAGGTTATCCCGCAAAAACATGAACCACCTTTAAACATTTTACAATCACACTAGACTAATGTTTAGTCTATTCAATATTATTTAAATAACCATTTTCATTCAATTCAATATTTTCAAGTAACTTGTGTTTTACCCGTTTAACTTACATGTTAAGCATTTTAACTTATACGTGTATTTACCCAATACCAAAGACCACATTTTACTAACACTTATAAAAATATTTATACACATTTAAATTTACTATTTATTTTAATTTCTCAAAATTAACTTTACGAGTAACCGGCGGTAAGTTAACCCGCGACGTCGTTTTATGAAAACCTTTGCACGTTTTGCGTTTTAACTTATACCAACACCTTTGCACCTTAGCTTTAATAATCGACACTTAGTATTATACCCAACTAATACTATAATTTTTTACTAATCTACATCATGCCACCCATGAGATACTTGTCTCATGGATAGCTCTTGTGATGACACTTAGTACACATGTTAATCCAATATTTCATGTAACATTTATACAAAACTCTTCATCACATCATACTGTTTCATTTTAGCTCAAGATAATTTCACTCCCTCTCCTTTGTATTTCTTGCTTCCGTACACATTCAACACCACAACACCACCCATAACTTTTGATTTGATAGTTTATTCCATCTTGTGTTGAAGGTTCAAGTTACAAAGTTGTATCTCTAGTTCATTTCACCTCAATCAACACATAAATCTCATCATTTTCATGGGTTAAGGGTTGAGTTCATCAAGTATTTTTCAAGGGTTATTAGATCTTGGATTCATGATTCATTTGGATTTAGATCTAGTAGTGATTCTTGGTTTTTATCCTTGATTGATCCTACTATCGTTTCTCCTTTGTAAGGAAGAACCACATATTTATTTCCAAACTCTGATATTTATCATGTTCATATACTTATAGATTTGATATCTACACATATTATACACTTATTTTGTAAGATTTATACATTGTACATAGTGGAAAACTTTAGAAAACAATGTTTGATCACAACTAATTGGGATAGAATTGATCAGTGACCAAAATGACACAGACAATAAAAATACGTGGTTATTTGGACTTGGAAAAAATATGTGGTTATAAATCTGTGTCTTAGCTTTGTTTCGTCGGGTGGCTCGACCCGTAACTCTACCTGAAGAATTAATTATAAAATAAACAGATAAACTATGCCTGATTTGGTAATAAGATTTTAATATAAAAAAATTCTTAAAAGTCATACATAACCCACTGTTGGTGTTCAAAGAGAACTTAAACGTGGCTGCTTGAACAAAATCAAACGGAGTTGTAGTTTATAAGATAGAGTCGTTTTTGTGAGGTTGTTGTAAACTGAAAATAAGCAGCTTGGACACATATAGGTATTTTGGTAATTTGACACTGGTTTTTTAATTTTAAGTAAGTAGGACCCACAAATTTGATACATAGACTCAAATACGTACCTTTCAGTGGACGTGAAAACTGAGTCATAACTCTTTACGGTTTAGGAGAAATGGATTTTATAAAATCGAGTAACCATTTTAAAACTAAACCGCACTTAACAACATCGAGTTTATTAAACTTAACAAACGTGTTGTAAAACTAGTCCCACATTTTTTATAAACCTTATAAACACTAGGTACAATGGTATAACTTATATATAAAAACTTTATAAAACTCGCTTGCATATTCACGTTTATTATTCTCAATCTAAGACGCATCATATTATTTTTAGGTTGCTCCTAGAATAATTCTCGGCGTGTCGTTGCATTATCTTGTTATACTTATCTCAATGCTTAGCGGTGAATTCATGGACTTTTTTACTTGCGTTGATATACATCCGGGTAAGATTACATGCTCGTATTACTTACAAACATTGTTCGTTTTATTGAAATATATTTCTCGTTTACTAAGATATATTACTCGTTTACCTATTACATGCCTAAACAATTTCAAATACTTTCTTTCGGACACAAATTCATACGAACATGAATCATTTGATGAGCTAACGGACATGGTACAAACTTGAATTAATGGACTTGGTACTATCTTGATCTAATGGATTTGGTATAATCTTGATCTAATAGACTTGGTATAATCTCGATCTAATGGACTTGGTATAATCTCAAATTAATGGACTTGGTACAAACTTTAACTAACAGACTTGGTACTATCTTGAACTAATCACTAAAATCTTGTGATCCGTACTTGAATTTTACACTTATATTAGTCATCATGAATTTCTATGCGGACCTAAGATGTTACAAGTCTTGTATGGGCTAGACTTGTAACAGATTAGGTTGACATATACATGTTATAAGGACTTACTTAAAAGGTTTTCATCTTCTTTACATTAAACCTATGAACTCACCAACCTTTGTGTTAACACTTTTAACATATATTTTCTCGTTTCGTAAGGCATAACTTTAGCATGGAGCATTTGAGTCGCATGACATTTTGAAGACTTGACACATTCATATACCATTCAATAATATTTTAAAAATGTTTATGTATCTTATTACATTGAGACCTCTTGTATAACTCTAATTTCATTTATCGAATGGTAACTTTTAAAAACGTCTCATTTAGAGGTCGTTTTCTATAACTTGAACTTTGTACTATGAAGTTATACCCACAATCTAATTGTCTATTACTACTTGTTGGATCTATCGCTAGCACGTTGTTATGATCGTTTGAGGGCTAGCGTGCATTAACTGTGAGAAGGTCTTATTCTTAGATCTTAAAGTATGTGTTGATCTCCCACCCAAACAAAGGTACAAGTGTTGTTATCTTTATTTTGATTAGTCATTAAACCGTATGATCACCGACTCTTGTAAATATTAGTAGAGTTTTATCTTCCATTGCTTTATTTTGTTTGTTGTTAAAGAAATTTTAAATTTTATTTTACTTTTTCCATCATCATTAGCCAATATATCCATAATCACCTAAACATTATCAAAAATTTGTAAAAATAAGCTTATGAAACATAAACTTAAATTAAATAAGCTCATAAGCTCAAAAGTAAGCTTAAACAAACACCTCTAGTTGTCCTTTTAGAAAGAAGAAAAAAAACCGTAGTCTAGTTTTAAAATTTCAAAATACTTTTTTCAAGATCTTAATGGCAAAAATTGAAATATCATTTTTGAAGAAGGGTTTGTTGGCACCCATAAATGGTGCCCACGACCAGAGTTTCTTTATTGATTCAAACCTTTTGAAGAAAAATGTAGGAAGTATGATATATAATTTTGATTTGAAAAGGCTTAAGGAGAAGAGTGAGTGTGTTTAACATGATAGGAAGACGGTCGGTTGGGGATGGAGGAAGTGAGGAAAACATTATATGAAACTTTCAATATATCCCAAAAATCTCATTATCTAATTTCCTCCCTTGATTAGTTTTAGATGGAGTATTAACTTTGTTTTGTTATTAGATCCTTTTCATGGATTTTTATTTTTATTATTTTTAATTATTATTATTTTTTTTTTATTGTATTGCATTTTAACACAAGTAACGAACTAAAACTTGCCATTTCAACCTCTCCATCACATTTTTGCATCTTGGTCTGAATTTGACAAAATGAAAACCTTTTATTTCTTTATTTCATAGCGCTTGGGGAATTACATTTGTGTAGTTTAACTATTACACTATTAGATGATCGATCAGTTATCTCCCAAATCCCAATACTTGAACTTTCAAAGCTACCACACACCAAATACAAAAAGTTGAGATATTAATCAACTGAGACACGGGTAATCGTTTGTTTTGACATAGCAGTTAGAAAAGTGTGTTAATGATGAAATACAGCAGCAACCCGTAAAATTCGGCACAAAATATATTTTTAGAAAAGTGTGTTAATGATGAAATAATACCTTAGGTAATCATGTTTAAGTTGTATAGACTCAATACATGTTAGATAAATGTGTTAGCATGTCCTAATAGTGTTAGAATGGTTATCTTATGAGTAGGTGTGATAAGGTTTTAAAAT
This sequence comes from Chrysanthemum lavandulifolium, assembly GCA_022545495.1. Taxonomy (NCBI): domain Eukaryota; kingdom Viridiplantae; phylum Streptophyta; class Magnoliopsida; order Asterales; family Asteraceae; genus Chrysanthemum; species Chrysanthemum lavandulifolium. Next base: position 210,642,187 of record CM040246.1, read on the forward strand.
GTACCATTTTGAGGGGTCGTTTAAGTCCTTATTTGATCACTTTTGTATCCGTTATTGCTTAATATCGCTCCTTTTCACTTTTAGGTCTCTTGAAGGCAAAATGTGGAATGGCACTTATTCGGACGAAAAGGCGAATATACGAAGAAAATGGCCAAAGTCGAATCGAGACACTCAAAGTCGCTGAAAATGTAGGCGGCGGCGTCGGTGTTAATTATATCGTCGGAGGATTTTTGTGACGATACAAGAGCTAAATACCCTATTTTCAAGTGACGACGCCGGGCTTTAAAAGAGTAGGCCGTTGCTAATCGGGCGGCCTAGATGCAACCTGCACGACGCCGGAAGTCAAGAGACGGCGTCACGGACATAAGGTGACGCCGTCGCAAGGTTAACGTGGCCAAGACGAAACCCTAATGACGGCGACACGGCGGCCACGAAACATAAGGTGACGCGTCGCGTATGTAATCTTATATATAGAATCCGAATTTTTCGCTTTTAGGGTTTTAAACCCTATCTTACATCAAGATAAGTATTTACTTCATTAATTCAATTATGTCTTTGATTATTTGTGTGTATGCTTGCATGTTCTCCATGTCCGCTAATTTATTTGTGTGTTTGCTTAGGAAGTATGAAACTTAATTATTGAATATTGATTGGTTGTTTCTTATCTTAGTTGATTAATGATCTAGTAATGCGATAGGTCATTCGTTGTGTACTTAATGCTTGATTCATCTTTGTGAACCTTAGAATATGATTACCTCGAGTAGTTGTAGGCTAAATTATCCAAAGAGTGCCTTAGAGTAAGAGTTTATCATCCCTAGTGGGTTTTGTAGACGAGACTCTTTGGTAAGTTCAAAGAGTTGGGAGAAACGCATACCCTACAACTTTAGACACACAACGCAACTAAGAATAAGGACGTGACAACTCAACCATCAATAGGAGATAATTAAGGAGTAGTACAACCTAAGTAAACACATCTTTAAACTATCATACGAGCACACATTAATTAGACATAGACTCCCACAACCTTAGTTTAGATAATTAGATAATAGTAGAGTAATCGGTAGAAATACCAACCCCCAAATCCAATACCGAGATTCTGTACCTTTCCATTACATAAAATATAAAAATACAAAATAATCTTCCTCAACCTTAACCTTAGCGTAGTAACTTCTTACTAGCATTCCTATTCCCCTAGAGAACGATTTCAATACCCATGGCTTACCCTAATTACTACATTACAACGATTAGGTTCACTGCCTAGGGTGTTATAAAACTTGCTCGAAGAAAAGGAAGTTTCCTTGACCCCGAACGACGCGTGTAGCGTTATCAAGGTGCTCGTGGGAAGCTTACGGAACGCTAATTAAGACCTAGAGGTGAGTAACGGTGCATTAGCTTCATGTTAATAGATTAAACATGATGTTAGAACTTGTGCAAGGTTTTGGAGATAGCCGAAACAAATCATGAATAATATGCTCACAAGAAGCATTATTGACAAGTTTAGCGTGCCTAAGAAATGCACGATGTAGAACTCCCATAGTAGCATCCTAAGTGGATGACCAAGCATCCTATGTGGATGAACCGTGCTTGAAAAACACTTACGTCCTAAGTGGACGACCCATATCAGAAAAGCACGTATAAATAGAAGCCTTCAGAAGAGTACTCGTTGGCTAGGGAAGTTCTCACTCATAGTAGGACGATTAAGCATCGTCTAGTCAGAATGCACGTGCTTAGATATCATGTTATCAATAAGAAAATTCAGAATCAAGCTTATGTTTATGTCATGTACAAGTAGAAATACGACTATAAGTCGTGCCATTTAACCATGTTATAGATTATTATGTTTATGTTAGAAATTGCAAGTATCATTTCATATTTATTCCGTTTACTCACTAAGTCACAAGGACTTACCGTTTTCAGCTCATGTTTCATGTAGGTAATTGAAGATAGGAAATGGGGCTTGTAGATATCGAGTAGGATTGCATTTTGGGAGATTAACGGCTACGCTCGGGTATAGGTTACGAGCGGCTCATTCTAGCACTTTGATTCTACTTGTAATGCCCCATGTGTCTTTCAAGGTCTAATATTAGTGTTAAAGTAGTTTATAATCGCCAAGTTGTTTTAGTAGTCTACAACAAGTCATGTGATATGTGTCGTAAAAAGGGCGTTTGACATAAAGCCATTCTAACCTAAAATGACCCATTTTGGTTATGTATGGGTCTTATCGAATAGTAAATGTTATGTACGCTTATGAAGTAAATATATGTCTAGTTTAGGTTATTTCGGTTTATGAGTTACTTCAAGTTAGTTTCTTTCAAAAAAAAAAAAAATCTAGAGTCGGGCATTACAATTATCATATGCATAGGGACATTTTAGTTATGAGGCCTCTCGGTTTATGTCTTTCCACACATCTTCTGCTTTCTTGTGCAAGAATTCATAGGCGTTGATGAGTGTCTAAATACTCATCATTTTTGTACAATCTAGATCGCAAAATCATCTCGAAAACACTCAAAATGCATCAAAATGATGAAAATATCACAAATCGTGTTTTATGTGTTTTAAATGCAAAAGATCAAAATCGATGAACAATGATTCAAGTCTGCAAAATTGGCAGTTTTAGTCCCCCAAGTTTTAAAAGTTGTCAAAACTAGTCTCTGGAATTCAAAAATGTGGAATTTTATCATTCAAGGTCCCTGAAATATTCTAAGTTGTTTAAAATGGTCCTTGAATGATTCTTTGGTGAAATGGCAGAAAAGGTCCTTAAAGTTTGAAAAATTGCAAAAATAGTCCTTGGACATTTTAAAATGGAATTTTATGCAAAAGTGGTCCATGTACTATTCATTTATGGCAAGTTTGGTCCTTGTGAGAGCTTTGGAAAAACTGCAAGAATGGTCTTTCATGTTTGGCAGATTTGCATTTTTGGTCCTTGATATGTATACTTAACCAAACGGATCCTTTTTAATATATCAAGCCCAAAGCCCAAATCCAACAGCTGGCCCAAACCCTTGACCCGACCCCGTTTAATATTATACCACATGGTCAAACAAAGTCAAACAAAGAGAAAAACCGCCAGGCACTGTTCACTTGCCTCCTCAACCTCTGAATCCCCAAAACCAGTCATGGTTTTCCCATTTTTTCTTCAACCCCCCCCCTTACCTTGTCCCCTCCACCTCCACTAACACCCAAATACTCTTAATTACTCAAACCCACTCCATTTATTGATCAAACCTGCTAATGAGAAAATTGGCGCCAAAAAGACACTTGGACGGATATGATGGTTTTAGCCAATCCAATGGCTCAGAAGTGGTGGGAAAGATTCAGAGGTCAAGGAGAAGTCATAAAAGTCTATAAAGAGGAGCTAAGAAGCAATGTATCAAAATATCAAGTGTAATTTCAATTTCTTAATGTCGTTTTAAGTATTTTTCAAGTTTCAGTGTATTTTAAAGCTTTCAAGCATTCTGTTTAAGTTTTTCAGTGTATTGTGAATCTCTTTTAATAAGCAATTTCAAGTTTCAAGTTTTAATATCGGTTTATGCGGTTTCATATTTCAAAAATCTCATGTGAATCAAATGTTGTTATAAGGTGTTTGTATGGACTGAAATAGATCACATAAGCTCCTAGAAAGCTTATTCAAGCTTTTAGAAACCTTAAAAAACAGTTTAGAAGCAAAAATCAAAAATCACCAAAAATACAAATTAAATAGGTGAAAAATCAAAAATCATATGGAAATGGTATTCACAGCTGGAGCAGGGTGAATTATGGATGGCCTTGGGTTAGAAGCTTAGTGGTAAGCTAATAGGGGTGTTAATTGGTCCTTGTTCTCAGTTTTGAGCTTGGAAGCTTTTGTAAGCCTTTTTGTTCATTTTTGCATTTCTTTGTTTTAGTTGTTTATTAGTTGTAATTTCTGGTTTTTTATGTTTCTTAGTTATAATTGAGCATAAGTAAACTATAAAATCAGTTGTTGTTCTTTTAAATTTATAATTTATAAAAACTCATTTTGACAAGAAAATAGCTTAAGCCTAAATTCTTAGTTTTATGTTGTTGTCACCGCTCGGTTCATGTTTATCTAGTCTTATTTAGTGATTATATAAAGTTTGAAATCAGTTTTATGGTTTAAATCTGTGATTTGCTTTGAAAAAATCACCAAAACAGTTACTTAGAGGGTGTTTGGTTTAGCCTGTTTAAACCATAGCAAGATTTGTTTAAGTTGATTGTTTGTACCTGTTCTGTGTCATATACACACCTAATATCTCAGTTTAGTCATAAAAATCAGTGGTCATTTAACAAAAGTCAAAATCTCTTTTGATCAAAGCTTGTGTGTCCACTGTTGGGATTGCATGATCATTGATTTTGTTTTTGTGTTTACAAGTTGTTATCATTGATCAAACAAGTCTTATTTCAACCTAACATAACATAATTAGTGCTTAGGATCAGTTTAAATCTCATTTAAGTCAAACTTAGTTAGTTTTTAGAAAAGTCAAAATTTCCATCTTGGTCGTTTTTGAATAAAAAAGATAATTTCACTGTGGGCTTAATATTAAGACTTAACTTAAAAGATCTTAGGGTATTAAAGTTCAGTTGCTATACTAAATTAGAAAAATAATAGTTCTCTTTCAATCCGCTTTTTAAGTGCTTAATTACTAGCTTCTTTTGGATACCTAGTCTGAAACCATGCCCTGTGCACAGTGAGTGGTACCATTTTGAAAAGCTTGCACAGAGCTTAATTGTTGCTCAAATCCGTGATTATTGGTTCTTTGGAAAGCCAACCAAGCTATCTTGAGGTTCCAACTTTAGCTTTTCATTTTCTAGCTTGTTTGTTAGGGCGCAATAAGCCCTAATCTTGTCCCATTTCCGTGTTTAAGCCAAGTGCTTATTGCTTGTTTCTAGTGATCGGTGTGCTTATCTGTCTCTTTTAGCTCCATTTCAGTTCATCTAGCTTGTTTTCATCTATTTTAAGCTTCGTTTCAAATTGGTGAGCTTGTTTGAGCTTATTTCATCAAAATAAGCTAATAAGCCCATCATTGAGCTCATAAGCTCATCAAACAACTTATTTGTAGTTTGTAAAATTTTGTCTTTGTTAAAGTTTCATATTTTAGTATTTAAGTAGTTTTCAAAAGAAAATCCAGAAAAACATCAATATAAAAATAGTGATAGCGCTTATTTAATAGTTTTTAGCTTTTGATTTTTCTTTTAGCTTATTAATAAGCAAATCTTGTTTTTATACTTTTGTTAGTTTTCATCATATAGTATTTTTAGAAAAGTTTCATAATTTTCCTAATCTTTTAGTATTTATTATAATTTTAAATAGTTAAAAATAGTAATTAATTAGTAATAAATAATTAAAAAGCCTAAAAATATCTTTTCAGTTTTAAAATTAATTTTATCATATTTTAGATTTTTCCAAGTTAAAATTTCATTTTTCACAGTTTATTTTATATTTTCTAGTATTTAAGTGTATTTTAAATAATAATTAATTAGTAATACTTAGATAAAAAGTGTGAAAAATATATTTTTAATTTTAAATTTAGTTTTATAATATTTTAGATTTTTCTGAATCATAATTTTATTTTTCTAGCCTTCTTTCATATTTTCTTCTATTTTAGAGTATTTATTAAATAGTTAAAATAGTTTTAAATGATAATAATTAAATAAATAGTTATAAAAATAATTTTCTTTTCTAATAATTTTCTTTTATTTTAGGATTTCAAAATGTCATTTTTATATTTTTAGGTCTTTTATTTCTTAGATTTCACTTTTTATTTTATGCGATATCGTAGTTTTTAAACGTAAGTTGACGCTTCTTTTATCTCGATTGTTGTGCTTTCCAGTCAGATCCAACTCCATTCCAATCAATCAAGAGTGTAATTTCTCATCCAAAACCTTCATCGATCACTATCCTTGGTGATCACTCTATCATCTCGAATTAGTTTTGACACACCATCGAGTCTCCGTGGGACTAAACGACCGGAATTCATTCTATTCTCCGTGACTTCATTGTATTTGTGTTTTAAGCGCTTTAAGCTTTACGGTTAGCCATTCACAAGTGGCTAGCTTGTGTGATTAGACTTGACCGGTTTAGCACGATCGTGCATGCTCTTATGTGACACCATATTCCTTGACTAGACGAAAATTGCGCTAGCGGCTGCTGGTGTCTAGTTTTCTGCAAAATTCTGACGACTCATAAGTTTCTTTCAACAAAATGTATTTGTGGCGTTAGAGAATTATTTTCAATAACTACAATTCGATGTGTGGTTGCATAGCGTGCAGAAATATACGCCAAGAAAATTATGTGAGTCGATCTAAGTGTGAGTATATTTTCTAATATGATGGTTTTAAGTTATTAAGATTTTAGTAATAATAGATTCGAGCATTACAAAAGCAATGATATTATGTAGTTGGCAATATTATATTGTAGTTTAGAGGTATAGCCAACGTGTGTGACCGCATTTTCTTGCTTTGTCGGTAATTTAGGCAGTGATAACTATTTTTTTACATGTGTAGCGTTTATCATTTGGTGTGTGGCTTTTTAAACTTGTAACGTTACAAATTATCGCCATAATAAGATTATTTTGTACTATCAATTTGCATAGATATTTAAGCAATGTTCAAAGCTATTTGTTTGAGGTACAAATAATTATCGTTAAAGATAACAATACTATTTAATTTTTGTGATTCTAATAAACTTAAATAACATTATTGATATATTGGACAAAGGGCTATAGAATATATATTAACTTTTAAAGACGATTCATATATGTTAGTCCCTTAAGTGTTGCAAGACCAACATTTTTCTAAATAACATTATACAAATGACAAAATACATGTATCAAAGCAAAATAAATAACAAAAAACTACAATTACTTGGTCTCTCATTTTTCCAAATTTGTCACGGGTTTCACAACTACTTCATCATTTCTCACATAATTTTGTCAAATTTGAAACCCGGCTCGACCCTGGTGGTTCAACCGATTCAACCATTCCAGTCAAAAAACATGTCGATTTAAACCGAGGTCAACCCGACAGGTTGGGTCGAAAACAGGTCAAATTAAACCAGGTTAACCCGCAGGGTTTGAAGCGTCTCGGGTCAACCCAGTTTTCTATGTGTATTTATAGTTTCCTTCTGAACTATATGTCTTCAACATTTCCTCTTTTAGTTTTAACTTTTAACTTTTAACTTTTTAATTTTTGGTTTTTCCTTTATATATAGTATATAGGTGGTACCCGCTGCTTCGCGGCGGGTACCGTGATTTATTAACGAGAAATAGATCTCGATGAGACCGATTCATCAATTTATATCGGTTTCAACGGGTCCTCTCTAGTTCATTTTCGGATGGCTTTAATTGGTTAGCCAAACCGTGGCGACACCGTAACTCTACCGATGAATTAATTATAAAATAAACAGATAAACTATGCTCGATTGGTAATCGATTTTAATATCAAAAAATATTAAAAGTCATACATAACCCAAACCCTAAAATCTCAAACGCGTGAAATGGCAATTTTGCCCTCAAACTAAAAAATTTTGCAAACTCGAAAACACGTCAACATCGCTTAACAAGTTATATCATCAATAATATACACACATTATGAAAATAATTAACTTTATGTTATGAATTAAATGTACACAAATAAATAAGTCCTAAGTACCAAATAACTCTACAACACGTACACAATTCACCTAGACTACAAAGGAGACTACATACATAATGAAAAGATAAGATTGGAAAGTCAAATAATTGGTCCCCCTTGATGGCCGGATTTTTGGGCTTCCCTTAATCACTATATCAATTTCATTAAACCATATTTACACATTTCCTTTTCATTCAAAACACAAAGAAAACCCTAGATCTAAAATGACGGCACAAGAGTATTTTTCCTGTGATCTCTACACTCCTAGGAAGCCAAGAAAATTGCCAATTGAATTTTGAAGGCATGATCTAATTATTGTCGAATTTAGTTCATACGCAAGGTAAAATTCATCATAATTCGTACAACCCTCCATAAATTCATTTTCCATTTTTCATGAGTTCCTTACATCATATATGATCTGTGAAAATTGGTTACAAGGTGTTTGGAGTCTCGTTTCTGCTCTTTGGAATTTTGGAGTCGTTTTATCCTAACCGAGAGGAATGATTTCATCAAGCATGTTCTAAACGTTCTAAAATTTATATGGTATTTTTCTTATCTTATATTCATCCTATAAGTTCCAAATAAAATAATAAAAATGAACCATACATGGTATACGAATTATTGGAGAATTAAACCCTAAAACGTGTTAAAACCCTAAATAATTAGAAACGAATTTTCTGGGCATGAAGACTATTTTTCTTGGACTCTATATAATGTTTATTAACTCTGAAAATGGTGGTTCGAATATTTGAAGCTTTGATCATGTTATATGAATTTATCCTAATCGCTATCTATAAAAAGTGGAAAATAAAATAAGGAAATCCTAAGGATCGACTAGGGTTAGGGTTTAATTATACAAATCTGGTCATTATTTATGTTTTAAGGTTGTGTAATGATTAGTGCAATGATTGGATAATGAGCTAGGGTTTAGTTGTTTTGTATAAAACCGATTTGTATAAATTAAGGTAAAGGGCTTGTTTTGAAATTATTAAAACTCATGAGTATTTTTGTAATGTGTCATAATCTGGGACTAATCAGGTAAAAATATAAAGTGAAGGCCTTATGTGTAAATTTTGTATTTAAAAGGTTTAAAGAGTAATTTTGTATAATTATGAAACCGATTTAAAAATAATTAAAGTAGAGGGACTAAAATGTAAATTCTGGAAACTTGAAGTCATTTTGAGTAAATAATGATATTAAGAGTGTTTTGGGTAACTTTGAGTATTTATGGGTCTATTGTGTAATTATTATGGAATTATGATTTAATATATAAGTTTTGTAAACTTAAGGGGCTAAATGTGTAAATTCTGAAAACCGAGGGGCTGAATGATACAATATGAATATTCTGAGGTTACATTCTGAAAATTTGTAAAATAATATGCTTGTTTGGTAAATATGGATATTAGAAGGATTAAATCATGAATTATGTAAATATAAGGTTTGTTTTGTAAATATTGTAACTAGAGGGGTATAAACTGTAAAATTTCGAAACTAAAGGGATTATGATGTCATTCTGAATAATATGTGTATTAGATTAGTAACTTGAAATATTTTCATGCTATACCTTTGAAATTAATGAAATTACAATTTGAACCCTAAACTATGAACTTGTCATAATAAACCCCGGACTTTTGTAACTTGATAAAATGTACTTAAATTCCAAAATAACTCGATATAAAGACTTAACCTAATTTGTAACATTAAAGACTTGTTAATTCGAAACCCGATATTTTGGAAACCCGCTAAATATGGAAAGTTACTAAACCGAAAGCCGACTAAAATAAGTAATCAATTAAATAAGTTTTAATAAAACCACCATGAATTCGTAGATTCACGGAGATGGAGTTTGCTTCCGACCTTGGTATTTCTGTTGTGTTTCGTTTATGTATAAGGTATGATATTCGACCTTACCTCTTAAGGTTTCTCATGATTCGTGTTCATCTTTTGATTCTAGCTTGACCGTTATGCTTTTACTCGAGCCTTCTTATTAGGGCTTCCTATAACCTTGCTATGTTTCCTTTGATTGAATCTCCTATGTGAACTGCTTAATGTGAACCACCGATATGAACCTTCCGATTATGAACTTTGATATGCACCTTTGATAATGAACCTATGATATGAATCTTTGATATGAAACTTCGATATGAACTTTGATATGAACTCGATATGAACTTTGATATGAACCCTTATGATATGATATGATTATGCTTTGACCCTTCGCTTGATACCCGAGCCAAAATTTGTTTCCTAGTCGAAGGTAACTCGACCGTGTCATTGATGCACCAATGGCATGACTTTAGTGTGGTTGAGTGATGTTCCACACCGTCCCCATTTTGATTTGATTATGAGCTCACTATATGTATATGATTTGGCCATTATTTGTTTTGGGGCGATGGATGCATCCTAGATTTGTATTGTATTGTATTGATATCGACATATTGGTTTGGTGATGTGGTTGGTGTGCAATACACCCCTCACATTTTGGGAGCTAGCTACTCCATTGGTTACCGAGGTCTCCTCCTATTGGTTTGGTATTCCGAGGTCACCCTCCGAATACAATGGCTACTATTGGTTACTTGGTCATATTGCCACTATTGATATGGTTTGTTTTGTTGGCTCGGGTAGATTTCGATAACCCTTACACTTTTGATATACCTATATTGTACCTTCTACATTCCCCAATGCACCATATTCTCGTGTACCCTTATATGACGCCTCTACTACCAAGATATATATATTCCATTGCTTGATCCGTCACACTCTTATTCCGTTAATTCCGATTATCGCTCCATTCACGCATCGGGTTATTATATGTTTATTGGATTTGATTATGATATTCGTGCTTTATATGACTACCGATTACTCGTATGATATGTATGTATGCGATATAAGATTTACCGTTGTCATCCGATGATATGCTATCTTATCGTTATGTGATCCTTTGATTTATCCGTAACCGTGTTTGTGTGAAATCGATTGTTGATCGGTTTACCTTTATACCTCGCTCGATTAATCTCGTAGACTATGACTATCCGTGGTATCCTCATCCGCTTGTTCTTGCCCCGCTATGTTTGCATTTCGCTTATGCTACGCTTTGATTGGGTGAATGGTTCAATTTGTGACGCCCGGATTGTTAATTCGCTTAGTTGCTCGTATGTCCGTAATGCATTTAATTAGAGTGTCCATACCGTATTCCCACTCATTACGTGCGATCGCCATGTTTTGACCGCCGTTATGATATCGGTTATGTTTTCTATTAAGAGTTTTGACCTGTGAATTGCCATGCTCATCGACAATTAATTGCTTCCGCTTCCGTAGATATCTCGTCATCGGTATGTATTTTGATTTCGAATTGATTGTATGACATATACGCTGTGTGGATGCTATGCCCGCTATGTTTACTTATGTTTCAGCTTTTGTATGTCCGGTTTGTATGTGTTTGCTTATATGTCATCGATGCTTTGTTTCGCTTCGCCTCCTTGTTATCTATTCGCTTTGGATATTTGTATAATTGTGTTCGCAGATCCTCTTGACTCATTACTCTCATTTCACGCGACTTTGTTATCCGCTTCCTTTGTTTCATTTCGCATTTCGATTTTATTTAGCTTTCGCTTTGTTATATCCGCTCACCGGCTTTTTAAGCTCACCGCATTTCTTTTCCGCGCAGTGTTAGGTTTGAAGATGGGCTTTGATGGGTGAGAGTTGGATTATTTGAGTGGACCAACCCTAGATACCTTATTATTTGGATTTATTTTGTTGGGCTATTGTTGGAGATTTCATTTTATTTTAGACATATTGATTTTGTATTTTCCTTGTAAGTCATTCGCCTATATGACTTGGTAATTTATTCTTTAAGGCTTTCGCTTGTAAAATTTTATTTGTATGTTCGATATGACACCGTAATGTGATACTTCTACCCTTGTCGGGTTGGGGTGTTACAATTATGGTATCGAGCCGTGTTTCGCCTTGTTGACCTTAGGATTGACCCGTGAGGACTTGGGTAGACACTAGGCTTCCGTCTGCTCGATCTTCTCCGATTATTCGATTGTCGCTCGATTTGATTTAGATATTCGCTTATCTTCACCGTTGGCCTCCTTCTCTTGCATTTGATTTTGTTTATTTTGTTTTCGCACATCCGCTTGTCGATCGTTAGATGGAGACTACCCGTGGAGCCGAAGACGATGGTGCCGAACTCGCTGTCGCAATGCCTCGAAATGGAGAGGTTCGTGAAGCGTAAGTCGAACCGATCGCCGTGTCACCGGAGACATCGTGATGTCGTTGGAGGAAGTCGGACGGATCAACCAAAGACGCAAAGGACGGAGACGAGATTCAACCGTGGTCGAGAAGGTTCATCTACTTCATATGATCCGGGCGCGACTTGGTTACTCGATTCGCTTGTCACGCGCTTTAAGGCGGTTTGATATCTTGCTACGTGATTTTGATCGGCATTACTTTTCTTGATTTGTTCGAACTCGGTTTGAATCGTGAAGTTTTATCATTTAGCATTTTGGTGATATCTCAACTTTTCTTTTGGACCGCCAAGAATGAGTCATGAGGAACCGCTTTGCAAGTTGGCGGCCTTCTTTCATTGTGATATGGTAAGTTGATTTGATGTGATATATGCTATATATTGTGATCCGTCCGCTTTGGTATGTTACTTGGTATCCGATATGATATGTTTTGTCGTGATATTGGTTATGTGATTTGTCATGACCCGGATGTAATATGATGACGATAAGGGCTTGTTATGCGATGCAAGTATTATGACGCCGATCAACGCGATAATACCGAGATCATATAATTTGAACTTATCGAAATCATACGACGGTTGGGAAATGCCCGGGTTGGTACGTGAATGGAATAAGGCTTATATCCGTTATTTGACACCCTCATGTTCGCCCCGAACTCAGACTCCTTGCGAAACTCCCACCGACATCTCGCTATGTGTAAGTTCTCAGATGCTTGGACCAAATCGCTTTTGATCTATGCGGCTATGGATTGCTACGTCTGCCTTAAAACTCAGACGTCTCAGTACCTCTCATGACTTCAATTTTCGAGGACTAAAATTTTCTTTTGTAGGAAGAGTCAGAAACCCTAAAATCTCAAACGCGTGAAATGGCAATTTTGCCTCAAACTAAAAAATTTTGCAAACTCGAAAACACGTCAACATCGCTTAACAAGTTATATCATCAATAATATACACACATTATGAAAATAATTAACTTTATGTTATGAATTAAATGTACACAAATAAATAAGTCCTAAGGTACCAAATAACTCTACAACATGTACACAATTCACCTAGACTACAAAGGAGACTACATACATAATGAAAAGATAAGATTGGAAAGTCAAATAATTGGTCCCCCCCCCTTGATGGCCGGATTTTTTGGGCTTCCCCCTTAATCACTATATCAATTTCATTAAACCATATTTACACATTTCCTTTTCATTCAAAAACACAAAGAAAACCCTAGATCTAAAATGACGGCACAAGAGTATTTTTCCTGTGATCTCTACACTCCTAGGAAGCCAAGAAAATTGCCAATTCGAATTTTGAAGGCATGATCTAATTATTGTCGAATTTAGTTCATACGCAAGGTAAAATTCATCATAATTCGTACAACCCTCCATAAATTCATTTTCCATTTTTCATGAGTTCCTTACATCATATATGATCTGTGAAAATTGGTTACAAGGTGTTTGGAGTCTCGTTTCTGCTCTTTGGAATTTTGGAGTCGTTTTATCCTAACCGAGAGGAATGATTTCATCAAGCATGTTCTAAACGTTCTAAAATTTATATGGTATTTTTCTTATCTTATATTCATCCTATAAGTTCCAAATAAAATAATAAAAATGAACCATACATGGTATACGAATTATTGGAGAATTAAACCCTAAAAACGTGTTAAAACCCTAAATAATTAGAAACGAATTTTCTGGGCATGAAGACTATTTTTCTTGGACTCTATATAATGTTTATTAACTCTGAAAATGGTGGTTCGAATATTTGAAGCTTTGATCATGTTATATGAATTTATCCTAATCGCTATCTATAAAAAGTGGAAAATAAAATAAGGAAATCCTAAGGATCGACTAGGGTTAGGGTTTAATTATACAAATCTGGTCATTATTTATGTTTTAAGGTTGTGTAATGATTAGTGCAATGATTGGATAATGAGCTAGGGTTTAGTTGTTTTGTATAAAACCGATTTGTATAAATTAAGGTAAAGGGCTTGTTTTGAAATTATTAAAACTCATGAGTATTTTTGTAATGTGTCATAATCTGGGACTAATCAGGTAAAAATATAAAGTGAAGGCCTTATGTGTAAATTTTGTATTTAAAAGGTTTAAAGAGTAATTTTGTATAATTATGAAACCGATTTAAAAATAATTAAAGTAGAGGGACTAAAATGTAAATTCTGGAAACTTGAAGTCATTTTGAGTAAATAATGATATTAAGAGTGTTTTGGGTAACTTTGAGTATTTATGGGTCTATTGTGTAATTATTATGGAATTATGATTTAATATATAAGTTTTGTAAACTTAAGGGGCTAAATGTGTAAATTCTGAAAACCGAGGGGCTGAATGATACAATATGAATATTCTGAGGTTACATTCTGAAAATTTGTAAAATAATATGCTTGTTTGGTAAATATGGATATTAGAAGGATTAAATCATGAATTATGTAAATATAAGGTTTGTTTTGTAAATATTGTAACTAGAGGGGTATAAACTGTAAAATTTCGAAACTAAAGGGATTATGATGTCATTCTGAATAATATGTGTATTAGATTAGTAACTTGAAATATTTTCATGCTATACCTTTGAAATTAATGAAATTACAATTTGAACCCTAAACTATGAACTTGTCATAATAAACCCCGGACTTTTGTAACTTGATAAAATGTACTTAAATTCCAAAATAACTCGATATAAAGACTTAACCTAATTTGTAACATTAAAGACTTGTTAATTCGAAACCCGATATTTTGGAAACCCGCTAAATATGGAAAGTTACTAAACCGGAAAGCCGACTAAAATAAGTAATCAATTAAATAAGTTTTAATAAAACCACCATGAATTCGTAGATTCACGGAGATGGAGTTTGCTTCCGACCTTGGTATTTCATTGTGTTTCGTTTATGTATAAGGTATGATATTCGACCTTACCTCTTAAGGTTTCTCATGATTCGTGTTCATCTTTTGATTCTAGCTTGACCGTTATGCTTTTACTCGAGCCTTCTTATTAGGGCTTCCTATAACCTTGCTATGTTTCCTTTGATTGAATCTCCTATGTGAACTGCTTAATGTGAACCACCGATATGAACCTTCCGATTATGAACTTTGATATGCACCTTTGATAATGAACCTATGATATGAATCTTTGATATGAAACTTGATATGAACTTTGATATGAACTCGATATGAACTTTGATATGAACCCTTATGATATGATATGATTATGCTTTGACCCTTCGCTTGATACCCGAGCCAAAATTTGTTTCCTAGTCGAAGGTAACTCGACCGTGTCATTGATGCACCAATGGCATGACTTTAGTGTGGTTGAGTGATGTTCCACACCGTCCCCATTTTGATTTGATTATGAGCTCACTATATGTATATGATTTGGCCATTATTTGTTTTGGGGGCGATGGATGCATCCTAGATTTGTATTGTATTGTATTGATATCGACATATTGGTTTGGTGATGTGGTTGGTGTGCAATACACCCCTCACATTTTGGGAGCTAGCTACTCCATTGGTTACCGAGGTCTCCTCCTATTGGTTTGGTATTCCGAGGTCACCCTCCGAATACAATGGCTACTATTGGTTACTTGGTCATATTGCCACTATTGATATGGTTTGTTTTGTTGGCTCGGGTAGATTTCGATAACCCTTACACTTTTGATATACCTATATTGTACCTTCTACATTCCCCAATGCACCATATTCTGTACCCTTATATGACGCCTCTACTACCAAGATATATATATTCCATTGCTTGATCCGTCACACTCTTATTCCGTTAATTCCGATTATCGCTCCATTCACGCATCGGGTTATTATATGTTTATTGGATTTGATTATGATATTCGTGCTTTATATGACTACCGATTACTCGTATGATATGTATGTATGCGATATAAGATTTACCTATTGTCATCCGATGATATGCTATCTTATCGTTATGTGATCCTTTGATTTATCCGTAACCGTGCTTGTGTGAAATCGATTGTTGATCGGTTTACCTTTATACCTCGCTCGATTAATCTCGTAGACTATGACTATCTCGTGGTATCCTCATCCGCTTGTTCTTGCCCCGCTATGTTTGCATTGCTTATGCTACGCTTTGATTGGGTGAATGGTTCAATTTGTGACGCCCGGATTGTTAATTCGCTTAGTTGCTCGTATGTCCGTAATGCATTTAATTAGAGTGTCCATACCGTATTCCCACTCATTACGTGCGATCGCCATGTTTTGACCGTCGTTATGATATCGTTATGTTTTCTATTAAGAGTTTTGACCGTGTGAATTGCCATGCTCATCGACAATTAATTGCTTCCGCTTCCGTAGATATCTGTTTATCGGTATGTATTTTGATTTCTAATTGATTGTATGACATATACGCTGTGTGGATGCTATGCCCGCTATGTTTACTTATGTTTCAGCTTCTTGTATGTCCGGTTTGTATGTGTTGGCTTATATGTCATCGATGCTTTGTTTCGCTTCGCCTCCTTGTTATCTATTCGCTTTGGATATTTGTATAATTGTGTTCTCGCAGATCCTCTTTGACTCATTACTCTCATTTCACGCGACTTTGTTATCCGCTTCCTTTGTTTCATTTCGCATTTCGATTTTATTTAGCTTTCGCTTTGTTATATCTGCTCACCGGCTTTTAAGCTCACCGCATTTCTTTTCCCGCGCAGTGTTAGGTTCAAGATGGGCTTTGATGGGTGAGAGTTGGATTATTTGAGTGGACCAACCCTAGATACCTTATTATTTGGATTTATTTTGTTGGGCTATTGTTGGAGATTTCATTTTATTTTAGACATATTGATTTTGTATTTTCCTTGTAAGTCATTCGCCTATATGACTTGGTAATTTATTCTTTAAGGCTTTCGCTTGTAAAATTTTATTTGTATGTTCGATATGACACCGTAATGTGATACTTCTACCCTTGTCGGGTTGGGGTGTTAAATTTTATTCGCTACCTCACACAAGCCACCCACTTGTGAATGACCGACCGTAAGAAGCTTAAACCGCTTAAAACGCTACACAAATACAATGAAGTCCGGAGAATATATTGAATTCTGGTCGTTATGTCCCACGGAGACTCAATGGTGTGTAAAACACTAATTCAGATGGTGGAGTGATCACTAAGGATAGTGATCCGAAAAGGTTTGAGTGAATTATTACACTACCGATTGATTGGAAGGAGATAGGATACGAACAGAAAGCACAACAATCGAAGAAACAAACGTAAACGTAAGTTTAAAAACTACGATACGCATAAAATAAAAAGTGAAAACTAAGAAATAAAAGACCTAAAAATATAAAAATAACATTTTAGAATCCTAAAATAAAAGAAAATTATTAGAAAAAGAAAATTATTTTTAACACTATTTAATTAATTATTATTAATTAAAACTATTTTAACTATTTAATAAATACTCTAAAATAGAAGAAAATACAAAATAAGGCTAGAAAAATAAACTTATGATTCAGAAAAATCTAAAATACTATAAAACTAATTTTAAAACTAAAATATATTTTTCACACTTTTATCTAATTATTACTAATTAATAACTATTTAAAATACACTTAAATACTAGAAAATATAAAATAAACTTGGAAAAATAAAATTTTAACTTTGAAAAATCTAAAATATGATAAAACTAATTTTAAAACTGAAAAGATATTTTTATGCTTTTAATTATTTATTACTAATTAATTACTATTTTTAACTATTTAAAATTATAATAAATACTAAAAGATAGAGAAAATATGAAACTTTTTCTAAAAATACTATATGATGACAGAAACCTAAGAAAAATAGAAAACAAGATTTGCTTATTAATAAGATGAAAAGAAAAATCAAAAAGCTAAGAAATATTAAATAAACACTATCACCGATTTTAAATTGATCTTTTCTCGATTTTCTTTTGAAAACTACTTTAATACTGATTTTATGAAACTTTAATGAAGACAAAATTTTACAAACCACAAATAAGTCGTTTGAGGAGCTTATATATCAACAGTTAGCTTAAGAGCTTATTTGGTGAAATAAGCTCAAACAAGCTCACAAAATGAAACAAAAGCTCAAAGTAGATGCAAACAAGCTATAAGAACTAAAATGAAGCTAAAAGATACAAAGAAGCACACCGAAAAGCTATAAATAAGCAAATAAGCACTTGATTTAAACACGAAATGGGACAAGCTTTAAGCTACTTGCATTTCTAGCAAACAAGCTCCAAAATGAAAACCAAACTTGATACTTCAAGATAGCAGTTGGCTATCCAAAGAACCAAAATTACAAGATTTGAGCAATTAATAAGCTCTATGTGAGCTTATCAATATGGACTTACCAACGTGCACGTGATGCTTTTTAGACTAGTACCAACAAAAAGCTAATCAATAAGCACTTAAGAAGCTAAGAAACAAAGAACTAGCATTTTATATTTTCTTTAGCAACCAAACTTTAATATCCCAAAAGCTTTTAAACTAAAACTCACTATTGAACACACAATGAAATTCCACTTTTATTCAAAACCACCTTATGAAAATTTGACTTTTCTTAAAAACCAAGATGTTGACTAAGATGAACTTTGAGTTGATTTAAAACACTGAATATGTTGTATTAAGGTATGTTAAGACCGATTTGAGCAAGATTAACAACTTATAAACACAAAACAATGATCATGGATTATGAAATCTCAACAAAGGACTCACAAGACACAATCAAATGAGATTTTGACTTTTAACCAAAAGACAACTTGTTTTCTTGACTTGTTTGAGATAATAGGTACTAAAGTGACATAGAACAAAGAAATGTACTGTCTTAAACACCCTTGATCACGATAAACAAGTTAAAACAAACACCCTTTGTTTATCGTTTTAGAACTTTTCAAAGCAAACCACAACTTATAACCATGAAACCGATTTCGTATATCATGTAATCATTAACTAAGACCAAATAAGCTTGAACCAACAACATTAATAACATAAAACTAAGACTTGATGATAATGCAACTTTAATCTGTGAAAACTAAATTTTTACTAAACTACAAATTGAAAAGAACAACTAACTAATTTTAAGGCTTAAACACACTTAATTATAACTAGTAAACAATAAGAAATGTAAATTAGAGCTAAAGAACAATTTCAACAGTGAAATGCCAAAATGGTTAAAAAGCTTACAAATGGGTATTCAACTGCAAACCAAGAACCAATGACCAATACCAATCCTAATAGCTTTCCACAAAGCTTCTAACCCAAGGCCATCCACAATTCACCCTGCTCCAGCTGTGTACACCATTTTCAACTGATTTTTGATTTTTTAGCTATTTAATTGGTATTTTTGGTGATTTTTGCTTTTTGATGCTAAACTGAATTTTAGGATATCTAATAGCTTTAATAAGCTATCTAGGAGCTTATGTGACTTATCTCAGTCCATATTAACACCTAACATCAACATTTGATGATTCATGAAATTTTGATAAAGATGAAATTTGCATAAACTTAAGATATGATTAAAACTTGAAATTGCTTATTAAAAGAGGTTCGGAATACACTTAAATACTTAAATGTAATGCTTAAAAGCTTTAAATTACACTTTAAAACTTGAAAACACTTAAAACGACATAGAAAACTAAATTTTACACTAGATAGTAAATACATTGCATCTCTCTCTCCTTTATAGACTTTTTGCACTCCTCCATGTCCTCTCGAATGTTTCCCACCATATTCTAGCCATTGGATCACTCAAACTCATCAAAACCATACAAGTGTCTTTTGGCGCCAAACAATTCTTCAGAAGGTGTTTTATCATTAATCGAGTTTGGTTCAATCAATTAAAGGATATTTGTTGTTTAGAGGAGTGGAGGGACATAGTATGGAGGGTGTGTTGAAAAGATGGAAAACCAGACTGGTTTTGGTGTTTCAGTGGGGGAGAGGAGGTGCTACAAGAGGTAGGTATTTTGGCGCGTTTTCCTTGGGTTTGACTTTTGTTGACCGAGGGTTAATATCAAAGGGGGTCGGGTCAAGGGGGTCTTGGGTCAATTTGGGCCACCGGGGGTTGGGTAAATGGATTGGGCTTGGATATTGGATTTGATTTAATAAGGGTCCGTTTGGTTGCTTAATAACAAGGACCAAAAGTGTAAATTATCCAAACTTCGTGGACTGAAAATGCCAACTTTTTCCAAACTTCTCACAAGGACCAAACATGACAAATATTGATAGAACAAGGACCCTTTTGCATAAAATTCATTTTAAAAGGTCCAAGGACTAATTTTGCAATTTTCCAAAGTTTAGGGACCTTTCTTGCCAATTGACCAAAGAATCATTCAAGGATCATTTTTGATAACTTAGAATACTTTAGGACCTTGAATGATAAAATTCCACATTTTGAATTCCGTGGACTAGATTTGACAACTTTTAAAACTTGGGGACTAAAACGCCAATTTTGCAAACTTGATACATTTTTCATCCGATTTTGATATTTTGCATTTAAAACACATAAAACACTAATTTGTGATATTTTGATCATTTTGATGTGTTTCGAGTGTTTTCGATGATTTTGCAGCTTTAGATTATACAAAATGATGAGTATTTAGACACTCATCAATCCCCATATCGAGATATTGCTAGTCCCTAGCAATGATTTGAGAAAACTTGATGGATTTGAAAACTCTTTACCAAAAGCCATCACTCGAGTAGCCAATTGTTTTGATTCAAGTAAGAACCTTGGTACAACGATAACCAAATGATTTATTGGCAAATCATAAACCATATAACGGATTTGATGTGTCTTTACCGTGTCGCACTTTCCGGACTAGCCAACTCTTAGATAAATTATCGAATTATCTTTGGTGAGTGAATACCAATTATGGATTTTCCATCGCCTTTACCACAAGCCATAACCTTGTAGCCAACTCTTCACTTTTTAGGATATGGTGAGTTGAGAACCATACAATTTTGGGCAAATTGCAAGCCATATAAACGGATTTGAGAAATCTTTACCAAGAGCCGCTTGCTCTCGGATTAGCTAATCCTTTTGTCTTACGTATATGGCGGATCGATAATCAAGATGAGTAAGTGTAGAACACTTACTCCAAAAAAAAAATTTTGGCCAAAACGGGAATTGGGTAGATAATATATGAAATTCGTGAGAATTCCCCACACTTAGAAATGAATATTGCCCTCAATATTCAAAGTACCGCGGTTATGCCGAAACAAAGAACGTGAAAGGAAATATTACGCCATTATTTAGAAGAAGATTTTTTTTTTTTTTTTTTTTTTTTTATATATATATAGAACATGATTTTATATACAACAAGTGGGAAACTCCCCACACTAGGGTGGTAGAAAGGGGGTAAGAAGACGTAAATATGGGTGAAAACCCATATGGTGCGTGCTAAAGTTTTTGATTACCGAGTCACTAGCTTGACTCGATCCCCGCATTCATTGGTTCATGGGGAATGTTTGTAACCGGGACAACCACGTGGGGAATGTCCTCCCAAAGTAATGCTTCACTCGATGACCATTCACTTTAAAATTAGGACCATCGGGTTGAGATAACTCAACGGTACCATAAGGATAAACCTTAGCAATAGTGAATGGACCGCACTAACGGACTTGAGCTTTCCCGAGAAAATCTTCAATCTTGAATTGAAAAGAAGGACTCGATCACCAACGTTGAAAACGCGGTTCTTGATCTTGGAGTCATGAATCTTCTTTGTCTTTGTTTGTAGATCAAAGAGTTCTCATAAGCTTGATCACGAAGTTCATTTAATTCATTCATTTGAACTTTTCTATGATCACCACCGTCTCAGATATCGAAGTTTGCATGCTTTAAGGCCCAAGATGCCTTGTGCTCTAACTCAATCGGAAGATGACATGCCTTCCGCACACTAGCTTGTATGGAGTACACCGATGGGTGTTTTGTAAGTCAGACGAAAGGCCCAGAGCGCGCCATCGCTTATCCGACCAGATGCACGATTTTCGCCACCGTCCTTTCAAGGATCCTTTTAATACCACGGTTTGAAACTTCCACCGCCCACTTGTTTGGGGTGGTATGCGAGAGAGACGATGGGTAACACCATACTTTTGCATGACTCTTTCAAATTGGTCATTACAAAATGTGTACCACGATCATCGATTATCGCTTTGAGTTCCAAACCCGCAAAAGAGATTTCAAAACTTCACAACAACTCGGCATCATTGGTGGGTAAAGCTTTTGCTTCAACCCATTTTGACATATAGTCAACAACCACGAGTATGTACTTGTTACCACGAGAAGATGGAAATGGCCCCATAAAATCAATACCCCATATGTCAAATATCTCACAAACTTGAATGGCATTTTGTGGCATTTCATTCCTTTGAGATATATTTCCATGACGCTGACAAGCGCCACGTGTTTTGACAAAATCGTGGGCATCCTTATAGATTGTGGGCCAATAGAACCCGAATCAAACACCTTTTGGCGGTGTAGTTTGACTATGATGGCCCCTTGGGTCCAAAGATGGCAAGTCGTGAGAATGTCAATAGCTTCCTCGTCCATAAACACACCGCTCGGATGACTTGATCCGCACAATTTTGAACAAGAAAGGGTCGTCCCGTAAATAATGTTTAACATCTTTGAAGAATTTGTTCTTCCGTTGGGTCGACATCCCTTTCATGAAGTTACCCGCATGGTAATTTGCAAAGTCAAGAAACCATGGGGTGGTAGAATTTCCACGAAAAGAAACCGATTGAGTGTCTCGAGAGGAAATGTTTCATTTATTTCCTTCTTCTCGAAAACATCTTGGTGAGGGTTTTCTAATCGACAGATGATCGCAGCCTAGATTCTCGCTCCTTTTTATCACGTATGATGATATCAAATTCTTGGAGGAGGAGAATCCAACGAAGCAATCTCGGCTTTGCATCTTGTTTTGCAAAGAGATATTTGAGAGCCGAGTGATCCGTATACACCACGCATTTGGTCAGGATTAAGTATGGCCGAAACTTTTCAAATGCATACACCACGGCTAATAGCTCTTTTTCTGTGGTGGTGTAATGAGTTTGAGCTTCACTCATAGTCTTACTTATGAGTGAATAGGTCGAAAATGCTTGTTTCTTCGTTGCCCTAGGACCGCACCGATAGCAAAATCACTTGCATCGCACATGAGCTCAAAAGGCAAGTCCCACAGAGCAACGAGAATGGTGCTTCAGAAGCTTTTTCTTCAATGTTTCAAAAGCTTTGATGCACTCGGTGAGAAGATAAAAGGAGCATCCTTTTCAAGAAGATGGGTCATAGGTCAAGCGATTTTGGAAAAATCTTGAATGAATCTACGATAGAAACCGCATGACCTAAAAACTCCTAATACCTTTGACGGTAGTAGGATGAGGTAATTTAGCAATAACATCGACTTTTGCTCTATCTACCTCAATCCCGTTTTTGAAATCTTATGGCCAAGGACTATGCCTTCTTTGACCATAAAGTGGCTTTTCTCCCGCTTTAGACAAAGATTGGTGTCTTTACACCTTTGAAGCATTTTATCTAAATGGGAGAGACATGATTGAAACGAATCCCCAATGACCGAGAAGTCATCCATAAACACCTCCATCGTTTCCCGATCATGTCGTGGAAAATGGCCATCATACATCGTTGAACGCGCAGAGCATTACATAAGCCAAAAGGCATACGCTTGTAGGCAAAAGTTCCGTATGGGCAAGTGAATGTGGTCTTCTTGATCCCGTGGATCAATAGGATCTGAAGTAACCCGAGAAACCATCAAGGAAACAATAGTATTCATTCCCCGCTAATCTCTCAAGCATCCGTCCATGAAGGGTAGAGGAAAATGGTCTTTACGGTGGCGCCATTTAACTTACGATAGTCAATACACACACGCCATCCCGTAACCAATCGAGTTGGAATTAACTCGTTATCTTCATTTGTGACAACAAGAATGCCACCCTTTTTCGAACACAATGAATTGGGTGACCCAAGGACTATCTCGAGATCGGGTAAATCAATCCCGCATCAAGAAGTTTGATAACCTCTTGTTTGATAACATCATGGATTTTTGGATTCACTGTCTCTCGATGTTGAACTGCTGGTTTAAAGTCATCCTCCATCAAGATTTTATGAGTACAAAACTCGTGGTTGATACCCTTGATGTCGGAGAGTTTCCAAGCAATTGCTTGCTTGTGTGACTTCAAGACCTTTATGAGAGCAATTTTTTCATCTTTACTCAAATCTCGAGAAATAATGACGGTAATTTATCATCACCTTCAAGGAATGCATACTCGAGATGAGGAGGTAAGTCCTTAAGCTCAACCTCGTGAAATTCTTCGCTTTCTCAACCGACTTGACTTCCTTATTATGAAGTTTGATGGGAGGGAGAGGAGGAGAAGTGTCCGATTTAACAATTTCTAGAAGAATATCTCCTCCGATTAATCTCATTTTGATTAATCTCATCCGGGATTGAATCACTAGGATGAGGGTTGATGATGGATCATCATTGAGCAACTTCTCAATAAGAAGTATATCCCCTCAATATCAATTGGAGCGTGATCAATTTCCCATGGAACGTAATCACTAGCCAAGTATGCTTCAATCTCATCTAAGATGAAGTCGCCTCCTCAAACGGAGTGAGAGAAGGAGTAGAATTGGCTATGATAGGTCGAGAAGATGTGGTGGAATCCCCACTCACGTAATTATGAGAATAACCAAGAACTTCTTGAGAGTACTCGCCGAAGCAACATCAATGATATCTATTCGGTTAACCGATTCGTAATCATAGTTTGCGGAGTACCTCAAGTTTGGTCAAGGTTGAAGGTGACACTTCATTACCAACACGCAATGTGATTTCTTGCTCAAATACATCTATGAGAGCACGCCCGCTCTCGTGAATCCTCGACCAACAATGAGAGGAACCCGATGATCGGCATCAAAATCAACAACCACGAAGTCACCGGAAAATGGAACTTTCCTACTTATAAATACGCCCTCGGCAATGCCAAGAGGACGGATATGGAACGATCCGCAAGCTCGAGAGTCATGCATGTAGGAGTGAGTTCCTAAGAGAAAGTTTCTTCCACATCGAATATGGCATAAGATTAATGCTTGCACCAAGATCTCGCTAGGCAAAGCATTCAACCATTCCCGAATACACAAGGTAAGAGAAATTTCCCAGATCTCCAAGTTTTCAGAAGCTTCTTCGTGATAATCACGAGCGCTCGTTAAGAGGAGTCTTAGCCATTTCAAACAAATTTTTCCTTATTGCTTAACATGTGTTTGAGAGTCGATGCAAACTTGGGCATCAAGATGATAGCATCCGCAAAGCTTATGTCAAAATGTAACTCTTGGAAAATTTGGAAAATTTATCCATTTGATGACTAGCTTTCTCATGAGCTTTTGCTCATTCAAACGTGATGGGTAAGGAATAGAAGATTTGGATTGCTTCTCAACAGAGCTATAGGAGGTTCAAAACAACTCCTTGATTAGACTTGGGTTTCGGACAACTGAGGTTGGACTACCAAGGTAGGACGTGTTGTACTTCGGGCTTGAATTATGCACTTTGTCCGTAGTATCCTTGGTAACTTGACTCATTGCCACCGGAGGAGGAGGCATTGGAGTCGAGGTCCATTGTGTGTCCTCGGTTCACTTTCCACTACCTTAGGGAGAGAAGAAGAAGAAGAGGTAGTAGGAACAAGCAGTCCATCATATGAAACACCACTTCGGTTGTGATCGCCTTGCATCGCCCCGGGTTAGCGATCGTGTTGCTCGGAAGTTTTCCGAGCCCGAGGGTCGATCATTTAAAGACTTCTTCGATCGCAACTGACCGACCAACAACCTGCTCATTTCATCTTGGGACTTCATGAACTACTTCAAGAACTCATCGATGATGGTACCGGAGGAGTAATGACGGAGGAGCCGGAGGATAATTTGAGGTCGTATGTTTTGATTATAGCCAAAATTCCCTTGATTAGGATTCATATTCCCATGAAATTGATTCCCCGATTGAAATTGTTTTGATGAAGGTTTCCCGATGTTGGAAACCTTGATTGGGTCCAGGATAGAAATTACCTTGGTTTTGATAACCTTGGTTCATTCTAGGTTGGTTTTGATTCCGTTGTGCATGTTATGATTCGTTAAACCGGTGGTGCTCGATTAGTGTTAGCACGGTAGTGTGGTTCATTTTGAGGACGGTATTGAGTACCTCCTTGTGTGAACTACCGGCTAGAGCATTGGCTTCAAAAGGACTACCATCGGTGGCGTGACAATTGTAGTAAGCATGAGGACCACCACAAGTAACACAACTCTCGACTTTCTTCACTTCAAAGATGTGTTGGTGTCTCGAGTGAAGGAGACTTTCTTCCGTTAGCAAGAACCAAAGCTCGAACAATGTCTCGTGAGTTTATCAATCTTAGCATCGGTGCTAGATGTACTCACGGAAGATGAAGAAGAGGAAGGTCCAAGATTAGACCGATATGTCTTAGCTCAAAGGACGGACCGAGATTTGTTCTCAATGATCCGCAAGGCCTCTTTGGTGGTCTTGCTCAAGAAATTACCTCGCGGAGGCATTCAAAGAGTCTTGATTGGTCCGATTGAGACCATTGTAGAAAGTATCCATTTGCATTAAGTCGGTAAAACCGTGATGCGACACTCATGGCAACTCTTTGTAACGATCCCATGCCTCCCGAATGATTCATCAAATCTCCGAGAAAATTTCATTATCTCATTCTTAAGACTTGTGGTTCGGGATGGAGGATAGAACTCGTTAACTAATTTGGTGACCGATCTTCCCATGTCTCTATAGAACGAGGGGTTGTTTCTCGCCAATTCCGGCTTGTCCTCTGAGAAAATGGGAAAAGAAGAAGCTTGATAGCTTCATGGGACATTCTTGTACTTGATGGTAGATGCAATCTTGTTAAACCATCGAATGTGTGCATGAGGATCATCCCGCCAAAACCATAGAATTGGCTTTGGGTTACTAGATTGAGCAACCCGGTTTGAGCTCAAAAGTGTCGCCACGATGGTCGGGACAACAATGGCATCTCCGTATCCCTCGATGGGTGCTCGGAGAAGCTCATTCATGGGTTTGTCTTCCGCCATTTCGACAGAGGTGGTGGTGGTAGACGCCTCGACCACGGTCCGAAGGAGCCGAACGCCCTCACGCTCACGAGGAATCTTTCCAAGTTCGAAAGTGGACTTGTAGAATCGAAGAACGAGCAAGATGCACTATGTATAAAAATCAATTTTCAAAACAAATGAGGCAAAACACAAGTGAACTTAACCAATAATCACAAATGAAATGGCTTTTTGAAAAGGTACACCAAATCACAAGTGACACAAAGGCAAGTTTTAAATCGATGTTCGGAACTTATTAATGGTCGCACCCCCGCTAGGTAGTGCATCGCCTTGATTTGCGGTGGTTGATTTTTATGTATATATTAAGTACCACCGAAAAGACGAGGTATAGATTTGTGCGATGGGTTTAAAACTTTTGGACAATATTTTTGTTATCGTCTCGCTTAACCAAATCGTATCTCTTCAAGAATCACCTTAAAAGAGAATACAAAATAGAAAACGTTCCGATTGTTTTGTTGTTTTATATTTTTTTTTTTTGAGTTTTAACACTTTAGGAAAAGTGCTAATGAACTTTTTGATTTTCTTATAACTTTACAAAACTTTTACAAATGGTGGGTATGTGCAAGAATGGGTCCGAAAATGGCTAAACACACGCTAAAGCCTCCCGGCAAGCGCCAAAATTTGATCTCAGGTCAACTACAACCAAGCTACCTCACACAAGCCACCCACTTGTGAATGACCACCGTAAGAAGCTTAAACCGCTCGTACACAAATACAATGAAGTCCGGAGAATAGAATGAATTCTGTCGTTATGTCCCACGGAGACTCAATGGTGTGTTAAAACACTAATTCAGATGGTAGAGTGATCACTAAGGATAGTGATCTGTAAAGGTTTGAGTGAATTATTACACTACTGATTGATTGGAAGGAGATAGGATACGGAACAGGAAAGCACAACAATCAGAAGAAACAAACGTAAACGTAAGTTTAAAAACTACGTATACGTACAAAATAAAAAGTGAAATCTGAGAAATAAAAGACCTAAAAATATAAAAATAACATTTTTAGAAACCTAAAAATAAAAGAAAATTATTAGAAAAAGAAAATTATTTTTAAAACTATTTAATTAATTATTATTAATTAAAAACTATTTTAACTATTTAATAAATACTCTAAAATAGAAGAAAATACAAAATAAGGCTAGAAAAATAAACTTATGATTCAGAAAATCTAAAATACTATAAAACTAATTTTAAAACTAAAAATATATTTTTCACACTTTTTATCTAATTATTACTAATTAATAACTATTTAAAATACACTTAAATACTAGAAAATATAAAATAAACTTGGAAAAATAAAATTTTAACTTGGAAAATCTAAAATATGATAAAACTAATTTTAAAACTGAAAAGATATTTTTATGCTTTTTAATTATTTATTACTAATTAATTACTATTTTTAACTATTTAAAATTATAATAAATACTAAAAGATAGAGAAAATATGAAACTTTTTCTAAAAATACTATATGATGACAGAAACCTAAGAAAAATAGAAAACAAGATTTGCTTATTAATAAGATGAAAAGAAAAATCAAAAGCTAAGAAATATTAAATAAACACTATCACCGATTTTAAATTGATCTTTTTCTCGATTTTCTTTTGAAAACTACTTTAATACTGATTTTATGAAACTTTAATGAAGACAAAATTTTACAAACCACAAATAAGTCGTTTGAGGAGCTTATAGATCCAACAAGGTGCTTAATGAGCTTATTTGGTGAAATAAGCTCAAACAAGCTCACAAGTTGAAACAAAAGCTCAAAGTAGATGCAAACAAGCTAAAAGAACTAAAATGAAGCTAAAAGATACAAAGAAGCACACTTAAAAGCTATGAATAAGCTAATAAGCACTTGATTAAACACGTAAATGGGACAAGCTTTAAGCTAATTGCACCCTAGCAAACAAGCTCCAAAATGAAGAACCAAACTTGATACTTCAAGATGACCGGTAGGCTATCCAAAGAACAAAAATTACAAGATTTGAGCAATTAATAAGCTCTATGTGAGCTTATCAATATGGACTTAACCAACTGTGCACGTGATGCTTTTTAGACTAGGTACCAACAAAAAGCTAATCAAAAAGCACTTAAAAAGCTGAGAAATAAAGAACTAGCATTTTTGTATTTTTGTTTACCAACCAAACTTTAATATCCCAAGAGGTTTTAAACTAAAACTTATTATTAAACCCACAATGAAATTATCTTTTTATTCAAAACCACCTTATGAAAATTTTGACTTTTCTTAAAAACCAAGATGTTGACTAAGATGAACTTTGAGTTGATTTAAAACACCGAATATGTTGTATTAAGGTATGTTAAGACCGATTTGAGCAAGATTAACAACTTATAAACACAAAACAATGATCATGGATTATGAAATTCCAACAAAGGACTCACAAGACACAATCAAATGAGATTTTGACTTTTAACCAAAAGACAACTTGTTTTCTTGACTTGTTTGAGATAATAGGTACTAAAGTGACATAGAACAAAGAAATGTACCGCCTTAAACACCATGATCACTTTAAACAAGTTAAACCAAACACCCTTTATTTATCGTTTTAGAACTTTTTCAAAGCAAACCACAACTTATAACCATGAAACCGATTTCGCATATCATGTAATCATTAACTAAGACTAAATAAGCTTGAACCAACAACATTAATAACATAAAACTAAGACTTGATGATAATGCAACTTTAATCTGTGAAAATAAATTTTGTAAACTACAAATTTTAAAGAACAACTAACTAATTTTAAGGCTTAAACACACTTAATTATAACTAGTAAACAATAAGAAATGTAAATTAGAGCTAAAGAACAATTTCAACAAAGTTGAAATGCCAAAATGGTTAAAAAGCTTACAAATGGGTATTCAACCGCAAACCAAGAACCAATGACCAATACCAATCCTAATAGCTTTCCACAAAGCTTCTAACCCAAGGCCATCCACAATTCACCCCGCCCAAATTGTGTACACCATTTTCAATGGATTTTTGATTTTTAGCTATTTAATTGGTATTTTGGTGATTTTTGCTTTTGATGCTAAACTGAATTTTAGGATATCTAATAGCTTTAATAAGCTATCTAGGAGCTTATGTGACTTATCTCACCATATTAACACCTAACATCAACATTTGATGATTCATGAGATTTTGAGCAAAGATGAAATTTTGCATAAACTTAAGATATGATTAAAACTTGAAATTGCTTATTAAAAGAGGTTCACAATACACTTAAATACTTAAATAAATGTACTTAAAAGCTTTAAATTACACTTTAAAACTTGAAAACACTTAAAACGACATAGAAAACTAAATTTACACTAGATAGTAAATACATTGCATCTCTCTTCTTTATAGACTTTTGCACTCCACCATGTCCTCGAATGTTTCCCACCATATTCTAGCCATTGGATCACTCAAACTCATCAAAACCATACACTTGTCTTTTGGCGCCAAACAATTCTTGAAAGGTGTTTTATCATTAATTGGGTTTGGTTCAATCAATTAAAGTTATTTGTTGTTTAGAGGAGGTGAGGGACATAGTATGGAGGGTGTGTTGAAAAGATGGAAAACCAGACTGGTTTTGGTGTTTCGTGCAGGGGAGAGGAGGTGCTACAAGGTATTTTTGCGCGGGGGTCCTTGGTTTGACTTTTGTTGACCGAGGTTAATATCAAAGGGTCGGTCAAGGGATTTTTGGGACCTATCTCAAGGTTGGGCCTTGGAGATGGGTTGGATAGTGGATTTGGGCTTGATATGTTTAATAAGGGTCCGCTTGGTTGCTTAGAAACAAGGACCAAAATGTAAATTATCCAAACTTCAAGGACTGAAAATGCCAACTTTTTCAAACTTCTCACAAGGACCAAACATGACAAACATTGATAGAACAAGGACCCTTTTGCATAAAATTCATTTTAAAAGGTCCAAGGACTAATTTTGCAATTTTCCAAAGTTTAGGACCTTTCTTGCCAATTGACCAAAGAATCATTCAAGGATCATTTTGATAACTTAGAATACTTCAGGACCTTGAATGATAAAATTCCACATTTTGAATTCCGTGGACTAGATTTGACAACTTTTAAAACTGGGGACTAAACCGCCAATTTTGCAAACTTGATACATTTTTCATCCGATTTTGATATTTTGCATTTAAAACACATAAAACACTGATTTGTGATATTTTGATCATTTTGATGTGTTTCGAGTGTTTTCAGATGATTTTGCGCTTAGATTATAAAAATATGATGAGTATTTAGACACTCATCAATAGCGAATTTGATAGATATTTGCTAGATATTTGATGAATAAAGTTTCTTATATAAAAATGTTGTAAATATTAAAAGTTTAGGGTAAGTTTTGCCCTTTCTTATATCTTTCCTTTTTAATTGAATTTGTCTTTAGTAGCGAAATATCTTTGGTCGTTATGTATGTTTCGCGATCAATTGGTCCATTTGGATAAAGTAAAAAAATCTAGTCCTCTGCAAGTCATATGGTGGTGTACAGTGTTCTCTCATGTAATTTTCGCTTACTCATTTATATCTATTAGACATGCATGGATCATCATCATTGCTTGAATTGTTTACGCTTATCAATTAACAATTGGTTGATATAATTTACGGTTATTGACCTCCTATTTACTAAGCGTGCTATATACAGCTTCAAGAAATCTAATAACAAAGTAAAAAAAGTAAGTTTTTTGATACATCAAAATCAAAGTGTTGTCTCGATTGAAAAACATGAGTAATTTACACTTTTACAGTAAGTAAATATGATTAACACCTAAAAAAGACGGGACCTGTGGTTTACATCATATCAAATGCAAGTCACAATATCCTTTTGCAAAAATACCATTTCACTGGATATGATTTATATAATTTCATAAATTCATAATACCTTGCAAAATTAATAGATATAGTCAAAAGGAAAACATATGGATGAAAACTTTTGATGACTTTGAACGAGTCAAAAAATAGATATAGTCAAAAAATTTGTCTCTCAACACTCAAGAGTGTCAGATTACAGTATAAAATGGGGTAGCCAAAGACTTTTGAGTCCTTTACAAGTTTGGTGTGATGATAAGTGTAATTTTTTTAAGGAAAAACTTATAAATTCATAACGATTTTACAAAAACTCATTACGCCTTCTACTTGACTTATTGTCATTATACATAACCGCTTTCATTTTATTCGCTTATTTTATGTCTGTTATCTGTTGAATGTCTTTTTATCCGTTTCGTTTAATATGTTCAGATAAAACAGATAAAACGGATAAAACCGCTTTGACATGGATAATAAAACGGTTTTAACTGCTTTTATCTGCTTTTATTCGGACATATTAAAATAAAACGGATAAAATGACGATTTATTTAAAACGGATAAAAACAATAACCGAATAAAATGAAAACGGTTATGTATAATGATATCGACTGAAACAACATTAAGTATAATGACAATAAAAAAAGTTGAGAAAGACAATGAGTTATTTTGATAAAGACATTAAGATTTATAGCTTTTTTCCTTTTTAACAAATTTACTGTAATTTTCTTAGGCTGCTACAAGAAAAAGTTCCTTACTTATATAATAGGTAGTTATATTTGGTGAATATAATAGAATGACAAAAAATCGATCGAACTCGACATTTTGATGTGATTGTGTAAATAACTATTTTTTTCTTATTAGATGTCTCGAACTTTCAAATTTCGATCATTATGTGTATTTTGTGACTATTCGCCATGTAAAATGACCATTATACCCTTTGAAATTTGAAAAATTAAGGGTAAAATGGTCACAAATACACACAATAATCAAATTTTGAAAGTTCAAGACACAATAAGAAAAAATTAAATTTACTACACACAATCATAAAAAGTGTCAAGTTTGACGATTTTTATTCATTCGCCCAATATAATATACAATGCATTTATATATTACAGGACTTTGATTTAGCAAATAGAGTCTGCATCAAAAATAATAAGAGACTAGTGTTGTATAAATATCGAAGGCATGTGTTATTATTTTAGAAAATTTGTGTATGTTTTGTTAAAAATAATAAAAATTTGATTGATGTTGGCCTATTTCAGCAAAACTTTTTTTTCTCTCAAATATATATGCTCATATTTATTGCATATTTGTGAGATCAGTGACCGTATTGAATATCTATGATTCCCGAGGGTTTGGAAATGGAAGAGGGCTACGGCAAGGATTGATTATGGGTCTGAATGGGAAATTATTAATTCAATTCGAATGTCATTGCTTTCTCAAGTGGAAGATAGTCAGGGTTGGATAGGGATTGGTAAAGGTGATTTCTAGTTCTATCAGAATCAAATGTATCTCGATATGGATTGCAAAGAACTCCTCGGTGTTTGAGTGGTGTAAGTGGATTCCAAGAAATGCAACATCTTTGGGTGGCGGTGAGATGGGTAGGATTCCGACGGCGTTAGCTTTAAGGCATAGAAATATCCCGATTGCGGACGCTTTGTCTCTATCGTTTGGAGAAAATTACATCTACCGTCACTATTTTTTTCGATTTTTGTTTCAAAATTTTATTTCTTTCAATTTTTCGATTTTTTTGAAATTTGCTCCATTTTTTTTCGAATTTTTTCTCAAAACTACTTTTTGAACTATTTTTTAGAAATTTTTTTCGAAAAACGCTTTCCGATAAAAAATTTAACTTGTGACAAAAAAGTAGTTTCCGTAAAAAAATTCACATGTGACTAAAAAATTCAAAACAAATTCAAAAAAATTAAATAATTTTTTTTTAAATAAAAAAAAAAAACTGACGAAAACATATAAAGACAAAAAAAGTATTTCGAAAAAAACAAATCGGAAAATTTTTTCGGGAAAAAGAATTTCGAAAAAAATTTAGAAAAGAATTTTAGGTATTTTGGATGCAATTTTCAAAAATTCAAATGGTAAAATGGTCGCCACAAGTTTTTAAAACTCACATAAAGACAAAAGTATCAATATTAAGACTACAAGAGTTTTTTTGTTCGTTACTTTAAAAAGTAATTTTTAACAAGTATAATGCTTTTTAAAAGGGATTGATATTTCCACGTAAGGTTTTGAAGTAACCACATAATTTTAATGCAAAATTACAATTATTTCCCAAATCTTAGTTAACCCGGTTCTTTCAATTATATCCCCAACACCCATTACTTACGCTTCACTATTCCTACTTGTTTGTTTCTACCCTAATTGCATCACAAAGATTGCAATCGATAATCTTTTACTAGTATTGATTAATTTGATTATTATTACTACTTTACCTTCTTTGCAATGTAAAGAACATTCATATGCTTTGCGCTTTAAGTCAATAAGTCATCATGATCACCGATTACTTAATGTCTTAGAACTAGACGAGTACCCATGCATAGCAACGATATTTATAGCGGCATATAGTTGTAGTGATAAAAAAGTCTATATGTAATAAACGAAAAATAATAGAAGTTTGAGGATTTAGGATTAAACATAATGTTTTAAATCGTTTTGACCGAGCGGTTCAACCGGTGTTGAAACGCCTGGTCGAAAAGACAGTCAAATTAATCCGTTAACCCGCCGGGTTGGGTCGGAAAATGGGTCAATTAAATCGGGTCACTCGTCAGTTTGAAGCGACCGGGTCAACATGGTTTTCGATGTATTCATAGTGTGTTAATAGTTTCTAGCTTTACATATGCTTTTCAAAATAATGTAAGGACTTTTAAAATACTTTAAGTTTGATCAAATTAAGTTTTTTCACTTTTTAAGATTGATCATTTTGCATTATAAATAGTATAAACGAAGGGTGATCCAAGTAGCGTTGTCATGAAGTGTTGTGGTCCCGTTATATTTTTATGTAGCGGTTCTTTAAAGTTTAATTATGTTACATCGTTAGTCCTCGAAGGACCTAGTTTGCAAAGACGATTAAACCTTAGGGACTATTTTCGTTAAATGGCAATACATACTAATTAATGCTACAAAGGACTTAGTTTGCAAGGACAAATAAACCTTAGGGACTATTTTTGTCAAATTGCTATAGATAGTAATATACTAATTAATGCTACAAAGGACTGAGTTTGCAATGATAGCTAAACCTTAAGGACTATTTTTGCCATTTGGAAATAGATAGCAATTAATGCTTAGGGACTATTTTTGCCATTTGGAAATAGATAGCAAGTAATGCTATGTTTTGCAAAACTTGCCTCCTCGCCTTTAGTATATATAGAATAAAAATTGACCAACCAATATTGATCAAGAAAACATTTAATAATCACCATAATAAATTTAATCGCTTGAAAACGATTGTAGACAAAAGTAATCCAGCTTTTCATTCCAACACATACATGATATTATAATTATGAATGTGTCGTTAGCAAGAGTAAAATAGTAATCCAGCTTTCTCATCGTTGGTTGTGATTTATAATTATGAATGTGTTTAAAAAGTTTGCAAGAGTAAAATAAGAAAAAAGAGATTGGGGTAAAAAGTTCTTCAAGTTATTTGATAAATGGATGCATTTTATTTATTTATTTTTTTTTTGCCATTTCTAAACATAAAAAGAATCTATTGCATTGTTTCTGGTGATAGGTTAGCAGCGAAAGTGACGTGGGAATACTGGAACTTAGGCTGCATGTAGTAGTGGTAATCGTGTGTCGATCGAGGGCATAGGGCGATCGATTTCATCTCGATCCCCTTGCTGTGGAGGCGATCGATCGCCAGCAAAAAAAACGAAATTGGTCGTCTGGAGGATCGATATGAACAAAGCAAAAACTATCCTCCACTTGTTGCTAGCCGTTGATGTCCAAACAAAAAAAAAATCAAACCATTTAATTTTTTTTTTGACCGTTTGTATAAAAAAAAATACTACTAAAACTATCCTATAAATACACAACATATTTACACACTAAACTCACAAATCTCATAATCCTCTCTATCAAAAATTTCACAATCTTCTCTATAAAAAATGTCTTAGAAAACACCACCTACCAAAGGCCGAAAATCCTGCTTGGCACAAACGCCTGCATATTTTAACACCGGATCGAATTTCCTGCTAACCGTGTCTCACCAAGAATCAATTTCCAACCCCGTCAATATCAATCCCAACAAGCTCCACAACAACAAACTAACAATCCATTTTTATGAATCGTCCATTTGTTCCACCATATCAAAACATCCAACAACAACAACAACAAAGCTACCCCGTCAAGCAACCAATCTATGTATGGGTCACCCGAACTGTACCGTCCAACAATGGATTCATCAACGCCTTCATATTCAAATTATCAAGAATATTCTCCGTTAACCGTATCAATCTTGAGGGTTTTGATTTCAAGACCAATTATACAACAATTTTTTATGTTGGAACCGGATCGGTTATCCGCTCAAGAGTATCACGGTTCGGGTACCGTTCGCTCATGGATCGTATCACGATTCGGTTAACCTTGATGACGTAGAAGAAGAAGAATGTCGAGAAGAGACGCCACCGTCAAACCAAAGAAACGAGCCGCAAAGGCAAAGAAGAAGGCTTTCGAGAAAGAAGCCAAGAATGATTCGCCGCTTTGGTCCAAAGAAGAAGAGATC
The DNA here is from genome assembly GCA_022545495.1 of Chrysanthemum lavandulifolium. NCBI lineage: Eukaryota > Viridiplantae > Streptophyta > Magnoliopsida > Asterales > Asteraceae > Chrysanthemum > Chrysanthemum lavandulifolium. Next base: position 210,678,729 of record CM040246.1, read on the forward strand.
GCCAGGCAACGCTTGTGTGGTGTATCCGAGAATAGTATAATCGAAACAACCAAAATGCTAAAGGATTTTGGTACGAAAGTCATTGCTTATTTTGAGAAGGAGGTTGAAAAGAAGAACGCATAACCTATCATTACAAAGTGGAAAAATAGGATTCGTCCTAGAGTTGGTCAATTTTGTGCCATTTACAACAATGCTCGTGAGGAATTACTGAAGTGGTGAGAATGACCTCACTGCTTATACACGAGCGCAGATGAATACCAACTAGTGTGTGGTCATCCGCTTGTTTTGGAGCATTGTTGGAAGATTTTGAGGACCATTCTGCTTGGAAGGATAATGAGATGCCGCTTTTTAAGCCAAAATGATGGTCGTAAAAAAGCAAGGACTTCAACCGACTCGGATGTGCACTTGGATGTGCCTTCGTCTGTGCCTGCGTCTGTGCATGGTAGACCAATTGGTCGTGATACCGCAAAGAAGAATAAAAAGAAATCTTCGGAGTTTTCGAAAGCCGTGATTATGGAAGGTGTTGCCGAGAAATGGGGCAAGATCAAGTCCAAGGCATTCGGACAGAAGAAGGAGCTGGCAGACGAATACTATGATTTGAAGAAGAAAGAGCTTAGAACAACGGCAACTGGTGTTAGAGATGGAGCAAAAGAGAGAAGAAAGGAAGACAAAAATTGGCACTAGAAGAACAAAAACTTGAATTTGAGCGACAAAAGAAATATGATGCGATCTCATGTTCTATTGCACGCCAATCGATTTAATCTTTGCCCGCAAAGACAACAACAAACAATGCAGAAACTCAAAGACGCGATCAAGGCACGCCACAACCTAGATTTTTAATAAGTGTTGTAATGTTTTAATAAGTTTCGAATGTTTTAATTTTATTTGAATTATTATGTAACGCTTAATTATTAATGAAATTTTATTTTGTGTTAATAATGTTTTTTATATAAAATAAAATAAAATAAAATAATAATGAACTTGGTCGGCCCTCATCGGGACACCTAATCGCTCAAGGTCACGGAGAGAAAGTCGACGTAGTTGAAAAGTAGGGATTGAATCCCCATCGGGGCAAATTTAAGAAGGCAAGGAAAGTTGCAACATCTTACACATCGGCCTTTTCTCTCATCTCTCTTCCACTCACTTTTATGCGGACAAGAGACTCACTTTCAATCACCTTAACTCACATTTTTTTTAATAATCACGAATTTAAAAATGTAAAGTAAACATATAAACACGAAAATGTAACCGGACGAAATAGAAAAACTTAATTCATAAACTAAAACCATTACACATAATTCAGAAATTAAAAATATTACAATAAAACATGAAATTAAATATTACGAGACAAATGTTCGACTAAATCTGCACGAAGGTTTTGATGCATTTGATGTGATCTGAAATACCTCATAAATTTTCGCATTTCTTCATCGGATCGTATGTAGTCATTCGGCTGATGTGCTTCCGCCGAGTACCTTTCTGGAGATATTGCCTTTTTCTGTCTTTCCGTATCATATTATGTAATATGATACATGTATCCATCATACTCTAGAGTCTTTCTTTTGTCATTATCTTTGTGGGATTGGCAACATCGCCCATTTCTTCTTCAAAACACAAACGCCTTTCTAAATCTTTCCTTGCCGATTCCTGCATTTGCTTATACCTTATTCTCTTCTGGTCATCATCTGCTGGTTCTGGAATCGTCTTAACGAGTGTTGCAAATTCCGGATATATCCCGTCAACAAGATAGTTACCAAATGGGTAAGTTACCCCCGTTAGCAACAAATGGAATCTCCGGTGATCATTAAATAAAGGGGATTGATCAAGAACGTTGATGTCGTTGGTCGACCCAAAAACACCAAATAAAGCATGCCATATCAATAAGTCTTGAGACGCCACAACTTCCAACAAAATGAATGGATTCGGACCATGATCACGCCTAACATATTACCCTTTGTGTGCATTTGGACAACCAAATCACTCCCAATTTGTACAATAAGGCTTCCTAGCATCCCCGAAACCCTTGCATTTCTTCGTGATGTTGATAAAGCTTACGACATAAGTCATAGTGGGTTTCCTCAAATATTCTAGGCCAAAATATTCCATAACAGACTTACATAAGAAATCAACAGATCGACGAGATATTTTTTCACTTATCTGTAGATATTTTTTCACTTATCTGCGGAGGTGCAATTCATCAAAGCCGAAATGCCTTCTTTTCCGTGCAATCAATATTATTACTAAAAACGAACAATGAAGAGTTACAAATCGAACTATCCGGGTTGAAAATACATCGATTCATTCGGATCCTCTTCGTAATGTACGCTCATCGTAGAAAGGGTCGCCAAGAAATATGCGCGACTAAACGGTCATGAGCACCATAATGATCACGATTAACTGCTTTATTGCCTACCGATTTCGCTTTGCTATGTTAATACAAATAAATCGTAAAAGTTTATTAATATTGAGCTATCTCTTTGTGTTTTGTTGATAACAAATATAATGTTATCATAAGTAAAATTATAAGGATACATGTTATTTTTGTAAAGAATTTACATATAGTCATTTAATACACATTGTTGTAATAAATCATTTGTTGTAATAGTTTATTAGGATGGGTAAAAATCACAACCCGTGGAGCATATCCATAACCCATTGTATTGACCCATATCCATTTGACTAGATGCATTGCATCTATTAGATACATTGTATCTAATGAAATACCCATGGACCAACCCATAACCCATGACCCATGACCCATAACCAAAACCCATGGGCAAAGAGGAGCGTCCACGGATCCCCGAGATTATACTAGATGGATCCTTAAGGAGGGATTCATGGATCCGTGGGAATGGGCAAGATTTTGCCTATAAATAGAGAGCCATTTCTTCATTTCTCTTCACCCTCTTCTTACTAATTCTCTCATATACTCCTTTTCCGTAGCTTCATTACCAAAGAAACCTTGTTTAAATAGCATCCATCAACCCTTTCATTGCCTCATATTGCTCAAAATCCAAAGCATACTCATTAGGTATTCCCAAACCGAGAATACTATGAGCCTTAATCTCCAATTTTCTCTCGAGCCTTGTCGGCTTCACTTTGATAGCAAGAGGTTTTCCATCGGACCCAAAGATGGTAGCTTATCACCGCTTCACAACATCTCGATGTTAGAATCAATCATGCGAATGTATTGCCTCATTCGCATTCTCCAAACTTGGTACTCACCCTGGTTGAGCATGGGCACCTTTGATGCAGTAACCATGTGAGTTTCGTCAGACATCTTAACTTACTTGAATGGAACTTAACTAGACTTCTTCTTGGTTTCAGTTTCTAGATCACAAGCTCTGATACCACTTGTTGATCCCAGTTGAGCAAAAGATCCTTTATAGAAACTTACTTAACAAAGACTTATTAAATATTACGCGGAATTTAATATTTAATCTTAAGAAGAAAAATAATAAACACTCAACACCTCAATATTATTATTAATACAATACTCTAACCAAGATTAGGTTTTACAACCTTGAAGTGTAACGACCTTAGATATAGCAAAACACACGTGATATCTAATCTAACCTAGGACCTCCTTTTATAGGCTAAGGAGTCCTTACATAATACAATACGTAACCTACAAGATAAATATCTTTTCCATATTTATCTAATACAAAATATTAAACCGACTATACAAAACTAGCAAAGTGTTTACAATACAATAGCAAGTGGTTCTATTTTACTACTAGTCGCGGTTTAACTTCAAAGAAGAATTCATTCTTCCGCGCTGGTTTCCTCAACTCTATCCGTGGTTCCAACACTTAGAATAATTCCGCTCGAGGAACCCAAAACCCAATGTAATGGTCTTTAAAAGGGCAACAACATAATAGCACGCTATTTTCACTAATTAATGAAACACTTACAATGTTGCCAAATCTAGTGGAATATGGTGTATTATCGAATAAGACATTATTGTAACGTTGTCTAATTCAATGGGAGTTACAAGATTTATTATCTTGGTAGTAACTCAAGATTATTTCTAGATTTTCTTGAAATAATACATTACGTTAAAAAATGTAGACATTCGTATTCTCAAGGATAGTCATGAACGTTTCCTTGATAAATTAAGTTCTCCTACATCTACTTGTAATACTTATATATCTATGACACTATCATATTGCTCACATAAACAAACGAATGTCATGGTGTTTATCTACTATATGATGTTGTTCTATGCACAAGTGGGAGAAGTATTTATTGTGTGCAAAGGAACAACACATACAAATATGATTAATGGATTCTCTTGATCGTAAGGTAAGAGATTAACATTCTAATAAGATTGTCTTGTTTAATGAATATGTGTCAAGATTATAGCATAGAATACTTTTATGTCTTATGTCATTCAAATTATAGAAACACTTGAAGTTACATTTTACGTTAAGTGAGATCTTGACTAGATTGTAATCTCAAGGTAAATCTCCACTTGTCGTGGATCAAGTGGATGCTTTTTCGCTTTAAGTTGGACACTTCAAGGATGACATAATTAAAATAAAGTAATCTAATGCTACTTTAAATATTTGTGTATTCTGGAATGACATAAATAGTTTATTAACTTGAAAATTAATTGAAACCATGGCGTGGTGTTCATAATAACTTTAAATTATACATGGTTATGTGTTTCTGTATAAACTCACAAACATGAAGTATTTTAAAGACTTATAACATAAAGTAAGTTATTATAAATGTTATGTCGTTTGACTTGGTCAAAGAATACTTATGTTATAAAACATGCAATTGGCTTAAATATTCTATTATACCATTAAGTTGACTTAGTTGGTAAATAGGTAGGCCAAAAGGAATAAGTTTATATTACATATTGTTAGATTGTCTTACAATATTAATTCGATGAAATATCGTATGTATATGGTATGTTCAGTTAGAAGAATCAAACTTTTGTCATATTGTTTGATTCAAGATAAGTATATTTTCTTTTCTTCCGAAAGTTATCAAGATTAGAAATTTGAGTATTGATTGGATATACTTAATAAAACTCAAAACCTAGAAGATTAATTAGACACCATTTTAGTATGAAATGTGATGAATCACATTGAGTCTTATATTGAAGTTCTGATTTGTTAAAACTACTTATGGAGTAGGTTATTAACAAAAAAGATTTACGAACTGTCAATGTGTTTTGTAATATCCCAAAAGAAAACAATTTAGTGTTGTTCTACTTGCTAAAGTATTTATATTTGTGTATCTTGAAGAGATTAAATTACAATTAAAAAACACATAATCTTCTAAAATACACTAGTAAATATCATGATGAGGTCAAATATGATAGACCTCAAGATGGTGGAATTCTAATTCATAGATCCGCAAGGATATCTCGATATTTGATATGATGAGAAATATGAATTATGTGATCATGGTAAACCCGTTAATCATAATGATATATTACCTAATATTGAATTGTGGTAAATTATTCATACTATGAATGTTAAGATGTCATCCATAAAGATAATCAACTTTGAAAACTTGGTTTATCTTAATAAAGATGAGTTTCTTCAAAGGAAGGAAAACCCTAGTGGTTTAAATCATTGTGTATAAATCATATGGATAATATTGTACATGTGTTTAATGCATGACTTGTGACAAGATTATTAATCACACTTAAGCAATTAACTATAATTGAATATTCTTTGCTAGACACATTAAATATATAAAGAGATATTTGTCATACTTATTTTCATTGATATGAAAAATGACAATGGAATATTAAAACTCTTTCTTGTGTGATTGCTTTTGCGAGGACGATAAGTAATACAAAGGAGTTTTATGAATTCATATAATCTTTAGAAATGTACAAACTGCAATGATCCATGAATGGATATATGCATGCATCTAGGAGATGATTCTTATGTTTAATTAATAAATCCTAGTTTTGGTTTAAAATTAAAATAAGATAATTTCTAAGTAGTCCTGAAAGCTAGTGGGAGTATTATGTTTATTTTCTTTAAATCTTATATGTTGTGGGTAGTAACATTCCATCTAAGCTAAATGTTAAGTTTTAGTTTGGAATGGAACTTCACTTGAAAGGTTTTGAAAATAAGACAAACAACCTTGGAATATATGTTTATTATTAATAAACATGTGCGGTAAATAAATGAGTCTAATAGAACATGATATATCATTTGGAAAATGGATATGTAGAACGTGAATGAAATCTTTGTTTGACACAAGGATTTTTCATGTACATCATGTTATTGTTGTATCATGCTTGAAGGCAAGATGATTTGACAACATTGATATCTAATGAAGTTATTAGATAACTAAGTGTAATGAATATTATAATGGAATATGTTTGAATTTGGAATTACATTCTTCAGCCTGGAGTTGCTCTCAAAATTTTATGGATGAGCAATACAGCAATTGTTGCATAATTGTCATAGCCAACAAACTTGAAAGTTTGGAAGGTATCAAACATTACATTATAGATATTGTAGTTTACGGAGATTATTTTAAAGAGCATATTGTTGTTTGTATATAATGATGCTGGTTTAATTGAGATGACACTCAATACTAGTCATGGGAGAATTTCATCCTTGTAAATGGCCATGTGAACTAGTTGTGCTCAACTAAGAGCATAGTTGCATTATACAATAAAGAATAAGAATACTTTAAACTTTAAAATGTTTGAAAGTTTGATTGTCATAAATTGGTGGTTGAGGATGTCACGACTTTATGAAATAATATGTGGCAATATCAAGATATTTTGAATGCACACATACAAGAACTTCACTAGTTGAATTTTGAAATAAGTATTCTCAAAATTCGATAGATCAAAGTTAGTTGAAATTATGCCTTGTCAACAAGTATGATTGTCATTACTTGAGGCATAATTCATTAACAAGTATTATCATGCATTGATCTATTTAATATGTGGATAAGGGATGTTATGAACAAATATTATTTAAATGGAATAAAATATTGGTTATGTTTATTTTTCTTTTTTAATATTATATCCTATATTTTCATGTTTAATCATGGAATAACTTATGTTATTCTAAAAGCCCGTTGTCGATCAATGATGTGAGAATGTCATTGAATTAAGACAAACTGAGTTTTGGTAGAATATATTTTAAGTATATTGATGCGGGACATGCCAAATTCACATGATACTCAATGAATTGAATATAGATGTATCCCAACTTAACATGATTGTACTTTATGGATATTTGTCATTAAGTAGATCATGTATATTTATCCTCGACTTGAGATACCGAATAACTCATATGAATGTAGTGCACTTGTGTGAAATAGTCTAACGCTATCCGTAAAAGGTGGTTATAAGGGCTATTTTCGTAAGTGTTGCAAAGTTCATGAGTTTTGCTTGTAGTCAAGAGAATTTGCTCCTTTGAATTTGTTTCAAAGCATAATACTCGCTTGGGCCCTCGTAGGATTGGCAAGATGTTTGTAAGGCCTTACCCAAGATCTATTTGGAATACGCTCGATGATTTGGCAATCTTGTTCAATCGATATACCGAGAACAAAATATTAACTTGTGAAATGACTCGATCCATATTCACAGCTAATGAAGTATTAGAAGTAAAGGATAAGTATTAATGATGAATCATTAAAATGGTTTTTCCAGGAAACCACACTCGGTTCGATCCGGGGCATTGGCGCAGTTAAGCTAGACTAAAACAATGTCATTACTATATTAAGTAATATCCAAGTGGGAGTCGAAAGGTTTATGGATATTTTAATATGCGATGACCGGACTTGTACTGAGACTTCGGATTGCACACATTACGTATGAGAATTAATGTTTAGAATAATTAATATATAAATGTTATTATTAATTATTTAGTCACGAAATAAACACTTAACGAATGTTAATATTTAACGCGCTTGGACTAACGGTCGTTAAATGTAACATTAAAGGACTAAAGATGAAAATAGTGGATGAGAAGGATCTAGAACCCTTTGGGTGTCCTAGGCTGGTCGTGGGTTTCAAAAGCCCAGGGGATCCCTAACTTGGTCACCAAGTTTAGATGTGTATAAATATAAACCCCTTGTATTCATTAAATCTAATCTTGGATCACCAAAGAACCCTAACTTCTTCTCCTCTCCTCTTCTCCTGTTCCTTGGCCGATCGTGTACCCTCCCTCCCCAAGGGATTCGATTTTCCAACTACAAGAAACAAGTGTTTGGTTTATTTGTGATTCAAGAACCTAGCTTTTCACATTAACTCGATATTAGTACGTGTGTACAAGAACGAAGAACAAATACATTTGTGTTTGTAGGTAATCTTGGTATTCGACAATTAAGGGGTCAAAAATTATAAACCCTAATTTTAGGGTTTAGGGTTTGTTCATTGTTTTTGATATCGTGTGTTCTTGATTTGCTAAAAGGTACGCATGTTCTTTTAATTCGTTAATTAATTTACAAGTATTATTCCTATTACTCACGCATGCTTTGATGATGTTTATGTGTTTAATTTAACTAGTAGGTACCCGCAAGCAAATGATGGGGTACCATACAATTAAAATATTCAATGAATTTTTTAGTTATATATTTTACAATACAATAGATATACGGATGACTAAAAATTTAGTTTTGAACAATTTTAGGCAATAACAAAATTTTTCATATAAAACCGTAGATTATCCACGTGATGTTGTGACAATACCGAGTTGGTAGCGCTTATATTGTAAAGGTATGAGGTAAAATAGTTGACAATTACCCGTATCGTAAGTTATCATTAAATAATAACACCATAACGAATTTTAAAAACACTTACATTATACTAAGAAAATTTAGTTTTAAAAACAATGTTTGTTAAATTTGTCCCACATAGATGGATGATACAAGTAAAGATTACTTATAAAGATAAAGAAAAATAAATATTCAAGAAATCATGTGAGTTACTTTAAAGAGTATAATTATTATTATATCGATATATATAATTAGCACTTAGCACTTTGCACCTTTGCATCATTTTCTTTGAAACAATCGTCCGATTTTTATAAAACAAAGTTTTTAGTTTTACGGTAAGTTTTATTAAAAAATTTAAAAGGCGATATGTTGATTCTATGACTCTCATGATTTAATAATATTTTTGAACACTTTAATTTAGTATGCATTTTTAAACCTATTCATTTAATAATATCGCTGAACGACTTTTATGGGCTAGCCAAACCGGTGGTGATCTCGGTCCTATTGAACCCGTTGGTCCGATCCATTTTTAAAAACATATGTACCATCAACTTGTTTACATATAAATTGTATGAAGATTAATGTGTTTTATTAGTTTGTACAATATGTACAAGAACAAGTATTTTTCATATTAGGGGTGTTTTAAAAATAACATTTATTATGTATTTAATGTTATAGACGTTTTTTTTCTTATATTAAATTACTTTGTATTTTTTTTTAAACATGTCTACGAAAAGTGCTTTAAAGTGTTATAACAAATGCTATTATTAAAATTTGCTATTATAACAAGTGCTGAATCTTATTTTTTAAGCCTTCTTTTTTAAGAATGTCTCAAATGCTTTATAATATGGTATAGATTGTTATGATAAGGAAAACCCTACATAGTACACTTCCGTATATACTCTTTGTCCATCAAGATCCGTCTAGATCGACCTTGACGACGCCAAGCAACTGATAAACAAATTAAATAGAATACAGTTTAATATTACAATACACATAGTTTTATTATCATTCACCACGTTATAACTATTAGTAACGGGAATAGGTGATACATATAACAAAGAGTAACATGCATGATCGTTGCTTGGGAGAAAAGCAAAAATAAACATTTTACGTACGTTATGACCGACGTATATATTATGTGGTCTTAGGTCATTAAATAAAACTATTTGAAGAACCAGTAAACACCTTTTTTATTGTCATCTTGTTCGACATAGATGCACTCCATGGCGTCTCTCCACAATGCCTTTAGAAGCGGAGTATTGTCATACTTGTAGTATTCACCTAACATAGGCTTCACAGCCTCTTGAGCCTCCATTGCATGATAATGTGGTAGGCTTGGGAACAAATGGTGAACCACGTGAGTTCGATTCACATCATGGAAAGCCCAATTAAATGCCCCAAAATCCCTATCGACGGTTGCTAAAGCACCTCTTAGCCAATCCCACTCGGTTGAGTCGTAGTGCGAGTGATGGGTGAGTGTGGTTTAGGTAAGTCAAGATGACAATAAACAACTCATCCCAAACAAAGGAATTCCAAACATGAAAACTGTTGATTGAACACCTTGTGTCATGGCATGGTGGTACAAAGCATACATAACCGCGATTATTCCAACATCTGAAAGCACAACCTGAGCACGCTGACGGTCGTTAAAGATAGCACTTTGTGGCAAGAAGTGATTTACAAACTTTCCATAGTCACGACCGAACGTGTTAAAGAGCAAGTACAAGGGTAAGCCAAGGGTGACCATTAAGAAAAGACGTAAAATTGCCTGCTCCGTTGTTTAAAAATTCTGTGAATAAAGTATCAGATTTTCGTTTTGGGACGTGCACTCGAACTCAATTGAGCTTGTGGGCGTGGTGGCGTGCGTGGCTATACTTAAACGAAAAGTATGGGGTCATGGTAACTGTATGGACGAGGAAACCAACTGCATCATCGATCCACTGGTACTGCTAAAAGCATGATGACCGCAATCATGGCCAAGGACCCATAAGCGCACAAGCATAACACTTTGAGCAACCCAGTATAGTGGCCATGCGACATATGTGAGGGTTTGAGGGAGCAAAGGGATGTAATTATTTGATGCAATATAGTACAAGCTATAGATTAAAATGAGATCATAAATAAGAGATCCAAAAGAGCGAATAAGGGCGTTTAAAGCAGTGTGGCGGTATGGTTTTCTTTAGATCCCCGATCCCGAAAGGAGGTTTTGAAACGGGAACTCGTTTGAGTACGTCTTTTCTAGTTTGAAACGTTCATTTGTCCTCCAGCTCCCATGGCAGGCCGGTTAATCAAAGATGGCCGGTATTGAGTATTACATAAGATATGGCTTGATTTAAATAGTGGAAGTTGGCTTTCATGAATAATATTGCCCACATGCAAAGACATGTTTATTATTTATATATGTATTGATGTTTACGTGAGCAATTTTTTTAAAATGAGACAGTGAAGAAAGGTATTATAGTGAGATAGTACTGTAAGCACAATACCAAGATGTCACTTGAAAATTGAATGATCAAAATAAAATGCATATTTTAGTAAATTCAGAAGTGTTATTCATTGTCTTTCAAAAACTGTCCTCTACAATATACCTATTATGACGACCTGAAACTGCCACCTTCCTCGTGTCGCGCATCATGCCTCTGTCAACCTTGTGTCTGTCTTCGAGTTTCAGTTAATTGACGTGAATGACACTAACCAGCGATATATGATGCTACAAAAAATGTATGGCTACTGTATTTTTTGTAAGTTAGCATGTTTAATAGATGTGTATCAATTAGTATGGCTGTTAGGGTGCATAGTACCAACGCTAAATAACAATTAGGGGTGTCAGTAGGGTCGGGTTGACCCGACCCGAACCGATAAGGCTTATCAGGTCAGGTCAAATCGGGTTTAAAAATTTTGTTGGGTTGTTTTGACCTGAACATGATAACCCGATAGTGTTATCTGGCGGGTTAAGGTTAAATAAATAAGGCTATCGGGTCAACCCGATAAGTCCGACAATCACTTTTTGATTTTTTAGTTATTACTTTTGAAGCCTAATGTCTAATGTCTCTAGTATGTTGAGTATCAATTTTCTATGGATAAAACCTTGGTTACCCATTTCATCATTACAGAACCTGTGTAAATTCTTCCTCCTAACAAATTCCATTCTTCTACTAAACCTTCAAAAATCAATCGGATCATTATCACCTCTTAGTTTTCCATACTTTTCCCTCACAACTCACAAAATCATCGGTGTCTTCATCGTATACAACATTGTTTGCTAACAATAAGTTGTTTTCATAGTGTTAATTCACTACAATTAGTAAACATTAACTTGGCACTTTTAAATTGTTTACTTAGCCAATAAGTTGTTACTACAAGCATAAAATTGTTGACTTAATCCATAACTTCATATATTAATACATTTAATACATTCAATACAACAACATTTAAGCACATTGTTATAACTTACAAATTGGTGTTTTTAACCCGACAACTCGAATCACCCTGATCTGACAAACCCAACAATCCCGATAACACCCCTAATAACAATGGTTGTTTACCTTGAGTAGGGTAGTGATATTTACACAGACCCATTAACTTGGTACACACATATTTAAAAGGAATTGACAATCATGCCCCTTACATTAGTTTACCAACTACCATTTTCTCCATTCTCACAGTTCCTTTAACACTCATCTCAACAACAACCTTACTTCCCCGCACTAATGGGCGAACACACATACTTACTGCACAAACATATTGAACCGATTTGTTTCCACTTGTTGAACACTGCAATCACCACCTAGGCAAACACCCATCCCTCAAATCCTTCATAAATTCCACCATGGATGAAATGCAATAAACTTTTGCATAATCGGATAAATAAGCCGCAATTCACTCTAGTACTGACTCGAGTTCTTTGTTCTCATACAAAAGAGAAATGAGGAAATAGCGAGGTTTACTTATGGCAGATGGCCGGTAGTGTGCCTGCTAGTGGTGGCTCAAGGATAAAGCTACTAAAGTCATCGCTTTAGGCCCTCTGAATATATAAGGTTCCCGATTTTCTAATTCCCTTTATGAATATATAGTCGGTCACATATTTTTTTGGGCATCATATTGAGATGTTGATATATAAAGGCTCAGACACTAAAACCGCTAAAACTATTAAAGATGTTTGCTTAATTTTTGTTTATTTATAAATCCATACCACTAAGTTCTTATTTGAGATCAAGAGACACGACCATGTCCATCTTTTTATTATTACAAAATAATGAATTAAGCTCATTTAACGCTACAAGTTCTAATGACTTTTAGCTGGTATTGCAAATAAATTAAACGTTTCAAGAATCACTCATGAACAATGTTTTAATGAACAAACAAGAATAACCTGTTTTTCAACGAACAAACATGAACACTAATTTCCATTTGTTTAAGTGTTCATATTAATTCATTTGTTCGGTTAACCAAAATAACGAACACGAGCAAATCTTGTTGGTGTTGGTTCAGCTTCTTTAGCCCTACTTACATATTATCATAAAATGAAGTTTGCTTTTTTCTTTTCTTATATTATTTTCTCATCTTAAATAAGATATTAGATTCTCATGGTTTTCTTGGTTTGATGATTCTTAGGATTTGAAAATCCATTTAGACGAGTTGGTCACCCAAGTTTAGTCTAGCATATGTTAGCTCGTAGACTTAGTTATATTTATTAGTTAGTTAGTTAGTTAAGCAACACCTCGAGGACGGACGGTTTTACCCATCGATACCTTGTGGAAAACTGAAGGGGGTTGAATAGTTTTACCGATTAAAACTGCTTTAATCTATTTAGATCGACTTATGTCAATCTATTTGATGTGTGTTTAGATGTTGATAGATAAGCATATAAATAAGTAATGCAAAGATAAAGAGTAAGAAATACAAAACACGACGCAAGTATTTATAGTGGTTCGCCACAAGGACACCTTCCTTGCCCTACTCCACCCCCGAGTCACATACTCGAGAGTTCGTAAGCACTACACAACACAAGCTCCTCGTATGGAGAAGCCTTCACAACGCCGCCACTCTTTATCCCCGCATAAGGTCGACACCGGTTCTTCCACGGTAGAACCAAACCTATCATAACGCCGCCTACACTTTATCCTAAGACAAGGCTAGATACCGAGTTCCATTACAAAGGAGGAACTACCACCCAAAGACTACACAACACCTATCCCAAAGGAGACATACCCTTATAATAACATCATAAGGATCTCACTATCCTTGACCCAAATTAATCTATCTTGTACATCGATGCACCATATCAAATGTACACCCTAGGCACTTTTCACTAATGCCTTTGACACCACCCTTCGCACCCTTCACTAATGCCTTTACACGACCCCCACCTTTCATTAATGCCTTCGACTCGACCCATTTGACATCTTTTCTCGATACGCTGCACAACGCGTGTTCGGGGTCAAAGGAACTTCCTTTCTTCGAAAAGTTTTTCAACACCCTAGGCAAGGAACCTAATCGTTGTAGTGTAGTATTAGGGTAAGCCTCGGTATTAATATCGTTTCTATGGGAATAGGAATGCTAGTGAGAAGTTACTACGCTAAGGTTGAGGTTGAGGAAGATTATTTTTTATCTTTTATATTTTTAGAAAATTGAAATTACGAATCTCGGGTATTGGATTTGGGGTTGGTATTTCACCGATTACTCTACTATTATCTATTCTAATTAACTAAGCTAAGGGGTAGTCTATGTCTAATTGATGTGTGCTCGTATGATGATTAAAGATGTGTTTACCTAGATGCTATTACTTCCTAGTTATCTCCTATTGATGGTTGAATTGTCATGTCCTTATTCTTAACGCGTTATGTCTTCTAAGGTCGTAGGGTATGTTTTTTTTCCCTAACTCTTTGAGACTACCTTAAGGTTATTGCCTACGAAATGTCTAGGATTCATAAACTAACTCTAAGGTTATCTTTGGATGTTTAGCCTACAATAACTTTAGGTGATTATAAACTAATGTTCACAAAGATTACTCAAGCATTAAAAATACAACGAATGACCTATCGCAATCCTAGGTCAATTACAATTAAGGTAAGAGACAACCAATCAATATTCAATACCTACGTTTCATAGATCTAAGCAAACACACAAGTAAATTAGCCGGACATGGAAAACATGCAAGCATACACACATAAAATTGAAGACATAATTGAATCAATGAAGTAAATTACTTATCTTGTTGTAAAATAGGTGAGAACCCTAAGATATCGCCAAGACAACCAAAATTCGGTTTTAGGTTTTACCGTGACAACTCGTAATTTCGTGTCATTTTACAAACTTTATAAAAAAATATACTATTCATCTCGAATTTACTATTCATCATTTTACTATTCATCGTTTTTGAAGTCGATTTGATATTCTGAGAACGTATTTCAAAATTTACTATTCATGAAACACTATTCATTCCCGGAGAAAATCACTATTCATGCTTCACTATTCATCATTATTCGTAAACTAGGTTTACGAGTTTCAAATTGCAGAACCGTAAGGGGTTTAGCTGCGAATTCATGAAAATCATCGAGACATTTCATATAGACTAGATTTAGTCTACATATCATTGGTAACATCATCGTCATATTAGTTCATGCATGGGTTTGCATTTTTCATTAAACGTATAATTTCCTATTAAATAAACGCTATAGCGTAATCATTTATTTTGAATATTTGATCCGACACTTTCAAAAATTATCCTGATATATTTTTATACTAATATTAAGTGTATAAAAATTATATTATTAGTTTACCCAATGTTTTAAATTTATTTTGTATATAAATTGTTATGTATATATATTTACGACGGTTTTCGTAAATACTACTTGATAATTATTATTTCACTCAATTCTTGTAAGAAATGTATTTTTATAATTTTTACGACTTCGATATATTTTATTTTGTTCCGTTAAAATTGATTTCTAGCCAACGCTACACTAAATAATTACTTTACATATCAAATACATAATATATTTACACATTTACACATGTACTCATAAAAATATACCACCCTTATCCTCATTTTGCCATTGTTTAATTAAATACACTTAGTCACCATCTTTTATAAAAAATCTTGACTTAATAAAAGACACATACACATATTGAGTAGATATTTTGTTGTTACAAGAAGTATTATAATCAAAACACATAGTTTCACACTTAGCAAATGTGTAAAATAAATCAAACACTCTCCATCTTCATCACCATATTCAGCCAAGGAAGAAAAAAAAAAGGGAAGAAGCACAAGTTTTTGCAAGATCAAGCAAATTTATAACTCTAGTATACTTTCTTTTAAGGGTTTTGAAATAAAAATCTAGAGTATTTAGGAAAAACCTTGTTCCATAAACCTCATCATCATACTAGTAAGCACTTCATGATCATTTTTAATCTTTCATATTCTTATTTAAGTTATTTTTATCATGCTTGAAAGAAAACATGCAAGTTATATGAGTATCTATACCACTTTTAATATTTTTAGTACTTATAATTAGTATATACCATCCCCTATAATTAATCCCTTGAAACATATAATTTTTATGATGTTTAGGAACCCATGACACCCTAAGAAGGTGTATGGTGTTGGTGTAGTAACTCCCGCAATGTGGTAAGATAATCAATTCAAGCAGAAACAAGCAACAGTCGTCAGAAACAAATACCACTAGCGGATACCGGATATCACTTGAATCGTGTGATCACTTTCCAAAGTAAACTATTCGACCCTAATGCCCGGGTTACACGAATATCTACTGGGATAAGACCAAATGCGCTTATAGAATTAGGCACAATTCAATAACCCTTTCGCTTATAAGTGTTAATCGCTTTCGTATGTCCTTCATGCATAATCGATCTCCTATATATAGGAGGTTACCTTAGCTAGTCAAATGGAATTATGAGTATTAATCGCCTATTAATAGCCTCATAGTTATCCCCATTATAGCAAATGGTTACATGACCAATTAAACGCGGTCATTAAGTAGTTGAAACCGCCACTTGAATAGGTCAAAGCCGCATAAAGCAAAGACTTTCATTAGTACTTTCATAGCACCAAGAAGGATACACTACATCGCTGGAAACACCGCCTGTGGAACACCGATTCAAAGGAAACCACAAGCTTCATGGAAACCACAAGCTTCAAAGTGGAAACCACAAGCAGCTTTTGACTAGCACTATCTATACAAACCACTATTGAGTCGTGGTGTTCATGGAACTTATGGGTGTACACTGCACCTCCCAACCCATTACAAGGTATGAACTAATCCCACAAGTGCACTAAATTTTCCAACAATCCTCCCAAATTTAGTTCTCCTTTGCATGAAAAATAAACATCAAGCAAAACATGTTCATAAACGAAAATGTCTTGAGGATTGAATTTCCATCTTAGTAAATTACACGCTCAATATTCGAGAATCGTGGTGTTCTAAGAATTGAACCTTCAACCCATTTGAATACCAAGATAAAATACACACAAGTTTTCAAACACTTAAAAGCTCCCGACACCATACAAGCCATGTGTCCATATCCAAATTCATAAATGTTGTAAAAGCTAAAGTCCAAAGCTTCCTCAAGTGGCAAAACTTCAACATTTACATAGGTGGTTCCTCTTATTCATGCTCCTCGCCAAGCATTTTTCAAAGAAAAATTAACCATTAAGAAGTAAAGACTTCATCCTCCTTTCAAGAGTTCCGAGCACAACCTTGGGATGTAAATAAAACATGTGCTCCAATCCACCGAATGTTCGCCATTTTCCACATTGAACTCAGCTCCAAGTTTCCTCAGAGGAGTTGAATGTCCTAGCATTTAGTGACTAAGTTGGACTTAAACCCATCCCTTTAGCGACTTTATAACCAAGTCTCTAGCCGCACCCTTCGTCAAGTGATCGCCTAAGTTCTGCTTGAGATCTCACAAACTCTATAGATACCACCCCATTCATGATAAGGTCACGAATCATGCTATGTCTTACACCCAAGTGTCTAGACTTACCATTGTACATCCGGCTATAAGCCTTAGCTAATGTAGTTGCACTATCACACCGGATAGAAATAGGTGCTATAGGTTTAGCCACAATGGAATCTCAAGAAGCAAGTTTTTCAACCATTCGCCTTCTTTACCAAAGAATAAAGCCACAAATTCGATTCCATTGTTGAACTGGTGATACAAGTTTGCTTCTTGGATGCCCAAGAAATTGCACCTCCACCAAGAAGGAATACCCACCACCGGTAGACTAATTGTCTTCGCAAGTTATCGATCCAACTTGCATCGTTGTAACCTTCCAACATCAAGGATAACCAAGATATGAGAGACTATAATCCATAGTTCTCTTCAAATACTTCAAGACTTCATGAATGCCTTGCGATGATGAGCACTAGGATTACTAGTATACCGCTCAATTTTCCCACCGCAAAACCAATATCGTGCCTTGTACAAGTCATGGCATACATCGCAACCAATTACCATAGAATACTCAAGTTGAGATACACCTTTGCCATTATTAGGCATCGCCTCACAAGTATCCATAGGTGTACTCACAGAGTACAATCAAAGTGATTGAATTTCCTCAACACCTTCTCAATTAAGTGAGACCGAGATAGAAATTCTTTACTTTCATGTTTAATCCTTATACCAAGGATAACATCACCTCCCTATGTCCTTTATGGATAACCTTGATAACAAAATTCCTTTGTCGTCAACTCGATTTTGGTCACAAAAGATCAAGATGTCATCAACATATAGACAAATGATGACTCCTTTACCGATTTATCAAATTTGCTATATACACATTTGTCGCCTTGGTTAAGAACATAACCACTAGACAAAACCACTTCATCAAATTTTGATGCTATTGTTTAGGTGCCCGCTAAGTCCATAGAGACTTAATCACTTTACACACCTTGTTTTCATTGCCGTGCAAGATGAAGCCGCGAGGTTGGTTCTTGTAAACCTCCTCATCCAATTCACCATTTAAGAAAGTCGTTTTCACATCCATCCGATGAATAACCGATTGTGAATAGATGCCAAAGCAATCGCTAGCCTTATGGTATCGACACGAGCCAGGGCATAAGTATCAAAGTAGTCTATCCCCACTTTTGTTTAAAGCCCCGAATAACTAGTCTAGCCTTGAACTTTTCAATAGTTCCATCTACCTTCATTTTCCTTTTGAAAATCCATTTGCAACCCAAAGGTTTGCAACTGTGTGGTAGATCAACCAACACCCAAGTGTTGTTCCCCATGATGGAATCCATCTCATCTTTGATTGCTTCTTTCCGTAAAGCAATATCCTCGGGACTTCATTGCTTCTTCAAATGTCTTGGGATCATCCTCAACAATGAAGCAATAGGAGTATTGGTTTGAGACCTCATCCTTGTTCCTTCAACTAAGTATAGTTGAAACTCGTGTCCAAATGACTTTGGAGTTCTCACCCTTTTGCTCTTCCCGAGCACGTGTTCAGTTGTTGAACCACAACTTCATCGTGGACCACCGATGGTTCATCATCGAGGACCTCGATACACCAAAGGTCATGAGTTCCATTAGGAATCCTCCGACTTGGTCTAGGGACCGATGAGAATCTATTCTCATCAAAGTCCGCATCCCTTGATTCAATTATTGAGGTACCATTTTGAGGGTCGTTTAAGCCCTTATTTGATCACTTTGTATCCGTTATTGCTTAATTTCGCTCCTTTTCACTTTTAGGTCTCTTGAAGGCAAAATGTTGGAATGGCACTTATTTGGACGAAAAGGCGCGAATATATACGAAGAAAATGGCCAAAGTCAAGAATCGAGCCACTCAAAGTCATTGAATGTAAGGGAGACGGCGTCGGTGTTAATCGCGACGCCGTCGATCACTTTTGTGACGACCAAGAGCCAAATTGCTCATTTACAAGTGACGACGCCGGCTTTAAAAGAGTAGGCGTCGCAACTCGACGGCCTAGATGCGACCCGACGACGCCGGTCAAGAGGACGGCCACGGACATAAGGTGACGCCGCCGCAAGGTTAACGTGCCAAGACGAAACCCTAATGACGGCGACACGACGCGGCCACGAAACATAAGGTGACGCCGTCGATATGTAATCTTATATATAGAATCCGAATTTTTCGCTTTTAGAGAGTCTTTTGGAGTGAAAACCTAAAACCGAACCTAAGGTGTCTTGTACAAGATTTTAGGGTTTTAAACCCTATCTTACATCAAGATAAGTATTTACTTCATTAATTCAATTATGTCTTTGATTATTTGTGTGTATGCTTGCATGTTCTCCATGTCCGCTAATTTATTTGTGTGTTTGCTTAGGAAGTATGAAACTTAATTATTGAATATTGATTGGTTGTTTCTTATCTTAGTTGATTAATGATCTAGTAATGCGATAGGTCATTCGTTGTGTACTTAATGCTTGATTCATCTTTGTGAACCTTAGAATATGATTACCCGAGTAGTTGTAGGCTAAATTATCCAAAGAGTGCCTTAGAGTAAGAGTTTATCATCCCTAGTGGGTTTTGTAGACGAGACCCTTTGGTAAGTTCAAAGAGTTAGGAGAAACGATACCCTACAACTTTAGACACACAACGCAACTAAGAATAAGGACGTGACAACTCAACCATCAATAGGAGATAATTAAGGAGTAGTATAACCTAAGTAAACACATCTTTAAACTATCATACGAGCACACATTAATTAGACATAGACTCCCACAACCTTAGTTTAGATAATTAGATAATAGTAGAGTAATCGGTAGAAATACCAACCCCCAAATCCAATACCCGAGATTCGTACCTTTCCATTTCATAAAATATAAAAATACAAAAATAATCTTCCTCAACCTTAACCTTAGCGTAGTAACTTCTTACTAGCATTCCTATTCCCTAGAGAACGATATCAATACCCGTGGCTTACCCTAATTACTACACTACAACGATTAGGTTCATCGCCTAGGTGTTATAAAACTTGCTCAAGAAAAGGAAGTTTCCTTGACCCCGAACGACGCGTGTAGCGTTATCAAGTTTTTGGCGCCACGCCGGGAATAGAATAGCTAGTTAGTAGTCCACCTCGCTTAGGTTCTTTGCTTGATTCCTATCAAGTAAATTTTTCTCATTTTTAGCTTTCTTAGTCTATCCCCCTTCTTCGTGACCTTTGTTCGTAACACCCATCACTTTTCATCATGGAGGATGATAACCAACCACCACTCATCAACCCACCACCAAATGACCCGCCAAGAGCCCGTACTCTTGGTGAATACTCAAGACCAAGCCACCTAGGCTATAGGAACACCATTGAGCTTCCCGACCAAGCCCAAACTACGGCCCTGCGATCCGACACCATCCGGTTGGTGCAAAACGGATGTGCATTCCATGGACTTCGTTCAAGATCCAAATCAAGATCCGAGGGATTTCTCAAAATTGTCGATTCCATCGACCTTGATGCTACTACTCGGAGACCACGCTACCGCCTCTTCCAATTCTCTCTACGGGACCAAGCTAGTAATTGGCTTGAGCGACTTCCCACCGGCTCCATCTCAAGTTGGGATGATCTTACCTCTCGCCTTGCTCAATTTTTCCCACCGGGAGAACCACTAAGCTTAGGAATGACATCTTGATGTTCCAACAACGCCAAGGTGAATCTCTCTACGAAGCATGGACCCGATTCAAGGACTTACTTCATAAAGTCCTCATCACGGCATTGATCTTTGGCTCCAAGTCCAAATCTTTATGATCATGTCAACTTCCCCACTAAGCGATCCATTGACCAAGCGGCCGGTGGAAAACTTAGTGATCTCACCGCGAAGAATCATGGGGTATAATAGAGGACCTTGCCCTCACGATAACGAAAGTTGGGACGACCCCGTGAGCTACCTAAAACCGTTAAGGCGATCTCCTTGCCTTCCATCAACTCACAACCTTCCGATCATAGGATGATCGAACTTGAAGATCAAGTTAGCTTCCTCATGAGTTCTTACGAAAATCCTAAGTCTTCATACCATGTGAACAAAGTTTCTTCCTCGCGCGAGCCGCTTTATGATCCTCATAACACGCGCAATAGCACCCGATCCCCGAACATGCTTCCGCTGACTACGCATCCGCAGATTAATGGAACGGGAGGAAGATTCCTACAATACCCGGACCTAGGAATTTCAATGAAACCCGTGAGGCATGGAAAACAAGCCCGACTTCTACGGGGACAAACCAAAGAATTCACCTCCAATGATTTCTCATGGCCCCACCTAACGGTCCTAACCAACAAAACGTCAAGGATGTTGCAAAACCTAGTTGCATCCCAAGAAACCCAAATGGCTAAGCTCTCGACCGCTTTAACCATCAACAAGCCGAGATGGATAGGAAAATAGACAACCTTTGAAAGCCATAACTAATAGTGATAAGAAGGTTAGTGCTATCTCAACTCCCGAGCCTTCGTGTATAGAGATTAAGGATCCAAGCAAGCTAACTAAGCACGCCCAATTCACAATACCATCGCCTTAGTGAAACCGGATAGAACAGATGACTAAGAGGACCATACACTTGTGGATGATGAAACACCCGAGGAAGTAGATGAAGTAGACATTGACTATTTCAACAAATTTCCTACGGAAAAGAACTATCCCGCCACCCTCACTTAGTGCGTGACCTCCGTCACATGTATGTTAGAAAAGTCCTAGAATCAAGTTTGGGAACCCTTGGAATCTTAACATACCATGTTGCATAGGACACCTTTTGTGGCAAAGGCCTACATTGATCGCAAATCCCCAATTAACATAATGACTAGCACCTACTACAATTGGATAATGAAGAAGCCTATCCCAACTAGGCAAGACCCCGATAATCCTAGTGATAAGTGCAATTTTCTCGGAGAGTTAAGGGATTGCCCGCTCATGTAGGTAGTTTCACGCCCCTCACGGACTTCATAATTGTGGATGATATTAGCACGCCATTGACCCTAGCTTGTCCCACGCTCTTCTAGGAAAACCTTTCATAGAAAGCACCGGATGACCTATAACCCTCGTTAGGAATAGTGCGATTCAAGGATGAGACCGACGACATAGCTTACCAAATGCCGCTTAAGATTGAGAAGTTTTCATCATTCTCTAATGATGAAAAGGAACTTAAACTGTCGGTCTATTACAGAATGATGAGGATAGGAAAGGGAGTAGATTATGTTATGGCTAAGATTTTCGGGTTCTATAAAGATTGTTTGAATTTAGGACCGAAATATAGGACCGAGTGGGGAGAGGACGAACTCTTAGAAAGGTGCATCATAGGACACTTCTACAACATGGAATCCTCGATAGAGACCGCCAAGAGGGCGGTGGTGAAGCAACGAGAGCACGACTATGAGTCTAGCTACAAGACTCTTAAATAAAGAAAAGCGCTCGGGAGGCAACCCATGCTTAATTGTTTGCTTGTTAGTGTCATATATCTTTTATTAATTGTTTATCCTCATGTTTAAATTTGTAAAATGCTTTATTTTGTTTTTAACCTCGCCTTAATTGCATATAAAGGTATTTTACATAAGGGATAAGTGTAGGAGGATTACACACGCTTTCAAAAGAAACGTAAACATGAGAATAACAATTAACTAAAAGATATTTATGTTTGTTTGTTCGAGTCAAATGCTTGTATCGAGTCATAATGGATGTTTTTGCGTAAATTTTTCCGATTCTAAAGATGTAAATTTTCCGAATTTTTCCGTAAAATCGCACCGCTTTTTGTCAGATAACTCGACGGCGTCAGATTGCAACCGACGGCGCCGAAGGAGTAAAACATCGATTACTTTTTCTCGCTTTCGAGCTACTTATAAATTTTTGGAATTTTCCGTGTCTTAATTTTCTTAGAAATTCAGAAACATCCATTCCACAAGCATTATATCCTAGTTTAAATCGAGTCTTATATATATTATTACCGCCGATTTTACGCGAAGGTTTCGCTTTGTTTTCTTCAAGTGTGCAGTTTAGTTTGTCAAGAAGAAGTTACATAAGATTGGAAGGAGCTTTTCACGCAATAATTCTTCTTGAAAAGGATTTAACCACCACTTTACACGGATCCTACCGAGCTAATCGTGGGAGTATTAGTTTTTCGCTTTTAATTACCTTCCATTATCATAACTTTGATATTTTCGGGAACATTGGGGACAATGTTCGCTTTAAGTGTAGGAGGGAAAATAAACGGAACTTTGAAACTATGCTTATCCTTGATTATTTGCTTTGTCCAATTGCATTTGCGTAATAAACCATGAGAAAATGTCGGTTAGGTAATTTTGGCACCAAATTTAAAATTTTTCATGACATATAGGAGTGGGCCATTAGTCTTAACAAAAGCGCCTCATGGATAGGAAGTTGCATGACTAGCACAAAACCCTTTACCACTTAAATTCCACCCAAAATGCGAGGATCGCCTTAGATTAGTAGGAATTAAAGCATTCATCTTTAATGCTTAGAGTGTGAACCGGTAGTATATTAGATTCTAGAACTTGTTTTGTGATGCATTCCGAGATCGCAAGTGAGGCTACACTTGTGTAGTTAGGAATAACTAAATGATAAGAGGCATTAGGATAACCCTTGTTTGATACCCGTAATATAATTACTTCTTCCACATCGGTTGAGTAATTCCCCACACCTTTGCGTTGTACTCATCTTTAGTACACGATACCCTAGTTAACCCCTCGAGCCTATCCTTTTCGCGGTTCTCGTGATGTTTCGGTTTTCCGAATATCAATGAAGAGCATTGTTTACACCCCACCCCAAATATACACCCAAATCGCCTTAGCCTACCCCTTATGCACTCACTTTTAGTGCAAATGTTTGTTATCACCCTAAACCCTTAGTTCAATTATCTAGTTGCTTGCATAAGTTGCTAAGTCGAGTCATATCCTTTGTATACGCTTTGGGACGATTGGGATTCATGGGAAAAGTTAAAGTTTATGAAATGACGGAAGGGAACGTTAAATTCAAATTCCCTTTGTTTGCGTAATAATGTACCCCAAGTGTTTTGATCTTTTCAATTCGGGTCAAATTAGTGTTAGAATAATAAAACTCAAGTGTAGGGATGTGCCTATAAATCCCTATCATTTTGATGTTACCGTAGAGGATGGTAGAGTAAAAGTGTATGAAAAAAAAAAAAAAAAAAAACCAACAAAAAAAAAAAGAGAAAAGAAAAAAAAAAGGGGCTACCATCCTACATCTATCCTTTAAATTTATGTTTGTTTATTTCGCTACCTAGAGTTTTAGAGTGTCGAGTCTTGGCTTAGCAACGCCATTCTTCGTATGCATTTAACATAGAGATTTTTGACTTGCCACCACTAAATAGCCTATCCCACCAAACCCTTGT
The DNA here is from genome assembly GCA_022545495.1 of Chrysanthemum lavandulifolium. Lineage (NCBI taxonomy): Eukaryota > Viridiplantae > Streptophyta > Magnoliopsida > Asterales > Asteraceae > Chrysanthemum > Chrysanthemum lavandulifolium. The sequence goes on from CM040246.1 coordinate 210,703,777, forward strand.
TTCCTACCGTAAGCCTAACATTCCAACCCTTTAAAAGACCTCTTTGATAGTCTTTCCTAGGTGCTTACGCCAAAGCGATGGAGGTTTGATCTATTCTCAAGCCTATGGTAATCTATGTACTAGGACCGTTAATGAGTGTTTATCTTCCATTTCCTATTTGTTATATTTCATATATACACCCGAGAGAGATGTGAGTACCCAAACACCCCATGTGAGGTGCTAGTATGTAATTCCGTGCTTGTTATGACTTTTATGGGCTTATATGTGTTGTGGACCGCTTTGAATTAATGCTTCATGACCCCTAACTTATAAATTAATTGGTTAAAGCACATTTGCTTGAGGACAAGCAAATAACAAGTGTAGGGATATTTGATAAGGTTTTAAAAGGTACCATTTTGAGGGTCGTTTAGCCCTTATTTGATCACTTTTGTATCCGTTATTGCTTAATTTCGCCTTTTCACTTTTAGGTCTCTTGAAGGCAAAATGCCGGAATGGCACTTATTTGGACGAAAAGGCGCGAATATACGAAGAAAATGGCCAAAGTCAAGAATCGAGCCACTCAAATCATTGAACCGTAGGGACGGCGTCGTGTTAATCGCGACGCCGTCGCATCACTTTTGTGACGATCAAGAGCCAAATTGCTCATTTACAAGTGACGACGCGGGCTTTAAAAGAGTAGATCGTCGCAACTCGACGGCCTAGATGTGACCCGCACGACGCCGGTCAAGAGGACGGCGCACGGACATAAGGTGACGCCGCCGCAAGGTTAACGTGGCAAAGACGAAACCCTAATGACGGCGACACGACGCCACGAAACATAAGGTGACGCCGTCGCATATGTAATCTTATATATAGAATCCGAATTTTTCGCTTTTAGAGAGAGTCTTTGGAGTGAAAACCTAAAACCGAACCTAAGGTGTCTTGTACAAGATTTTAGGGTTTTAAACCCTATCTTACATCAAGATAAGTATTTACTTCATTAATTCAATTATGTCTTTGATTATTTGTGTGTATGCTTGCATGTTCTCCATGTCCGCTAATTTATTTGTGTGTTTGCTTAGGAAGTATGAAACTTAATTATTGAATATTGATTGGTTGTTTCTTATCTTAGTTGATTAATGATCTAGTAATGCGATAGGTCATTCGTTGTGTACTTAATGCTTGATTCATCTTTGTGAACCTTAGAATATGATTACCCGAGTAGTTGTAGGCTAAATTATCCAAAGAGTGCCTTAGAGTAAGAGTTTATCATCCCTAGTGGGTTTTGTAGACGAGACCCTTTGGTAAGTTCAAAGAGTTAGGGAGAAACGATACCCTACAACTTTAGACACACAACGCAACTAAGAATAAGGACGTGACAACTCAACCATCAATAGGAGATAATTAAGGAGTAGTATAACCTAAGTAAACACATCTTTAAACTATCATACGAGCACACATTAATTAGACATAGACTCCCACAACCTTAGTTTAGATAATTAGATAATAGTAGAGTAATCGGTAGAAATACCAACCCCCAAATCCAATACCCGAGATTCGTACCTTTCCATTTCATAAAATATAAAAATACAAAAATAATCTTCCTCAACCTTAACCTTAGCGTAGTAACTTCTCACTAGCATTCCTATTCCCCAGAGAACGATATCAATACCCGTGGCTTACCCTAATTACTACACTACAACGATTAGGTTCACTCGCCTAGGTGTTATAAAACTTGCTCAAGAAAAGGAAGTTTCCTTGACCCCGAACGACAGATAATTTGATAAGTAGAGTAATCGGTAGAAATACCAACCCCTAAATCCAAACCCCGAGATTCGTACTTTCCATTTCCTAAAAACATAAAAGATAAAAATAACCTTCTCAACCCCAACCTTAGTGTAGTAACTTCTCACTAGCATTCCTATTCCCTAGAGAACGATATCAATACCCAACCCGTGGCTTACCCTAATACTACACTACAACGATTAGGTTCATCGCCTAGGTGTTATAAAACTTGCTCAAGAAAAGGAAGTTCCTTTGATCCCGAACGACGCGTGTAGCGTTATCAAGTTTTTAGGCCACGGGAATAGAATAGCTAGTTAGTAGTACACCTCGCTTAGGTTTCTTTTCTTGATTCCTATCAAGTAAATTTTTCTTATTTTTTAGCTTCCTCGTAGTCTATCCCCCTTCTTCATGACCTTTGTTCGTAAACACCATCACTTTTCATCATGGAAGGTGATAACCACCCACCATTCATCAACCCACCACCAAATGACCCGCCAAGAGCCCGTACTCTTGGTGAATACTCGAGACCAAGCCACCTAGGCTATAGGAACACCATTGAGCTTCCTGACCAAGCCCAAACTACAACCCTGCGATCCGACACCATTCGGTTGGTGCAAAATGGATGTGCATTCCATGGACTTCGTTCTGAAGATCCTAATCAGCATCTGAGGGATTTCCTCAAAATTGTCGATTCCATTGACCTTGATGCTACTACTCGGGAGACTACGCGCCTGCGTCTCTTCCAATTCTCTCTACGGGACCAAGCTAGTAATTGGCTTGAGCGACTTCCCACCGAATCCATCTCAAGTTGGGATGGTCTCACCTCTCGTTTCCTTGCTCAATTTTTCCCACCGGGAGAACCACTAAACTTAGGCGAGATATCTTAACGCTTCAACAACTTCAAGGTGAGTCTCTACAAAGCATGGACTCGATTCAAGGACCTACTCCAGAACTCCCCCATCATGGCATTGATCTTTGGCTTCAAATCCAAATCTTCTATGACCATATCGATTTCATCACCGACGATCCATTGATCAAGCCGCGGTGGAAGGCTCAACGACTTTAATGCGAGAAATCTTGGGATATTATAGAAGAGCTTGTCGATCAAAACTACGAAGACCGGAATGAATCTCCGAAACCATTGTTAACGTGGTTAATGCCATATCAACTCCTCTTGAATCCTCCGACATCACCGAGGAGAAATGAGTGCTATTGAGAGGGATTGATTATCTTATGGAAAGGCATTAAAGAGCTTCCGACAAATTCCTCGAGAAGCAGTCAATTCCGCCAACTCTACCAACCGCCCAACACCTTTTTCGGAATCCCCAAGTCGTGAGCAAAACCCCAATTCCGAAAGGCGCTTCCGCTCTACTTCCCCAATACCACTCTCACCAAGCTTTAAGGAACAAATGAGGAGTACATGGCAGCTCATACGGAGAGATTAGCCAAATTTGAAGAAGAGGTTTATAGGCGCAGAGAGGAAATGCAAGCAAAATGACGAAATGATAAACCCGTAAAGAATATACCAAAACAAAAGTTCCGAAAAGGTACTAATAAGAAGAAATGATTGTCCTCCCACTTGCTTTGTTAATACCATTTCCATCATGCCTGAGGATGGAAAGGTTGAGGTGAGGAAAACCGAGGAAAGCAAGAGGAGGAGGCTGAACCTAATGATGAGCCTAAAACCATTGAGTACTACCTTAAGCACGAAATTAATGAAAAACCATTGCAAACCAAGTAAACAACTTTAGGTACAATGAGGTTCTTAGGGAAGCCCTTGAAGGAAGAATAATGTAAGAAGAGTATGACGCCCGCCTGGGACCTCTGTATGAGTTGGTTCTAAAAACCATTAACAAAAAACGAGACACCACGAGGAACTTCGTGATTCCTTGTAGTATAGGTGATATTGATAATATAAATGCCTTAGTTGATCAAGGACTGATGTGAATATAATGCCATTATCAATCTATAATAAGTTGACTAAGGAGAAGCCAGCCAAGACCGATCTTAGACTTTCCTTAGCTAATCACACCTATGTCTACCCCATAGGAATCGCGATGGATATTCTAATAGAGGTGGCTAATATCGTTTATCCGGTGGATTTTGTGATCATAGATGTTGAGGAAGATAGAAACGTGCCACTCATTCTTGGGACACCATTTCTGGCCACCGCCAAGGCAACCATCAAATGCGGGAGGCATCATGATACTTAAAAGCGGAAAGGGTACGCTAGGATACCCATAGTTCCAAGGTATCCTCTTAAGATCATGGAGATGATTACGGTGGAAATCCACAAGCCCCCGCGACATTGTTAAGAAGAAAATGAATGATTGGGAAAAAGGGCTTAGGGATTTCATGGTTCAAGGATTGTATGCAACATTGTGGAAACCCGATAAGAAGTTGGGAAATAATCCCACTTCGATACCAAAGGCACAAAGGAACCCTAAGGAATTTCTAAAGGGAGAAAAAGTACTTTTGTACAAATCACGGATAAGGGCATTACAAGGTAGAAACAAACCAAGATGGTTTGGCCCTTTTACAGTGAAGGAAACCAATCTAAAGGATAAAACCGTCACCATAATAGACGACGTTGGCAAGGAATCCACGGTAAGCATACAACGTCTACGCTCTTTCGACGAAGGGAAAGAGAAGGAAGGACATGGCGGTAATGAAATCACGTAGGAGCACGACTACGAGTCTAACTACAAGACTCTTAAATAAAGAAAAGCGCTTCGTGGGAGGCAACCCATGCTTAATTGTTTGCTTGTTTGTGTCATATATCTTTTATTGATCGTTTATTCTCATGTTTAAAATTTTAAAATGCTTTATTTTGTTCTTAACCTCGCCTTAATTGAATATAAAGGTATTTTACATAAAGGATAAGTGTAGGGAGGATTACACACGCCAAAAAGAAACGTAAACATGAGAATAGCAATTAATTAAAAGATATATATGTGTGTTTGTTCGAGTCAAATGCTTGTATCGAGTCATAATGGATGTTTTGCGAGAAATTTTTCCGATTCTAAAGATGTAAATTTTCCGAATTTTTTTCCGTAAAATCGCAGACCGCTTTTTGTCAGATAACTGACGGCGTCAGATCGCAACTGACGGCGCCAGAAGGAGTAAAACAACAGTTACTTTTTTCTCGCTTTCTCGAGCTACTTATAAATTTTGGAATTTTCTGTCTTAATTTTCTAGAAATTCGTAAACATCCATTCCACAAGCATTATATCCTAGTTTAGTAGAGTCTTATATATATTATTACCACCGATTTTACGAAGGTTTCGTTTGTTTTCTTCGAATGTGCGGTTTTATTTATCAAGAAGAAGAAACAAAAGATTGGAAGGAGCTTTTCACGATACATTTTTCTTGGAAAGGATTTAACCACTATTTCACACACGGATCCTACTGAGCTAATCGTGGAGTACTAGTTTCTTTCGCTTTTCATTACCTTCTATTATCATAACTTTGATACTTTCGGGAACATTGGGGACAATGTTCGGTTTAAATGTAGGGAGGAAATTAAACGGAACTTTGAAACTATGCTTATCCTTGATTATTTGCTTTGTCCAATTGTATTTGTGTAATAAACCATGAGAAAATATCGGTTAGGGTAATTTTGACACCAAATTTAAAATTTTTCATGACATATAGGAGTGGGCCATTAGTCTTAACAAAAGCGTCTCACGGATAGGAAGTTGCATGACTAGCATAAAAACCCTTTACCACCCAAATTCCACCCAAAATGTGAGGATCACCCTTAGATTAGTAGGAATTAAAGCATTCATCTTTAATGCTTAGAGTGTGAACCGTAGTATAATAGATTCTAGAACTTGTTTTGTGATACATTCCGAGATTGCTAGTGAGACTACTCTTGTGTAGCTAGGAATAACTAAATGATAAGAGGCATTAGGATAACCCTTGTTTGATACCCGTAATATAATTACTTCTTCCACATCGGTTGAGTAGTTCCCCCACACCTTTGCGTTGTACTCTTTAGTACACGATACCCCTAGTTAACCCCTCAGAGCCTATCCTTTTAGCGATTCTCGTGATGTTTTGGTTTTTCCGGAATATCAATGAAGAGCATTGTTTACACCCCACCCCCAAATATACACCCAAATCGCCTTAGCCTACCTTGTATGCACTCACTTTTAGTGCATTATTGTTATCACCCTAAACCCTTAGTTCAATTATCTAGTTGCTTGCATGAGTTGCTAAGTCAGTCGTATCCTTTGTACACAGCTTTGGGACGATTGAGACTCATGGGAAAAGTTAAAGTTTAAAATGATTGGAAGGAACGTTAATTCCCTTATTTGCGTAATAACGCACTCCCAAGTGTTTTGATCTTTTCAATTCGGGTCAAATTAGTGTTAGAGTAATAAAACTCAAGTGTAGGGATGTGCCTATAAACCCTTTCATTTTGATGTTACCGTAGAGGATGGTAGAGTAAATGTGTATGAAGAAAAAAAACATACGGGCTACCATCCTACATCTATCCTTTAAATTTATGTTTGTTTGTTTCAGTTATCTAGGGTTTAGAGTGTCGAGTCTTGGCTTAGCAACGCCATTCTTCGTATGCTTGTAACATAAGAGATTTTTGACTTGCCACCACTAAATAGCCTATCCCACCAAACCCTTTGTTTACTTACCGTAAGCCTAACATTACAACCCTTTAAAGACCTCTTTGATAGTCTTTCCTAGGTGCTTACGCAAAAGCGATGGAGGTTTGATCTATTCTCAAGCCTATGGTAATCTATGTACTAGGACCGTTAATGAGTGTTTATCTTCCATTTCCAACTTGTTATATTTCATATACACCGAGAGAGATGTAGTATCCAAACACCCCATGTGAGGTGCTAGTATGTGATTTCCGTGCTTGTTATGACTTTCTTGGGCTTATATGTGTTGTGGACTGTTTTAAACCAATGCTTCATGACCCTCACTTATAAATTAATTGGCTAAAAGCACATTTGCTTGAGGACAAGCAAATACCAAGTGTAGGGATATTTGATAAGGTTTTAAATGTACCTTTTGAGGGTCGTTTAAGCCCTTATTTGATCACTTTGTATCCGTTATTACTTAATATCGCTCCTTTTCACTTTTTAGGTCTCTTGAAGACAAATTGTCGTAATAGCACTTATTTGGACGAAAAGGCGCGATATACTGAAGAAATGGCCAAAGTCAAGAATCGAGACACTCAAGTCAGCTGAAATACAAGGTGACGGCCATCGCTTAATCAATGATAATCACGTAGTATTTTGTGACGACACGAAGCCAAATTTTTATTTTCAAGTGACGGTGTCGCTTTAAAGAGTAGGCCGTCGAACTCGTGATTTGCCTAGATTTGATCCGCACGGCGTCCGGTCAAGAGGACGTACAAGCACAAGGTGATGCCGTCGCAAGACTAACGCGCCAAGATGAAACCCAATGATTTGCAGCGACCGACGGCGCCACAAATCATAAGGTGACGCCGTCGCATATGTAATATTATATATAGAATCCGAATTTTCGCTTTTAGTGTGTAGTCTTTGGAGTAAAACCTAAACCGAACCAAGGTCTGTCTTGTACAAGATTTTAGGGTTCCAAACCCTAACTTACATCAAGATAAGTGTTTTACTTCATTAATTCAATTATGTCTTCAATTATTTGTGTGTATGCTTGCATGTTCTCCATGTCCGCTAATTTACTTGTGTGTTTGCTTAGGAGATATGAAACTTAATTATTAAATATTGATTGGTTGTCTCTTATCTTAATTGATTAATGATCTAGTAATGCGATAGGTCATTCGTTATGTAATTAATGCTTGATTAATCTTTTGTGAACCTTAGGCTATAGCACTTAGAGCGGTTGTAGGCTAAACCATCCAAAGAGGCCTTAGAGTTAGAGTTTATAATCCCTAGTGGGTTTTGTAGACGAGACCTTTGGTAACTTCAAAGAGTTAGGGATAAACGATACCCTACGACTTTAGACACACAACGCGATTAAGAATAAGGACATGACAATTCAACCATCAATAGGAGATAATTAAGAAGTAATAAAACCTAAGGAAACACATCTTTAAACTATCATACGAGCACACAATAATTAGACATAGAATACATACACCTTAGATTAGATAATTAGATAAGTAGAGTAATCGGTGAAATACCAACCCCAAATCCAAACCCGAGATTCGTACCTTTCCATTTCCTAAAAACATAAAAGATAAAAATAATCTTCCTCAACCCCAACCTTAGCGTAGTAACTTCTCACTAGCATTCCTATTCCCTAGAGAACGATATCAATACCCGTGGCTTACCCTAATACTACACTACAACGATTAGGTTCATTTGCCTAGGGTGTTATAAACTTGCTCAAGAAAAGGAAGTTCCTTTGACCCGAACGACGCGTAGCGTTATCATAATTCAACTTCCGCTTTAAACACTTTGAATTTATCTAATGCTTCATCCTTGGTATGTAAAAGAAAGACATAACAAAATCTAGAAGCATCATCAATAAATGTCACAAAGTACTTTTATTCCCAAAGAAGGAGTGGCATGCAAATCACACAAAGTCATCGCAGTATAAGCTCCACGACCTTAGTCTCACGACTAACACATCGAAAAGGTTTCTTGGTTATCTTGGTCAACATGCAAGTTTTACACTTTTCGGTGTCCATGTCAAATGCCGGATTAAACCGTCTCTAAACATATCTTGCATTCTTTTATAGTGTACATGGCCAAGTCTTGCATGCCATAGGGTAGAGTCGTGTCGGTGGTGGTCACAAATGTCAATTAACACTATCGAGGAAATATTAAGCCCAACATTTGATTACATAAATAACCAAAACCAATAAAAACACCATGCTTAGAAAGTACAAATTTATCGACTCAATAACTTGTTTATATCCATTTATTCAAAACACTACTTGAAACCAAGTTTTCCTTATATCGAGAACATGAATAACATTAAACAAAGTTACAATCTTTCCGAACTAAACCTAAGGTCTACACAACCACGACCATGTACCAAGGTCATTGACTCATTTCCATGTGAAGAATAGAACCATCATTCGTTGACTCATAAGTCTTGAACCAGCTTCTATCTTTGCACACATGAACTGTTGCACCGATTCAACCCACCACGTAACATCATCATCCCGCACATAATTAGATTCGATACATATGTAACATAATAAATCGAAAAGACTTATTAAACATATTTCGACCTTTCAGGTGAGTTGGAAGAACCACCACCACGAACCATTAGTGCCTCGATCCATTGGCTTTACCACCAACTTTAACACCCTTACACCCTTTCAATGTGACCCGCTTTGCACATTTCCAACAAGTAGGTGTTGCCTTCTTGTTAGGATCTCGCTTGTGTTGTCATGATTTTGCGTTTGCCTTTGTTGTCATTGTACCGGTGGAGTTGTTATGCTCCACCATATTGACAACAGATGGTCCAACAAAGATTGCTACCCTTTGGCTTGTCATTATCCCGCACCTTAAGAGATTCCTCAATGCGCAGATGACCGCCCAACTCAACCGTAGTTAATTCCTCTTCTTATGTTTCAAGGTATGCTTGAAATCTTTCCTAGAAGGAGGAAGTTTATCAATAACACAAGAGACTTGAATAGCCTCATCCATGTGCATATTGTGTTGTGTAAACCTTCCAAGTATTCCAAGAAGCTCATTGTATTGTTCCATAACCGGTCTTGAATCACCATTTTGTAATTTGTGAAATTACTAACAAGGAACTTCTTACTTGATGCATCCTCACCATATATTTGGCATCCAAGGAATCCCACAGTTCTTTGGAAGATTCAAAGTTCGATAAATATAAAACAGAGAATCGGACATACCATTGAGAATTAGACCTCTGCATATGTAGTCATCATTCTCCCATTTGCTCCTCCTTCGATCCGCTCCACAAGAGCATCATCCCCATCATCGTGAATAGGTGTAGTTAGCACATACACCACACTCATGCTTGACATCAAGAAGTGCATCTTCTTCGCCACCTCCTAAAGTCCACCCTTCAAACTTATCAAGCTTAGCAAAGTTTGAAGCCATGTGTTTCATTGCGCAGACCATTGATTATCACAAATAGTTTACTTTGATTGTTGGTGTAGTAACTCCCGCAAGTGGTAAGATAATCAATTCAATAGAAACAAGCAACATGTCAAGATAAACAAATACCACTAGGTGGCTACCGGATATCACTTGAATCGTGTGATCACTTTCCAAAGTAAACTATTCGACCCTAATGCCCGGGTTACACGAATATCTACTGGGATAAGACTAAATGCGCTTATAGAATTAGGCACAATTCAATAACCCTTTCGCTTATAAGTGTTAATCATTTTTGTATGTCCTTCATGCATAATCGATCTCCTATATATAGGAGGTTACTCTTAGCTAGTCAAATGGAATTATGAGTATTAATCGCCCATTAATAGCCTCATAATTATCCACATTATAGTCAATTAGTGATTACATGACCAATTAAACGCGGTCATTAAGCAATTGAAACCGCCACTTGAATATGTCAAAGCTGCTACAAGCACTTTCATCAAGATTTCATAGCACCAGCAATGGATACACTACATCGATGGAAACACCGCTTGGAAACCACAAGCTTCAGTGGAAACCACAAGTAGTACTTTCTACTAGCACTATCTATACAAACCACTATTGTAGTCGTGGTGTTCATGGACCTTATGGGTGTACACTCCGTACCTCCTAACCCATTACAAGGTGTGAACTAATCCCACAATTGCACTAAATTTTCCAACATATAGTAGGTTTAGAATAGATTTGGTGTTGATTTGAAGTGATTGAAACAAGTATTAGCTAGAAAACCATTTTCGACAAACTAAAAATAGGGTCCGATCATTTTTGTGAAATCTGGAAATTTCGACAGATTATAAAATATTTTGGGCTAGAAATTCAGAAAATATACTTTAAAACGAAACGTGGTCGCTGAACGGGTTAAACGGATTTATAACGAAGAAGTTATGCTATTTTCAAGTTTAACGATTTAAAACTATTTTTCCGAAAAACAAAGATGTTGTCCAGATTTTTAACGGTAAAAATGAGTCTTAAGCGTTATCTAAATGAGTCGATTTATCAAAAATATATTAGTATACTTTAACACGAAGCTAAGGACATATAAAACGTGAAAACGGACTTATAACCACTAAATTACACGCATTTAAATAAGGTTGTCGTAATTATTTTATATAAGTATAACACATAAATATTTTCTATTAGCCAAACTAGTTGTCGCTAGTGACCATGATGAGAGTCGTTTTGACATCGATAGAATACTTTTTAGAAAACGATGTCTTCTAATAAAAGTAAGTTCTCCTAGTCTATTTTCCAAAATATTCAACCGCATCAAACGGAGTTGTAACGAATAAAATACGGTCACCAAACTTTGCCGAAAACTACTCTTAAACAATATTTTTGGTACAAGTACCTACTTCACCCACGTTTTTCTCCATGATCGAGACCTCTATGATAAAAATTTGTAAGCTAAGACTTTGAGATAATGTGACAAGCTTTCCAAAACCATTGAGTTTGTTTCCTAACACTCGATATTCACTATTTTACGACTAGCTTTTCGAGGTCATTTAGTCACTTTCATGAATTGTCAAATTATATTGTTTTACGACGAAAAACTATAATTTCTTGATAAATCACTAAATGACCATCGTAGGATATCATTTCAATGTAAATACTTGTAAAGTATTTTATAACTTGACGAGACGTTATAAACTTATTTTTCAACGATAAACTTTATTTTCAAAAATGCACAAGTGGTATGGATATCATATGAGTTGCATGCATAACATTACATCATGACTTATTTTAGATCATATCATTCATCATAGGTTGCGATTAGAGATTTCACCTCATTACAAAGGTATCCACTTTTGTCATCATAATTATTGCATCGTGAGTTCATAACCCCACTTTCTATTACTAAATTGTTTTATAAACTCTTGGGGAGATACATGCTATATTTTAATCGAACACAAATGCTTTGAACTCAGATGCTATATTCAAATGTTTTATTGTCACTAAGGAATCAATTGCCATGTTTGAAGTCCCTACATCATGCACCATTAGTCACTTAAGTAGTGAGCGAATATTGTGAATAGGCTATTGGAATTAACACTCCTGCTCTTATTGACCCGCTAGGGAAATCGAATGCACTATATTTGAATCATTAAGGTAAATTGGCAAGTTTACCTATTAGGGCTGCGATGAAACGATTTTACCAATTTCTATTGGTACGAGGTTTACGCTTTGGTTGTCATGAACTTAGTGAAATAAATGTTGTTTTGTTTTCAACGATGAGTGTGAAACAATGTAACTCACACTACGAATATTGTGTTCAAACGAATTAATTAAACCTATGGATTTCACTCAACATTTGTGTTGACTGTTTTAAGCATGTTTTATCTCAGGTATTAGCATATCATCATGCTTGCATGGAGTCGCTGAGCTGACACGTTTCACATATATTTTATGCACTTAATTATCGTTTGATTGTAACAAATTCATTTTGGTACTTTGGAAATCTTTGGGACCTATACTTTGTAAACTCGATTATTTTATTCAATCAAACGATGTATTTTCCAAACGACACTTTAGGTCGCTCAATATAATTGTAATCGTGATGCTATGACAACAACCCCTAGGAATTCCATTCACGCAAAATGTAATTGGGGTGTGACAGATTGGCATCGAGCTTGATTATAGAGAACTAGGTTGCATCATCGACCCTAGACTATAACTACATCATCGTAGCATCTCATCATTTCATCATAAGTGCATATTCACTTTACATGCGGATTCATACACACATTATTCGAGTTATTTACTTTCATTTCAAATCGATTGTCACATAGATGCCTTCAAATACCCATTCCATTATCCTTTCTTTAGACTTCAATGTGGAGAATGCCTTGTCATTCCTACAAAATTTTAATATCAGATTGACTCGTCACCGATAACATCGAATGCCGAGACAAAACTATCAAGGAGGGTGAAGTCGCCTCACTCTTCCTGCTTTCACCACCAACATGTCGAGTTACACGTTATTCACACATTAAGTCACTAAATTATCATACGCTTGAAGCACTTACAACATCTCATAACCCATCTCATAGGAATCATCATTCATTTTTGAAAAATAACCTCAAACTTATCACCTCACATCACATCTCTTTAGAGCGCTTAATTTTAACATAGGACTTTGCTACGTCTCACCTTTCTTCTTATTTTGAAGAGTTATGGCGCCGAAGAAAGCTGCACCCGAAATGACACAAGCGGTTATCCAAAAGTATGTAAGGGATAGTATAGCCGAGGCACTAAGGAGAGAACGAGCAATCCAGAATCACTGCACTGAGGTCATGCCATCGCCAAAGTCGCTAGACTTGCTATCGTTGTCGAGGTCAGTAGCTACTGCCAAAAAGCCGCTAGACTTGCTATCATTGCTGAGGCTGCAGCTCATCAAGTCGCTAGACTTGCTACCGCCAAGGTCTGCAGCAATCACAAGTCGCCAGACTTGCTACCGCCGCAGGATTGCGGGAGGTCCAGGGTCTGGAATTGTTCATACAAGGATTTTAAAAGCGTGATCCCACAAAGTTCAAAGGCACGGAAGGAGCCATCGCTATGGTTCGATGGTTTGAGAAATGGAGTCTATGTTTCTTTTATGCAATTGCCCGGATGATTGCAAGGTTAAGTTCGCTACAAGTACACTTTTAGATGGGGCAATGTCGTGGTGGAACTCGTATGCACAAACCTATGGAATGGAAAATGCTTACAAGCTCACCGAGCAATTCAAAGGGTTGTTGACGAAGAAGTATTGTCCACAGATCGAGGTGAAGAAATTGGAAACTAAATTTTATGAGCTAGTATTCTTGGGTATGACATCGATACCTACATTCAAGGTTTCAAGAATTGGTCGCTTATGTCCGTCTATGGTTTCGGACAATGAAAATCTACTGGAAGCTTTCATTGGAGGACTTCCACAGATTATTCAAGGTGATGTGATTTCTTTTGATCCACAAACAATTGAAGAATCTATCAGGATAACTCAAAAACTCATGGCCCAAGTTGTGAAGAAGGAAAATATTATCAACAAAACCGCAACAACAACAACAACAACAACAACAACAACAACAACCAAACTAGCAACAACAAAAGAAAATGTGAAAATGACCAGGGAGGTTATAATAACGACAACCAAAACCGTAACACTAACCATCAACAACAACATAATAGAAAACAAGAAGTCAGAATGGTTTATGTTGCAAGACCAACACAAGGTAGAGGTTATGCCGGAACTCACCCACTATGTAATCGATGTAAGTTTCATCACTCGGGTCCTTGCCCGCCAAGTGCCACAAATGCTGTGGTTGGGACACCTCGCCAGGATTGTCGAGGTAAAGCCATAGTCACATGTTTCGGATGCGGGAGCAAGGACACTACCGGAACCAATGTCCCCAAAACGAAGGTCAACAAGTTGAAGGTGCTCATGGGAAGCATGCATGTTAGAAGGAGGAAGCTCGCCATGGTCTCAACAACGCCGATGCATCGATGAAGTTTAGAGTTTAGCACCTTTATTTCCTATGCTCTATGTCGTACTAAGTTTATGTATTCTATCGATTCGGATCTTTAAAACTTAAGACTATGTAATGTTTGATAAACCACTCATTGTGAAATATTCTCATCTATCGTATTTTACTTTCCTTTCGACTTGTTATCACTTACAAAATTTTTATTTCCTTCTTACTTTAACTGCCATTTTAATGACACGGTTTAAATCTTTGTAAACATTGAGAGTTATAAAAACTAAACCGAATGTCACATTATCGTTCCTTAATTATACATAGCCTAGCTAACTATGTCTAATTTTGGAGGGATCATGTTATGTTGGGAGCAGTTATTTATAAATCTTAGTGCAAGCAAAATTTTCACATACTCCTAAAAGTCAAAGTGATACTCATAGGAGATACTTTCAATATTTTCTATCGCGATGTTTATACGCCTTAATCATAGCTAACCGTAACGACACTTTCTCATGTCTTCTCTCCTCGTTATTCATCACAAACCCTAAACCCGAGAGACCAACACGAATCAATTCGTGGACCGAATTCCTTTTTGGGTGGGCAAATGTGACAACTCGTAATTTCGTGTCCTTTACAAACTTTATAAAAAAATACTATTCATCTCGAATTTACTATTCATCGCTTACTATTCATCATTTTACTATTCATCATTTTTGAAGTCGATTTGATATTCTGAGAACGTATTTCAAAATTTACTATTAACGAAACACTATTCATTCCCCGGAGAAAAATCACTATTCATGCTTCACTATTCATCATTATTCGTAAACTAGGTTTACGAGTATCAAATTCGCGTAACCGTAAGGGTTTAGCTGCGAATTCATGAAAAATCATCGAGGACATTTCATATAGACTAGATTTAGTCTACATATCATTAATAACATCATCGTCATATTAGTTCATGCATTGATTTGCATTTTTCATGAAACGTATAATTTCCTATTAAATAAACGCTACCGCGTAATCATTTATTTTGAATATTTGATCCGACACTTTCAAAAATTATCCTGATATATTTTTATACTCATATTAAGACTATAAAAATTATATTATTAGTTTACCGGATGTTTTAAATTTATTTTGTATATAAATTGTTATGTATATATATTTACGACGGTTTTCGTAAATACTACTCGATAATTATTATTTCACTCAATTCTTGTAAGAAATGTATTTTTATAATTTTTATGACTTCGATATATTTTATTTTGTTCCGTTAAAATCGATTTCTAGCCAACGCTATACTAAATAATTACTTTTACATATCAAATACATAATATATTTACACATTTACACATGTACTGTAACACCCCAACCCGATAAGGGTAGAAGTATTACAAAATGGTGTAATATCAAAGCATACATAATGAACATAACAAAGCAGCGGAAGTCTTATATAAATAACCAAAGGAAAAATCCAGCCAACACGGCTTAAACATTACATAAGTTCAAAGGAATCAAAGGAATAATCCAAGACATAAATGAGCATAATCCGAGTCTAATAAATGCCAACATAAAGAAGTAGAAACTAAGATGACTAAAGCCATAAGTCCGCATATCCGCTCATCACTCAAACCCATAGCTAAGAATCCCAAGACCTAGCTTAATTACCCACCGATGGAAAGAAAACGCGATGAGCTTAAAAAGCCCAATGGAATGATATATATAACAAACGAATAATCAAGGGTAAGTAACGAAGGTAGCATAATCATAAGGTGCAAATGGGAATATCATAAGGCATAACAAAGGATAACGAATAGAAATAGAAATGAAAGGTCACCTCCACCACGAGCCCATATCAAATCAAATACAAATCATATCATATCATATCACTTGTATCCCGAGGGTGACCTCAAATACCAAATAAAGGAGGAGACCTCAAATAACCATGGAGTGATCAACTCCCAAATATGTGAAGACGCTGATTGCACCCGACATCATTCACCAAATAAAGCTCCAATCGATTAAACCTCAAACAAATCAAATCTAGGATGCATCCATACGCCCCAAAACAAATAATGGCCAAATCATATACATATAGTGAGCTCATAATCAAATCAAAATGGGGACGGTGTGTATCATCACTGCAGACACACCGAGTCATGCCATTGGTGCATCAATGACACGGTCAAAGTTACCTTCCCGACTAGGAAACAAATTTTGCCTCGTATCGATCAATGGTCAAAGCATATCATATCATAAGGGTTCATATCAAATTCCATATCAAAGGGAGCATAGCAAAGTCATAGGGAAGCCCTAATCATTAGGCTTAGATTACAAAGTAACAGATCAAGCTAATATCGAAAGATGTATAAGAATCACGAGAAACCTTAAGAGATAAGGTCAGAATATCTGTACCTTATTCGAAGCAAGCAAACAAAGAAAGTAAAGTCAAGAAACGAGATCAATCACGCCTTGAACCTATATGAATTAGATAACGTTCTATAAGAATCAAACACTTGTTTTAAGACGGCTTTCCATTTTTAGCAAGTTTCCCATTTTAGTAATCTTTCCATTTTAAGTAACTTTCTATTTTTAGTAACTTTCTAAAAATAGCGGTGTTTCCATATTAAGCAAGTTTAACCATTTAGATCCATTCAATACCAATAACATTAATTACTTAGACATGATTCAAGTTCCATTTTAACATGCTAAATACAAAAGAAAGTATGACGTGGGGGACCTTTCAAAACAGATTCAATGAGACCAGATTCATGCCATCTAAGTCGACATATATTAGGTTTTATTCATGTTTTTATGTAGTTAATATAATAGGTTAGTCTCATGTGATGATTTTATTGATTCAGCATGCATTCGAAAAGAGTCTTCATCAGATTACATATGGGTGCACAAGTGAAGTCAAATAGATGTAGAGTGGTCAAATATCGTGGGCTCAAAACAGAAGCCATGCATGGTTCGAATTTATATGGTGACTATATTAGAGTAACACGCATGCAAGGTCAAACAATTTCCATACATGCCAACGCAAAACACAACCACAACTGGTCACACATGCACATATGAACTCATAATGCATTCTAAACCCTTTGTTAAACCCACACAACACTCACACAATTTCACTTGTAAACTTGTGCTTTAGACTCATATAAACCCACGCAAAATAGCCTACACCAACTAGTTTTGACGAGTCGAGACACGATTTAAAAATATTACATAAAATCATAGTATTTTTGTTAATATTCGACTAGGTTTTCTTATTTAACGCTCATTAATAACCATATATTGGAGCATGAAAAGGTGATATCGATGACGGCATGAGGTCGGATGAAAGACGAAAACAAAGGGTATAACTTATGATTTTATGTTACCTATATTTGTGAAATGTATACGTGTGTTTCATATTTCTTTGCATGAATACAAGGACGGTATTAAGTACTCATGCGCATGACCAAAGTTAAGCAACACAAAAATAAAAATGAGGCCATGGAAGATACCTTGTAGCGTGACACAAGGAGAAGGCAACAAGGACAAAACGAAGCAAAACAATCACTTCCTTGTGCTATGAACCCCACGACAGCAGTCCCCCAAACAAACCACACAAGAATCAAGTCAAAACATTGAGATGCTACGAATATCAAGCTTTGAAAAGGTTTCGAACTCACCTTTTGGCCTGGTTGTAGTGTCGATGAAACTGGATATAGGAGGAAATGGTCAGATACTTTAGGTAGAGAACTAGGTTTTCAATGTGCAAGATTTGAATGAAATATTGGAAGTTATATGGTGATAAGAATGAGCCAATTATGGGATGATATATGGACGTGTGCCCGTGATTTGGCCGAATCAAGAGGGAGTCACAAGAGACCAAATCAAAATTATTTAATTGCCAAAGATATCATGCACATTTAATTTAATTAGTTTAGTGGTTTGTCCATGCAATATTCTAGTGTGTTGTGTAACTATATATACGTAAATTAAGTATAAGTTTCATTCTCCCATGTCTTGCATACTTGTTAGTGAGATGAACGTGTAAAATTTTATTATTATTATTATTTTAACGAGCTCCTTTTATTTAACGAATGTTTTTTTTATAGTGAGGGGTATTATGGTCTTTTAACGTGTTCACGATTTTAGGGTTTTACAACTCTTCCCCTCTAAAAAGAAAATTTTCGTCCTCGAAAATTGAAAAGGAAACGAAGCAATAAACGAAGACATACCCGATGATGAAAAGAAATGCGGATAACTAGCTCGCATAGATTCCTCGCCTCCCGTAGCTTCACGCCTGGGTGATTCTTCCAAAGAATCTTAACAAACGGAATTACTTTGTTTCTCGTGATTCGATCTCGCCGATCTAAAATAGCTTCGGTTCCTCCCAGTAATGACATATCCGGTCGAATCGATCCAAAGGATAGGAAACCACATGCAACGGATGGTAGTTGTATCCCCGCAGAGATACATGAAACACGTCATGAACATGAGATAACCGAGGAGGTAGAGCTAGATGGTAGGAAACCTCCCAATACGATCCGTAATCTCGAAAGGTCCGATGAATCGAGGATCGAGCTTGCCTTGATTCCAAAACGCTTAATACCACGGGACGGCGAAAATTTCGTAAAACACGATCACCAACATTAAACCTGTGTCGCTTTATGCTTATCAAGATAACTCTTTGCCGTGAACGAGCCTCCTTCAATCTTTCCCTAGCAATCGCCACTTTCTCATTAGTAATCTCAATGAGTTCAGGGCCCTCAATCGAACGCCACCTACCTCATCCCAACAAATAGGTGCTCTACACTTCCTCCCATATAACAACTCATACGGTGCTCCTTTGATGCTAGCGTACAACTATTGTTGTAGGCAACCCACCAAGCACGATACTCATCCCAGCTCCCACCCATTCCAATGCACAAGCCCTCAACATGTCCTCAAGAGTCCGAATGGTCCTCTCCGTCGACCATCGGTTTGAGGATGAAAAAGATCGAACTTAAGACGTGTGCCCCAAGCTTTCGCAGACTCTTCCAAACTCGTGACGTGAAGCGCGGATCTCTATCGAAACAATAGCGAGGAGTACCATGCAACCTAATAATCTCTTGTCAAAAATCTCCGCCAATCTACTAACACGATAATCTTTCCGGATTGGTAAGAAATGAGCAGATTTGGTTAGTCGATCAACAACCACCCAAATCGCGTCATGTCTTTTCTGAGTAGGAGGCAAACCCGTGACAAAATCCATGGAGATTTCTTCCCACTTCCAAGTAGGAATATCTAACGGCTGCAATAAACCACTAGCCCTCTGATGCTCAATCTTAACCTGCTGACAGGTCATACACCTAGCCACAAAGGAAGCCACATCTTGCTTCATACCATTCCACCAGAAATGTTGCTTAAGATCCCGATACATCTTGGTAGAACTAGGATGAATAGTGAAAGGGGAACTATGAGCCTCTGACAAAACAGTCTCACGTAAAGCAGGATCATTAGGAACACAAAGTCGGCCCTCATACCATACAACACCGAAACCATCAACATCAAGTCCGCTCGCTACCCGCCTCAATATTCTCGAACTATAGACCAAAGCTCACCATCATCCTTCCGAGCTTCCTTAATCCATGAAAATAAGGTTGGACTCAACCTTCAAGCTCGCCTAATAACCATCATAACCCCTAAACAAAACTCCACATCCATCAACTCAAGATCGTGAAGAACCACGGGTTCAATCTCCAAACTAGCAATCATACCCGACTTTCGCTTAGTGCATCGAGAACCACATTAGCCTTACCCGGTGATACCGAATGTTAGTGTCGTAGTCCTTAAGAAGCTCTAGCCATCTCCATTGCCTCATATTGAGCTCCTTTGTGTGAATATATACTTTAAACTTTTGTGGTCGTAAAGATATCACACGACTCACCGCATGAGTAATGCCTCCAAATCTTTAAGGCAAAACCACTGCAGCCCAACTCTAAATCATGCGTGGGATAATTCTCCTCATACGATTTCAATTGCCTCAAGCGTAGGCAATCACCTTACCATGCCGCATCAACACACAACCCAAACTTTCTTTGACGCGTCGCTATAAATCGAAAACCTCCTGAACCCGATGGAAGTGTCAAACAGCGCAGAAACCAATCGACGCTTCAATTCCTCAAAACTCGTTCACGCCTCCGTCCATTCAAACTTTTCTCCTTTCCTCATCAATTGCGTCAAAGGTAACGCCAATTTAGAGAAACCCTCAACAAAACGACGGTAATAGCCAAGAAGCCCTGAAAACTCCTAATCTCCGTCACGGAGTAGGTCTCGCCATTTTGTGATAGCCTCGACTTTAGATGTGTCCATCTTGATACCATCGCAGACACAACGTGACCAAGGAAAGCAACTTGGCTCACCTGAACTCACACTTAGAAAATTTTGCATACAACTTCAAGGTCAAGAGTCTCCAATACTATACGAAGATGTCGCTCATGCTCACCTCACTCTTAGAATACACAAGGATGTCATCGATGAAGACGATTACAAATTTATCGAGGTACTCATGGAAAACACGGTTCATAAGATCCATGAAGATCGCAGTGCATTCGTCAAACCAAACGGCATAACCAAGAACTCATAATGGCCATAGCGAGTACGAACGCGGTCTTAGGAACATCTTGTTCCTTCACACGAATCGATGATAACCGACCTCAAATCGATCTTAGAAAAGAACTTAGCACCTCGCAATTGATCAAACAAGTCGTCGATGCGTGGAAGGGATAACGTTACGGATAGTGATACGGTTCACCTCACGGTAGTCAATACACAACCTCATACTACCATCCTTCTTCTTAACAAACAACAGTGCGCCCCAAGGTGAAACATGGGCCGAATAAAGCTGCTCTCCAACAGCTTCTTGCAACTGCTCCTTCAACTCTTTCAACTCGATCGGTGCCATACGGTAAGGAGCTTTAGATATAGGTTCGGCACCAGAATCAAATCGATGCCAAACTCAACTTCTAGCCGAGCAATACCGTGGAGTTCATCGGGAAAACGCCGGAAAATCTCGCACAACGAAAGATTTTCAATGGTCGAACATCAAGAGAAGTATCCTTAATGGATGCCAGAAAACCAAGGCAACCATGCGAAATGAGAGCTCGAGCTTTCATAGCCGAGATGATCTTAACCGACTTAGGCGGTTGAGCACCATGACAAACAAAATCAGGTTGATGAACATTACCAAAGATAACAATTCGAGCATAGCGGTAATGGTAGCCCTATGCAAGGCCAACCAATCCATACCCAAAATAATATCGAAATCAATCATATCCAAAGGAAGAAGATTAATAAATCTAATACCATCATCGAAACGTAAGGGACAATCCACATACTCACGATCAATAATTACTTGGTTTTTCATAGGGGTGGAAATAGAGAATCGGTTTAACAAAGGTGTGGTGTCATATTTAACTTCCTTATAAACAAGTAGATATCATAGAATGTGTAGCGCCGGTATCAAATAAAGTAAAAGCGTAAATATCACCAATATGAATAATGCCAGAATGGTACAGGGTGTTCATTGCCGGTCCCGAGTAACGAAAACACACGGCCTTTAGTCGAGCTGGTTTGGCCGTGTTTCCGGAGTAGTCACCTTATTCTCGAGTGCAATCTTTCACCCTATGAGTAGTAGATCCACATCCATAGCAACCACCGCGACTTTGAAACAAACGCCTGGATGGGGCTTACCACAAGTGTTGCAAAGTGGAGGAGGAGGCAAACTTCACGGCCTCCGACGATATGACGAACCGTAAGAACGGTCCTGCCGACCACCACGATAAGATTGGTCCTCGACCGACGCCGACCTCAAAGATCACGACTCGACGGTCGTTTCCCGATCCGTCGTACTCGATAACCATGTGCCCTAGTATCCCGACGCCCACGGTCGCGCCACGGTCATGTCTACCCCGAACTCCTCGAGTCGGTCCTGGCGACCAGAGGATGAATACGATCACCATCCCTGTTCCTCTTGTTGTAACCCTGCTCCTCATGCAATATCTCAATGTTGCGTGCATCATCCGCAACTGCAGCCACCTCAGTATACTGATGGTTGATCATCCTGTCTAGCACCCACTTCTTTAACCCCCATTTGAACTTACGAGCCTGACGACGAGCATCTCCAGCAACTGTAGCACCCACAAACCCAACCATCCTCATAAATCGTTGCATGTACTCGTGAGAATTTTCCTTATCCAACTGATGAATGGACTCATACTCCCTCTCATATCGTAGCTGTTCCGACTCAGGGAAATACTGCTTGTAGAAGATGCCCCTGAAGGTATTCCAAGCACAAGTATCAAGAAAGTTCTCTTCTTTGGACAAGAGATAGGCTTTCCACCAATTTAGGGCATCACCCCGAGTTTGAAGGCAAAGAAGTCGGGTTTTCACATCATCACCACAACCCAAAGACATTGAACAGCCTTTTCCAAGTGTGTGATCCAGTCCTCGGCCTCATTAGGTGAAGTCTGAGGAAAAGGATTGGCTTAAGTTTGTTAAAGCGCCGATCCATACATGAATGGGTGTAGGTGGGTTAGCACCCCACCAAGATCCCCACCGTAAGAGCTAGCGCCATTCGAACGCTCGAGTGATGGTAGCAATCATCTCGGGCATGGCGGAGGCCGAGCGCGTGCAATCAAAGCCTCAAAATTAGATTTCCATCCCGTTGTCGCCGCTGCTCCTACGAGTTTGGACCATCCAAGAGTTCATTAAACGATTAGCAAAGGTTAGGTAAATAAGATGAAGATTATGAACGGAAACGATGAAAATGAACCTAGAATCTACCCAAACCTCACCACCAAAACTTAAGCTCTACGGATAACGCTTAGGGTCCATATGTCATGTGTCCCGACTACAAGTCAGAAACCCGAGCTCGATACCATAATTGTAACACCCCAACCCGATAAGGGTAGAAGTATTACAAAATGGTGTAATATCAAAGCATACATAATGAACATAACAAAGCAAATGGAAGTCTTATATAAATAACTAAAGGAAAAATCCACCAACACGGCTTAAACATTACATAAGTTCAAAGGAATCAAAGGAATAATCCAAGACATAAATGAGCATAATCCGAGTCTAATAAATGCCAACATAAAGAAGTAGAAACTAAGATGACTAAAGCCATAAGTCCGCATATCCGCTCATCACTCAAACCCATAGCTAAGAATCCCAAGACCTAGCTTAATTACCCGCCGCATGGAAAGAAAACGGTGAGAGCTTAAAAAGCCCAAAGGAATGTATATATAACAAACGAATAATCAAGGGTAAGTAACGAAGGTAGCATAATCATAAGGTGCAAATGGGAATATCATAAGGCATAACAAAGGATAACGAATAGAAATAGAAATGAAAGGTCAGTCCTCCACCACGAGCCCATATCAAATCAAATACAAATCATATCATATCATATCAGTTGTATCCCGAGGGGTGACCTCGAAATACCAAATAAAGGAGGGGAGACCTCAAATAACCATGGAGTGATCAACTCCCAAATATGTGAAGACGCGGATTGCACCCGACATCATTCACCAAATAAAGCTCCAATCAGATTAAATCCCTCGAAACAAATCAAATCTAGGATGCATCCATACGCCCCCCAAAACAAATAATGGCCAAATCATATACATATAGTGAGCTCATAATCAAATCAAAATGGGGACGGTGTGTATCATCACTCGACACACCGGAGTCATGCCATTGGTGCATCAATGACACGGTCGAGTTACCTTCCGACTAGGAAACAAATTTTGGCTCTGTATCGATCAAGGGTCAAAGCATATCATATCATAAGGGTTCATATCAAATTCCATATCAAAGGGAGCATAGCAAAGTCATAGGAAGCCCTAATCATTAGGCTTAGATTACAAAGTAATGATCAAGCTAATATCGAAAGATGTATAAGAATCACGAGAAACCTTAAGAGATAAGGTCGAATATCTCACCTTATTCAAGCAAGCAAACAAAGAAAGTAAAGTCAAGAAACGAGATCAATCACGCCTTGGAACCTATATGAATTAGATAACGCTCTATAAGAATCCAAACACTTGTTTTAAGACGGCTTTCCATTTTTAGCAAGTTTCCCATTTTAGTAATCTTTCCATTTTATAACTTTCTATTTTTAGTAACTTTCTAAAATAGCGTGTTTCATATTAAGCAAATTTAGCCATTTAGATCCATTCAATACCAATAACATTAATTACTTAGACATGATTCAAGTTCCATTTTAACATGCTAAATACAAAAGAAAGTATGACGTGGGGACCTTTCAAAATGATTCAATGAGACCAGATTCATGCCATCTAAGTCGATATATATTAGGTTTTATTCATGTTTTTATGTAGTTAATATAATAGGTTAGTCTCATGTGATGATTTTATTGATTCAAGATGCATTCGAAAAGAGTCTTCATCGATTATATGGGTGCACAAGTGAAGTCAAATAGATGTAGAGTGGTCAAATATCGTGGGCTCAAAACAAAGCCATGCATGGTTCAATTTATATGGTGACTATATTAGAGTAACACGATGCAAGGTCAAACAATTTCCATACATGCCAACGCAAAACACAACCACAACCGTCACACATGCACACATATGAACTCATAACTGCATTCTAAACCCTTTGTTAAACCCACACAACACTCACACAATTTCAGCTTGTAAACTTCAGGCTTTAGACTCATATAAACCCACGCAAAATAGCCTACACCAACTAGTTTTGACGAGTCGAGACACGACGAAAAATATTACATAAAATCATAGTATTTTTGTTAATATTCAGACTAGGTTTTCTTATTTAACGCTTCATTAATAACCATATATTCGAGCATGAAAAAGGTGATATCGATGACGGCATGAGGCTGGATGAAAGACGTAAAAACAGTGGGTATAACTTATGATTTTATGTTACCTATATTTGTGAAATGTATACAGGTGTTTCATATTTCTTTGCATGAATACAAGGACGGTATTAAGTACTCATGCGCATGACCAGGTTAAGCAACACAAAAATAAAAATGAGGCCATGGAAGATACCTTGTAGCGTGACACAAGGGAGAAGGCAACAAGGACAAAACGAAGCAAAACAATCACTTCCTTGTGCTATGAACCCCACGACAGCAGTCCCCCAAACAAACCACACAAGAATCAAGTCAAAACATTGAGATGCTACGAATATCAAGCTTTGAAAAAGGTTTCGAACTCACCTTTGGCCTGGTTGTAGTGTCGATGTAAACTGGATATAGGAGGAAATGGTCAGATACTTTAGGTAGAGAACTAGGGTTTTCAATGTGCAAGATTTGAATGAAATATTGGAAGTTATATGGTGATAAGAATGAGCCAATTATGGGATGATATATGGATCGCAGCCTGATTTGGCCGAATCAAGAGGAGTCACAAGAGACCAAATCAAAATTATTTAATTGCCAAAGATATCATGCACATTTAATTTAATTAGTTTAGTGGTTTGTCCATGCAATATTCTAGTGTGTTGGTAACTATATATACGTAAATTAAGTATAAGTTTCATTCTCCCATGTCTTGCATACTTGTTAGTGAGATGAACGTAAAATTTTATTATTATTATTATTTTAACGAGCTCCTTTTATTTAACGAATGTTTTTTTTTATAGTGAGGGTATTATGGTCTTTTAACGTGTTCACGATTTTAGGGTTTTACATGTACTCATAAAAAATATACCACCCTTATCCTCATTTTGCCATTGTCGACCAAATACACTTAGTCACCATCTTTTATAAAAAAATCTTGACTTAATAAAAGACACATACACATATTGAGTAGACATTTTGTTCTTACAAGAAGTATTATGTTGTTACAAGAAGTATTATAATCAAAACACATAGTTTCACACTTAGCAAAGGTGTAAAATAAATCAAACACTCTCCATCTTCATCACCATATTCAGCCAAGGAAGAAAAAAAAAAGGGAAGAAGCACAAGTTTTTGCAAGATCAAGCAAATTTATAACTCTAGTATACTTTCTTTTAAGGGTTTTGAAATAAAAATCTAGAGTATTTAGGAAAAACCTTGTTCCATAAACCTCATCATCATACTAGTAAGCATTTCATGATCATTTTTAATCTTTCATATTCTTAATTAAGTTATTTTTATAATGCTTGAAAGAAAACATGCAAGTTATATGAGTATCTATACCACTTTTAATGTTTTTAGTACTTATAATTAGTATATACCATCCTATAATTGATCCCTTGAAACATATCATTTTTGATGATGTTTAGGAACCCATGACACCCTAAGAAGGTGTATGGTAGGTTTAGAATAGATTTGGTGTTGATTTGAAGTGATTGAAACAAGTATTACGCTAGAAAAACCATTTTCGACAAACTAAAAATAGGGTCTGATCATTTTGTGAAATCTGGAAACTTGACAGATTATAAAATATTTTGGGCTAGAAATTCAGAAAATATACTTTAAAACGAAACGTGGTCGCTTGAACGGGTTAAAACGGATTTATAACGAAGAAGTTATGCTATTTTCAAGTTTAACGACGAAAACTATATTTTCCGAAAAAACAAAGATGTTGTCCAGATTTTAACGGTAAAAATGAGTCTTAAGCGTTATCTAAATGAGTCGATTTGTCAAAATATATTAGTATACTTAAACACGGGTTAAGGACATATAAAACGTGAAAACGGAATTATAACGACTAAATTACACGCTTTAAATAAGGTTGTCGTAACTATTTTATATAAGTATAACACATAAATATTTTCTATTAGCCAAACTAGTTGTCGCTAGTGACCATGATGAGAGTCGTTTTTAACATCGATAGAATACTTTTTAGAAAACGATGTCTGCAAGTAAAAGTAAGTTCTCCAAGTCTATTTTCCAAATGTTCAACCGTCAGAAACGGAGTTGTAACGAATAAAATACGGTCACTCAAACTTTGGCGAAAACTACCCTTAAACAATATTTTTGGTACAAGTACCCTACTTCACCTACATTTTCTCCATGATCGAGACCTCTATGATAAAAATTTATAAGCTAAGACTTTGAGATAATGTGACAAGCTTTCCAAAGCCATTGAGTTTGTTTCCTAACACTCGATATTCACTATTTTACGACTAGCTTTTTGAAGCCATTTAGTCACTTTCATGAATTGTCAAATTATATTGTTTTACGACGAAAAAATATAATTTCTTGATAAATCACTAAATGAATATCGTAGGATATCATTTCAACGTAAATACTTGTAAAGTAATTTATAACTTGACGAGACGTTATAAACTTATTTTTCAACGATAAACTTTATTTTCAAAAATGCACAAGTGGTATGGATATCATATGAGTTGCATGCATAACATTACATCATGACTTATATTAGATCATATCATTCATCATAGGTTGCGCTTATAGATTGCACCTCATTTCAAGGTATCCACTTTTGTCATCATAATTATTGCATCGTGAGTTCATAGCCCCACTTTCTATTACTAAATTGTTTTACAAACTCTTGGGGAGATACATGCTATATTTTTAATCGAACACAAATGCTTTGAACTCGTATGCTATATTCAAATGTTTTATTGTCACTAAGTAATCAATTGCCATGTTTGAAGTCCCTACATCATGCACCATTAGTCACTTGCTAGTGAGCACGAATATTGTGAATAGTCCTATTTGAATTAACACCCTGCTCTTATTGACCCGCTAGGGAAATCGAACGCACTATATTTGAATCATTAAGGTAAATTGGCAAGTTTACCTATTAGGGCTGCGATGAAACGATTTTACCAATTTCTATTGGTACGAGTTTGGTTGTCATGAACTTAGTGAAATAAATGTTAATTTGTTTTCAACGATGAGTGTGAAACAATGTAACTCACACTACGAATATTGTATTCAAACGAATTAATTAAACCTATGGATTTCACTCAACCTTTGTGTTGACTGTTTTAAGCATGTTTTATCTCAGGTATTAGCATATCCTCATGCTTGCATGGAGTCGCTGAGCTGACGCGTCTCACATATATTTTATGCACTTAATTATCGTTTGATTGTAACAAATTCATTTTGGTACTTTGGAAATCTTTTGGGACCTATACTTTGTAAACTCTGATTATTTTATTCAATCAAACGATGTATTTTCCAAACGACACTTTAGGTCGCTCAATATAATTGTAATCGTGATGCTATGACAACAACCCCGTGAATTCCATTCACGCAAAATAGGTAATTTGGGGTGTGACATTTACTCCACAAAACTACTTTCCTAAAAGTCCGAAAATTCAAATTCTATATATAGAGTTACAACATGCGACATTGTCTCTCTTTAAATGTGACTGCCGGATCGCCGCATTAGGGTTTCGCCTTTACCACGCCAACCTTGTGATGGCGCCACCTTATGGTTGAGACGCCGTCGGCTTACGACCGACGCCGTCGGATCTAAATCTAGGCCGTCCGAGTTGTGACGCCTACTCTTTAAAACCCGCCGTTGGGTACAAAATAGTAATTTCGCCATGAGCCGTCACAAATTTGGAGCACGCTATACGGCGCCGCCTTCTAACTCGACGTAGTCACCCTTAATTTCAAAGACTTGAGTGTCTTGATCTTGACTTGGTCATTTTCTTCATATATTCACGCCTTTTCGTCCGAATAAGTGTCATTCCAGCAATTTGCCTTCAAGAGACCTAAAAGTGAAAAAGAACGAATTACAAAGAACGGATATAAAAGTGGTCGATTAAGGGCTTAAATGACCCCTCAAAAGTGTACCTTTTAAATCCTTATCAAATATCCCTACACTTGGTATTTGCTTGTCCTCAAGAAAATATGCTTTTGGCCAATTAATTTATAAGTTAGGGGTCATGACACATTAGTTTAAAACAATTCACAACAAGTATAAGCCCCGCAAAAGTCATAACAAGCACAAAAATTACATACTAGCACCTCACAAGTGGTGTTTGGATACTCTCATCTCTCGGGTGTATATGAAATATATCAAATTGGAAATGGAAGATAAACACTCATTAACCGGTCCTAGTACATAGATTACCATAGGCTTGAGACTAGATCAAACCTCCATCGCTTTGGCGTAAGCACCTAGGAAAAACTATCCAAGATGTCTTTTAAAGGGTTGTAACGTTAGGCTTACGGTAGGAAACAAAGGGTTTGGTGGGACATGCGATTTAGTTGTGGCAAGTCAAAAATCTTTATGTTACAAGCATGAGAAGAATGGCGTTGCTAAGCCAAGACTCGACACTCTAAACTCTAGATAACTTTGAAACAAATAAACATAAATTTAAAGATAGATGTAGGATGTTAGCCCTTTTTCCATACACTTTTACTCTACCATCCTCTACGATAACATCAAAATAATAGGGATTTATAGGCACATCCCTACACTTGAGTTTTTATTACTCTAATACTAATTTGACCCGAATTAAAAAGATCAAAACACTTGGAGTACATTATTACGTAAATAAAGGGAATTTGAATTTAACATTCCTTCCCGTCACTTCATAAAATTTAACTTTTCCCATGAGTCCCAATCGTCCAAAAACTATGTACAAAGGATATGACTCGACTTAGCAACTTATGCAAGCAACTAGATAATTGAACTAAGGGTTTAGTATGATAACAATAATGCACTAAAAGTGAGTGCATACATGGTAGGATAAGGCGATTTGGGTGTACATTTGGGGGTGGATTGTAAACAATGCTCTTAATTGATATTCCAGAAAACCGAAACATCACAAGAACCATGAAAAGGATAGGCTCTGAGGGTTACTAGGGGTATCGTGTACTACAGATGAGTACAACGCAAGGTTGTGGGGGAATTATTCAACCGATGTGGAAGAAGTAATTATAAGACGGGTATCAAACAAGGGTTATCCTAATGCCTCTTATCATTTAGTTATTCCTAACTACACAAGTGTAGTCTCACTAGTGATCTCGGAATGCATCACAAAACAAGTTCTAGAATCTATTATACTACCGACACTCAAGCATTAAAGATGAATGCTTTAATTCCTACAAATCTAACGGCGATCCTCACATTTTGGGTGGAATTTAAGTGGTAAAGGGTTTTGTGCTAGTCAAATAACTTCCTATCCATGAGATGCTTTATTAAGACTAATGGCCCACTCCTACATGTTATGAAAAATTTTAAATTTGGTGCCAAAATTACCCTAATCGATATTTCGCATGGTTTATTACACAAATGATATTAGACAAGGTAAATAGTCAAGGATAAGCATAGTATCAAAGTTCCCATTTTATTTTCCTCTCTACACTTAAACCCAACATTGTCCCAATGTTTCCAAAGTATCAAAGTTATGATAATGGAAGGTAATTAAAATGAAGGAAACTAATACTCCCCGATTAGCTCGGTAGGATCCGTGTGATGTAGTGGTTAAATTCTTCTTCAAGAAGAATGTATGCGTGAAAAGCTCCATCCAATCTTATGTATCTTCTTCTTGATAAATAAAACCCGCACACTTGAAGAAAACAAATGAAACCTTCATGAAATTGGCGGTAACACTATATATGACTCTACTAAACTAGGATATATTGCTTGTGGAATGGATGTTTGCGCATTTTCTAGAAAATTAAGACCCGAGAAATTTTAAAATTTATAAGTAGTACGTAAAACGAGAAAAGTTATAAGTCGTTGATCCTCCCGACGCCAGTTGCGATCCCGATGCCGTCAGTTATCCTAATAAACTGGTCTCGATTTTTGGAAAAAAATTTGGAAAATTTATATCTTTAGAATCTGGAAAAAATTTCAAAGAAATATTCATTATGACTCGATACAAGCATTTGACTATAACAAACACACATGTATATCTTTATAATAATCATAATTCTCATGTTCACGTTCTTTTTATAAACGTGTGTAATCCTCCCTACACTTATCCCTTTTGTAAAATACCTTTATATGTAATTAAGACGAGTTTAAAGACAAAATAAAGCATTTTCGCAAATTCAAACATGAGAATAAACAATCAATAAAAGATATACGACACACAAATAGACATTCCAACCAAACAAGTCATGGATAAATCACACCACATACAAATATACATACACATCAAATTGTTCTAAGTTCACCACATCGTCACAAAGTCAAGATAGTCTAGATTATTACATACCCAAATAAAATTGTTTCAACAACCAACCATAATTATCCATAAACAATCCAAAAGCGAACACATGAGTTACTGGGGAGGGGGTCCATAACGGTAGTCATAACTAGGAGGGAGGTGGCCCAGGTATCCATAAGGCGGGTAGTCCTCCTCCCGCCCGGGGAATGGATCGATCTGCAGGTATGGGTCAAGCTGATCGCGCATGGACAGATGCTGCATCTGTCTGACGGTATGATCATATGTTTAGCTGGCTCTCTGATCCTGCTGTGCCATCCACGTGTCCATACGGCCCATCCATGCTCCCTGGTGGGCCTGCGAATCTCCTCTGGACATTTACCTGTAGGCGTCAGCGGAGCCTCCTGCTCCATCCCCCTACTGGTGTGCTGGCATCAGCTGCTCGTCATCATCGCCATCATCATACTCCTGAACTGCGGGCTGTTAGGTTTTTGGTTCCTTGGATCAAGAATTATTCTAAGTGTTGGAACCACTTGACGAGTTGATGAAACCACGATGTAAGAACGGATCCATCAAGACAAACCGCGGCTAGTAGTATTGTGTAACCACGGATATTGTAATGTAACCACTGCTAGTCTTGTATAGTCGGTTTAATGTTTTGTATTAGATAAATATGGAAAAGATATTTATCTTGTAGGTTACGTATTGTATTATGTAAAGGACTCCTTAGCCTATAAAAGGAGGTTCTAGGTTAGATTAGATATACGTATGTTTGATATCTAAGGTCGATACACTTCAAGGTTGTAAAACCCTAATACTGGTTAGAGTATTCATATTAATAATAATATTGAGGTGTTGAATGTTCATTGTTCTTCTTCTTAAGATTAAGTATTAAATTCCGCGTGATACTTAATAAGTCTTTGTTTAAGTCAGTTTCTATATTAGATCGTTTGCTCAACTGGGATCAACAAGTGGTATCAGAGCTTGTGATCTAGAAACTGAAACCAAGAAGAAGTTTAAGTTCTGTTAAGCAAGTTAAGATGTCTGAAGAAACACACATGGTTATTGCATCAAAGGTGCCCACGCTCAAGCAGGGTGAGTACCAAATATGGAGAATGCGAATGAGGCAATACATTCGTATGATTGATTATGCCATCTGGGAAGATGTTGAGAAAGGTGATACTCTTCCAAGGAAGGGTGATGATGGTAAAGACATAGCCATTGTTAGTGAAATTGACAAGGCTAAGAGGAAGCTGGAGATTAAAGCCCACAATATTCTCTCCATGGGAATACCTAATGAGTATGCTTTGGACTTTGAACAATATGAGTCTGCTAAAGAGTTAATGGATGCTATTGAAACAAGGTTTGCTGGTAATGAAGCTACCAAGAAATCAAGGAAGAATATGCTCAAGCATCAACTTGAAAACTTCACTGCTCTTAGTGGAGAAAAACTTGATGCCACTTATAATAGACTTCAAAAGCTTATCAGTCAACTGAAGTTGGTGGACTACAAGGTTGCTCAAGAAGATATATATTTGAAGTTCATCAGAAGTTTATCACCTGAATGGGCTGTGCACACTGTTGTGTGGAGAAATAAAGATGACTTTGAAAAGATTACTCTGGACAATCTCTATAACAACTTGAAGGTATATGAGTCTGAGAACAACATTGCTGGTGCATCTATAACTAGCCAAAACATTGCTTTTGTTTCCACTAAACACAAGAGTTCACAAGATGTATCCACTGCTGCCTATGGAATAAACACGACTATTGCAAATAATACCACTGTTAGTGATAATGTCAGTGATGGTGCAATTTATGCTTTTCTGGCTGATCTAACTACCAGTGTTAATGTTTTAAATCAAGATCTAGATCAAATTGATCCTGATGATCTTGAAGAGATTAATCTTCAATGGCAAATGGCAATGTTAACTCTCCAAGCAAGGAAGTTTCGAGGAGGACTGGAAGATGTGTTAAGTATGATGGTCAAAGGAGAGCTGGTTTTGACAAAAGCAAGATGGAGTGCTTTAACGCAAGAAGAAGGGTCACTTTGCTAGGGAATGTAGAGCCCCTAAGAGGACTGAAGGTATCAAGAAGACCACCAAGAGCTCGCTTCTTCTTCACATTGGTTGCTCAAGATGGGATTGGTGACTATGGTGGGTGGTCAGATTGAAGAAGGTCCCAATGCAGACTTTTTCTTGCTAGTGAAGCTTCAAAAGAGCATAACTTTGCTCTTATGGCTTATGCTTCATCTTCTGGTTCAGATCCTGAGGTATCTTGTGATTCTAAAAATTCTACTTGTTCTTTTAAATCATGTCAAGATAACTTAGAATCTCAATGTTAGCCTTAATAGTTTTATTAAAAGTGATGGTCATTCACATTTAGGAACTTTGTAACTCGTGTTAGATATCGTGCTAGAATAGTCAACGGGCTCGTGGATTGGACTAAGCTAAATGGGCTTTAGTTTAGTTAAGCTAGCATTGAATAATGGCGTGTAACCCATGTCCAAACCCAAGTCCACGAAAAGCCCATGGAAAGCCCAAGCTAAAGCCTTTTAGGTTTTCATGTCTTGTACTATAAATACCCCTCAAATGGTCATTTGAGGGGTGTTGAAAGTGTGTGTGTGTGCTTTTCTTTATTGAATATACAACATCTTGTGTTTATCTTGTCTCACATCATACACGAATTTAACATCAAGTCACCATCTTTCTCATCTTATTTCTAAGCTTTGTTTGTGTTTGTTTCACGTGGGTATAACTTGTATACGTGTTGGGTTTGCTTGGTAAAGTGATAAGGTTGATAAATCTAAGGTCCTACAATTGGTATCAATCGCCTAACAATGGTTTAGGAGTGTTTGTGTTTGGTTTGAAGGTGTTACGCGTAAAAGCTCTCGTTTTACGTTTTTGTCAAACTTAAAGCTTTAATTTTGCACTCAAAATTCAAGATTCTTGTGGTTTAAGGTTTATTTGGTGCTAAAGTTTCGCTTTTTGCAAAAGTTCAAGCTTTACGCGCTTTAGTTAAGTTTTGAGCTCGTTTTTGGTTCTTTGGTCATTTCTACTCGTAACTTTTCTAGGCACTTTGGGTGAAAAAGGTCTACATTTTGGGTTATACGAGTGTTTTAAGGATATCTGCAAGTGAAATCGTTTGAATCATTGAAATTTTTTACGAGTAGGTCAAAACCCTAGTTCTACTCGTAAGAAAGTCAACTACGATAAGATTTCTACTCGTAACTTTTTGGTGAAGAATCTTACGTGCTATAACGGTGACTCGATGCTTCCTCACTGGATAAGTGTGTGGAACACTTCGACTTTGGATATCATTTACTACCGTGAAAGTGTAAAGGATTTTGGGTTCTACGCAAGCTTTTTCTGGCCAGAAGATTTTCCTACGTAAGCTATTCCTACGCTGTAACCTCTCTTGTTACGCGTAAGTTGTGTTCTCGCGATAAGAATTTCCCACGCATAAGAATCCTACGCCTAAGCATCCCACGCCTAAGGATTCCTACGCCTAAGCATCCCACGCCTAAGGATTCCTCGCCTAAGCATCCCACGACAAGATCCTACGCCTAAGATCCTACGCCTAAGTTTCTACTCGAACTTGTGTTTCTACGCCCAAGCTCTTTCTACGCATAAGGTTTAAAAAAAAAAAAAAAAAAAAAAAAAAAAAAAAGAGTTTTTGGCGGAAAAGTTGAGTAAAATTTAAATTTTTGAGGAGACTAAACGTTCAATTTTACGCGAGATTCAAATTTTGGTTTAACTATGAAAATTTTGGTCAAAATTCAAATTTTGGGCCTAAATTCAAAATTTTCGTCAAATTTACGGCCAAAATTGTCATAACTCAAATTTTTCATACGACCTTAGAATTGATTTTATAGTGAATTTCAAATTTTGGGCGAAAATTTTTAAGAACCGAGTTTACTTAGCACGACTTTCGTAATCACCTCAACCGAGCTTAATCATCATCAACCACAACTCCTTTATCGTTGAATCGATCCTACATCAACTTTATCGATTATACCTTCATCAATGGCTACTCAACAAGATATTCATGCAAACCGGTGCCGAAAACCGACCTCCTATGTTGGCAAAAGGTGGTTATCTTCAATGGACAAGCCGAATGCTCCGTTACATCAAGACCAAACCTAATGGCAAACTCATGATTAAATCCATTCGGGATGGACCCTTCCACCTCGACAAGTTAATGTACCGGAAATCTCGATGCAACACCTCCCACCGCACCATCTTCTCGCCTTCAATACGAATCAATACACCGCAGAGGATCGTAAACAAGTCAAGCGAGATGACATGGCAATTCATATTATCCAACCGGGTTTACCAATAGACATCTTTGCTGCGGTAGACAGCCAGAAACCGCTTTCGATATGTGGGAACGTGTTAGACGACTTTGTCATGGAATGTAAATTGGTCAACAAGACATGGAGAACAAGTTGCTAATCGAATGGGAAAAGTTTACTTCAACTCTGTGAGAATCCATTGAATCATACTATGGAAGGTTTTGCACTTTGATGAATGAGCTAATCGAAACAAGTTAGCACCCGAACTATCGCTCAAAACATCAAGTTCTGAATAATCTTCCGTAAGAATGGGGACGATATGTGACTATTGTCAACCAAACAAAAGACCTTCATCGGTGAACTTTGATCAACTCGAATGATTTTCTAAACAAAACCAAGTCAAGCTAATGAAGTCGCAAGAAAATTAGCAAAGATTCATGATCCATTGGCACTCATTGCTAAGACTCTATCTTCGGTGAATACACAACAACAAGCTTCATCATCTTCCAACAACAACAACTTGCACCACAACAACAATTCTATCCAGATCCACAATACTGTGAACAAGAAATCACCGATCTCGAATCGATCAAGAAGACCCTATGTCCCAAATAATTTCTCTCTGGGTCAAGTAATCAAAGGTCGCTATTCCACACCTACTAACAACAACCAAAGGATATCATCAAACACTCATAGCATGTGCAAATTGCACAAATGGGGGTGTGAATATGGGTAATCAAGGTCAAATGGTTGGAGTTATTGGGAATCAGCAGGATATGCTACTTGGATTTCGCATGGGTAATCAAAGGTTCCAATCGTGGTAATCGATGAGATGTAATAGAGCAATGGTAATCGAATCGAATGTTGCGACCAATCGTTGGGAATCATGGAAATGTGAATCAGGTAATCGATTAAGTGTTATAACCACAAGGAATGGGTCACATGGCAAGGAATTGTCCTTCTAAGCCGAACAAGAACGATCTTGAGTATCTTCGAAACTGTCTGCTGGTACAAAAGGAACGCTACCGGATTTCAGTTGAGTGTCGAGGAACATGACTTTATGGCTATTATGGATGATTTGGAAGACCTCGAGGAAATTAATGCGAATCGCATCTTCATGGCAAATCTTCTGAAGCTAAGCACGACACCGAGTCGACTCACCTCCCGCCTATGACGCCAATACCGTATCCGAGGTACCAATCATTGATCCATGTTATAACAATGTCATATTTGATGTGTTTACTCATGACGAACAAAGATTCAGCGACGCCAAGACCTACTTATGATACATACCGACAATCCGAGTTGTAGCAATACTAACTCGAGACTCGGATGTGGATCCTAGTGAGGCCGTGTGGCACAAAATCTGAGACCGATGAGGAAACACGTGCTTATGTTGAATCATTAATCAATCAATGTGGCATTGAAGTCGAGAAAGTTAGAACGGTCAATCGCGGGTTAAGGCCGCTAATGCTAAATTGACCGGCCGAGCTTGAGAGTTACAAGGAGCATGCCAAAGCCTATGAATTTCATACAAACAAAATGTCCGAATTAGAAATTGGTTATCGAGATTCGCTTTTAAGAGAAAAACAATTGCAACTCAAATACGATACACTTGATGTGAATCAATTTGAAAATCAAATCTTTAAACAAGGAAATTTCTCGATCTAAATGACCAACTTTCTAAACAAAAAGCAATCGCTTTTACGATCTTGAAAAGAAAGAAACAGTTGATTGTCGATTTTTCAAAACGAAGATTCTCTTCTTGATGAAATTCTTGATAAAGCGGAAAAATCAAAACTTTGGACAATTTGTTTCTTACAACGGGTCATTCAAATAAATCAAACAAGATGCTTTCTAACCAAGTAAATCCACGCTTTCATACTTCACATAAGATGGCACTTGGTAATGATCCTTCGCTCCTCAAGAAAGCTCGGAAATCTTTAATGTGTTGCACAATGGAAAACCTTTGCATGAACCTATAATTGTGCATGATTCTCTTGAAACGTTGGAACTATCTCGAGGAGAGTAGATCTAAAATGAAACAAAACATCCGAAATCAAACCGATTGATTATAACAAATGGAACCAAATTTATGTTCTTCCTTTTGTTTCTCAAAAGTACAATCAAAGTTTTCCAACACACAAAGTGTTTCAAACAAAGTGTCAACACCACTTCAAAATCGGTTTCAAAACCAAATGAAGTCTCAAAATCTCTTTCGAACATTGAACAAATGTCTTCAAACAATCCTTTTAACACAAGTGATGCGAGAAGTATTTTGGAAAATGTGAAACTAGAATTGCGTATCTTCAAGAGACCGTTAAAACTAAAACCAATATTAGAAGCATCCGTTTAATAGTTTTGATAATGAATGTAAAAGTTTTTGAAACTCAAATTGCCCCTCACCGAATAACATCAAGCAAGGGTAATTCATTTTGAACAAGCGTTTTTGAAAGAAACAACTGACTTTGTCAAGGACCATAAATCGGTAAAGCAAGCTAATGAAAGTGTTGAACACATCAAACTTTTGGAAAAATTTAATGACTCTCTCCAAAGATGTTCTTACCATCGATATTATGTCCATCATTTTGCAAACATATTCGTTGAAGATCATGAAAGACTCCAAATCTGAGACCTCCGAAATTGTTTCAAAATATGAAAAGCTCTTATGAAACTTGAAAAGAAAATATCTCATATTTTAAACAACTTGATCGAAAAACTGAGGAATGCAAGTATGACAAATTGTCGATGAGCGTGCCTACAATGACAT
The DNA here is from genome assembly GCA_022545495.1 of Chrysanthemum lavandulifolium. Classification (NCBI taxonomy): domain Eukaryota; kingdom Viridiplantae; phylum Streptophyta; class Magnoliopsida; order Asterales; family Asteraceae; genus Chrysanthemum; species Chrysanthemum lavandulifolium. Next base: position 210,742,294 of record CM040246.1, read on the forward strand.
GAAAGCTAAAATGATCTTTGAGGGCTCACCGAAAGTCAAAGGAAAGACAAGGGAACTGTGATTACAAAACCATTGATCATGGAGAAAGCAAATGTTCCCAAACCGTTTCAAAACCAAAATGTCTTTCTTTGCCTCCTCCAAAAGTCAATGAGAAAATGTTTCATCAAAACCACCACTCCACCGCCGTGCCTAAACAAAATGTTGATAAAGGGAAAGCGTTATTGAGAATCCTAAAGTTTTAGCACTGACTTTTAAGATGAGTACCACTAATGCGCCGCCTCCACATCTAAAGAGACTAGGATAGTCAAACCACCTCCTTCATAAAAATGTGAATCCTAATGTGTGCCTCACCTTCTACAGACTAGAAAGCACCTCTAGGAGCAAAGCAGACTAAAGCCTAAGAGCAATACAAGGAACAATAGAGTCTCGATCGCCTCTAGGAGTAGTAGCTTGAATAAAGAGAAGAAAGTAGAAGAACACCCTAGGAATTTACACCTTTGAATAAGAAAGACATTTCATCCGAATGTACCGAATCAGGAAACTTGCTAAGTCTAATGAATGTGTTGAATCTCTTTGTTTAACTTGCAAGAAATCTTTAAATGTTCAAGATGATTGTGTTTCTAAGAATGTGAATGATAAGCTTTAAGAAGAACGTCCCAAAAAGTAATTACACTAAACGAGTAGAAGACTAGTTGCAAAACTTAGGCTTTACACTATCGACAAGAACCAACGTGTATACTTTAGGGATGATATTTGAAACCCAGTGTAGAACTTTCACACCGAATGGTACAATGAGTGATAAACCAGAATCCCCTGTAGAAAACCTCTCTGAGTGTGATAAGGATTTTACCTCTAACCCAAAGGAATCAAAAATCCAAAAATATTCTTCTACGACATGTCTCTTGTATAATCGATATTCTGTACGTATCTAGAAATGTCATTCAACAATGATACGGGCATGTACAGATGTTTGAGCGAGAGTTCTTTATATGTTTTTCTAAAACATGTCGCTTCTCAAAATTTCTTCAATAATGGCTTTTCGATACATCAAGACGAAACCCGGACTGAAATGATGACTTTTGATTATTTTCAAATCAAAACTCGTGCTTTGATCGAAAATGAGGTGTACGCTCAAAGGCACTACATTTAAAATGGTGAGAAATCATCATCATCGTGAGCACCTTTTTCAAGATTGTTCAAAAGATTTTCAAAATCTTTCAAATATTTTGTGCTCAAGATAACTCCCTCTAAAACCCTTTAATTGAATATGCTTTATTAAAGGGGAGTATAAAACAAAATGTTCCAAATTCATGCTTAAATCAAACTGTTTGTCTCCCAAATGATTCTAAAATGTTTTTAATCACGATATCAAAATATCACGATTATGCTATTTTGAGGGGAGGAGACGTGATTAAAATGTGATCAAAATGTTTAATGATCGTGGTTTGAATCTCAAATGAGCTCGACTCAGACGGAACCAATGAATTGACGAGCAATTATGTACCATCTCGAAACTTTCTATGGACTTGACCAGACGGGTAATAATTTCAAGCTAGTTCTCTAGTGATGTAAACGTGTCTCGAATCGGTCTTGTTCATTTAAAGTCAATCAATTCAAAAGTGCGAATCTACCTCTATGTGCGATTTACATCAAAACTTATAAGCACATGTGAAGGGGAGTGTTTAAAATACAAAACTCACAGAGTGTTTTAAACATGCTTTCTATCATAAACACTCGAGAGATTTTCAAAGAAAATGGTTTTATGGCAACAATAGGATGGTCATGGAGTTATAAGGTGTCTAAGGATAGGAAATCCGTCCTATGATCCGCCAGAGTCGGAGGGATCTACCCAAGGACATCACAAATAGTTAGTATTAGAAGTCCTCGGTATGATTGAAAAAAGGAGTAATGTGAGAAAGGAGAAAGAAGGGTTGAAGAATTAAAAGAAATGTAATGAAAAGGGTGAAAAGAAATAGCCCTCCATATTCAACCTTAGGGCGTAAACCGGTTCAATTCATCTCTTCGGTTGTCACTAGATGACACCGGTATTGAAGACAAAGACGCTATGGACCCAAAGACGCACCGCACTAAACCTTCTAGCCACTCAATTCCTCTTAAAAGGATTTGTTTCATTCTCACCGGAACCCTACATAATCTATTGACTTTCTCTTAGAGATCGCTGGTATTGAAGAAGGAGACCCTCTCCTAGTCTCCGTCAGAAAACAAAATGCACTTATCGAGTCTAGAGCCACGAGATTCATCAAAAGATCTCATAGGAACACTTGACATGACATCGCTTGTTGTTCATCAATAAGGCACAAGTGATATATTATGAGTCCCACGCAGTCTTAGCAATCCGCCGTAACATTTATGAGAAGTTTCACATTTGTGATCTTCAGTGATTGAATGGAAATTCTGCCGTGGTCAACATCAAGCAGCCGACAGCAGTCACTTCGTAATTCTCCGTGGATTACGCTTAGTGTGTCTCAAATGGTCTACATCGTGGGGTGATGCTCGTGTACCTCAATGACTCATCCGAATCGTAGATGTACTTCGTATATCGCGTTATCTCACTTGTGGGACTCAGTTCGAACGGCCTCGTGAGAATTAGAGACGTTTTCACACTATCTCATAACACCCTCGAAATTCAAACTTGTAAGTGCCTGAATCCGCTTATTACTAACCTGCTTTATGTTTTCTTCTTATGGAAGCTCTGAGCGGATGGATCGTGCGCACTTGCCACATGCTCATACCAACAACACATGAAAGTTCTCATCATAATCAAAGGAGATGATTCTTCGTCAATGTCAAAGAATCTACAAAGTTTAAAGACCTCGTAACTACATCATTGGTAACCAAAGACAAATAGAAGTGTGAGCATGGTGGAGAAAGAAGTGGAGAATGACGTGGAGACACCTAACCAACGAAGTTGACAATGGCGCAACAACCACATTATCGATCACAAAGCATGAAGGAACAAAGAATCAAGACTATTCTATATCTACACACAAAGTTCTTGCTCGAGAAAGTAGAGACCTAATCAAGTGGAGCATCGTTGAATGACCACCCTTAGGGGAGATTGTTAGCCTTAATAGTTTTATTAAAAGTGATGGTCATTCACATTTAGGAACTTTGTAACTCGTGTTAGATATCGTGCTAGAATAGTCAACGGGCTCGTGGATTGGACTAAGCTAAATGGGCTTTAGTTTAGTTAAGCTAGCATTGAATAATGGCGTGTAACCCATGTCCAAACCCAAGTCCACGAAAAGCCCATGGAAAGCCCAAGCTAAAGCCTTTTAGGTTTTCATGTCTTGTACTATAAATACCCCTCAAATGGTCATTTGAGGGGTGTGCTTGAAAGTGTGTGTGTGTGTATTTCTCTCTCAAGGAATATACAACTTATTGTTTGCATATCTTATCATCACATACACGAATTTATATCTTCAAGTCACCATCTTTCTCATCTTATTTCTAAGCTTTGTTTGTGTTTGTTTCACGTGGGTATACTTGTATACGTGTTGGGTTTGTTTGGTAAAGTGATAAGGTTGATAAAACTAAGGTCCTACACTCAAAAAGCTATCACTGAGAGTTTAAGGAAAGAAGTAGAAAGACTGTCTCTAGATAACTTAGGTTATAGAGTTGGTCTAGAAAGTGTTGAAGAAAAGCTTAATTACTGCATTAAATGTGAGTTTGAGTATGTAGATAAGATTAATATACTTGGTAGTGAAATTGATCTTAAGGATAGAGAGATTAAGATGCTTAAAGAGAAATTAGAAAAGGCAGAGAGTGTAAAGGTAGAAGCCCTAAAAGAAAAAGAAAACATGTTGTTAGGGTTGCTAAAACACAGTATGCTTCTGATCTAGTAAATAAGCCAATAGGTCAAAAATTGTTCAAGGATGGTACTGGTCTTGGTTACAATGATATGCCACCACCATCTCTGATGAAACATGCACCACCTACAAAAGAGCTCTCATTTAGCAGTGAATTTAGTTTCAATAAACCTGTAGGTGAGACTAGCATTGCATCACCTAAGATAGGTTCTGATAAGTCATCTGATGCTCCCATCATTGAAGATTGGGAATCAGATTCTGAGGAAGATAGATCTAAATCAACACAGCTTGAAAAGATAGAAAACGTTAAGAAAGTTGATTCTGAACAAGTCAAACTTGTACCTAGATTTGGAGCTCAAATTGCTAAGAAAGTAGTAGAGTACAAGGAAGTACCTAGGGAACAGATGAAAAGATTCATACCTAGGGGAAACCAGAGAAACTTCAATGGACTAATTTCAAACAGATTAGGAGATGAGTTTCAATGTGTTAAAAGGCTTGTTTTGCATGTGGTAGTTTTGAGCACTTACGGAGAAAGTGTTATTAAAATGCAGACCACCGCTTTGGAATCATTGAGGAGGGTAAATCATCAAAACTTTTCAAAGAAATCAAACCCTCATCCTAACAAAAACATGATTCCTAGAGCGGTGTTAATGAGGAATGGGAATACAAAATCAATAGTCATCATTGCACCCAAATGGGTTCCAACCATCGCTAAGAATAATGTAAACACGGCTAAGCAAAATCAAACCATTGCTAAGCAAAATCAAACCACCGATACAAAAGAAGTTTTATAAGTACCAAAGGTGATAACCGACACGTTGGTTGGAAACAATTTTATGTCATAAGGCCTCACTAGTTGGCAATGGAAGACTAAGACCAAGGTTTTACATCATGTCAACTGCATCAATGGACCTAAAGAAATTTGATTATGTTGATGACAGTATGCACTCAAGTCAATATTGGCTTGGGTCCACAAAAGGAACTAATTTGTTTAATTTCATGTGCGTGGCAATCTAAAAGATGAGCTAAAAGATAAAGGAGTTTTTGATAGTGGTTGCCTGGGCACATGACTTGGGATGGGAGCAACCCGGAGGATTTTGAAGCTTTTGATGGAGGATATGTGGCATTTGGTAATGATCCAAAGGGAGGAAAGATACTTGGCGAGGCACAATCAAAACAGGAATTTAGACTTTGAAAAGGTCTATCTGTACAGTGGACTTAAGTATAATTTATTCAGTGTTTCTCGGATGTGTGATAAGAAAACTGGGTCCTTTTGGGGAAACTGAGTGTGTGGTGTTGTCACCGATTATAAGATGCCCGATGAGAAGTATATACACTAAGGGTACCTAGGAAGGAAAACATATATTGTTTTGATCTTAAAGATGTAATTCTAATAGGTCCTTAACTTTGTTTGTGTAAGATATAGGATTTCACAAACACACTAAACCATAGTCAAAGTGGGCGTTCAAGTAGTTTAGAGAGAGAAAGTTCTAGAGAGAAAGGAAGAGAGTGGGAACTATGTGAAACAAAGAAAAATGGTATTGAAGCTCAACCCTCTACCTTGGGAGGTAGAGGGTATTTATAGTTTCTTAAACCAATGCCACCTACGGGTTGTGGATCGCATACAAGAGGTAAAGACCCGTCCGTCCTCCACGGTGTTACATAACAAACTACTTATTAATATAACTAGACTATGACTACGAGCTTTCTAATGAATACATATAATTGAGGTGACCGACTCTTTAATGACTGAATTTTCTAATTCCTAACAATCTCCCCCTAAGGGAGGTCACCTCAATTTACAATTAATACATCCAGATATTACATTAGATTGCTCGAGGTTACTTGATTAAGTCCTTTGCTGAGTAGCTTGTAGTCTTTGATTCTTCATGTTTTGCATGTTTGGATAATTCAAGTGGAGGTCTTTAACTGATCCACGTGATGATGAGTTTTGAGCCAGCATTGAGATCATCAGCTAACATAAATATTTGACTCTTCCATTGTGGTGTTGGTATTATGTGATGTTGTGACTTTTGGACCGACATGCTCACATTCTAGATCAAGAAGTATTCTCATCAGAGTAGCGGAAGCATTTATTGATTCAAGATATTGGCGGCAGTAGCGTAAGCATGAAGTGAAAATATCGTAGTCATTGATGCACTAATCATGATTTCTTTCGAGATGAATGTGTTGAGTGAGCATGCGGCTATGGATTGATCGCATCATTCGATCACCGCAACGCCGGGCGCACCGCATACAACAATTAGCAATAAAGTGCACAAAGTGTCTTTGATCACTTTCGTTGAATTGAGGTACACGCCCACGGTTCCTCGCTGATCGCGACACGCATCGCCTGTAATCGTGTATAATTTCAAGAATTTCCTTGACAGGGTTTCGCAATGCTCTAGTCGTTTCAAACCGAACGCCTCAAAGAAGACAACACGGAGTGAGTGAACCAGCGAAATTGAGATTCACTGATTGATAACAAGAGATTTGAAAAACAATTGTGTGTTGCTCAATAGAAATTGTTTTTGCAATACAACGAAGGTTTTAATGAAAATCATTTATCAATCATAAATACCTTTTGATTTGAAATATTCGTACACGGTCGATGTACTAAAGAAAAGAGTTTTTAAGCACAACAACCGGTTTTTCAAAGGTATCCGTCAATCCATAACCTGAACCAGGATTAATTCAAAAGATTGAATCGCCCCATAGTTTCGCTCGCTTGTCACATGGTTGATCTATTGAATAAATCTCACATGCCACCGCCAGAGCTTTTTGATGTTGGCTCCAAGGCTTTCCATCGTTATTGTGAATATGTTTACATATCACTCGGATGTTCTGGCAATACCACAAGGATAATGCGTAGGACTCTCAATATATACTTACTTTCCACATTGTGTGAAACAGCAAGTCTTCATAATTTTGTGTCCTAATGAGATATATTGATGATCTCGTGGCTCTAGACTCAATTTGTGCATATTTGGTACCTATTTCGGAGACTAGGGAGAGGGTCTCCTTCTTCAATATCAACAATCTCTAAGAGAGAGTCGATAGATAATGTCGGTTCCCCGTGAGAATGAAACAAGTCCTTTTAAGAGGAACTTGAGTGGATTGGGAAGTTGAAGTGCAAGCAGTCATCGGGTCCATGACGCCTTGTCTTCAATACCGATGTTACCATGGTAACCATCAAGAGCCATGAATTGAACCCCAGATTCCGCTCTAAGGTTGAAAAATGGAGGGCTATTTCTTTTCACCCTTTCACATTCAATTCTTTTCATTCTTCAACCCTTCAAGGCTTACCGAGACTTCATTACTAGAACCTTGTTGGGTTTATTCCAAGATTAGCTCGGCCTCGATCCGCACTCTTCCCATAACTCATTTTTCTCCTTTTTCATCAAACCTAAGGACATCTACACTATCTAGTGGATAGTCCCTGGGTAGATCCCTCTGGTTCTGGCGGATCATGGGAACAAAAACCTAACCTTATCATCCTTATATCACCATACATAAAATAAAGTTGGTCGGTCTATTTGGTTTTGTTCATCTTCCATTGGAACCAATTGAAAACCATTTGAAAATCAATCCAGATTCTTGTGATATATTATCAAAGCATTTTGTACCTGAATTATTTATGATATTTTTAGAAAGAGAGCTCCCCCTCAACATGTGCTTCATATGTTTGAAATCGTTTTAGCACACGGAGGCGAGAGGAAGAATTAACTTCTTTTGATTACTATTTTCTAAAAACAATATCAACATCACTTTCCAGATTAAATCAAGTAGATAAAGCATATTGGGGAAGGATGAGGTTTTCAAATTTTGCTCCCCTCAATATGTGCCTCGAGGTTTGAAAGAGTTTTACACATACTAGAGGAAAAGATCGCACATTGAAATAAAATGATCACGCTTTCGATCTTTGTGGTTGAAGATAGATGCTCCCTCAACATGTGCTTAGAAAAATTTTAAATCGCTTGCCACATGTGGGAAGGAGAGCTTGTACATCCTTATAAAACCTTTTACCGAATTATCGCTTTAATCCAATTTAAATCACAAATTCTCCCCGATCACAATTATCAAATCATTTGAGATTTGTGATCTCAGAGATTTAAATTAATTTTGAAAGCTTTTTAAGGAGAGTTGTGACTTGATTATGAAAATATTTTAACTGATAAGGATCGGATTTTGAGACTTTAAACTCCATTGATTAAACATGCATGATTGTCATTTGAGAACATAATATTAGCAAACGTTTTGATTCAAAAATGTATAAAAAATAATATCTTTTAATTTTCCAACAATAAACCTTGCTCATTTATGTGCCAATTGTTTGAAAAATACCCTTTTTAATTCGAATAAAATCATTCTCCCCCTCAATCAATGACGCATGTTGTTGATTGAGATATAGAGATTTTGACAGATGAAAAGCACAAATGATTTACACGAGTAGTAGAGTACAAGGAATTTTCAATGCAATTAAGTTTTCAAAAGATGACAAACCTTTGTTTTAAGACTGAGCATGAGATTTGAAAAATAAGATAAAGCATGGCTCGTTTTTTGCTTTTAAAACCGGTTATCTTGCACAATGACAATAAACCATCATTTTCTCCGCTCATATATATATATATATATATATATATATATATATATATATATATATATATATATATATATATATATATATATATATATATATATATATTTTAAAAAAACAAAACTATGTGCATTCAAGATCATCTAAAACCCGTGACATTCTTAGAATGTCAATACAAAGTTCATAGATGATATCGAATAAGGTAAAACATGACAAAATAACAATAATTTTGGAAAATTTCAAGATTTTCTCATTTTATGGATTTTTGGGAATTTTATATTTTATATTTTCTTTTGTGGGTTTTTAAATTTTGTTCTTTGCTTTTGGAAAAAATATATACAAAGAGATAGATTAAGAAAGACCTTTACTCTCGTCTTCCTCTTGAAGACGCTTGAGTGTTTCCGGTTGTAAACTTTTTAGACCAAGACGTGGAAGGATAAACTCAAAACGTTCTCGAGGAAGAGCTTTGGTGAAGATGTTTGCTAATTGGTATTCAATCCTCACAAAGTAGAGTTCCACCACACCTTTTCCACTTGTTCCCTGATGAAATGATGTCGAATGTCGATATGCTTAAGTCTTGAGTGCTGAACATTGTTGCATGAGAGAGCAATAGCACTTTTATTATCACAAGACAGAGGAATTTGTTGAATTCAAAGCCATAGTCATTAATTGAGATCTCATCCAAAGGATTTGAGCACAACATGATGACATGGCTATGTATTCAACCTCTGTAGGAAAGAGAAGTACTCATTTGCTTCTTTGACGACCACTCACAAGCTTATCACCCAAAAACCGAAAGCACCTCCGATGTACTTCGACGAGTATCTTGACACCCTACATGATCTCGATCCAGATAAGTCGTTAGTGACATACCGTGTCCTTCTGCACCAAAGTCCCATGTTGATGGTACTGGAGGTACCGAAAGACCCGCTTAACCGCTTCAAGGTGCTTTTGGTAGGCTTAGCTCGGTATCTAGCACACATGCATACAATGAAAGAATATCGTGTCCATCGGGCCGTGAGGTACATCGTGGATCCGATCATGCTAAGATATTTCGTTTGGTCTACCATGATCCCCGAGTGGTCCTCATCCGCTTTAGTACGCTCAATCATGGGAGTGTCAACAGGTCACTAGAATCAAATCCAAATTTCTTTAAAATCTCATTTGCATATTTAGATTGATTTATAAAAATGCCTCCGGACTTTGTGAAATTTGTAATCCCAAGAAAATGACATTTGTCCCATCATTGACATTTGAAATTTAGAACCCATTTCATTTGAAAATTGGTCACACTCATTAGGGTCGATCGAGGCAAAGATGATATCATCAACATAAATTTGAACGTGAATTAAATGTTTGCTCGACTTCGGTGAACAATGTTGGATCAATCGCTCCTTTGCTAAATCCAAGAGATAGAAGAAACTTTGATAGCGTATCATACCATGCCTCGAGATTGCTTTAAACCGTAAAGAGCCTTCTTCAAACGATAAACGTGAGTAGGATGATCTTGATTCACAAAGCCTTCAGTTACCGACGAGACGACTTCTTTAAGATCTCCGCTCGTAAATGCCGCCTTTACATCCATCCGATAGACTACCATGTTCTTACATGCAACATTAGCCAAGAAGATTCTGATTGCCTCGATTCGAGCAACAAGAGCAAATGATTATTCAAAGTCAATACCCTCCTCCTGACGGTATCCTTTTGCAACCAATCTAGCCTTATTATTTAATATATCGCCATGTTCATCAAGCTTTACTTTGAAGATCCAGTTTAGAGCAATGATCATAGCACAATCTGGAGCAGGTACTAATTCCCATACATCAAGTCGATCAAATTCATGAATTTCTTCTTGCACGGCATTGAACCAGCAATCTTCATTCATGGCAGTTTTAACATCTTATGGTTCGACCTTAGAAAGTACGGAGTTGAAGAAGCACAATAAGGCATCGGTTGCAAGTTGTTTTCGTGTTGATACTGGACGAGAGGGGTTTCCAATGATGTTGTCAAATGTATGATCATGAGTCCATTTCCTAAGGTGTTCATGTGGTTGTTGTTGAGGAACTGAAGTAGCTGAGTCGATTTCTCCTAATGTAGATGGTTCTGATGATGATTCAGGAGCAAATATACTTTCAAACGAAGCATCTTCAGGAGTAGCAAAGGGATTAACTTCATCATTGATACCAGAAACATTTCCATGATGTACACTCGATGATTGATGATTTGTTGATGAGACAGAGTGATCGAAGCAGCGCTTCTTGACTTAATGATATTGAGATCAAGGATTGACTTCATTTACAAGAATAGAGCACCTGTTGATGGATTTGACATTTCATCAAGATTTGGTTCATAGTGTTCATCGAACATTGGATCAAACAATTTCTTAAATCATCTTCTCATGGAGGTACATATGGAGTTCTTGGAGAGGAAATTGGTACAAGAGATGAACCAATGGGACTATTTTGAAGTGCGGGTCCGTAATGGATTGTCCAGAGCCATTTGACCGGTCACCAAAGAAACGAACGTGAATTGTTTCCATGATATTTCGAGTTCTCTTATTGTAGATTCGTAACCCTTCTTGTTTGGTGCATAACCAACAAAAATTCCAATATCTCGCTTTTGCTCTTAATTTACTTGGTCTGACCATCATTCGTTGGATAGCACAAAGCACCAAACACACGAAGGTAGGAGAGATCGGGTTTTCGCTTATGAACAAGTTCATATGGAGTTTTTCCATGAGAGGTATGAATAAGGGAACGATTTTGGGTATAGCAAAAGGAAATGGCTTCACCCATAGAAACATTGGAACCTTTGAATAATTAGCATTGTTCTTGCGGCTTCCACAAGAGTTCGATTTCGCTTTCAACTACACCGTTATGTTGAGGAGTTCGTGGAACACTTCTTTGATGACCGATTCCAACACTTTCATAAACCGAATTAAGTCTTTGTTAACAAACTCGTGCCATTGTCTGCTCGAACAATTACATCGTATTGTTGAGTCGAACCTAAAGCTATTTGATTCGCTTGATGATGACATCCGAGTTTCATCCTTAGTCCTCAAAAACTTTACCCAAGTAAATCGAGAGTAGTCGTCAACAACTACTAGAATGTATTTCTTCCCATTTATGGTTTGCACCTCATTGGTCCGCATGATCCATATGAAGGGTATGAAGAACATCCATTCTCGAGTTTGTGGGTTTTGGTTTGTGGGCATATTTCGTGCTTTTACCCAATTGGCAAGGCGAACAAAGATGATCTTTTCATATTTCAACTGGGTAAGCCTCGATAAGATCCTTTCAAAAGATTATTAATGGTGCCAAGTTCAAATGATTGAGACGACGATGCCATAACCATGACTTTGTTTTTGAAGCCTTGACGACAAGCGATTGGAGAAGACTTCATCATGTCTTCGATAGAGATGGTGTATAGGTTAGAACCACGAGTACCTCTTAATAATTCTACACCATCAAGTTCTCTAACTAAGCAAGTATGTTTTCTAAAGGCCACTTCAAGATCGGAATCACATAATTGACCAACAGAGAAAAGATTATGACCAAGACCTTCCACATAATATACCCCGAGATTACACTTTGCCAACTACATAATCACCATAACCCATAATAGCACCAAAATGATCATTCCCAAATCTAACAATTCGATGAATTTACTCACGGTTCATGAGCCATGACCGGTCTCCAAATATGCTTGGAACAAATGAGTCCGTGTACCACGTAATCCATTTGAACGATCCGCAGCTGAACACGCATAATAATGGATAATCGGATAATTGGGAACCCCATGCAATAATGGGTTCCACTTGGTTAGTAATGATGATTGGAACACCCACATCGAGATAGAAGCAATGGAATCATTAGGAATAGATGCACCACTGGTGTATCAGATTTGACCTATTCAAAGTATGTTCACTTCTTAAGGGAATAGTTCTACCAAGGGCATCCATTTTCTAGAGGCACTCGTCTTAGCGTAAAAGGTATCCATTGATAACCTATCTTTCTAAATGTTCTTCCTGTGGGTTTCCACTGTTTTCTAACTTTCTTTCGTCTTTGCCTTTTAGCCTTCTTAGCTTGATTCTTAACATTAATAGTTTTAACTAGGCATTCGATAGCATTAGACAAATCATTCATACCACACTCAGGATTAGTAACCGAAACTACACAATCATCATTACTAGAACCTTGTTGGGTTTATTCCAGTACTAGCTCAGTCTCAGTCCGCACTCTTCCCATAACTCATTTTTCTCCTTTTTTCATCATACCTAAGGACATCTACACTATCTAGTGGATAGTCCCTGGGTAGATCCCTCTGGTTCTGGCGGATCATGGGAACAAAAACCTAACCTTATCATCCTTATATCACCATACATAAAATAAAGTTGGTCGGTCTATTTGGTTTTGTTCATCTTCCATTGGAACCAATTGAAAACCATTTGAAAATCAATCCGATTCTTGTGATATATTATCAAAGCATTTTGTACCAATTATTTATGATATTTTAGAAAGAGAGCCCCCTCAACATGTGCTTCATATGTTTGAAATCGTTTAGCACACGGAGGCGAGAGGAAGAATTAACTTCTTTTGATTACTATTTTCTAAAAACAATATCAACATCACTTTCCAGATTAAATCAAGTAGATAAAGCATATTGGGGAAGGATGAGGTTTTCAAAATTTTGCTCCCCCTCAATATGTGCCTCGAGGTTTGAAAGAGTTTTGCACATACTAGAGGGAAAAGACTGCACATTGAAATAAAATGATCACGTTTCAGATCTTTGTGGTTGAAGATAGATGCTCCCCCTCAACATGTGCTTAGAAAAATTTTAAATCGTTTGCCACATGTGGGAAGGAGAGCTTGTACATCCTTATAAAACCATTTACCGAATTATGAGTTTTAATCCAATTTAAATCACAAATTCTCCCCCGATCACAATTATCAAATCATTTGAGATTTGTGATCTCTGTAGATTTAAATTGATTTTGAAAGCTTTTTAAGGAGAGTTGTGACTTGATTATGAAAATATTTTAACTGATAAGGATCGGATTTTGAGACTTTAAACTCCACTGATTAAACATGCATGATTGTCATTTGAGAACATAATATTAGCAAACGTTTTGATTCAAAAATGTATAAAACATAATATCTTTTAATTTTCCAACAATAAACCTTGCTCATTTATGTGCCAATTGTTTGAAAAATACCCTTTTTAATTCGAATAAAATCATTCTCCCCCTCAATCAATGACGCATGTTGTTGATTGAGATATAGAGATTTTGACAGATGAAAAGCACAAATGATTTACACGAGTAGTAGAGTACAAGGAATTTTCAAAGCAATTAAGTTTTCAAAGATGACAAACCTTTGTTTTAAGAATCGTAGCATGAGATTTGAAAATAAGATAAAGCATGGCTCGTTCTTTGCTTTTAAAACCGGTTACCGCAATGACAATAAACCATCATTTTTCTCCTATATATATATATATATATATATATATATATATATATATATATATATATATATATATATATATATATATATATATATATATATATATATTTTAAAACAAAACTATGTGATTCGAAGATCATCTAAAAACCCGTGACATTCTTAGAATGTCAATACAAAGTTCATAGATGATATCGAATAAGGTAAAACATGAAAAAATAACAATAATTTTTGGAATTTTTCAAGATTTTCTCATTTTTATGGATTTTTTGGGAATTTTATATTTTTATATTTTCTTTTGTGGGTTTTTTAAATTTTGTATTTTGCTTTTTGAAAAAATATATACAAAGAGATAGATGAAGAAAGACCTGTTGAAACAGACACAGACCTTGATAGATCTTGAGCTCGTGGATCGTTATATATGCCTATGTAATCACAAGCACAATAAAAGACAATCTCTACTACTAATGTTTATCAGCAGAATATAAACACAAGTAACAAATAACTAAGAACTTCTTGATCCTCTATGGATCTTAATATTAACTAAAATCTGAATTTTTCAATCGATACATAAACCTTTCTAATGTGTTCCTTTTATAGACAAGGAACCCTAAACAATATCGCTAAACCGCTTTCCAAGAAACGATAATCATAAAACTAAATAAGATATACACAATCACTTCCTAATAAAGCTCATGTATATCCACACTAAAATAAACTAAACACGGAATAAACACTTCCGTAATCAAACTAATCACTATTATTCTTCAAAGAATAAGTCTTGGCGAGAATCCACTTCACTTCAAGAGAAACCCTTCAAAGATTAATATCAAGATAATCGACTTTCACATAATTCCCAACAATCCTCCCTAAACCGAATTTGATGGTTAAGTTCCGGCTGGATAGATCATTCAACACCGGAGGATTGGACACGAACAACAAAGAATAAAGAATCGAAAGAACATCTCTATGATGAAGAAACTCAAACGCCATATCTTTGCAAAGAACAAATGACAAAAGGTACATCAAAACAGATTAGTTTCATACTATTCTCATCACTTCCGTGTGTTAACTCCTGTGAGAGGTGAATCATTGAAAATAAATGGATTTGATGTCTCTTTACCAATAGCCATCACTACCGGAGTAGCCATATGTTTCATCAGAAACTATGGTACATCGATAACCATCTCGATTTATGGGCAAACCAAAGAACCATATAAACGGATTTGAAATGTCTTTACCGTAGCCGCTTGCTCGGGACTAGTCAATTCTTAGGATTGGTGAATGGATAACCAAATATGGAATGCCACCGCCTTTACCACATGCCATATACAAGTGGGCTAGCCAATTCTTGGATTCCAAAAGGAATATATCATGGTGAATTGAAACCATACAACACTCAACAATGAAGCATGGGTGGTTGCACCCTATGATTTTGAGCAAATCATTACATTTATCAACAGATTTGAGGTGTCTTTACCAAAGTGTACCACTTTGGACTAGCTAACTCTTTGACATACTCAAAGTATATCGGTGAGTCAATAACCAAAAAAATATACAACAACCCCAAGAAAAGTTAGAGAAACCAAAACACATTTTGTTTTTTTTTTTTTTTTTTTTTTTTTTTTTTTTTTTTTTTTTAACTAAAAGAAAACAAATATTACAAACTAGTACAATCAAGATGAACCTCGTAAGTGATATAAGCCGATTCTTAATCAAACCAACACATTGAGTAGCATGCGTGTCATCATTTCCAGAACGAGGAGGCACTATCAACTTGTGTTTCAAAGAATCTTTCCATAAAAGTACCGGATAACGGATAAAGCTTATCCGATAGCATACACAAATCATCCCACATGTAGTCCGAACTACATGAACACAAGGCAAAGGATAAAACCTCCAACTCTCAATCTCCCATTTATGAGAATTCTTCCTAATAGAATACCCTTGACCATTTGGAGAATTAGAATCAAACATAACTCAAGATCACCTAACGAGATATAAACCGTAACCGCTTGTTTGATGAAACTTATAATATCGAATCACATGATCATAAAGCATTTTCAAATCATGTCGATTCACCAAATGAAGAATATCTTTCAAGAAGTTAAACTTAAGAACAGATCATCCAAATTTAGACACGTTGTTAAGCTTTCCGACTTTCCAATCAACCAATGTCACATGAGTTCCTTCATGAAAATCATCAACAGCCCAACTTCAATAAAAGTAGACTCATCACCTTGATATCAAAATCGGACTCGAAACCTGCTTTCTTAGCCAACTGTCGTAACATCTTGTAACCAAACTCATTGTTCCATATCATCACTATTTTCGACTAATCAGAATCGGTCTCGAATCGAGAATCATTAAGCTCGACATTGGACAACATTTCGTAAGAAATCAAGGAAGATTCATAGAAACAACCGCCTCGAGAAGAAGGAGTAGCATTAGAAATGGTTTCGAAGAAACAATCAAGATTCCATCAAGGCAAAACAAGATCAAAATTATCCACAATTTCAACTGTTTTACATCTCTTGGTCAGAGGAACATCACCATTGAATCACGATTTTCCAATAGAGAAGAAGAAGTAGTACCGTGAAGAAAACTTCATAACCGATTATACTCTCGAATCAAAGTATCATCGCACCAAGTCATGACTTGCTTCATGGATAAACCAATTATGCATAGAAGCATTCTTCACAACTCTTCTCATATAGTTCCTCTTCTCGAGCAAATCGTCATAGGTTTTTCTCTTTTGGCTTTATTTCTCCGATCAATAAGAGCTCTTCTTTTGCAGCAGATTCTAACTTTCTTTGATTACCAAGTGCCTTCATTTTCTCCACAAAATCATCATCATTAAAAGAATCTCCTAAGATAAGTTTTGCAAGAGTAGGATCAAGCACCTTGAGAAATATAACCATCCCATTGATCATCAAGAATCGAGGGAAAGAAAGCATCAAGTTCTAATTTCCTTCGTGAGACAAATCGAAGCATACCGATCTTGAAGAAACTTAGCCACAACACGACTCTTCCGAATATCTTCATAATCGCAAATATTCCACTGAGCTTCATATTGTTCTTTAGTCACCATGCACTGATTTCAAAGAATCATCAATCACGGATCCCGTCCTGCCTCGTAAGATGTCTCGCACAGTAACCAATTTCAGAGAACTAATGTGAGCTTCGAAGAACCAATCAAACCCACATCAAGAAACAGTTGAGACAATTCCTCAACTGGTGTAGAGAAACTTGGGAGAAGCATTCAATTTATACGCTCTTCCAAAGAAGAAAAACTTCTTCATCATCTCTGAAAGTGAATCATTTAAATGTTCCGTATAGATGAAGTCCCACCATCATAGTAACCTCTTTCATTAACCCATCAAGAGATACATCCTTCATATTTAGCTCCTTTGATATGTCGTGAGATACTTTATCCAAAGAATGTCTTCTTCTTTACTAGTATATAGAATAGGCTCCTTGCTAATCTCCTTTCTTCGTGAAGATTTAATAATAGAAGAAGGAACATTAGATGTTAATGCCACATCACCAATATATCAAGAGACTCATTAAGATTCTCTTCACCTCCTCCTCGAAGAAACTAAACATCTCTTTTTATCCTTCGATTTATCAAATTCTCCAAGTGTTCAACTTTAGCCCAATTCCACAATCTTCCGACCAAGAATGACTTGGTTTCGCTTCTTTCTTAAGACCGCCACCTCACCGTAAGCTTGTTCACCGATCATATAATGATGAAAGTGAAATAGGATCTTCATCGACCTTCATGTGAATGTTCGATGGAATTGGAACTTCATTAAACCTGTTCGGTACAACATTAACCCGATCAACATTAGAGCATCCTTCACCCAATGGAGTCCTCACAGACTTGGTGTTGGTAATCTGTCAAGATCAACCCGAACTTCATCAATTTGATCCCGAACTTCTTCAATAGGTACTTGGATAAATGTCAACTAGAACTTGGTCTTGGTGAAAGTATAGATGCATCAGCAACAATAGAAGGACCCTCACCACCATCTACTGAAAGAGTTTCAGCAATAGGATTGGAAGAAGGTAAAACTACATTAAGCTCATTATCAGTCTCATTCACCTGAGGTAACATGGCATCTAACAAAGGATAATGTGTCCCTTCAAACTTAGTCCTCATTGAAGCAAATAACTTAGGAGTCGAACACTTATGGGATGAAAAGCACGGGTTTGTGTAGAAACATTCAATATTATCTCAGAAGAACCTAGGGTACATCAAAACTTACCCTTTTCCTAGTGATGTTTTCTACCATATTATCAAAGATATACTTAGAGAAATTATAAGTCAAACCCTTAGATAAGCAAACAATACCACATCCCGCTTGTGTTGAAAATTGATCCCAGCTTCCAGATTTATTGCTCATGCATTGTAACAAAGTATGAACCAAGAACCTCCACATAGGATGTAACTTATTTTTCAACCACATATCGTCCTCGTACTTTGATATCCAATAGCTCTAAGTCCTTCAAGCACCAACGAAATCGAATGATAAACCCCATTCTCATCATCCAAGCGAAGTTGTCTTCGATCAAATCTTCGTCACCATACACTTGTCCATCAACTTTAGCAACTATCTCAAGATCTCCTCTCTTTTCTGCGACGCCTAAAATTGAGTAATCAAAGTTTCATATATAGCATCGGAGAATGCGCCAATGCATATACAATCTTTGATCTTTGTAAGAAAGAAATCATCGGCCTATAGAGCTCATCACCTCGAGCCGCATCAAGAAAAGCGACCTTGTTATGATCGTGTTTAAATTGAAGTGCCATGAGTGATTTTGAGGTTTAGGGTTAGGATTTTACATCAAAGGAAGTGTTTTTAATGATAATAGTAAGCAAATCACTTATGTGGAGTGAAAATATATCATAACGAATAAATAGAAATTTCCCAAATTTAGTCAAAGTTGACCAAGAATGACGTGGACTTCTACTTTTACTTGATTTTACTTATAACTTCGTAGAATGAGACCCATTCTCAAAGTAGAATAATCAACAGAAACATAAGACTTACTCTCAAGTTTCAAGAAATATCATTTCTTGCTTTCACCCACACGCATTAATTCTCTTACCACTTGAACCCGTCTATAAAACAATCCCAATGCACCTTGACTTCTTCATCAAAAATCCCCAAATAATATATCAAACCCTAATCTCTTCAATTCTTCAAAATTAACCGTAATAACCATGAGTACCAACCACGAGATCATAGATCTCACAACAACATCCTCATCATCATCCTCATCATCTAGTGAAGATACCAATACATGGTTTAACTATTTTCCAAAACCATATCCTTTACCAAAGAAGTCACCTTTTCTCCTCATCGGAAGATGAAAGTGTTGAGAAACCAAGTGTATCTCAAGACTCGATGAATCCTATAATGAGGAACATCATACTCCCAACCCTCAAAGACCTAGGCCTCAACGAAGGCCACGGGCCAAAATCCTCCACTTCCTATGGGAAGAAAGGTGGTGCTTGGTCTCTTGGCATCATGTTTTGGTGCATCATCACATATCGTATCGAGGAATGGAAAAGGAAAATGATGTAAGTTGATATATGATTGAAAGAGTAGATGATGCACAAAGGAAAATCTTTCCTTCTCATCTCTCCGCCACAATCGCCTTCACTTCGTTTGCATCAATCCATCCTCCATTTTGATCCTTAGCATCTGTTAGGGTTGGTTATGCTTTCACAAAGGCATAGCCAAGATTTAGCGTCAAAAGATGTGAACGATCGTGCATATCCAACAGCTATTAGTGTGAAAGATGTGAGTCGTCATACTCATCGTGCTCATCTTTAGATGTTGGAATAGATGATATGTAATAGATTAGGACTATTAGATCATGTAGATGCTTTTGATGTTGCCAAGATTTTAATCTGTAAGTCAGAACTGTTTCTTAAATGAATGAATGAACTATTTGCTTCAAGATTTTTTGATTGACTCATATAACTTCAAGATTTCAACTTCGTGAGGAAACAAATAACACACTTCAAGACAATCAATTCAAGTGGAAACCATTTTAAGCTTTCATGACCATATCTCAACCGATCGTAGACAACCATTCGCAAAACAAACACATAAACGTACACAAACCAACAAAGAAACACACTAAAAATACATTAGCGAGTTAGAGTTAGTTAAAACTATCAAATATACAAAATTACATAGAAAATGCAAAGTTATACACAATCCTCCCACGAGGCATATGCCTCCCAGAGGTTTATGCCTCCTTAAACTTTGCGCTAAGGGTTAAGCATGCAAATATGGACCACAAGGTGTTGAAACCTTGGTCCTTCAAAAGCCTTTGTTAATGATCCGCCACATTATCATCGATGAATTTTGACCACATTTATCAAATTTTATCATATGCATCTCTTATAAAGTGGTGCCTGATTTCAATATGTTTTGTTCGATCGTGAAAAAGCTGATTTTTAACAATGCATATGGTACTTTGATTATCAATAAAATTGTTGTGTTCATGAAATTATACCCATAATCCAACAACCGATTTTGAATCCAAAGAACCCGTCCACAAAGAATTAGCAAGACCACATACTCGCTTCAAGAGATGAGGTAGCCACAATAGTTTGTTTCTTGCATTGCCAAGAAATCAATCTCTTTCCAAGGAATTGGCAACCTCCAGCAGGACCTCCTATCCGATTAGCACCAAAGATAGTCACTATCACTATAAGCTTCCAACTTAAAAGGAGACTCTTTGGATACCAAAGACCTAGAAAAGGTTGGCCTTTAAGGTACTTAAAGATCTTCTTAACAAAGATTGAGATGGGAAGTCGGTGGAGTAACTTGATGTCGCGAACAAACACTCACAAAGATAAGTAATATCGTGCCCGAAGTCAGTTAAATACATCAAAGACCCAATCATAGACCTGCATAAATGAACATTCACGGTGGATCACTTCATTATTGGTCTTTGACTTTGAGCTTCATAAGGTGTAGTAGCAATCAGACACCCTCCATACCAAACTTCTTCAATATGTCCTCACATATTTATCCTGATCGATAAAGATACCATCGAGTTTCACGAACTTGAAGACCCAAAAGAAAGTCATCTCTCCCATTGCACTCATCTCGAAACTCTCCTTCATAAGCTCCTCAAACTCCACGCACCAAGCCTCCTTTGTGGATCCAAAGATAATATCATCCACATAGACTTGCACAAGAATAATGTCATGGAATTCTTCTTTAGGAAAAGAGTCTTATCAATTGCACCTCTTCGTAACCATGCTTCAAACAGAAATGTAGAGAGCCTAGCATACTGTGCTCTAGGTGCCTCGATGTAGTCCATGAGAGCTTTGACCACCTTATAAACATGATTTGGATGATCCGGATCTTCAAATCCTTTAGGTTGAGTGACATACACCTCCTCTTCAATTTCACCATACAAGAAGGCTCCTTTAACATCCATTTGATAGACCATAAAGCCCATATAGGATGCATAAGCTAAAAAATCCGTATAGCCTCAACTCTTGCCACGGTGCAAACACTTCATCATAATCGATTCCTCCTCTTGTCTATAACCCCGTGCAACCAATCTGCTTTGTTCTTGATGACAACACCCCAGTATCTCTTATTCTTCGTAATCCATTTTGTCCCAATAGCATACTTACCATCGTAGTGGCACCAATATCCGGACTGCCGATTTTGAAACTGTTGCATCTCATCCTGCATAGCTTCAAGCCAACTTGAGTCTTCAAGAGCCCGAGTAACACCGGTTGGTTCCACTTGTGAGAGAAAACAAGCAAATGCATAATGTTGATAGTCCGTGATTGTCTCTCTGCTGATTTGAGACATAAGAGACAAAAGCCACCGTCCATATTTAGAACGCGCCACGGTGCCTCTTGTTCTACCGGAGCATTAGGATCACCAATAATATTAGACGTGGATGTACATTATTGATCCTTGTTGTAGTGGTGGTGTTGACATCAATGGAAGAATCAAGATTAGTCATTGAGGTTCAAAGTCAAGATCATAAGAAGGTGTATTGAAGATGCCCGCTTAGGTTGATGATGACCAAGATCTCAAGGTTTTGGAAACCTTGTATAAGGTTCACCAAGATCTGTTGACACTTTAGTAGACATAGGAGTAGTGTCACCATATCTTTCAAATTAATTGGAGAGGTGAGGAGAAACAGAACTAACTTCAAGAATTGAAGTTTCGCGAGAGCTTCATTTGTACTATTTTCAACATTCCTCTCAAGATCTAAATTGGTGATACTCTTGTTTCTTCACCGCAAGGTCCTCAAAGATAATAGAATTCATCTTCACACACATCAAGATAATCTTTAGAAGTGTCACCTACAAAATTGTTAGGAGAGAAGGAAGGTACTACAATGGGTTGTTCATCATCGGACCCATCACGTAATTAGCATCCAAAGTGTCTCAGATAGGAGTTGGAGATGCTTGAATCTGCATTTTGATCGACCTTATGTCTAGCATAACCCAAGTAATCAACAAGTAGTCAAGATCAAATGACCAAACATGACCACGGCCTTGAACATTAGGCTTGTCTTCAAGATACCTCAGTTCAATGTCTCTCAATCTTCTTTGCGATACATTGTAAACTCTGTATGCCTTACTATGAGCGAGAATACCCCACAATGTAGCCATCATCGCCTTTCTCATCAAATTTGCCCAAAGGATCACCGGTATTTAAGATTGTCACCGACAACCAAACGGTTTAAGGTAATGAATAACAGAACTTTTCCAAAGAGAAGTTCATATGGTGTTTTAAGATGTGGTCTAGTAATGGACACTCTATCGAGTACATAACAAGTCGTACTAACACCTCGATCCAAAACATGGTAGGAAGTTTAGAGTCCGCTAGCATTGATCTTGCACTTCTATTAAGGTTCTATTTTTCTTTCTGCCACCCCATTTTGTTGAGGGGTTCTTGGAGTGCTATAGTCCCTTTGATTCCTTTAACCCGCAGAGTTCTATCGAATGGCATTTTTGAACTCTGTACCATTATCACACCTAATTCCTTTCACCTTTTGTTCAATCGATTCTCAATAAGGGTAATGAAGTCTTTCAATATCTCGATGTTTCATCTTTGGTTCTTAGAAAGAATACCCAACAAAATTTACTAAATCCATCGGTGATCACCGTACAAAAATATTTATGATCAATGCTTCTCACTTTAGTTGGACCAAACAGATCCATATGAAGCAACCAAGAGGTTCGTAAATAATGGTTACTGCATAGAACACCTTTGTAGGAGGCTCTGTCGCTTTCCTTTGTTGCATGCAACACGCTTATGATCATTGGTGAATACTTTGGCAGAAGTCCTTGAACAAGGCCCGCTTAGAAAGTCGTTGATGGTCTTGAAATTGACATGGGCCATCCTTCGTGCCATTTGGTGGACTCATCCACGATGCTTTAGCCACCAAACATGTTAAGTCACCGGTTTGACATCCGTTAAGTTGAATGTATACAAATTGTGACTACGAGGAACCTTCAAGAGAATTGAAGTATCTTCGGGAGTTTGAAGTCTTTAGACAAAGACAAGACATTCATCCTCTCAGAAGAGTACTTTGTTCTTAGTGTCACAAATTTGTGAGACTGAAACAAATTGAAGTGTTGAAGTTCCTTAACATAGTAAACATTCTCAAAGTCCAACCGAGGTGTTTTGATGGTCCTTTTCCGTAATTCGTCCATCACTTCCTCCAAAGGTTACATTGCCTCCACCTTCAATAGGTATAAAGTTATGCATCATATCCTGCTTCTCGACATACTTCTAGAACAACCCATCATCAACAATTCCAACATCTTTATGCTTAAGGGATGATCCTACAACAACAACAAAATTTACAAAGAATTAGTACACTATGGAGGCTCAAGTCATTGCCGACTTGAACCCGCCTTGTGGATCATATGAGTTATGCCATGTAGAAGTATAAGATCCACTATTGTTCTTGGGTTTCAATGAAACTTAGGTCTCGTTTATTCCAAGAACAACTCACGAGGTCTTGACAAGAAGATCCCAAGACTTTCCCATTAGTCATAGGGTTAACATATCTAGGCCAAAACCATTTTAAAATATTCATCGGTTGGTTGAACATATGGTTTTCCAAAAGATATTCTCCAAGGAAAAGAAGTATTATAATTAGCGACTTGTGGAACATAAGGTGGTATATCATTAACATTGGTCCACATTGGTCTAGAATTCCTAGAATCACCACACCTACTCATTCTTTGCTCATGATAATCACAATCCTTAATTAAATGAGATTTACTTCCACACACAAAACATTTCTTCCAAGAGAAGATTTATTCAAACCAAAAGAAGTATTCTTACAAGCAAAAGTATTCAAACCAAAACCATGAAAAGAATTGTTTTAACAAGATTATTATGCAAAGAATTAAAAGCAAGTCTTCGTAGGCAACTGCCTTGGAAGGGCATTCCTTGGCAACTCTGTCATGCTTATTGGTAGTCTTGGGTGCAGGGGTGAAGACTTGGGAAGGTCGACTTGGGAAGGTCGACTTGTCATTTGAATCACACTCAGAGACCCTTGCTTGGAGGACTTGTCACCGTGAACACAAGAGACAAAGTCATTAGTAGAAGTATTAGGTCCTGCAAGTCTTTTGACTTTTGCCATACGAGATGGTGTGATCCATCAAAGTCATTAGTAGTGGAAAGGTCAATGGGCATGTGCTCACCTCTAATTGGTCCACCTAACAAAGATGTAGGTCACCTTCTTTACAAATGTGCTAGGCCACCGGTGTAGATCTCGTGTGTCATCCCTAGCTTCTAGGCCTACATATTTCTTAAAACCTAAAGCCACAAGAGAATTGGGAGCTTGACCGCTATAAATGAGACTAGCCAACTTACTACCATTCATCATCCACTCATTATTCCTAGCAATTTCCTCCTTAAGTTTTTCCTTAAGCTCTAGATTTTTCGACTCTACATCCGCTCTTAATTTCTCGCACCATTTTAACTCATTTGTAGCACATTCGAGATCTCTTTCTAAAACACCTATTTTCTCACCATAAGCTATTTCATTCTTACAGAACCAAACCTTTTGTCTTTCTAGTGTTTTAAAGCACTGCTTATAAGCTTCTACTTCCACATAGTATTCATTATATTTTGGTTCCATAATATCATAAGCTTGTTTGAGTTCATTATAACGCTCACTACAACCAAACAAACAGCTTTTGTACACCGAGATTCCCATCAAGGCAATCGATCATGCCTATCTTCAAGTACATCCTGCAATCAACCCAACATTCTCGTAACCATCATTATCGGACTCCTCATGTAGCTTCCAAATCCACATTGCTATCAAGAGTGACCAATGCGGTTGAACCCTTTGAAGTTCCCGCATCCTTCGACATCGCCGATAAGTAGAGTATCGTACTTCATCACCGCCTTTCTGTCTTTGCATTCTCCGGAAAAGTGACCCATCTTCCAAGTACATCCCGCAATCATCTCTTCCATGTCAGCGGGTCCACCGATCAAAATCCTCATAAGCCGCCTGCTGAGGATCATAATCAAGAAAGAAGGTTCCAAGTACATCTTCCATAATTCCACCGATCTAGGAAGAGGGCTTGATGAAGGAGCGAGATTAGATGATGATGGATATGAGCTTGGAAAATAGCTTGACTTTGGAGTAGAGGCTCCAACAAATGCAGAGATTACTAGCGATGAAGATGATCGAAAAGGACTTCTCACATCATGTTCAAGAGCTTTAAGCTTGTTGTACAAACTCATCAAATGTCATCATGTCCAAACCACCTTTAGCTTTTAAAGCTATGCTCACATGTAGCCGGATGGAGGTAATGACCTCGAAACTTAGAGTTACATCATCATTATCCCGCTTAGCCTTTGAAGTCGGTGCAACCGACTCAAGATCTTGTGAAACTTATCATAGCCCTTGTGAATTCCTTCCTTTCGAGATCCGAAGTCCCAAACCGTTGTCCGAGCATGGACTTCTTCACCTTCTAGACTCCTCATTCCCATCGAACTTCGCTTTAATAGCTAACCATATATCCTTGGCATCATGCATGAAGTGAAAATCACTCAAGTGATCCTCGTGAATAGCTTGCGTAAGAATAGTTCGACCTTTGTTTCTCTCTCGAATCATGAGTAATTCTTCGCCAGCTTTGGGAGGAACATTAATCATGTTCCCAGAAGATCCGTGGTAGTTCTCTTCAAGTCGCCCCTTCAAAATAATCGCCATAGATTCCAATCAATGTTGGAAATCCAGCTTCTGCATCTTCATAGCCCAAAGATCATATTCCTCCTCTTAAGGTAAGGAAACTTAGCATTGCTATTAGCAAGACTTAGTTCTTTGCAGATGGGTGGAGTTTTGGTTGTTAGTGAGTTCGGCCAAAGATCTCAACCGTGCATGGTGTTATTGTAATGGTTGTATTGGTGTTAAGAAAAGCTTGTCCTTAGTATCGTAGAGACTCTCACGAGTCTCGATACCACTTGTTGAAACAGCATACGCACCTTGATAGATCTTGAGCTCGTGGATCGTTATATATGCCTATGTAATCACAAGCACAATAAAAGACAATCTCTACTACTAATGTTTATCGCCATAATATAAACACAAGTAACAAATAACTAAGAACTTCTTGATCCTCTATGGATCTTAATATTAACTAAAGCCTAATTTTTCAATCGATACATAAACCTTTCTAATGTGTTCCTTTTATAGACAAGGAACCCTAAACAATATCGCTAAACCGTTTTCCAAGAAACGATAATCATAAAACTAAATAAGATATACACAATCACTTCCTAATAAAGCTCATGTATATCCACACTAAAATAAACTAAACACGGAATAAACACTTCCGCAGAATCAAACTAATCACTATTATTCTTCACAGAATAAGTCTTCGGCGAATCCACTTCACTTCAAGAAACCCTTCAAAGATTAATATCAAGATAATCGACTTTCACATAATTCCCAACAAGACCTTTACTCTCGTCTTCCTCTTGAAGACGCTTGAGTGTTTCCGATTGTAAACTTTTTAGACCAAGACGTGGAAGGATAAACTCAAAACGTTCTCGAGGAAGAGCTTTGGTGAAGATGTTTGCTAATTGGTATTTAGTCCTCACAAAGTAGAGTTCCACCACACCTTTTCCACTTGTTCCCTGATGAAATGATGACGAATGTCGATATGCTTAGCTCTTGAGTCTTGAACATTGTTGCATGAGAGCAATAGCACTTTATTATCACAATGAGAGGGATTTTGTTGAATTCAAATCCATAGTCGATTAATTGAGATCTCATCCAAAGGATTTGAGCACAACATGATGACATGGCTATGTATTCACCTCAGTAGAGAAAGAGAAGTACTCATCCGCTTCTTTGACGACCAACTCACAAGCTTATCACCCAAAACACGAGCACCTCCGGATGTACTTCGACGAGTATCTTGACACCGCATGATGCGCATCCGTATAAGTCGTTAGTGACATATTGGTGTCCTTCGGTACCAAATTCCCATGTTGATGGAACCTTGAGGTACCGAAGACCCGCTTAACCGCTTCAAGGTGCTTTTGGTAGGCTTAGCTCGGTATCTAGCACACATGCATACAATGTAATATCGTGTCTACTTGGCCGCGAGGTACATCGTGGATCCGATCATGCTAAGATATTTTGTTTGGTCTACCATGATCCCGAGTGGTCCTCATCCGCTTTAGTACGCTCAATCATGGGAGTGTCAACAGGCAAATTTCTTTAAAATCTCATTTGCATATTTAGATTGACTAGGCGAGTACCCGTGTCTAGCGGCATCGGTTTCTAGCGGCAGCAATGTCTAGTTTTCGACAATAGTTTTAAGATGCGATTAATTTTACTTGACAAACGGTATTTGTAGGGTTACATAATCTTGCTCGGAAAATGTTTTTACCGATCACGCAGTAGTGTAGTTATTGACAAAATCCGGTTGCGCTGATATTTGTGTGTGTTTTCTATTGTATCCTCAAGTGAGGTTTACGACATTGTATATTATGCATAACGCTAGCGGCTAATAAATTATGTTAGAATCAATTTAGTGGTGTCGAATTTTTCCTTGGGCACAACTTTGTGTTAATTTAGGAAAGATGGTTAGGTGATTAGGATATTTTGTCTTCGATACATTGTTTCAAGTCTTCTTTTATAGTGATACCAAAAAAGAATAAGATGGATAAGCTTAAAATGAAGATGTTCAACTTTTGTAAATTTTATTAATAATATGTAATTAAGAACCATTTTTTCCTATATGTAAAAAATATATTTATAAAAAGTTACATGTCATAATAACAATCATACAATTTTAAGTTCGAGCCATTCAATTAACTTTCAAGTTTAAAATGTATTTAATATATATATATATATATATATACATTTTTACTTTTATATAAAAGAGGTTAAATATGTTGATATAAAAGCTACTCAAGTATGGGTACTCTAAATTTTAAAAATAACATATTGAGAATCTAGCAAAGTGTGTATATCGTTAATTGTGCAAAATATGTGAGAGGGTGCAAAGAGTCATTACTCAATAAATTTGCAAAAATGAATTCCTTTCCTTAATTTTTTTTTTTAGCATTAACAGTGTTTTTTTTTCTTCTCATTATTGAGTTTGAACCAAAAACAACTTTAATTATGCATCATATTTAATTATGCATTATATCATAAAGATAATATGCATTTTGAGTCCGTTTAATGTGTTTTGTCTTTTGCTTTTCTTTTTCTTTTGGGTCCGTTCATAAAGGTAAGTACAATTTATACATTATAATATTATATATAAAAACTTTCGTGTGGCTCTATGAATATTTTCAAATTTCGAGAGTTAAAAATCTTTCTTATGTTCCAATTCTTCACATCTTCCAAAAAAACTTTATTTTGTTTGGCTCCATAACTTTCGAATCTCATTGAAATTTTGGAAGTTTCAAAAACTTCAAATTTCCAAAAGTAGTTTTAAAACGACGTAATGTTTATACGAAAAAATAAAATTTAGCCTATGATTGGTTCATTCTTAAAAATAAAATTGTTATTTTACATATTACTCAAGATACTAAACAAATGCAAACTTTAGCCTATGATTGGTTCATTCTTAAAATAAAATTCGTTATTTTATTCCTACCATTTCATGGGGCTTAATAACAAATCTACATCACTATATTTCAAATTTTACATATAATCAAAATTACATAAACGTTATTCCGATATTGACATGAAACTCAGATAAACTTTCAAGCAAATCATACAATAAACTTTACAAGCAAATTTACAAACAAATTTACATAACAAAATACAAGATTATCTTTACAAAAACTTATAAACACAAATACGAAAAGTTCAAAAAGAAACCATAGCTTTTCCGGAGACAACAGGAGTTTCCAATGGCGAAGAAGCATGCAAGCACGATTTCTCGATGACGACGACGACTAAAAAATCTGTAAAAGTTGTTAAAAAAAACCATAACTTTAAGAATAAAGCATACCATATTTGGCGGCCACATCAACTCTTTCCGGCGACAGCGGCGGCAACTCTTACCGACAAGATCTAAAACAACCAAAAATGTTTTTAACTCAAATTGATAATAGAAATAGATCTTAAAAAAAAGAAGAAAAAAAACTTATAAAACGTAAGAAATACATATGGTTATAAAAAAAAATAATAAAAACAAACCTCGTAACACTCGAAGAAATGTAGAAAACATAGATCTATAAAAGAACTAAAAAACTTACCCCAAAACTTGTAATGCTTCTTGATATTTAAAGGCTATAAGAGTCATTCGTCTTGTAAAAAAGACATCCACACCGAGACACCTTAACCTTTATTATCTTTGTAACTATCGACAAAGAAAAAAATGATTATTAAATGATTTAACCAATACATCAAGAACAGATTATATGAATGACACTAATCTCATATACATCAAGAACTAACAAATTTACCAACAAAATAAACTTATTACAAAATTTAAACTAACAACTATTTACATAATAAATATTAACAACAATAAAAAATAAAACATACTATTCCGTGAGGAGAAACGATTTGGTAGCAACACAAAATTTTCCGCGACCAATATTTATGTGGAGATCGATTCGCGTGGTCAAAACAAAGATTGTGAAAGCCGTTTGATGAATTCATGACGCATGCTTTATTGGTGACGACATTTTCCGGGCGACGGTGGCGACTTTTATGGCTAGAGAGAGCGGCGGCACTAACAAAATGATATCAAAACATTAGATCTACAATAAACACATATTGATCTACAAATTAAATCAATAGATTTACGAAAAATAAAACAATAGAGATTAATAGAAAAAATCTTCACAAATCATAGATCTATCAAAATACCTTAAAACTTGACGGTGGAAGATTTTGGTGGTGCGGCTCGTGGCGTCATTGGTGGTGCCGTCAATGGTTGGATGGTGGCGGCTTCATGTGGAGGCGGCGTCGTGTGGTGGCAGCGTAAGGTGGTGGTGGTGTGATTTGTCATGTTTTTGTGGAGAGAGTTTTTTTAGAGTGAGAAGATGAGGTTTGTGTGTTTTTTAAAGTGAGATGTGTGTTTTTTTTTATGTGGGGTGTTTGTTGGGTATTGGTTTGTGTGGTAGGTTTATATGGTTTTGTTGGTTTGGTAATTTTTTAGGATTGGATGTTGGTTTGGTGTGTGTAAATTTAGGTTTTGATGTAGGTATGGGTGGCTGAATCTTAAAGATGGAGGGTTGGGTTTTGGTTGGGGATATGCATGCTTTATAAGTAGTATAGATTTATAAAAATGCCTCCGGGACTTTGTGAAATTTGTAATCCCAAGAAAAATGACGTTTGTCCCATCATTGACATTTGAAATTTATAACCCATTTCATTTGAAAATTGGTCACACTCATTAGGGTCACCGAGGCAAAGATGATATCATCAACATAAATTTGAACGTGAATTAAATGTTTGCACGACTTCACGTGAACAATGTTGGATCAACTGCTCCTTTGCTAAATCCAAGAGATAGAAGAAACTTTGATAGCGATCATACCATGCCCTTGGAGATTGTTTTAAACCGTAAAGAGCCTTCTTCAAATGATAAACGTGAGTAGGATGCTCGATTCACAAAGCCTTCAGTTGGGCGGCGAGAGCGACTTCTTTAAGATCTCCGCTCGAAATACCGCCTTTACATCCATCCGATAGACTACCATGTTCTTACTTGCAGATTAGCCAAGAAGATTCTCGATTGTCTCGATTCGAGCAACAGAGAAATGATTCTTCAAAGTCAATACCCTCCTCCCCGACGGTATCCTTTGCAACCAATCTAGCCTTATTATTTAATATATCGCCATGTTCATCAAGCTTTACTTTGAAGATCCGTTTAGAGCAATGATCATAGCACAACTGGAGCGGTACTAATTCCCATACATCAAGTCGATCAAATTCATGAATTTCTTCTTGCACAGCATTGAACCAAAGAATCTTCATTCATGGCGGTTTAACATCTTATGGTTCGACCTTAGAAAGTACGGAGTTGAAGAAGCACCATAAGGCATCGGTTGCAAGTTGTTTTCGTGTTGATACTGGACGAGAGGGGTTTCCAATGATGTTGTCCAATGGATGATCATGAGTCCATTTCCTAAGGTGTTCATGTGGTTGTTGTTGAGGAACTGAAGTAGCTGAGTCGATTTCTCCTAATGTAGATGGTTCTGATGATGATTCGAGAGCAAATATACTTTCAAACGGAGCATCTTCGTGGAGTAGCAAAGGGATTAACTTCATCATTGATACCGTAAACATTTCCATGATGTACACTCGATGATTGATGATTTGTTGATGAGACAGTGATCGGCAGCAGCGCTTTTGACTTAATGATATTGAGACGGAAGGATTGACTTCATTTACAAGAATAGGAGCAGCCTCTGTTGATGGATTTGACATTTCATCAGCATTTGGTTCATAGTGTTCATCGAACATTGGATCAAACAATTTCCTTAAATCATCTTCTGATGGAGGTACATATGGAGTTGTTGGAGAGGAAATTGGTATAAGAGATGAACCAATGGGACTATTTTGAAGTGCGGGTCCAGAACGGGATTGTCCAGGAGCCATTTGACTGGTCAGCTCATCGAACGTAACATGAATTGTTTCCATGATATTTCGAGTTCTCTTATTGTAGATTCGGTAACCTTTCTTGTTTGGTGCATAACCAACAAAAATTCCAATATCTGCCTTTGCTCTTAATTTACTTAGGTCTTGACCGTCATTCGTTGGATAGCACAAAGCACCAAACACACGAAGGTAGGAGAGATCAGGTTTTCGTTTATGAACGAGTTCATATGGAGTTTTTCCATGAGAGGTATGAATAAGGGAACGATTTTGGGTATAGCAAGCAGTGGAAATGGCTTCAGCCCATAGAAACATTGGAACCTTTGAATAAATTAGCATTGTTCTTGCGGCTTCCACAAGAGTTCGATTTTGTCTTTCAACTACACCGTTATGTTGAGGAGTTCGTGGAACACTTCTTTGATGACTGATTCCAACACTTTCATAAAAGCGAATTAAGTCTTTGTTAACAAACTCGTGCCATTGTCTGCTTCGAACAATTACATCGTATTGTTGAGTCGAACCTAAAGTTGTTTGATTCGTTTGATGATGACATCTGAGTTTCATCGTTAGTCCTCAAAAACTTTACCCAAGTAAATCGAGTAGTCGTCAACAACTAGTAGAATGTATTTCTTCCCATTTATGGTTTGCACTCTCATTGGTCCACACGGATCCATATGAAGGGTATGAAGAACATCCATTCTGAGTTTGTGGGTTTTGGTTTGTGGGCATATTTCGTGCTTTTACCCAATTGACAAGTCGAACAAAGATGATCTTTTCATATTTCAATGCTGGGTAAGCCTCGACAAGATCCTTTACGAAAAGATTATTATTGGTGCCAAGTTCAAATGATTGAGACGACGATGCCATATCCATGACTTTGTTTTGAAGCCTTTGACGACAGCGATTGGAGAAGACTTCATCATGTCTTCGATAGAGATGGTGTATAGGTTAGAACCACAAGTACCTCTTAATAATTCTACACCATCAAGTTCTCTAACGAAGCAAGTATGTTTTCTAAAGGCCACTTCAAGATCGGAATCATAGAATTGACCAACAGAGAAAAGATTATGACCAAGACCTTCCACATAATATACCACGAGATTACACTTTGCCAACTACATAATCACCATAACCCATAATAGCACCAAAATGATCATTCCCAAATCTAACAATTACGATGAATTTACTCACGAAGTTCATGAGCATGACCGGTCTCCAAATATATGCTTGGAACGGCTGAGTCCGGTACCATAGAACGATTTGAACGATCTGCGGTTGAACACGACAAGAATGGATAATCGGATAATTGGGAACCCTATGCAATAATGGGTTCCACTTGGTTAGTAACGATGATTGGAACACCCACATCGAGATAGAAGCAATGGAATCATTAGGAATAGATGCGATCTTTGGTGTCTCAGATTTGACCTATTCAAAGTATGTTCACTTCTTAAGGAATAGTTCTACCAAGAGGCATCCATTTTCTAGAGGGCACTGTCTTAGCAGAAAAAGGTATCCATTGATAACCTATCTTTCTAAATGTTCTTCCTGTGGGTTTCCACTATTTTCTAACTTTCTTTCGTCTTTGCCTTTTAGCCTTCTTAGCTTGATTCTTAACATTAATAGTTTTAACTGGGCATTCGATAGCATTAGACAAATCATTCATACCACACTCAGGATTAGTAACCGAAACTACACAATCATCATTACAAGTTTAACTCAAACTTAGTGTTCCTAGGGTGATCTTCTACTCTTCTCCAATGCACATTTTTAGCTTATGAGGTTCTATCATTCCTTGTATTGTTTTGAGACTTTGACCTGCTTGCTTTAATGTCACTGATTACTCCTGTAGAGGGAATGGGAACGTTAGTTGGTTTTGTTACTTTATGCATTTCCTGTTTAGATGTGCTGGGATCTGAACTGTTTGAAGGCACATTAAAGTTCACTTTCTTAATACTAGAAGTGTTGGGTTTTGAGCTCCTAGAGGGCACATTCGAGTTCACATTCTTAGCACTAACAGATCTGGAGTCTGAACTACTTGAAGGCACGCTAAGGTTCACATTCATAATATTGGGCATTGAATGACTTGCATGCTTGGCACTAGGCATAGAACAAGGTATCAAGGGATTGACTTGCTCACCTAAGGTTTTAGGGCATATTGTAATTAAGCATTCTAGAAGTTCTTGAGATCGTTTGGCATATAAGCATGCATGGCCAATTGCATTATCATCTGGTTTCTCTAGGTTATCCTCTTCTACAATCTCACGGAGACATTCTAGGTTGTCCTTAGGGTATGAGAAATATGTTTGAATCGCAAGTTTATTATTCCTAAGATGAGGAGGAACATATTTCACGATACAAAGCATATTTATTACAGACATGCACCTTTGAAGCACCATTCTCCCATTGGTCATTGGCATTTTCCTTTTACACGACTCTTAAGATTCTCAATTTCCTTTTGCAACGAGGTTATTTTTTCGTTATTTTTGTTACTGAGTGACTTTAATTGACTCACATAACTCATTTAAATGACGTTTAACCTTTTCATTTTCTTCTAGAAAACTCTCATTTTCCTTTTGTAAGGCATTAACCAAGTTTTGAAGATGAAATTTTGAGAATTCCGAGAATCTAACGGAGGAGGCATTTGGGAGCCATCACATTGTTCTTTTCACCCTTTAATTGAGAGATTTGGGCTTTCAACTTTCTCGACCGTGTTACAGTGAGCTTGAATGCATTCGTCACGTTTGTTTAGTTCAAAAGCGCATCAAACTCGGAACATCCGAGGATATCTTGATGTTTGAGGTTTTGACATTTTCTTTAAGATGTTGATATTTTAGTTGCAAATCAAAATGTTCAACTTCTAGCTTAGAAAAATGTTTTATCAAATTATCGTGATCATCCTGTTCAATTTTATCACTTAGTTTAGAGCTTTTGATTTCAAGCTCAATGACACGATCATGGGAGACTTTCAACGCAATGAGATAATTCATGAAATTGAGAAGCGATAATAGAGCAATTAGTAGCGATAAAACACATCTTGAGAGATACATTCGTAAATCGATTCTCATTTAAGGTATGCAAGTTCTTCCTCTCAATTTCATTATATTTTAATGCCGCTCATAGTCACTAACTTCAATTACCATTGCATCAAATTCTTTTTCCATCCCTTTAATATCTCATCCATCCCTTTTAAGACTCTCAAATTGATCTTTTAATTGTTTAAAGAAAGGCATGACTTCGATTAAATAACATTCTTTTGTTTGTTCAAAACCCCTTTCCCTTGATTATCCCATTGGGTGTGATCCTTTTCTTACAAGTTTTCTCAAAATCGACAAATAGTTGAAAAATCACATATTGACTTATTAAGGTCTTGCTCTTAGTGGCAATAGTTCTAGGAACTAAATGCATTGGTGTATTGGGAGGATAAGCAATTGCTACAGCATTCTCCTAAGGGAGGGTTTGTTTCAACAATATTTTCACTTTTGCTTATCTAAGTCCTTTTTCCAAAACACTTGTTCGTGTGTTAACAAAGTTTGAGGCTTAAACTTGTTTACGAAATCCAATTTTCCTTTTGTAATCATGGGGTTTAACTATTATGTTTTGCTTTTGCTCTCGGGATCGTTAAGCTTCTTATCCATTTTCTCCCTAGATGGATCATCTAATTTTCTATCTTCCTCGGTCACACAATGCAACTAGGTGTTTTCTAGGTTTAAGAATCTCATTGCCATCATATATTACATTTTGAGCAGCCTTTGCAATCTTACCGTACTCAGGGTTGGGTTTATTAATAATGGGAACACTATGCTTATCGCTTAAAACTCTATGCTTAATGATCAAGTGAGCAGTCTGAATGGTATTTACTTGTACATACAACTTGTTTTCAAGTTTGTTTTTCAAAGTTTTTAGATTAGAAAACTCATTCAAAAGTTTTGATTCCTTAGCATGAAATTCCTGTTTAAGCACTTTAACATTATCTTGAAGTTCTTTCTTTTGCTTAACAGCTTTAGAGAGCTTTTCTTGTAAGGAGTTTAACTCTTGTTTTAATACTTCTTCTCTAAAGTTACTTTTCTAATAATTGTATGCGCATTTGGACATCCATTTCACGCTCACGTGTGGTCAACTCAAATTTAGCACGTTGTTCATAAATAGCAACACGTTCTTTATAGACATTAAGTTCGTGAGACAACGAATTAACGAGGCACATGCAGATGTTCATTAAAACATAGTCATCATTGATCGCGAAAATGCATTACTTGGTACAACCTCACTTTCATTTTGCTTCACATATTGATCATATGGGACAATATTGCTATACCCTCATAATCAATATCCGATTCATAAGTCTCAAGAGTTTGTACTTCATTATGCATCTTTCGCTCATCAACATCATCATATAGTTTTAATACCTTAGAAATGATTGATTCTTTGGATGGACTAGCTTGTTGTGGTGAGGGACCTTAGAGACACCATTGGAGAGATGTTGGCCATGAAAATTGTTTGTGCAAGAGGTTCATCATCGACGTGAGTCGTATGCATCACGGTCGTGACTTGGAAGGCATTCGATAATTATGACCCATCTCCCGAATTGGTGTTCATCAACATCGCATCATAAGTCTTGGCATTCCCTTTAGCAAGAAACAATAACTCCTCTTCATCCAAAGTACTCAATTATCCCGAGCTTGAACAAGCAACATCTTATCCTCAAGTACTCGGCATTCGAGGACGCCAAGATGTGTAGTTCCTTGCAATGTGTCCCTCATCGCCACAGCTTGTAGCATTTGATCGGCTTAGCTTGTCCTTGATTTCCATTCCTTCCCTATTCTCGATTTGCCACATATCCTCTACCAGCCCACCTCTCCTTGTTCATACCGCCTTTCTTGAACCGGTTGTACCATAACCTTCCCATCTCCTCGGTGGCTTGATTGTGTGGATTGGATGTCATTATGAGGTTGTTGTTCGTATGTGGAGAGAGTTCATGTTTTGACTAATCATGAGAGCCATTGATTAATGAAGTTTCCCATGTGTGCATCAAAGATCGCCTTGTTTGTGATTACCATTACCCATGGGTATAACTTGAGATGCCTTGGTGGTAATTCCAATGTTTGAGTAGAAGCGGTTGAATCATTTGATGAGCTTGTCTCTCCCTGGTTGGTTTTGAACCGATCAAGAATCCTTTTTCAAACATAGCATGTCTCTCATTCAAGAAGGAAAGCATAGAGTTGCTCATAGTTCGTATTCTTCAATCCTTTGGTTAATTTCACGTAGGTGACAAACTTGTGCCATTCGGGATTCATGTTGTTCACAAACTTTGAGTTCATTTGAATGTTTGGCATAGTCATTCGATGTTCCTCATGTCATTAACAAGCTTGTGGAATCTCACGTAATACTCATAGACACTCTCATCCGGTTTCATCTTGAAGTGCTCAAATTCATCATAGAGTTGTGATTCTCTGCCTTCCATAGTTAATTCGAACCCCGAGAGAAGCATCTTGACATTATCCCATGACCTTTGCTTCATGTTGTGATTGATAAGCTTGTAGATGTCTTTGGAAGACCTTGCAAGATAATGTTAGAAGCCCGATATCTCGTGATCGAATCTCTTTTCTCCTTATCGGTGAGCTCATCATACGCCTTTGGTCCGTCTATTTCATAGATCATTGTTCCATCCGCAATGTATCAATCAAGTCTCTAGTAGTCTCAATCGATAAGGTCCTTCATCGATTGACTTGAGAATGTTGACTCCATTTTCTTTTCCCAAACA
This sequence comes from Chrysanthemum lavandulifolium, assembly GCA_022545495.1. Classification (NCBI taxonomy): domain Eukaryota; kingdom Viridiplantae; phylum Streptophyta; class Magnoliopsida; order Asterales; family Asteraceae; genus Chrysanthemum; species Chrysanthemum lavandulifolium. Next base: position 210,780,046 of record CM040246.1, read on the forward strand.
AGACAATCGGATTCGTTGTGCCCATGAGTCATAATTAGTTCATCAAGCATAGGTGGACGTGTATCTGATCCTGCTGCTTGAACGTCCTCGACTACTGGAAGAAACAATAGTAGGAACGATGTTTGCCATGATTACAAGTTCTACGAATTTTACTATTCTTTGATTAAACCGGGAAATTAATTCTTTCACGGGATTTTACTAAACCAAAAGAACAACCGTAAGAATGTATCACGAAGAAGTAACAAGTCTAAATAGACAAGTAGCAAAACACTCAACTCGCTTAGTAATCAACTCGCTAAACAACCAACTCGCTCAAAGGAACAAGTCGCTTAAGGAATCAACTCGCTAAATAGCCAAGTCGCATTAGTATCAACTCGCAACACAATCAACTCGCTTGATGAAACAAGTCGCTAAATAGCTAACTCGCTTTAGTATCAACTCGCAACATAATTAACTCGCTTAAAGAAGCAAGTCGCAAACAGACACAACTCGCTTAACCACCAAGTCGCTTAAAAGCTTAACTCGCTAAGTAGCCAAGTCGCATACAACAACTCGCATCCAGTAACAAAGCAACTCGCTTCGAAGAAATATGTATCCGAGACTCAACTCGCTTTGTACAAAGTTCAAATATAACCACTTTATCAATAAAAAACAACCAAACCACAATGATTTAAGCCTTCCAATTCAAAACATAAACACATATGATGATCCTAAACACAAAAGTACAAGCAAAATTCAAACTTTAACACAAGAACTTGTCCAAATGAATCAAACTCTTCTAAACACTTAATACCCCAAAAACCTTATGAAATCCACCAAAACAAGGAGCATGAAAGATGAGTGATCAAACCTGGCACTGATACCAATTGTAAGATATAGGATTTCACAAACGCACTAAACCATAATCAAAGTGGGGCGTTCAAGTAGTTTAGAGAGAGAAAGTTCTTGAGAGAGAAAGGGAAGAGAGTTGGGAACTATGTGAAACAAAGAAAAATGGTATTGAAGCTCCAACCCTCTACCTTGGGAGGTAAAGGGTATTTATAGTTTCTTACAAACTAACGCCACCTACGAGCTGTGGATCAGGCATACAGTGGGTAAAGACCCGTCCGTCCTCACGGTGTTACATAACAAACTACTTATTAATATAACTAGACTACAACTACGAGCTTTCTAATGAATACATATACTTGAGGTGACCGACTCTTTAATGACTGAATTTTCTAATTCCTAACAGTTTGTTTGCTAAAGCATCAGTAGATGAGTCTAAGTTATGGCATAGAAGGCTAGGTCACCTCAATTATAAAACAATCAATAAACGGTAAAAGGCAACTTAGTGAGAGGGTTACCTTCTAAGGTTTTGAGTGTAAGGAACTGTGTGGCTTGTCAAAAGGAAAACAACATAGAGCTTCTTGTAAGACCAAAATCATAACACCATCACACAACCATGTTTATGCTTCATATGGACTTATTTGGACCTACCTTTGTGAAAAGTTTGAACCATAAGCAATATTGCCTAGTTATCACCGATGATTTTAGTAGATTTTCTTGGGTATACTTTTTGGTCGCTAAGAGTGAGACTAGTGAGATCCTCAAGAGTTTCATTACTAAGATAGAAAATCTAGTAAATCATAAGGTCAAGGTAATCGATGTGATAATGGAACTGAGTTTAAGAATGATGTGATGAATCGCCTACGTGTAATTAAGGGTATAGAAAGGCAGCTTTAGTGTTACTAGAACACCACAACAAAATGGTGAGGTTGAAAGGAAAATAGGACACTAATTGAGGTCGCTAGGACAATGTTGTCGAATCTAAGTTACCTACTACCTTTTGGGTGAAGTCGTAGGCAATGCATGTTATGTGTGTAATAGAAGTAAGGTAGTGAAGCCTCATAACAAGACCCCTATGAGTCATTACATGATAGGAAGCCAATGATTGCATTCCTAAAACCTTTTGGGTGTCTGTTACTATCTTGAATACCATAGACTACCTAGGCAAGTTTCAAGAAAAAGGCGATGATGGATACTTTTAGGCTATTCTTCTAATAGTAAAGCCTTTAGAGTATACAATAGGAGGACTAGAATTGTTGAAGAGAATCTACATGTTCAATTTAGTGAAAAGACTCTAGTGTTGAGACCAAAGGACCGATCGGTCGTTTAACATTGATATGCTAACCAAATCTATGAATTATGAGCCTATCATTGTAGGAACTTCCACTAATGTTAATGCAGGTACACAAAGGATTCTCGATGCGAAACAGATTCTAAGAAGTCGATTCTCCAAAGGAGTTCTATTTGGTTGAAAAGTGGAAAGTGGGTTACATCTCATCCATCATTGATAAGCAAGGTCCCACCGATGATGATGCATTGAATACGGAAGCAAAGTAGATCATCATCAAGATAAGGATGAGTTATTGAAAGATGACTCGGTGTCGGTAGAAGAAATTGAAAGAAAGAAAAGCATTCTAGAAGCAATCGCTAAGCCAAACAAAAGCACGGATAGTAATAATGAAAGCAATCGCTAAGCCAACTTCTACCACTACCGTTCAAGTGAAACCCTATGCAGTCGCGATGATAGTACTTTCTTTGGACCAACTGCAAAGCCATTATTTGGTGAAGAGGAGTATCCACATGATCCTACCATGCCTGCTTTGATAGAAATTGATACTCCTACTGATGATGAAGACATGGATGATTTCTTCAATGCTAATTTTACTAATTTGGAACATGTCATTCATGAAAGTCCAGTTACCTCTACAAGGATACATAAGATTCATCCTAAGGAATAAATTCTTGGAAATTTGAACACCCCTGTTCAAACAAGAAGCAATGTTAAGAACACTGAACCCTTTCCAGAGCAAGGTTTCTTTGCAAGATCACTTCACAAAAAAAATAGTCATAAAGATCTGAAAAATTGCTTGTTTGCATGTTTTCTGTCTCAAAAGGAGCCCAAGAGAGTAGAAGAAGCTTTATCAGAAGAAGGATGGGTAGAAACAATGCAAGAGGAGCTTCTTCAGTTCAAACTTCAAGAGGTTTGGACATTGGTTGATCTTTGTTGGATCGATATACTTTAATCAAACTAACTTAACTAGCTTGTTAAGGTTTAATAACCTCAGATAAATCCTAAGTTATTAACAAAGAAACACTAAGCAATATTTATCAAGTACGCGGAATTTACTTAACAAAGCTAAGAAGAATAACTTTTATTATAAACTCTAAATTTGCTTATTATGCAGATACTCTAAACAACTCTAAGATTATCGAACTTCTCTCTAAAACACTAAATAACTTGTGAATTCGTAAACTCTAAAACTCATAAACTCGTATTCTAAATCGTATCTCTAATGCCAATCTAGGAGTCCTTTTATAGGCTCAAGGATATCCTAGTCGGTTTACAATTTGTATTCTTGTACGACAAGTAATCTAAACATAGAATACAATACTTTCCATAAACGAATATAACAGTTCTTGTGTTCTTGCGAGATTTTGACTTCATAGTGCGATGATTTGACTTTTGACTTCTTCCAAGATTTTGCGACTTACAAGATTTCATATCTTGATACTTTCATATCTTGACACTTTTATATCCCAACAATCCTCCCTAACTTGAATTCTACCTTGACTTCAAGTTTCCTTTTGTGAATATATCTTTAACAACTTTATCTTTAAGGACGATTGTTTCTTAGTCTTTGGATTGTATCTCTTTAATATCCGTGCTTGTCAAAGTATCTCTTAGAATTATTCTTTTATAGCAAGATCCAAAGAAGCTCCATCTTTTCAAAGAACACGGAACATATGACAATTTTGTACATTAATTCAGTTTAAGTTGCATACTATTCTCATCACTTCTGGTGTGTTAACTCCCCGAGAGGTGAATCATTGAAAACTTAATGGATTTTAGTCTCTTTACCAAAGCCATTAACTCGAGTAGCCGAATGTTTTGGTGTGTAAGACCATGGTACATTGATAACCATATGATTTTTAGCAAATCATCACCATCAACGATTTGTTTTGTCTTTACCAAAAGTCGTACCCTTCTAGACTAGTTAGTTCTTCTATCTAATGGTGAACTAATTACCAATAATGGTTTTCCACACCTTTACCACAAGCCATTTTCTTGTGGGCTAGCCAACTCTTCACATTACGATATGGTGAGTTGATTACCATCCAACTTATTAGCAAGTTGTCAACTAAAAGCGGATTTGATATATCTTTACCGAGCCGTTTGCTCATGGATTAGTCAATCATTTTGTAACCATAGTGGATTGATAACCTATTGATGTTATCATCACAAAACCATTTATTCAACCTTTATTTCAAAATATTTATTACTTAGCAAAGGTTTCTTCTAAAATTCATTTAATCGGTTTATTTATGCAACAAGACTTTGATGAAAGTATTGTCGATCGCAGATACTTTGAATAAAAGTCGATATATCAAAAGTATTTATTCAAATAAAATTCATACCGCTTATTGATCATCCTCGACAATAGTAGTCCGGTTGATAAATAAGTTGATAACCATGCAAGCAGTTTCATTATCCTCTTCTACTTCCATTCCATGCTCTAGCATTCTTCTCATGAGCTCACCGTGAGAGGGTATCTTCTTCTGCAAACATGTGTATCATTGTTCCATTTTCCACTCTAAAACATGAACTCCGGACTCTTCAAAGAATCTCCAAGAAACAATTTCCCAGCTTTCTTGATTCTCCCAAATATCACGGTGCTCTCTTCTTGAGTTTCCCATATAGTTATGAGATCACCATGTAAACTAAACCAATCCCTTCTAATGGATTATGTTCAAAATAAGCTTTCACCACATGATATAAATAGAATAAATCTACTCTATCTATAATGTGCAATAAGTCCCATAGCCTATTGAAAACTTTGAAGCTTTCATCTTCTTTATAAAGATCATATAATCTCCATCCTTGGATTTCACAACTTCAAAAGCACTAATTTTTGATCCGCTCATCTTCATGTCATCATCTTCTTTAGAATAATCAAAATCTACCACTCGAGATAATTCTTTAATTCATCGCTAGTCTCGCATCTTAATTCAACTTTTTCTTTCTTTGAGAACGAACATCAGAACTTCGCTTTCCTTTTCTTTTCAAACTCTTCTTTCTTTTAGCTTCATCAAGTAGCTTCTTCTCTAAAATCTTTGATGTCTACAACATTCTTCTTATAATCCTCCCTAGCAAAGATCATATAATCTTTTCATCTCAAAATAATTAAACTTCGTAATCCTTATACCCTTGACTTTTAAGATAAGCCATTATAGCATTTCGTCTTTAGCTTTATTAAGTCTTTTGGCATAAATCTAACAGAACAGTGATCAGTAATGGTTCAAGACTTGAAGATCTAATTCATCTTGTACCTTTTGAGTCGCTTCTATTCTACGAGCTTCTTGAGCTTCGGCTTCTATCTTTAGCATTTAACTCTTCTTGAACTTTTCTAGCTACGCCTTCATTCCTAGCAACTTCAATTGCTCTAAGTTCGCTAAAGTTAGCTTTTTATTTTAGATTCAACCGAACACCCTTTCCTTTATCCTTAGGATCAATTGCAGGTTGAGAAGTTCTTTGTTGTTCTTCTTCTTGTACTTCTCGAATAGTAACTCCTCCTCTTGGTTGTGATAAATCTCCTAAAATTGTAGCAATGAACTCATCATCACTTCCAGAATGAATAGGTTTGAGAATAACTTCCTCCTCTTGGAAAACAGTTGAGGGACCAACAACTTCTTCATGTACAGTTGTTGAAGGACCAACTTCCTCATCAAAATCTAACACTCTTGGAGTTATTACCTCTTGTCCGAAAGTATCATGAAAACCAAGACTTTATTTTTCAAGACCTTGATCATCAGTGACTTTGAACTTGAACTTGCTCATCAAGATCTTGAATGATCTTTTCTTCTACATTTTAGAACTTTCGTGTTCATTCTCTTTAACCATATCTTCTTTCAATTTTGTTCTTCTAAATTCCTCCCCAAGTTGATGTAAGATGGTTTATGAACCTTTGGTGTTTACTTGTCTTGGACCGCTTTGTGATTTCTTCTTTGATTTGACCCGGATACTTAAATTGTTTAATCAAAGGCGGACAAAAGTTTTAGCCTTCTAAATTTTATCTTCAATTTCTTTATCCGCTTAGCTTGAACCTTAGTAGTCTTTTGTAACTTAACTATCTCCTTGTCAAAGCATAATTATCCAAAGATAAACCTTCACGAGGTATAGTATGTGATCTTCACCTTGAATATGTGAATGTTCCTCCGATTGAGAAACGAGAAGATCGTGGGGAGATGGAGAAGGTGATCTTACAACTTCTTCTTGAACCTCGTGGTTTGGAGAAACAAGACCGAGAGATGCAAGACCTTCATGAGAAGCAAGATTGCAGATGCAAGACTTCAGATCACGAGACTGCGATTGTAGTTCCTTCCAGATGCGACTTTCACTAGTCGCATCATCTTCATCATCTGCTCTAATTTCTGAACAACTTCCATCATAGAAGTAGTTAATGGTGTATCTCGACCTCTAAATAAATCACTTCTTCTAGCCATAAAAGTGAAAATCTTGGATTGTTGAACAATAACAGGCAATAAGTTTGTAGGCTTAAGTACATCATCAAGTTGTTTGTTCAGAAAAACTTGTACAAACCTGGGATACATTAACCATTTTGATCCATGATTGATGTGAGAAAGCATGCCATCAAGAATTAGCCTTGAAAAATTAAAAATATGATCTGTAGCTAATCCCACCATAGCGGATGCTATATTAGACCCAAACTTGCTCCCAAAAAGTACTTTTAGCACTAATACAATGTAACAATACATGTATTAAAACTTCCATTGAGGACAAAACAACCGCTTTCGAATGTTTGTTCCGTTAAAGAACCTTCATAACCAATATGCCCAAAAGTTTCCCAAATCAATTACTTAGCAAAACGAATAGCACCATCATTATCATTAAACAACAAATCTTCTCGAATAGATGCTTGATAATCTTCAGCTTCTTCCAACAACCTGTAGCCCTAATATAAAATTCTTCATTCTCCATGTTTTCTCTTGCAGAGCCCAAAATTCTTGAATCCAAGGTTCAATAACATCCGCTCCACTAGAAGAGCATAACCGATGGGCGACCAGTTAGATAATCAATAATATCATGAAACCTCATTATCTTCAGTCTTGTCTAAATTAGCTACCATATTGTGCTCTGAAATAGTAGGTCGATTCGCCATTGATGATTAGGTAAGCACAATAAGAATTGAAATCGAATAAGAATGAGAGAAATATGGAAACGATGCTAATGTATGAATATAAGAGGGTAAATCGGAAAGTAGTTATTTATAGGTGAGATTTGAAAATCACGCCCATAATAAAACAACCGTTAGCCTTAATTACCCCTCAATATAACCGTTGGAACAGTGCTTTATATCGACAAACAAGATTTTCCACGTATGAAGTACTTTCCCAAAGCGTTACTTTCGTGAAAAACAAGATTTGCCAAATTCCTCCGTAGAAACTAAGTATACACAAAATCCTCCTCACAATACGGGACTATACAAACACCTTATAGTCCTCCCTCAAATATAGCTTAGTAGTTAATCATACCAATACTCACCACCAAGTGATTGACTCTTGAAACATCAAAGCCTTTGGTGAGTAAGTCACTACATTATCATCTGTGTGAACCTTAACAACATTAATGAGCACATGCTCATAGCAATCTCGATAAAGTGATGCCTAATCTGAATGTGCTTGGTCTTGGAATGATACAGTGATTCTTCACAATACAAATGGTACTCTCATTATCAATATTGATAGGAGTATTTTGAAATTGAACCCATAGTCAAAGAGTTGATTCGCATCCACAAAACTTGTCCACAATAGACTTTGCGGCTGACTACATATTCGACTTGAGAGATGATGTTCTTGCAATTGTCCGCTTCTTGCATTGCCGTGAGACTAACCTTCTTCCAAGATATTGGCATCCACCGTTGTTGATCTTCTATCATAATTATCACCGCATAATCACTATCCGAAAAAGCGCCAAAGTGAAAAGGTGACTCTTTTCGGATACCACAACCCCAACTTAGGTTGTTGTTTTAAATAATGTAAGATTCTCTTTACTCGCATTCATGTGAGAGATCTTTGGTGAGACTTGATATCTTACACATAAACAAACTGCAAACATGATATCGTGCCTTGATGCGAAGATACATAAGAGAGCCAATCATTGATCTAGATAACTTGACTTCAACAGTCGTCCATCTTCATCTTTGCCCAATGAATTGATAGATTTAATAGGTGTAATGTGACCTTCATATCATCAAAATTAAACTTCTTAAGTATGTCAAGAACATACTTGTCTTGATGATAAAAATTCCTTCCTTTGACCGCTTAACTCAAGTCCCAAAAGAAAGTTAATTCTCCCATTGAACTCATTTGAAATTCATACGCATCACCGCTCAAACTCCTTAACCATGGATTGTTTGGTAGCCCCAAAGATGATATCATCAACATAGACTTGAACTAACATGATATCCTTCTTGTCTCTCTTGATAAACAAAGTCTTGTCTATAGCTCCCCTCCTGTATCCATGTTGCAATAAGAATCTAGAGAGCCTCTCATACCAAGCTCTAGGTGCCTGATGAAGGCCATAAAGAGCCTTAACCACCTTGTAGACTTTTTTTGGGTGTTTGGATCTTCAAAACCAGGAGGTTTTTTGACATAAACTTCCTCTGTAATCTTGCCATATAAGAAGGCACTCTTGACATCCATCTGGTAAACTTGAAATCCCATATAAGAAGCAAAAGCAAGAAATATCCTAATAGCTTCTATTCTTGCTACAGGAGCAAACACTTCATCATAATCTACTCCTTCTTCTTGTCTGTAGCCTTGTGCTACTAACCTTGCCGTATTCTTGATAACATTACCTCTTTCATCTCTTTTGACTTTGAAAACCCATCTGGTTCCAATAACTTTCTTCCCATCTGGAAGATCACATAAAACCCAAACCTCTTGAAGTTTAAATTGAAGAAGTTCTTCCTGCATAGCTTCAACCCAGCTTTCTTTAGTCAAAGCTTGAGTAATGTTCTTAGGTTCCTCTTGAGAGATAAAACAAGTAAATAGGCAGGTTTGATGGTCCTTATGATTCAGCCTGTTTTGTTTGTAGACAAAGCTAAGTAAAGCATTATGAGGTTCGTGAAACTCTTAGCTTTGTGTCTTGTCATAACTCCGTAGTAGAAGGACCAATGATTTGATCGGTTGGATGATTCTTATGAATCTGTAAGATTGGAGACGTGGAACTCCATATGCATCATCCGAGTTAGTATAATCAAGACCTTCATTGGAATCTAAGAAAATACCTTCATCTTCAAGCTCATCATCGCTTTCTTCTAATCCGTGCATGGTAGGATCATCCAAATCATCTAAAGCATCATGTCATCAGTGCAAGATTACTTTGGTCGAAAGTCTTGTCAAAATCGTGAGAGTACTGTAGTCTTGTTCTTCTTCTTTGCCTCTTCATAAGCTCTCCTTTGTTCATCGCTTTAAGAATGTGCTAATACATCTTGAAAAGCATCCGATTAAGTCCTCTTGAATAGATTGATCCTCAATGATAATGAGGATTGTGATGCAACAAGATTTTGTTTTGGAGAATCAAGACTTTGCTTGGGAACATCAAGATTTTGTTTTGACTTACGGGATCTTCATCGTGAACAAGATCGGTCTAATATGAACTCCATGAACAACATATTGTAAATCTTCTCCATTGTGCAAAGTTGATTTTCTTCATGAACAGTACATAATTCATTGAAGGAGTTAAAACCTCAAGATCAAACATCCGATCAGACCTTTACCTTTCTCATTGTCATGATCTTCTAAAACTCAACATGAAGACAATCTTGAATCTTCTTAGTAACTCATTGTACACTCGAAAGCCTTTCTTGTTAGTGCAACAACCCAATAAGTATCCTTCTTCGACTTGCCATCAAACTTCCCAGTTATCAATGGTGTTTAAAATAGTAAGAGGGCATCCAAAAGGCTTCATGAAATGAATGTTTGGTTTATTGCCCATCGAGCAATTCATAGGGTGTCTTCATCGTGGTTTGGTGGACGAGACTCATTAAGTACATTACATGCGATGCCTGACACGCCCAAAATTGAATAGGTAGATGGGAATCGCTAGCATTGTCCTTGCCGCTCAATCAAAGTCCTATTCTTCCTCTCTGCAACACCATTTTGCCGAGGTGTTCTAGCAATACTAAACTCCCTCTTTATGCCTTTATTTGCACAAAAGTCATCCATAAGCTTGTTCTTGAACTCGGTTCCGTTATCACATCTAATACCTCTAATCTTAAGTCTTAATTGGTTTTCAGTGCTATAATCGATTCTCGAATAGCATCAAAAGTATCATCCTTAAAACCCAAAAAGAAAACCCAATCAATCTCTGCAATCATCTATAACAACCAAACAAGTAGTTTTTCTTATTTAGGCTTGCCACGAGACAGTCCAAATAAATCCATATGTAACGTACTCAATGGTTCTCTAATAGTTCTTTCCTCAAGCTTCTTGCGAGAAGCTTTGTGTTGTTTACCCTTCTTGCATGCCAAGCATGATTGATCATTCTTGTAAGTCTTTGAAGGTAAACCTCTAACTAGATTGCCTTTGACCGCTTTGTTGATATTCTTGAAATTAACATGGCCCAATCTTCTATACCATTGATGTGCCTCTTCAAATGTTGCTTTAGCCACCAAACATGTGGCTCTTCCATAAGAATGTAAACTCTTCATGTCTAAGCTATACACATCATTTGTCCTTGGTACTCTAAGTACTACCATGTCATCATCAATGTGTTTAAAATCGAGAGGAAAGGATGAGACATTCGTGTCGTTGAATAACACAGGATGCTTTTATCACAAATTTAAGAGGCCGATAACAAGTTGAATTTAAGCTCCTTCACATATCTAACATTCTCAAAGTCGATTAGCCATGCTTTGATAGTTCCTTTGCGAGAATCTTTCCTCCATTGGGATCATTCCCAAATGTAACTCTTCCTCCACTAATAATTCTAAAATCGATGTAATCTCTTTGTCTCTGTCATACTTCCAGAGCAACCACTATCTACAATCGATGATCTTTAAGCTCGCCTTCCGGGTTGCCACGCACACAAAGAAAAGAGTTAGTGATTTTAGGAACCCAAGCCATTCTTGACTTGTGTTCCCTTGTGGAGTTACAAACTCAAATTCTTTAAGTATGTAATTCCACTATCTTTCAAATGATGATCCAAAATTATCTTTTGATCTTTAGCATGTGAATTTTCAAAACTTTCTCGGTTTTCAACATAAATCTCTTTACAAGATTATTAGCTTTTCTTGTGTCACAAAACATCGATTCACTTTTTGTTGAAAGTACTTGTTTGTCCTCAATGAGACCTTCCTCTTAACCCATTCGGTTTAACACGTGGTTCACGTGATCTAGATCCCCTATGTGAATTGTAATACCTTCTAGGTTGATAGTGAGATCTCCTAGGATTCCTATTCCAAGTAGTGTGATCGATTACCTTGTTTCGAGCGATTTTGGAAAGTACTTGTGAGATCAAGGTTTGAAAAGGTCTTCTACGATGTGGGTATCCGTGATCCGTGTGAAGTTTCGTGATTAATCCTATTTGAATTATTCCAAACCCGGTTTGTGCTCTCTAGGTTTGTGGTTGATGATCCGTTCTTTGGAAATTTGCTAAGATATTCTGAGTGTCGATCACAATCTTTGATTAAGTGATTAGGACTATAACACACAAAACAGCTTTTGACCCATATGTCCAAAGTGATTTCTTCTATGTCTATGCCCAAAATTATTTTGCCTTCTAGGTGAATGATTAAACCGGTTTGACCAAAATTATCCCAAAAGGTTTAGCAAGACGGTTTTGAAAAGACTTTGCGTATGTATCGCTTGGAGCAAGACTTTGATTTGAAGGTACCGCTTGATTTTGAACATTATTTTCAACAGCTTTCTTTGGGTTTTCGGATCTAGATTGAGCAAAAGCTTCTTCCTAAACTCTAGACCTGCTACTCCAAATCGAGAAACATCGGCCTTATGGGTTGATGACTAATGGGATGTGGGACAATCATTGATCTGTATAACTCGACTTCAACAGTTGTCCATCTTCATCTTTGCCCAATGAATTGATAGATTTAATAGGTGTAGTAATGCCTTCATATCATCAAAATTAAAGTTCTTAAGTATGTCAAGAACATACTTGTCTTGATGATAAAAATTCCTTCCTTTGATCGCTAACTCAAGTCCCAAAAGAAAGTTAATTCTCCCATTGAACTCATTTGAAATTCCTTCTCGCATCACCGCTCAAGCTCTTAACCATGGACTGTTTGGTAGCCCCAAAGATGATATCATCAACATAGACTTGAACTAACATGATATCCTTCTTGTCTCTCTTGATAAACAAAGTCTTGTCTATAGCTTCCCTCCTGTATCCATGTTGCAATAAGAATCTAGAGAGCCTCTCATACCAAGCTCTAGGTTCCTGATGAAGGCCATAAAGAGCCTTAACCACCTTGTAGACTTTGTTTGGGTGTTTAGGATCTTCAAAACCAGGAGGTTGTTTGACATAAACTTCCTCTGTAATCTTGCCATATAAGAAGGCACTCTTGACATCCATCTGGTAAACTTGAAATCCCATATAAGAAGCAAAAGCAAGAAATATCCTAATAGCTTCTATTCTTGCTACAGGAGAAAACACTTCATCATAATCTACTCCTTCTTCTTGTCTGTAGCCTTGTGCTACTAACCTTGCCTTATTCTTGATAACATTACCTCTTTCATCTCTTTTGACTCGAAAACCCATCCGGTTCCAATAACTTTCTTCCCATCCGGAAGATCACATAAAACCCAAACCTCTTGAAGTTTAAATTGAAGAAGTTCTTCCCGCATAGCTTCAACCCAAATTTCTTTAGTCAAAGTTTGAGCAATGTTCTTAGGTTCCTCTTGAGAGATAAAACAAGTAAATAGGCGGGTTTGATGGTCCTTATGATTCAACTGTTTTGTTTGTAGACAAAGCTAAGTAAAGCATTATGAGGTTTTGTGAAACTCTTAGCTTTGTGTCTTGACATAACTCCGTAGTAGAAGGACCAATGATTTGATCGCTTGGATGATTCTTATGAATCAGAAGATTGGAGACTTTGAACTCCATATGCATCATCCAGTTAGTATAATCAAGACCTTCATTGGAATCGAGAAAATACCTTCATCTTCAAGTTCATCATCGCTTCTTCTAATCCGTGCATGGTAGGATCATCCAAATCATCTAAAGCATCAGCAGTGCAAGAAGATTTTGGTCGAAGCATCTTGTCCAAAGTGCACGTGAGAGTACTGTAGTCTTGTTCTTCTTCTTTGCCTCTTCACAAGCTCTCCTTTGTTCATCGGTGTAAGAATGTGCTAATACATCTTGAAGAAGCATCTCGATTAAGTCCCTCTTGAATAGATTGATCCTCGTGAGATAATGAGGATTGTGATGCAACAAGATTTTGTTTTGGAGAATCAAGATTTGCTTGGGAACATCAAGATTTTGTTTTGGACTTACGGGATCTTCATCGAAACAAAGATCAGTCTAATATAAACCCATGAACAACATATTGTAAATCTTCTCCATTGTGCATGTGTTGATTTTCTTCATGAACAGTACATAATTCATTGAAGGAGTTAAAACCTCAAGATCAAACATCCAATCGGACCTTTACCTTTCTCATTGTCATGATCTTCTAAAACTCAACATGAAGACAATCTTGAATCTTCTTAGTAACTCATTGTACACTGAAAGCCTTTCTTGTTAGTGCAATAACCCAATAAGTATCCTTCTTGACTTGCCATCAAACTTACCCATATTATCAATGGTGTTTAAAATAGTAAGAGGGCATCCAAAAGGCTTCATGAAACGAATGTTGGGTTTATTGCCCATCGCCAATTCATAGGGTGTCTTCATCTGTGGTTTGGTGACAGAGACTCATAAGTACATAACATGCGACTTACGACCGCCCAAAATTGAATAGGTAGATGGGAATCGCTAGCATTGTCCTTGCCGCTCAATCAAAGTCCTATTCTTCCTCTCTCGCAACACCATTTTGTCGAGGTGTTCTAGCAATACTAAACTCCTCTTTATTCCTTTATTTGCACAAAAGTCATCCATAAGCTTGTTCTTGAACTCCGCCTCAGTTATCACATCTAATACCTCTAACCTTAAGTCTTAATTGGTTTCAAGTGCTATAATCGGTCTCGAATAGCATCAAAAGTATCATCCTTAAAACCCAAAAGAAAACCCAATCGAATCTACTACAATCATCTATAACAACCAAACAAGATTTTTCTTATTTAGGCTTGCCACGAGACAGTCCAAATAAATCCATATGTAACACTCAATGGTTCTCTAATAGTTCTTTCCTCAAGCTTCTTGCAGAAGCTTTGTGTTGTTTACCCTTCTTGCATGCCAAGCATGATTGATCATTCTTGTAAGTCTTTGAAGGTAAACCTCTAACTAGATTGCCTTTGACCGCTTTGTTGATATTCTTGAAATTAACATGGCCCAATCTTCTATGCCATTGATGTGCCTCTTCAAATGTTGCTTTAGCCACCAAACATGTGGCTCTTCCATAAGAATGTAAACTCTTCATGTCTAAGCTATACACATCATTTGTCCTTGGTACTCTAAGTACTACCATGTCATCATTAATGTGTTTTAAATCGAGGAAAGGATGAGACTTTACGTGTCGATGAATAACACGTGATGCTTTTATCACAAATTTAAGAGATCGATAACAAGTTGAATTTAAGCTCCTTCACATATCTAACATTCTCAAAGTCGATTAGCCATGCTTTGATAGTTCCTTTGCCGAGAATCTTTCCCCATTGGGATCATTCCCAAATGCAACTCTTCCGCCACTAATAATTCTAAAATCGCATGTAATCTCTTTGTCTCTGTCATACTTCGAGCAACCACTATCTACAATCGATGATCTTTAAGCTCCTCTTCTAGGTTGCCCCGCACACAAAGAAAAGAGTTAGTGATTTTAGGAACCCAAGCCATTCTTGACTTGTGTTCCCTTGTGGAGTTACAAACTCAAATTCTTTGAGTATGTAATTCCCACTATCTTTCAAATGATGATCCAAAATTATCTTTTGATCTTTAGCATGTGGATTTTCAAAACTTTCGGTTTTTCAACATAAATCTCTTTTACAAGATTATTAGCTTTTTCTTGTGTCACAAAACATCGATTCACTTTTTGTTGAAAGTACTGTTTGTCCTCGTAGATGCCTTTCCTCTTAACCCATTCTCGGTTTAACACGTGGTTCCTGTGATCTAGATCCCTATGTGAATTGAAATACCTTCTAGGTTGATAGTGAGATCTCCTAGGATTCCTATTCCAAGTAGTGTGATCAAGACCTTGTTTCGAGCGAGACTTTGGAAAGCTTGTGAGATCTTGAAGGTTTGAAAAGGTCTTCTCGATGTGGGTATCTCGATCCGGTGTGAAGTTTCGTGATTAATCCTATTTGAATTATTCCAAACCGGTTTGTGCTCTCTAGGTTTGTGGTTGATGATCCGTTATTTGGAAATTTGCTAAGATATTCCGAGTGTCGATCACAATCTTTGATTAAGTGATTAGGACTATAACACACAAAACACAGCTTTTGACCCATATGTCCAAAGTGATTTCTTCTATGTCTATGCCCAAAATTATTTTGCCTTCTAGGTGAATGATTAAACTGGTTTGACCAAAATTATCCCAAAAGGTTTAGCAAGACGGTTTTGAAAAGACTTTGCGTAAGTATCGCTTGTGAGCAAGACTTTGATTTGAAGGTACCGCTTGATTTTGAACATTATTTTCAACAGCTTTGGGTTTTTCGGATCTAGATTGAGCAAAAGCTTCTTCCTAAACTCTAGACTGCCTACTCCAAATCGAGAAACATCGGCCTTATGGGTTGATGACTAATGGGATGTGGGACACTCATTGATCTCAGATAACTTAACTTCAACAGTCATCCATCTTCATCTTTGCCCAATGAATTGATAGATTTAATAGGTGTAGTGTGACCTTCATATCATCAAAATTAAACTTCTTAAGTATGTCAAGAATATACTTGTCTTGACTAATAAAATTCCTTCCTTTGACCGCTTAACTCAAGTCCCAAAAGAAAGTTAATTCTCCCATTGAACTCATTTGAAATTCATTCGCATCACCGCTCAAACTCCTTAACCATGGACTGTTTGGTAGCCCCAAAGATGATATCATCAACATAGACTTGAACTAACATGATATCCTTCTTGTCTCTTGATAAACAAAGTCTTGTCTATAGCTCCCCTCCTGTATCCATGTTGCAATAAGAATCTAGAGAGCCTCTCATACCAAGCTCTAGGTGCCTGATGAAGGCCATAAAGAGCCTTAACCACCTTGTAGACTTTGTTTGGGTGTTTAGGATCTTCAAAACCGTGAGGTTGTTTGACATAAACTTCCTCTGTAATCTTGCCATATAAGAAGGCACTCTTGACATCCATCCGTAAACTTGAAATCCCATATAAGAAGCAAAAGCAAGAAATATCCTAATAGCTTCTATTCTTGCTACAGAGCAAACACTTCATCATAATCTACTCCTTCTTCTTGTCAGTAGCCTTGTGCTACTAACCTTGCCTTATTCTTGATAACATTACCTCTTTCATCTCTTTTGACTCGAAAACCCATCGGTTCCAATAACTTTCTTCCCATCCGGAAGATCACATAAAACCCAAACCTCTTGAAGTTTAAATTGAAGAAGTTCTTCCTGATAGCTTCAACCCGCCTTTCTTTAGTCAAAGCTTGAGCAATGTTCTTAGGTTCCTCTTGAGAGATAAAACAAGTAAATAGGCGGGTTTGATGGTCCTTATGATTCACTGTGCTTTGTTTGTAGACAAAGCTAAGTAAAGCATTATGAGGTTTTGTGAAACTCTTAGCTTTGTGTCTTGTCATAACTCCGTAGTAGAAGGACCAATGATTTGATCGGTTGGATGATTCTTATGAATCCGTAAGATTGCGATCGTGGAACTCCATATGCATCATCCAGTTAGTATAATCAAGCACCTTCATTGAATCGAGAAAATACCTTCATCTTCAAGCTCATCATCGCTTCTTCTAATCCGCATGGTAGGATCATCCAAATCATCTAAAGTCATGTCAGCAGTGCAAAGATGATTTTGGTCGAAAATCTTGTCAAAATCGTGAGAGTACTGTAGTCTTGTTCTTCTTCTTTGCCTCTTCATAAGCTCTCCTTTGTTCATCGGTGTAAGAATGTGCTAATACATCTTGAAGAAGCATCCGATTAAGTCCTCTTGAATAGATTGATCCTCGGCAGATAATGAGGATTGTGATGCAACAATACTTTGTTTTGGAGAATCAAGACTTTGCTTGGGAACATCGAGATTTTGTTTTGGACTTCACGTGATCTTCATCGAGAACGAGATCGGTCTAATATGAACTCCATGAACAACATATTGTAAATCTTCTCCATTGTGCACGTGTTGATTTTCTTCATGAACAGTACATAATTCATTGAAGGAGTTAAAACCTCAAGATCAAACATCCAATCGGGACCTTTACCTTTCTCATTGTCATGATCTTCTAAAAACTCAACATGAAGACAATCTTGAATCTTCTTAGTAACTCGTTGTACACTCGAAAGCCTTTCATCGTTAGTGCAATAACCCAATAAGTATCCTTCTTCGAATTGCCATCAAACTTCCCCATATTATCAATGGTGTTTAAAATAGTAAGAGGGCATCCAAAAGGCTTCATGAAACGAATGTTGGGTTTATTGCCCATCGACAATTCATAGGGTGTCTTCATCTCGTGGTTTGGTGACAGACTCATATACATAACATGCAATGATTTACACGCCCCAAAATTGAATAGGTAGATGGGAATCTGCTAGCATTGTCCTTGCTGCTTCAATCAAAGTCCTATTCTTCCTCTCTGCAACACCATTTTGCTGAGGTGTTCTAGCAATACTAAACTCCCTCTTTATGCCTTTATTTGCACAAAAGTCATCCATAAGCTTGTTCTTGAACTCAGTTCCATTATCACATCTAATACCTCTAACCTTAAGTCTTAATTGGTTTTCAAGTGCTATAATCAGTGTCTGAATAGCATCAAAAGTATCATCCTTAAAACCCAAAAAGAAAACCCAACTGAATCTACTGCAATCATCTGTAACAACCAAACAGTACTTTTTCTTATTTAGGCTTGCCACAGAGACAGGTCCAAATAAATCCATATGTAATGACTCAATGGTTCTCTAATAGTTCTTTCCTCAAGCTTCTTGCAGAAGCTTTGTGTTGTTTACCCTTCTTGCATGCCAAGCATGATTGATCATTCTTGTAAGTCTTTGAAGGTAAACCTCTAACTAGATTGCCTTTGACCAGTTTGTTGATATTCTTGAAATTAACATGGCCCAATCTTCTATGCCATTGATGTGCCTATTCAAATGTTGCTTTAGCCACCAAACATGTGGCTCTTCCATAAGAATGTAAACTCTTCATGTCTAAGCTATACATATCATTTGTCCTTGGTACTCTAAGTACTACCATGTCATCATCAACAGGTTTAAAATCAGAGGAAAGGATGAGACATTCTGTGTCAGTGAATAACACAGGATGCTTTTTATCACAAATTTGAGAGACTGATAACAAGTTGAATTTAAGCTCCTTCACATATCTAACATTCTCAAAGTCGATTAGCCATGCTTTGATAGTTCCTTTGCCAGTAATCTTTCCTCCATTGGGATCATTCCCAAATGCAACTCTTCCTCCACTAATAATTCTAAAATCAGACAGAATCTCTTTGTCTCCTGTCATACTTCCAGAGCAACCATTATCTACAATCAGATGATCTTTAAGCTCCTCTTCCGGGTTGCCTTGCACACAAAGAAAGAGTTAGTGATTTTAGGAACCCAAGCCATTATCGACTTGTGTTCCCTTGTGGAGTTACAAACTCAAATTCTTTGAGTATGTAATTCTACTATCTTTCAAATGATGATCCAAAATTATCTTTTGATCTTTAGCATGTGAATTTTCAAAACTTTCGGTTTTTCAACATAAATCTCTTTTACAAGATTATTAGCTTTTCTTGTGTCACAAAACATCGATTCACTTTTGTTGAAAGTCTTGTTTGTCCCTCAAGAAGACCTTCCTCTTAACCCATTCGGTTTAACACGTGGTTCTGTGATCTAGATCCCTATGTGAATTGTAATACCTTCTAGGTTGATAGTGAGATCTCCTAGGATTCCTATTCCAAGTAGTGTGATCAAGACTTTGTTTACGAGCGAGACTTTGGAAAGCTTGTGAGATCTTGAAGGTTTGAAAAAGGTCTTCTCGATGTGGGTATCGTGATCCGTGTGAAGTTTCGTGATTAATCCTATTTGAATTATTCCAAACCGGTTTGTGCTCTCTAGGTTTGTGGTTGATGATCTGTTCTTTGGAAATTTGCTAAGATATTCGAGTGTCGATCACAATCTTTGATTAAGTGATTAGGACTATAACACACAAAACAGCTTTTTGACCCATATGTCCAAAGTGATTTCTTCTATGTCTATGCCCAAAATTATTTTGCCTTCTAGGTGAATGATTAAACTGTTTTGACCAAAATTATCCCAAAAAGGTTTAGCAAGACGGTTTTGAAAAGACTTTGCGTATGTCTGCTTGTGAGCACTACTTTGATTTGAAGGTACCGCTTGATTTTGAACATTATTTTCAACGCTTTGGGTTTTCAGATCTAGATTGAGCAAAAGCTTCTTCCTAAACTCTAGACCGCTACTCCAAATCGAAAACATCGGGCCTTATGGGTTGATGACTAATGGGATGGGACAACATTATATCCCTTGTCTTTCTTATACTCGTGAGGTGGTTCACTTATTGAGCCCTCATTACTAGATGTATCTACATAGTTAATGAGTTCATCATCACTAGTGGTTATGTCCTCAAAATCACCTACATCCCGATCACTAGGTTGGTTTTCTTCTATGTTATCAAAGTCATACCAAAACCTAATCCAGCTTCTAATGTATGCTCTTCTTTGTTTTTCCACATAAGTAACATGAGATGCACTGTGTTCTTTCCGGGCATCAAACTTAGCTAACAAATCATCTCTCCTTAGTTAATTTCTCAATTTCAAAGAATTTTACAGTTTAGCTTCCATTCACTAAGTTTTAACGGTAATCATGTTGTTCATATTTTCATTAAGCCATTTCATTATTTTCATGGGTTAATATTTTGGCTTCCATGGACTCTAAAGTGATTTGATAACTCGCTACCTCGCACCTAGCCTTAACACAATTATCTCTTTCTATCACATAAGCTCATAAGTAGTTTTAGATAAAAAGCATAACAGTTTGAGCAAACCTCGAGATAGAGACGAGTTGGTGAAGTAGCCACCATTGCAAGAAGAACAGGATCATCTTCACTTTCTTTGCTCCAATCAAATCCTCCAAAGCCATCATCGATTCCAAGCGGCATGTTCAAATTCTTCATCAAAAGCGGTTGCTCCGGTCAATGCTTCCACTGTGTCTTCAACTCGCATCTTCCATCGCTACCATACAAGAAGTCACCGGTTCATCATCAAACTCTTCACTCCACCAACTTCGATAACTTCTCTGAGCAACCAAAGCCTTTGTTTCAAGAATTGTAATTTCTTTGAGCTCAAGTTTTGGCTTCGATGTTCTGCTTGCTTGATACTTAGCAAACCACTCACTTTGCAAAGTGACCGATCTTTTGACAATTGAAGCATTTAATTTGGGATTTGTCAAAAGTTATTCCTTGTTTTGGTTTGAAATCAATACTTTTGCCTGTCTTCTTCATGTACTTTTGATCCTTGCAAAGATCATAGCAACTTGCCACCGATATCAATTTCTTCAAGTGCATCTTCTTGAACTGTGCTAGATCCTCTTCATAAGTGATGAATGGCGGCTTGTTGTGCAAAAAGGAGCACACAACTTCATCGAGTGCAAATTGGTAGGTGGTGGGGCTGCTTGAGCATATGAAGGGGGTTGTAAACAAGATACTTTGAGAAGCAAGATTTTGAGAAGAAGCAATACTTTTGATGTAAGTCGACCTTCTTTAGATGATAGAAAAGCTATCTTGTGAGACTTAGAATTTGTTTGACCACTCATCTCATGCTCATACACCTTCAATTGATGATAGAGATCATCAAAGTCCATGACATCCAAGACTCTCTCTTCACCCACCGTGAAAGTTTCAAACTGTTGCTTTCAAAGAAATTTCGTGCATCTTCTTGAGGCTTCATTCCTCCAATCTGGTCTTGAGAGCAGCCCAGTCGCTAGCATCTTTAGCATCATGAAATTTGAAGATGACCATCCGGAATGGCGAGATAAGAGAATGTTTAGTGCCTTTTCTTGATTCCTTAGGGTTCTTCTTGGTAAGACCGCTTTTGGTGCAATTGGTTGTCCGGGAATATTAATAGGTTCTCGAACTACCTCATTGCCATTAACAATTACATACCATAGAGCATGGTCTCAGAATGGCAATATCTTGCCTCATCTTCATGCACCGTAGATCATATTCTCCTTCTTGATTATTGGGATTACGAGTGAGGTGATTGAGGGTGGTGGAACGACTTGGTGACATCTTGAATATAGTTGAAGTAGGGTTTCTTCTAGTCGAGTTTCCACACAAGCTCGATACCACTTGTTGGATCGATATACTTTAATCAAACTAACTTAACTAGCTTGTTAAGGTTTAATAACCTCGGATAAATCCTAAGTTATTAACAAAGAAACACCGAGCAATCTTTATCAAGTACGCGAATTTACTTAACAAAGCTAAGAAGAATAACTTTTATTATAAACTCTAAATCGCTTATTATGCGAGATACTCTAAACAACTCTAAGATTATCGAACTTCTCTCTAAAACACTAAATAACTTGTGAATTCAGTAAACTCTAAAACTCATAAACTCGTATTCTAAATCGTATCTCTAATGCCAATCTAGGAGTCCTTTTATAGGCTCAAGGATATCCTAGTCGGTTTACGCTTTGTACTCTTGTACGACAAGTAATCTAAACATAGAATACAATACTTTCCATAAACGAATATAACAGTTCTTGTGTTCTTGCGATACTTTGACTTCATAGTGTAGTACTTTGACTTTGTCTTTAGCAAGATTGACTTTTGACTTCTTCCAAGATTTCTGCAAATTATAGTACTTTCATATCTTGATGACTTTCATATCTTCAAGACTTTCATATCCCAAAGATCTTCCTAATGGTAAGAGGGCAATTGGGACAAAATCGGTATTCGAAATAAGAGGATGAAAGAGGAATTGTGGTAAGAAACAAATCAAGGTTGGTTGCTCAAGGATACACACAAACCGACGGCTTGGATTATGATGAAGTATTTGCTCTAGTTGCAAGAATTGAGGCTATTAGATTATTTTAGCTTATGCTTCATTCAAGAATTTTGTTGTGTATCGATGGATGTTAAAAGTGCCTTTTGTATGGCACAATTGATGAGGAGGTTTATGTTTGTCAACCTCCGGTTTTGAAGATCTTGATCATCGACAAGGTTTACGGGGTGAGAAAGGCTATGTATGGGTTTCATCAAGCTCCTAGGGCATGGTATGAGTGCTGTCTACTTATTTGATGGACAATGGATTTAAAGGGGTGATTGATAAGACTTTGTTCATAAGAAAGCACAAGGATGATATTTTCTTGGTTCAGTTTATGTAGATGACATCATCTTTGGCTCAACAAATAAGGAGCTATGCAAGGATTTTGAGAAACTTATGCATGACAAGTTTCAAATGAGTTCTATGGGAGAACTACTTCGTTTGAGGCTGCTGGTTCAACAGAGGACTGATGGTATCTTCATTAGTCAAGATGTTGGAATCACTCCTAAACTAAATTTCAAGTGTTAGTGATTCATATGTAATAGTTAGCTTAATATGGCCTTTATGTTAGTTATTAAGCTAAGGCTTATGTAGAAGGCCCATAAGCCTTGGTCCAAGCCCATAAGAAGGGAAGGAGTCTAGATGTGTTGCCCTAGCTCCTTGCCCTATAAATACTCTTGTATAACCCTCACTTGAGGGTTGGTTGATCAATTCATTCACTCTTTTTACACCTTACGCATAACCGGCCTTAGTTCATACGTGTGTGTGTGTTTGTATTTGTTCAACCGATCTATTCTCTTCTCTATTTCTTCTATTGATGCTTGTGTTACTAATATGGGAACCTAACAGTGGTATCATTCGCCATATAGTTGGGTGAATCGGTTTTGTTGTTAAAGTGAGTTTCGGTCTTCTGCGTATAACACGGTTCAAACTTTGGTTCGCTTAAAATTGATTTTTACACTTTTTAATCCAAGATTCTTGTCCTTTCAACGTTTTAAGGTGTTAAAATATCTGCTTTTGGCAAAAGTTTCAAACTTCGCGTGGATCATTGTTTTTATTTTGTACAAGGGAGGTGTTCTACGCATAACGTGTTTTTAAGCTTTGGATCATCAAGTTTCACACTTTTGTGTTATTTTGGTGATATTGAAGCTATTTCATCACAAAAACTGGTTTGGAAACATCTTTGGGCAAAAATCATTTTGGTGAAGTTCTACGATAACGAAACCCTAAATTTACGATAAGAGTTCCTTGGTTTGATCTTGATTTCAGGATTACTCGGTGTTTTTATTGCTTGGATAAGCTCGAAACACTTGAAATTGGATATCTTTGCACCGTGATAGTGTAAAGGTCTTTTGGTAAAACCCTAAAATTACGCATAAGCTTAAGCTTACGCGAGATCTCCCTTACGCATAAGATTCATCTTACGCATAAGATTCATCTTACGCATAAGTTAATCCTACGCCACGCTTTCTACGCTTAACTTTCGTATACGCATAACTTTAGTGTTTTTCTCATTTCTTACGCGTAAGCTAATCCTACTCGTAACTATTGATGTTACACGTATCTTTGGTGTTTTTACGCATAAGTGTTAATTTGCCTTTACGTGGTTTCTACGCCTAAGGATACTTCATCAACAACGGTTCATTAGACTACAAAGATCCATTTAACAACATAAGTTTTCAACATGTCACAACCACCATACTCTAGCTATTTTCCTTATACTAATAATCAACAACAACAACAACTAAGTCCACAACATCAACAATTTAATCATCAACAACAAATTTATCAACAACAATTTAATCAACAACATACTCCACAACTTGGAGCAATTCCGCAACCACAAATGGTTCAACGACCACCTAGTCTTCTAGTACAACCCTACACAAACTTCTACAATCAACATCCATCCAGGAGTACTATGAAGGAACCAACATGGTTTGGCAAGATGTGTGAAGCCTTAAGTAGCCAACAATCAATTCATGAAGCTGGCTTACTTGATAGACCTCCAATGCTCACTCCCGAAAATTATGATCAATGGGTGATAAGGTTCTTTAGGTTTTGTGATCTAAAGAAGCCACATGGAAAGTTCTTAAAGAAGGTCATTATGGAAGGTCCATTTCGGATGCCTCATCGTTGTCACACCCAGATCATAATGCCAATCCACCAAGAGATGTTGTCACCAACATTGCAACCGCCTCGGACCTCACGGTGATGAAATTCTACATTTTGAAGCCGATGAACTAGCAATGCAATACATCCTTTTGGGATTACCCAATCCGATCCTTGATGTTGATGCTCAAAAGATCTAAAACAACGTGGGAACATATTCATCTTCTTATGGAAGGCACAACGCTCAATTAGGAAGACATGGAATCCAAAATCTACTTGGCTTATGAACACTTGATGATTGAACCGGAGAGACATTAGAGTCATATCATCATCGCTTTTCGGACATAATCAATGATTTTGACAAACACAATATCATCATGCCACAATTGTCAACACTAAGTTCCTAAGTAGTCTTGGTCCGGAATGGGAGAAGTATGTCATTTTTCTCCGTCAAGCTAAAATCTTCATCATGCTACATACGGATTGTTGTACGACTATTTGAAGCCTCACCAAAAGAAGTTGACAAAGAAAGGGCTATCCTTGGACTCCGGCTCCACGGCCACTTCCGGACAATCAACAACTTGCTTTGTGGGCTCAAACTAGTGTTCCTCCTCAACTGCTCCTCAACCAATCGCAACCATCACACCATATGATCCGTCAAAGAACAACCTCAACAAACTCAATTGGTTCCATACAACAACAACAATGCTCAAGCACTTTACGGTGAAGGCGATGAGGACTCCGATGCTTTTGATGAATTGCAACAAGGATTTGCTATGATTGCTAAAGCCTTCGGCCGGTATACAAACAGATCCAACAATCGCATTCGTTCCTCATCAAACACAAGGAATCGGTATTTGTGAACAATGGACGTTGAAGTTCGTAATCAAGGTTATGGTCGTCGGATGGGAGGTGGTCAAGGGTTTAATGCTATAGGAAGGAATAACATGGGTGCTCCGCAACAACAAAGGGCTCAAGTGGTTGAGCAGGGAATGCTCGAATGGGGTTAATGGTCTTCGTTGTTATAATCGTAATGAGAAGGGTCATCGGCTAATGAATGTCCTAAGCCGAGGACAAGAGGCGATGCTTATCACAAAGAGGCTTTGCTCTTGGCTCTCAAGGATGAAGGCGGTGGCACTCTTACCAACAAGGAACGTAGCTTTATGGCGGATGCAAATTCGATGATGATATGGAGGACTTGCGAGCTAATGCAAAGCAGTGATGTTGATGGCACATATGCAAGCTCTACACATGAGTGACACAGCCCAGTGTATGACACCGATGGCTTGTCTCGTGCACCGAACAAAATATACTCATTCTTGATCGATATCTCCGCCAATTTCTCCATCCGACAGGGATCAAAATGTTCAACATGAGCCATCCACATCTCATTCCGATGATTATCAAATAGATCCCGTAGTTATATTTGATTATCAAGATGACCTTATGGTTAATATTGATAATCAATTTGACTCCGTGGTTATATTTGAGGATCTAAATAATGATCATGTTGAGACTCACGTTGAACAAGATGAGCTTTTGTCTAATAGAGAAATTGAGCTCTTGACCTTAATTAAATACCAAGAATTGCGTTTGGAAATTTGCACGAAATTAAAAGAGAAAAATGCACTGTTAATTAGGGATAATGAATGCTTAATTCGACAAATCAATTTTTTCAAAACTCAAGAAAACCGTGAAAAAGGTTTTCAAGCCGATTTTGCCAAATCATATCAAAACAAAAATCTTTGGAACGACGAGTTAAGTGATCTAGCCGCTCAAGAATGCTTTGTTGTCTCAAATAGAAAAAATGAAACATGAACATAAACAACAAATTAACGCTCTTACTTTGGAAACTCAAAAAGCCAAGGTGAGTTGTTAACTTGTCTAAAAGCAGTTCTCTCGAATACAAAAAGCATTCCACGAAGCGGATAGATAACTATCTTGAAGAAATTGTCGACTTACAAAACAAAATCAAAGAGTTTGAAATGTTGTTTATAAACATGGTGAATCAATCACAACGATTCATAAGTTTACTTTCAAACCAAATCCAAATGGATATGGATCGAATCTTCGATTACAAACCTAAGTTTTCACACGAGCATTCAAACCAAATCACAAGTTTACAAAGCGAGAACATATAATTGATGATTCAATTATGACATTTGTTGAATATAATCGCATGGAGGAATTAGATGTCGATGACGAGTCGGTCAAAATGGAAAATGTCGTTTATAACAAACCATTTAACTATTCAAAAGCCGTAACTTTTGTCACACAACAAGATACTTCTAACAAACCTTTGGTTATCACACCGATTCTCGACGTCACCCCAACACAATGGTGCACAAATTAATGGTCCTTTACCTTCACCGAGTGAAGTAAAACTAATGCTTAGAAAGTTGTCGAGTTATCAAATATTTTGACACTTTCTTATCGACCTCAAAATTTTGGAACGATGAGATTGAATTTCATTCGAAATAAAAGTTCAACATTTTCAATCGCCAATGGCACGAGAACATAGAGATATTCTTCACAAAGAATTTTACCCATGTCAAAAATTTGAAAACTTGTGCACTATATTGGGAAAGGATTTTCACAAGGAACTTGGTCTCATGAAAATAGTTTTCGAGAAAACGAAACATCGATTTCAAATACTAAACGTAAAAGAAACTGTTGAGAAAAGATGTTGATCGACTCTTGGAAGATGTTATCCGTCTTGATATCCATAATGTTGTGTAATTACAATCATGCATATGCATCTGATTATCTCTCTGTTGATACTATTGATTCTATTGAAATTGTTGAGAATACTGATAATGTGCTTCAAATCGAGTCTTTAAAAGTTGAAAATGAACGATTATTAAATGAACTTTCTAATGCAAAACGTCGTCTTAATTGGTGTCAAAAAGATATTCACGATCAACAACTTGCTTATCAAAACAAAATCGCCAAGTTGCATGCAAATAATCTTAATCCAAAACTTGAGCAACTGGATGATCACAACGTGTCTTTTAAGTGTCAAATCTCAAAATATGAACATGAACTTGCAAAAGTTAAACAAGAATATGGTGTCATATTTGATTTACTCAAACAGACTCGTGATGAAGCATCAAACGAACTTGATCATTATCTTGCACACACTAAAGAAGTCATGAATTTTCTTTGGAAATCTTCGCTACGAAAATCAAGATTTGGTGCACACTATCATCAAGTTAAGGAAATGTTAGGAAAGTATGAACAAGTTCACCTAGCATCATTAAGAGAATTGCACCGTAACACTTAGCAAACGTGAACCCGCATTGCCTCGACAAAACACAAGTTACTAATGTGCTTCCTCATCGAAACAGAATAGTTGCTTCTTTTCCCAACGCCCGCACTTCACGACCTAGAAGCAATACAAGGAAGAATAGGAAGTTGCGACCTAAGAAAAGAACAATAAAGAATGTTGAAGTAGAAGAACACCCTAGAACTTTGAATAAGACTCGATTGCACCCACTTTAGATATTGCATCCGACAAATGTAATGGAAAAGTGTTGTAACGAATGCTAAACCTTTAAGTACTTTTGATATTCATCGATGCTTCTTGTGTTATTTGTCATAAAAGTATGCTTCTCGATTGTCATGACAAATGTGTTGCTAGAGCTATCTTGTCTCGTCAAAGGAATCCTAAGAATCGGAATACCTCTAGGCCCACTAATGCTTCTAAGTATGTGCTTGGTAAACCGCCTCCTTAGATTCTAAGAAACGATTGATATCCCCTCGTAGTTCCGAGATCACCGCTAAGGAATGTAGTACCACCTAGCGCATTCACTAAGACTAAAGCTAAGACTAGTTGGATATGGCGTAAATGGACACATAAGACACTAGGATTTAAATGGATGCCTAAAATCATTGATGTGTGTATTTCTACTATAATCACGAGAACCCCTAACTCACCCAAGTTCCACATCTACTTCTATTCCATCTGTGTGCCTGTGTAATGCAGGTGATACGATCATCCTTGATTGTTGATAGTGGATGTTCCCGACACATGACAGCAACCTTAAACTGTTATCAAACTTTATTGCAAAGTTCATTGGCACCGCCGATTCGGGAATGATCACTTTGCGCTATCATGGGCTACGGAGATTATATCAATGGAAATATTGAAATTAGCGGGTTTATTATGTGGAAGGCCTCGGTCACAATCTCTTTTCACCGGTCAATTACGTGATGGAGACTTAGAAGTTGCATTTAGGGAGAAAACTTGTTTCATTCATGATCTATGATGAGTGTGTAAATACTCATCATTTTTGTACCAATTAAATCGCAAAAACATCCGAAAACACTCGTAAATGCATCAAAATGATAAAATATCACAAATAAGTGTTTTATGTGTTTTAAATGCAAAATATCAAAATCGGTGAAAACGATCAAGTTTGCATAATTGGCGCTTTAGTCTCCCAAGTTTCAAAAGTTGTCAAAAACAATCCAGGTAAATCTAAATAAAGAAAATATCATTTTAAGTCCTTAGGGATTCATGAGTTGTCAAAATTGGTCCTTAAAATCAAAATTGCAAAATTACAACTTTAGTCCTCAAGTTTTGAAATTGTCACAAATAGTCCTTGAAAATTGAAAATGTCAAAACTGGTCCTTGTACTATTGAAGTTTGTCAGTTTTGGTCCTTGTGACAACTTTGGAGAAATTACAGGTTTGGTCCCTCTAGTTTGGCAGAATTGCAAAAGTAGTCCTTATAATATTAAACCTATCCTTTGACCCCTTTTGCATTTTAGACCCACCATTACCAATTAAGCCCCCATCAAAACCCTTGACCCTCTATTTTGGACCCTTGGTCAAACCCCAGTCAAACAATACCCTTTCCTCCACCTTATCCATCGCTTTCTTCACCAAGTTGCCTGCAACTCTCACCCTCTCCAACACTTCGACCTTATCCTCCCCTCATCATCATATTCACCAACCTTTCCCACCACAATTAATGCCACCCCCTAGTTGCAAAATCAGAGCCCATGTGTCAAAACCACTTTTCCGCCAAAATGATCAAATGGCCAATATGATTTCTAGAGATCCAATGGTTGAGATTAAAGCTGGGATACACTCAGAGAGGTGAGAGAAAGCTTTTTGATGTATAAAAAGAGAAGAGAAGCAAGAGATGAAGGGGTACTTAGTTTTTTAAATTCATGTATGTCGTTTTTTCTTTAAATGTCTTAATTAGTTTATAAATCTGTAATCTCAAGCTTTATTGTACTAAGACTAAGCCATTTAGTCATTGTAACTCATTTTCAAGTTTTAATTCAAAGTTCATTCAAGTTTCATGTTTTCGATCGCATTTGTTAAGCAATTCAGTTTCAATATCTTATACTCAAAGCTCCAAGTAGCTTCATTTTCATTTAAACAAGCTTACTCAAGCTTATTATAGCTTGAGGTAAGCTTGGAACACAGTTTTAAGCAACTTTGGTAAAAAGTCAACAAAAGTCAACTGGAGAAGAAAAATTGGTTCAAGCAGTTTGGAAATGGAATGGGGTTGATGCAGTGCTTATTTTGGATTGGAAATGGATTAGAATAGTGGTATTGGGTTTGGTATAAGCTACACCATAGCTGGGACACTTGTGAGCTTTTTCTCTCATTTTCCTTTTTAATGCAGTTTTCATATTGTGCTTATATTGGTATCTGTGGTCAATAACAGTTTAAACCTGTTTATTTAGTGGTAATTAGGGTCACTAGACTTAGTTTAAATGGTGGAATGAGTTAAATCAATAACTGGCTTAGTTTAAATCTTCAAAGCAGTTTCTATAGCAGTGTTTGGATCAGATGTTCGTATTGAGCTTGAGCTCTTGTTTGCACTTGATATATGCATAGTCAGTCTCAAATAGAATCATTTGACTCATATCTGTCTTAACTTTGTGCCTTATTGCTCTCAAAGTCAAAATTTCTCTTCAACTGCTTTTAATCGCACAACTGTTGGAATTTTGTTAAGTCTAAAACTTGTTCGATGTTTAGCATACATAGATATAGCTTGCATTAGGTTTAATTCATCTTAAAACATCAACATCGGTCCTTAAATCGGTTGCAAAGTTTATAAAATTCAAACCTTTCAAAGCCTGTCAAAAGTCAAAACAAGTGAAAACTCGCCACCAAACTAGAGTGAATTTTCATAGATTCAATTCTGGGTCAAATCATGTGAGACTTTTGATTTTAAAAAGTTTAATGGTCTACTTTCTTATAATGATTTTTGCATAATTTTAGTAATTTTCTTAAGCTCCAAATAAGCTTGTCAAAAGGGCTTATATGCCACTGCTCACAAAACTCGATGAATCTTGAGTTTTCTCGACTGTGCGGGGCTTGTCAAAAGCTCCTCGAGCTTCTCTTGGTCTAGTTTTTGGTTTACAAGCACCTAGCCAGGTCTAGTTTAAAGTCCAACTTCGGTTTTCAATTCCGACTTATTTGGTAGCTTATTCTCTAGCTACAAAGTGGTAGCCAAAATCTGCTTTCAACTTTTAAGCCAAATCGGTCAAATCATAGCGGTGTAATTCAGAGGTTTAGGTCATTGTAGCTTGTTGATTTTCAGTAGTTATAGCTTATTAGAGCTTCGTGATTTGGTACTCATTTGGTACCTTGTGCTTATTCCAGTGCTTATTACATAAGCACTTGCATTGCGCTTCATTTTCATACACAAAGCCTTTGCTTTTATATTTTCTTAGATTCAGATATTAAATTAGACTTTTCTTGAATTTTCATATTTTTCTAGGTCATTTGCTATTTTTCATCATTTAAAAGCAGCTTTTAAGCATTTTAATTAGCTTTTAATACAATTAATTCGAGAAAAATTCAAAAAATAAGTTTTCATTTTTTAGGTTAAGATAAATACAAAAGTCAAAAAATATTTTTCCGTTTTTCTTAGTTAAATTTGTATTTTAAGCAATTTAATTAGTTTTAAATAGTTTTTAATTCATAGAAAATAGAAAATAATCGGAAAAATACAAAATTAGTTTTGAAAATTCTCTTTAGTTATTTTAGATTTTTCCAAGTCATAATTTCATTTTTCTAGCTTTATTTCATATTTTCTTGTATTTTAGGGTATTATTAATTAAGTAAAATAGTTTTAATTAATAATAATTAGATAAATAGTTATAAAATAATTTTCTTTTTCTTAAAATTTTCTCTTATCATTAGGATTGTAAAATGTCATTTTCATATTTTTAGGATTAATATTGCTTCAGTTTCACAGTTTTTGTGTACGTCACGTAGTTTTTTAAGTTAAATTTGTAATCAAAAACATCAGTTTAAAAAATAGTGATAGCGTTTATTTAATAGAATTTATCTTTTTAATTTTCGTTAATTTGCATTTAAGCCCCTGTAATTTATAAACTTTTTCTTTATTTATAATCAATCACAATCCTTTCCCATTCAAATTCTCTCGATCACTATACGTTTGACTATTCTCGCACAGCTCGTTGGGACTTAACGACCTGGGGAAACACTATACTCTCCTGATCTTCATTGCATTTGTTTCCGGACTGTTTTAAGTTTCTTACGGTTAGCCATTCACAAGTGGCTAGCTTGTGTGAGATAACTTGACGGTTCGGGACCCAATCAAATTTTGGCGCACGGCCGGAGTCAGTGCTAATTATCTCACGCTTAGCGATTAGTGATTTGAATAATCACTCCTTGTTCATACCATCTATCTATATCTATATATATATTCTTATAAAAATCCAAAACCCAAAAACTTTTAAAACGATAAAACACAAAAATATTTTCCTTTTGTTTCTATATATGTATCAAAGATAAAAATACAAAAGATTTGTCGTTTTCTTTGTTTAATAATAACAACATAAAAGATTACCACCGCAAACCAAGGCAAGGTACTACCTAACTGGGGTACGACCATAATAAGTTCCCGAACCAAAGATTTAAAACTTGCCTTTGTGTCCTTGAGAGTGGTGTACCTTTTTCAAAGAAGCCATTCATCTTTGATTATTGGTTTAAGTTCACTTGTTGTTTTGCCTCGATATTATTTTAATTGGATTTGTTGTTATATCTACTTGTCGAACCGTAAAACCCAAAAGATTCTTCTTACCCCATTTCACCATTTTCATAATTCCTTTCCTTAACTCGAGATCTCTTAGAGTTAACTCTAGTGCATGCGCACTCGCTCTTCTAGATCCTCGAGTCCTTTTCGTGATCTAGCGAAATTCCTAGACGACGTTCGTGAGCGTCTTTGCCCAAATAGTCGAACCCGAGATTCGTACTATTTCAAACAACAATATGGCGCATTTAACGAACTATGGCGGAAATGCTCCGTGCACCCACCGAGGGTTATAGAGATGCCATCGCTTTTACCAAGAATCAATTCGATCACTTTGAATTGAAGACACATTTGATCCAACTTGTGTCTACAAATCAATTCCACAGGTTTGACCGAGAAGACCCGTATGCACACATCCGTTGGTTTAACAAGTTGACTTGACTATCAATTTCAAGGATGTGCCACAAAAGTAATCAAGTTGATGCTATTCCCATTCTCACTGAGGGACAAATGGTTTGGTCGGAAAAGAACCCCCGATCCATCGAAACTTGGGAGGATCTTGTTCAAAAGTTTGTCAATTATTTCTTTCCTCCATCAAAGACGACAAATCTTAAAATGAAATTTCGGATTTCGCCAAAATTTCGATGAAAAATTTGGAGAGGCATGGGAGAGATTCAAAGATCTCCTCGTGAAATGCCCCATCATGAATTCACGGAGCTTCAACAAGTTAATATCTTTATAATGGGTTGAACGGTAACGATCAAGATTCTTTGAATGCACACCGCCGGTGACAATATCTTGAATCGTAAGCCTAATGATGTGATTGAGATTTGCGAGCAAAAATCAAAAGTTCCTATTTCTCGCAACAAAGTAAATACTCCGAACACTCACGCTTCTTCATCCAAGAACTCTTCCGAAAGTTAGCGACTCCGATAGCAGCTCTAACGGATGTCATCCGTTGTATGATGAAAGATGTAAAGGAAATCAAAAGCGAAATTCATAAGCGGAACCAATCAAAGTCAGAACAAGGTGTGTGAAACTTGTAGTGGTCCACATGCGTATTATGATTGTCAAGCAACCGATGCTTCCTTTACCAAGCTCCGTAGCTTCAGAAACCACAATCAATACCGACCACAAGTGATCCTCACCACCGTGCACCTAGCGGTATGACACCACCCGGTTTTCCTCCTGCAAAACCATGGTAATCAAAATCGCTTTGTTCGAATCAAGGACAAAACTTCAATAACTCTCAAAATTTTAATCAAAACCGAACAATTTCAACCAACCATATCAAGCTCCAAATCGGCAAAGTTATCAACAACCTTCTCATGCTCCCCACCAAATGACTTCATGAAAATTCTCGAGTCAAGCATACGCTCAATGCAAACTCGGATCAATAACATGAGGGTTGAGCTAAAAAGGAAATTGATACCACAATGTCTCGGCGAGACAAATAAGTTGAAGAATATGATGAGCGCTTTCATGAACATGAATATGAACCAAGCTTCATCATCTTCGGAGGACTCCCAAGCAATACAATTCCTAATCCCAATGTCGAGTTGAAAGCCGTCACCACTGTAGTGGTAAGACGCACAATGGACCTTCGACTCAATGCCTCCTCCACGGGAGCAAAGAGTCAAGTTACCAAGGATACAACGGACAAGGTGCATTTCTCAAGCCCAATGGTACCAAGACACGTCCCACCTTCGGTAGTCCAAGTTTCAAATCCGAACCCGAAGTTCGAAGACAAATCGAGCGAAACACTTCCGTCCCGGCTCAAAAGTCTAGTCGACTTCCTTACCCATCAAGAATGAATGATGAGAAGCTCAAAGACAAAACAAAGAGCAAATGGAAAATTTTTTCCAAATCTTCAATGAGTTGCACTTTGATATAAGCTTCGTTGATGCTCTCGCTCTAATGCCTAAATTGGCTTACTAAACAACAAAGATAAGCTATCCGAGATGGCTAAACGCCTCTCAATGAGCAATGCTCGGCGGTCCTTCTCAAGAAGCTTCCCAAAAGCTTGAAGACCCCAGAGATTTTAATCCTGCATTTCTTGGGATGGTTCAATGCTCCGCCTTGGCGATCTTGGCGCTAGCATTAACCTCATGCCACTCTCAAGGTGGAAGAAACTCTCTTCCTAAACTTTCATCCACTTATATGACACTCGAGTGGCGGACCGTTCCATAACACGTCCACTGGGATAGCCGAGGATGTCGTGATGAAAGTAGGAAAGTTTCACTTTCCTCCGACTTTGTTGTAGTAGACTTTGATGCATCCTAGAGTTCCCTCATCTTGGGAGAGCTTTCTTGAGAACAGTCGTGCTCGATTGATGTGTTCATCAAGAGTTGACCATACGGGTTGACAACGAAGAACTCACGTTGAATATCAACCAAAACTCCAAACCTCTATCCAAACAGTGTTGCCACAATTGATCAAAAATCAAATATTCAATGCAACACTCTCAAATTTCACGGTTAAGAGGAGTCTCCAAAAGCGTCTTGAGTTAAAAGCTTTGAAAATCAACCCGGTTCAAACAAATGGTTTGAAAGTTGTACCGTGAAGTCAAGAGGTACTTGATGATGATGATCTTGAATCGGAGACTTTATCTAAGTGGTGGAAATTGCTAGCTCTAAGAGCACACCATTTGTCCCACCTCCGAATCGGTTTATCGTGTCGAGTTTGTTAACTCGTGGATGAAACCAAACTCTCTTCGATTTCATCCGAATTGGATGATGATGTTTGTGATCCAATGGGAGACATTCTTCCCATTGAAGAATTGCTCAAAATGATCCATCATCTCCTAGTCTTATTATTCCCGACTCTTCCATCCCTTCTCTCACTCCGATGAGGAAGATGACAACTTTTGGAATGAAGTCGATGCCTTTCTTAGTGATGAGTCAATTCAAACAGAATTGATAATACTTACTTTGATTCGGAGGGGACATCCTTTTCTAGAAAATCATGATTGAAGAACCGTTTCCACCCTCCTCCCGGACATCTTATTGACAATCACCATATAAGCTTGAAGTTTAAGCTTAAAATGTCAAAATGCTGATTTGCTTCTTTCGGATGAGGAATGGACTTGCATTCTCATGCACATCTTTATTCCATTCTTCACAGATTGTGTGGTTGCTCTTTCCTTTCTCTTTCGGGAATGAGGACACAATCTTTGACCCCGTATCATCCCTTATAGTTTCTACTATTAACAATACCGCGGTTGTATCTCGTCGGTGTGGAACTTTCGATGTTCATATGTTTGTTAACACGTGAACGAAAGTCCCATTGAGATTGGTTTTCCACGTTACTTTCCCATGAACAAATGAATTCGGGTCGAGTCAAGCTAGCGACTCGGTAATCAAAAACAAGAGCTAAACATGGGTTTTCACCCGTGTTCCCACCTAGTGGGGGCGTTGCCCCATTGTTGTATATAAGAGTTTCAAAAAAAAAAAAATAAAAAAATAAATAAATAAATAAATAAAAATAAATAAATAAATAAAATCTTGCTAAATAATGGCGTAGTATTTCCTTTTCGTTCTATGTTTCGCATAACCATGGGTACTTTGAATATTGAGGGCAATATTCATTTCTAGTGGGGGAAATTCTCACTAATTTTATCATGTAATTATACCACCCATTCCCCATTTTGGCCAAAATTTTTTTGGAGTAAGTGTTTTGCACTTACTCGATTCTGATTATCGATCCGCCATGTCTAATAAACAAAAGGATTGGCTAATCCAGAGCAAACGGCTCTTGGTAAAGATATCTCAAATCCGTTGACGGCTTGCAATTTGCCCAAAATTGTATGGTATTCACTCACCATATCCTTAAAAGTGAAGAGTTGGCTAGCCCGCAAGTTTATGGCTTGTGGTAAAGGCGATGGAAAACCATAATTGGTAATCAGCTCACCAAAGATAATATTGATAATTTATCTAAGAGTTGGCTAGTCCGTATAAACGGCTTCGGTAAAGACAAATCAAATCCGTTGAAAGTCGGTGATTTGCTCAAAATCATTTGGTTATCGGTGTACCAAAGTTCTTACTTGAACTCGAAACATTTGGCTACTCCGAAGTAATGGCTTTTGCAAAGAGATGAAATCCATTAATTTTTCTCAAAACATTGCTAGGACTAGCAATATCTTAGTGTGGGGATTGATGAAGTGTAAATACTCATCATTTTGTACCAATTAAACCGCAAAAACATCCGAAAACACTTAGAAATGCATCAAAGCGATAAAAATATCACAAATAAGTGTTTTATGTGTTTTAAATGCAAAATATCAAAATCGGTGAAAAATGTATCAAGTTTGCATAATTGGCGCTTTAGTCCCCAAGTTTCATAAGTTGTCAAAACAGGTCCTCGGTAAATCTAAATAAAGAAAAATATCATTTTGAGTCCTTAGGGATTCATGAGTTGTCAAAATTGGTCCTTAAAATCAAAAATTGCAAAATTACAACTTTAGTCCCTCAAGTTTTGAAATTGTCACAAATAGTCCTTGGAAAATTGAAAATTTCAAAACTGGTCCTTGTACTATTGAAGTTTGTCAGTTTTGGTCCTTGTGACAACTTTGGAGAAATTACAGGTTTGGTCCCTCTAGTTTGGCAGAATTGCAAAAGTAGTCCTTATAATATTAAACCTATCCTTTGACCCCTTTTGCATTTTAGACCCCTGCCATTACCAATTGAGCCCCCTGTCAAAACCCTTGACCCCTCTATTTTGGACCCTTGGTCAAACCCCGGTCAAACAATACCCTTTCCCTCCACCTTATCCACTGCCTTTCTTCACCAAGTTGCCCTGCAACTCTCACCCCTCTCCAGTCACCTCAGCCTTATCCCTCCCCCTCATCATCATATTCACCAACCTTTCCCACCACAATTAATGCCACCCCCCCTAGTTGCAAAAATCAGAGCCCACAGGTCAAAACCACTTTTCCCGCCAAAAATGATCAAATGGCCAATATGATTTCTAGAGATCCAATGGTTGAGATTAAAGCTGGGATACACTCAGAGAGGTGAGAGAAAGCTTTTTGATGTATAAAAAGAGAAGAGAAGCAAGAGATGAAGGCAGTACTTAGTTTTTTAAATTCATGTATGTCGTTTTTTCTTTAAATGTCTTAATTAGTTTATAAATCTGTAATCTCAAGCTTTATTGTACTAAGACTAAGCCATTTAGTCATTGTAACTCATTTTCAAGTTTTAATTCAAAGTTCATTCAAGTTTCATGTTTTCAACACACCGTTAAGAAATTCGGTTTCAATATCTTATACTCAAAGCTCCAAGTAGCTTCATTTTCATTTAAACAAGCTTACTCAAGCTTATTATAGCTTGAGGTAGCTTGGAACACGTTTTAAGCAACTTTGGTAAAAAGTCAACAAAAGTCAACTAGAGAAGAAAAATTGGTTCAAGCAGTTTGGAAATGGAATGGGGTTGATGCAGTGCTTATTTTGGATTGGAAATGGATTAGAATAGTGGTATTGGGTTTGGTATAAGCTACACCATAGTCGGGTCACTGTGAGCTTTTTCTCATTTTCCTTTTAATGCGGTTTCATATTGTGCTTATATTGGTATCGTGGTCAATAACAGTTTAAACTGTTTATTTAGTGGTAATTAGGGTCACTAGACTTAGTTTAAATGGTGGAATGAGTTAAATCAATAACCTGCTTAGTTTAAATCTTCAAAGCAGTTTCTATAGCAGTGTTTGGATCAGATGTTCATATTGAGCTTGAGCTCTTGTTTGCACTTGATATATGCATAGTCAGTCTCAAATAGAATCATTTGACTCATATATGTCTTAACTTTGTGCCTTATTGCTCTCAAAGTCAAAATTTCTCTTCAACTGTTTTAACTGCACAACTGTTGGAATTTTGTTAAGTCTAAAACTTGTTCAGTGTTTAGCATACATAGATATAGCTTGCATTAGGTTTAATTCATCTTAAAACATCAACATCAGTCCTTAAATCAGTTGCAAAGTTCATAAAAGTCAAACCTTTCAAAGCCTGTCAAAAGTCAAAACAAGTGAAAACTCAGTTTTCACCAAACTAGAGTGAATTTTCATAGATTCAATTCTGGGTCAAATCATGTGAGACTTTTGATTTTAAAAAGTTCAGCTGGTCTACTTTCTTATAATGATTTTTGCATAATTTTAGTAATTTTTCTTAAGCTCCAAATAAGCTTGTCAAAAGGGCTTATATGCCCTGCTCACAAAACTCGATGAATCTTGAGTTTTCTCGACTATTGCAGGGGCTTGTCAAAAGCTCCTCGAGCTTCTCTTGGTCTAGTTTTTGGTTTACAAGCACCTAGCGTGTCTAGTTTAAAGTCCAACTTCCGGTTTTCAATTCCACTTATTTGGTAGCTTATTCTCTAGCTACAAAGTGGTAGCCAAAACTGCTTTTCAACTTTTAAGCCAAATCACCAAATCATAGCGATGTGTAATTCGAGGTTTAGGTCATTGTAGCTTGTTGATTTTGAGTAGTTATAGCTTATTAGGCTCGCAGCTTTCATTTTCATACACACAAGCCACTGTTTTTATATTTTTCTTAGATTCAGTATATTAAATTAGACTTTTCTTGAATTTTTCATATTTTTCTAGGTCACTTGCTATTTTTCATCATTTAAAATGCAGTTTTAAGCATTTTAATTAGCTTTTAAAACAATTAATTCGAAAAATTCAAAAAATAAGTTTTCATTTTTTAGGTTAAGATAAATACAAAAGTCAAAAAATATTTTCCGATTTTTCTTAGTTAAATTTGTATTTTTAAGCAATTTAATTAGTTTTAAATAGTTTTAATTCATAGAAAATAGAAAAATAATCAGAAAAATACAAAATTAGTTTTGAAAATTCTCTTTAGTTATTTTAGATTTTTCCAAGTCATAATTTCATTTTTCTAGCTTTATTTCATATTTTCTTGTATTTTAGGGTATTATTAATTAAGTAAAAATAGTTTTTAATTAATAATAATTAGATAAATAGTTATAAAAATAATTTTCTTTTTCTTAAAATTTTCTCTTATCATTAGGATTGTAAAAATGTCATTTTCATATTTTTAGGATTAATATTGCTTCAGTTTCACAGTTTTTGTGTACGTCACGTAGTTTTTTAAGTTAAATTTGTAATCAAAAACATCAGTTTAAAAAATAGTGATAGCGTTTATTTAATAGAATTTATCTTTTTAATTTTCGTTAATTTTCATTTAAGCCCCTGTAATTTATAAACTTTTTCTTTAGTTATAATCAATCACAATCCTTTCCCATTCAAATTCTCTCGATCACTATACGTTTGACTATTCTCGCACAGCTCGTTGGGACTTAACGACCTGGGGAAACACTATACTCTCCTGATCTTCATTGCATTTGTTTCCGGACTGTTTTAAGTTTCTTACGGTTAGCCATTCACAAGTGGCTAGCTTGTGTGAGATAACTTAACGGTTCGGGACCCAATCAATCTACAAGGAAACGATCTTATGTCTGGCTCTCACAATTCTAGTCTGTACACAATCTCAATGCAAGACATGGTTGCTTCATCTCCTATCTGCCTACTTTCAAAGGCTACATCAACAAAATCTTAACTATGGCACCGTCGTCTCTCACATCTAAACTTTCAAACCATCACCAACCTTGCTCGACACAAACTTGTGAAGGTCTCCGAGATTCCGTATTCTAAAGATCACCTATGTTCGACTTGTGAACAAGGAAAAAGCACTGTGCTCATTTTCCCTCAAAGGTGGAACATGACTCTCAAAGATGTGCTTCATCTTCTTCACATGGATTTGTGTGGCCCGATTCGCGTGCAAACGATTAATGGCAAATGCTACATATTAGTAATTGTTGATGACTACTCAAGATGGACTTGGGTTTATTTTCTTCGAAGTAAAGATCAAGCTCCACAGATGATCATCACCTATCTCACGAAAATTCAACTTTAGCTCCGGAACACCGTCAGATAAATTCGAACAGACAAAGGGACTGAATTTGTGAACCAAACTCTTCGAGAATTTTATGAGAAAGTAGGAATTGAGCATCAAACATCCATTGCACGTACCCCAGAACAAAACGGAGTTGTTGAAAGACGAAACCATATGTTAGTGGAAGCTGCCAGAATGATGTTAATCAATGTTAAACTTCCAGATTACTTGTGGGCTGAAGCTGTCTCAACTGCATGCTACACTCAAAATCGCTCAATGATTACAAAACGCCACAACAAAACACCGTTTGAGCTTATCCACAACAAAAACCGAATCTCAAAGCCAAAGTGACATTGGAGTTTTTATTGGATACCGTGATAATTCTAAAGGTTACCGAATGCTGTATCGTCGTACAAAGCGTGTTATGGAAACAATTCATGCTAATTTTGATGAGCTTCTTGAAATGGCTTCGAGCATAACAACTTGGAACCCGGTCACAACCGCTTAAACTTCCTCGAACCGCATCATCACCGAATCAAGCCCCACCTTACTCGTCAACAAATGGAAAAGCTATTTGCTCATTGTTTAGTGATGACATTGATGAGCGTGCTCGTGTGTATCCAATGTTTCTGCACAACCCGATAATAATCCAATACGATACACCGCCACAACAACTACGGTTGAAGAAGCACCGCTAGTTGACTCTACAACAACAGTTGAACAAACTGCTTCCGACGATGTCAACGGTGATGATGTTCTTAATGTAGTACCCCACCGCAGATTTTGATCCAAATGCGTTATTTAACCCGTTTGCTAATGAAACTACTGCACCTGATGTTGCGGAATCATCTACAAGCCATTTGAATCCTCAAAATCTGTATAATGTAATCAACATCAACCTTTCATACATCGTTGGACGAAAGACCATCCTCTAGAGAACATTATTGGTAACCCGAATCAACCAGTCATAACTAGACAACGTCTTCACACAGATGGTGAACATTGCATTTATGCTCTCACTGTATGCCAATCTAAACCTAAAAACATTAAAGATGCAATGACAAAAGACAACTGGATTGAATCTATACAAGAAGAACTCAATCAGTTTAAGCGTCTTGAAGTATGGGAATTGGTTGAAAGCCCAACAGGGGTCTTCGTCATTGGTCTAAAATGGATTTGGAAAAACAAATTGGATGTTGAAGGAACCATAATTAGAAATAAGTCACGTCTGGTGGCTAAGGGTTATAGACAGGAAGAGGTTATTGACTTTGAAGAATCATTTACTCTGGTTGCTCGTCTTGAGGCAGTTCGGATTTTTCTGGCATTTGCGGCTCACATGAACATCACGGTATTTCAGATGTATGTCAAACCGCTTTCTCAATGGAGAACTGAAAGAAACGGTCTATGTTAGCCAGCCAGAAGGATTCGTTGATCCAGAGTTCCCTAATCATGTCTACAAACTAAAGAAAGCTCTCTACGGTCTCAAACAAGCCGCTCAGGCGTGGTACGATAAGTTATCATCCTTCCTTATTGCCAATAATTTTACCAAAGGTTTGGTCGACCCTACACTCTTTATACAATATCACGGGGCTCACATCTTAATCGTTCAAATCTATGTGGATGACATCATTTTTTAGTCAACACATTTAAAATACTCAAATGCTTTTGCAAAACCTATGACAAAACATTTTGAAATATCAATGATGAGTGAACTCACATTCTTCCTTGGAATGAAAGTTCATCAATCACCCCGTGGTATTTTCTTGAGTCAGTCCAAATATGCCCTTGAATTGCTAAACAAATTTGGAATGCAAAACTGTGACACCTATGCCACACCAATGGCTCATACCGAGAAGTAAGTCGCTGATTAACATGGGAAATTGGTGGACCCTACCAAATACTGTAGTTTCATTGGGTCTCTCATGTATCTAATGACTAGCGACTGATATTGTTTTTGCCGTCTATCTTTGCTCCCTGTTATCGATCGAGACCAATCTGAAACCCACCTCTCCGAGGCTAAAAGAATCTCAGATTACATAAAGGGAACCATTAATTTGGGATCCGTATCCAAAGGATTCGGTTTTGAACTAATAGCTTTTTCGACGCCGATCACGCAGG
Organism: Chrysanthemum lavandulifolium; assembly: GCA_022545495.1. Classification (NCBI taxonomy): domain Eukaryota; kingdom Viridiplantae; phylum Streptophyta; class Magnoliopsida; order Asterales; family Asteraceae; genus Chrysanthemum; species Chrysanthemum lavandulifolium. Next base: position 210,822,620 of record CM040246.1, read on the forward strand.
ATGCTTAGATTCACGAAAAGTCCTTGAGAGCTTTACAATTTCTTGGTGATAAAGCGGTGTCATGGCAATCGAAGAAGCGGGATTGTACATCGCCCTCAACCAAGCGAGAATATGTAGCCATGTCGGCGTGTTGTGCTCAAGTCATTTAGATGAGAACACAAGTCAAGGACTATGGTTACGTGTTTGATGTAATCCCGATGTACTGCGACAATCGAGTGCTATAGCGATCTCGCAATTCGAGTTCAACATTCAAATCAAAGCACATCGATCTTGATATCATTTCATCAAGGACCACGTGGAGCAGTCTTGTTGAATTATATTTTTGGGTCTTGAATACCAATTGGCGGATCTTCTCACCAAAGCCTTAGCTCCTCGCTAGGTTTATCGAGTTGGTCCACCGGATTGGTATACGGTGTTTGACTCAAGAGGAACTGGATGAACTCTTAAAACATTCTTAAAACCACCAAACACCAAAACCTCCTTTTGTAAATATTTTTCAAAAACAAAATACTAAATTATAAAATCCGATAAAACAACAAAATATTCTTCTATCTATATTTCTTTTAACATTGCAAGTACAATTCTTCCGTCAACACTCAAATCTTTCAAAATTCAGTATTTTTTTTCGATCAATTGTTGAGGGGGAGAAAGCTAATATTTTTCAGTTTAATAAAACCTTGTACTTGCATGTTATCTTATCCCGGTTGTCTCTTTTATAAATGGTGGTCACATTTTCTGGTTTTCTGACATTCTTCGGACTAAAATTTATAAACTTTCATTATTTCTTAAGTCAAGGGGGAGTGTCGTCAAAATTCTTTCCAAATATCCTTCGTTTGATAACCAAATTGGAAGTTATGGGCATTGGATGAAAATGGTTAAGGTGGAGGGACTAAAACTGTCAAAATCTTAAAGTTATTTTTAATAAAAACATTCACCAAACTCATTTAATTCACCTCATTTATTATCTCACCTAATCAAGATCCTACGCGTAAAACTCATCCTTCCAATCCGTGTTTTTGATCGTTATATTGTAAGTGGTTTCATAATCTAAACGTGTTTTTAAACAAAGGTTTTGATTTATATTAAAAACTAACGGTTAGATTCTTACTTATGAACGATTTGGTGTTCTACGCATAAGCGTATGAAGACCTAATCATGTGGGGGGGTTTGTGGTAAAAAGATAGTGTCAAAACGTTTATATAACATCATTGAAACTATTTTGATCATAAAAAGACACCCAGATACACGAATTGATTGATATTGTGAATTAGGGTTTATGCGTGGAATTGGGTATTTTCAATAGTGAGTGTTTCTGGTTAAAAAGATTTTTGCATGATGATGTTTTAATGTTGAATTGATCATATCTAAGCCCAGAAACAACCCAGAATCACTGAATAATAATCAATTGAAAATTAGGGTTCGTGTTCTTGAGAATTGGGTATTTTTGATTCATGTTGAGTTTGATGTTAAAGATTGAACAAAACATCTCATTAGGCATCTAAGACATCCCAGAAAAACTTTGGTGCTTATTCCATGGATAAATTGCTTAAGCGTAATTCTTGAACTTTAGGGTTTAGGTTACGCGTAACACATGTTCTACGCCTAACTGTTTGACTGAGTGTTCGTGATTAAAACTGTTAGAGAATAAATGTATTTGTTAATATCGATGCTATGATGATCTTACTTTAGGTTTGTTACACGTAAAAATTCAGAATCAAGGTTGTTTGATATCTACACATAAGGATCACCTTACGCGTAGCATGTTATGCGTAAGAGAAATCTTACGCGTAATGTTTACGCGTAAGGTTCTACATAAGGGACTACGCGTCATCACGTGAAGGATATGCGTGTGATGACCTCACGCATAAGGTTGACTCTCACGAGTAAGCCTTGCAGCGCAAGGTTTATATACGCCACGCCGTAAGCTCTACGGATAAGGTCCCCTTTTCTACGCGTAAGTCAGAACCTACCCATAAGCTTGCGTTTCGCATATACCATTCCGCCACGATAAGCTTGCCATTTCTATGCCTAAGCCTTGTTTAACCTTAATATGAAATGTTACACGTGCAAACTTGTAAATAAATAAATCATAACGCCACGAAACCAATAATGGCACTATAAGCTTAAATGTTTAACAAATTGTGAATAATAAGTGAAAACATGGAATTTAAAACTTATAGTTAATTAACTCACGAAACTTATCACAACGTCATTGGACTATTGGACAAACAAGTGACATTGAACTCGTAACAATCATCGACATATCACATTCAATAATTAGACAATATAACCATATGTTGACTAACATAATGTCTTTCGATATGTTGGTTTTTTTGGCTAAATATCTTCGAGATCACGACATGGACGCTCAAATGCGAAATGTGGATGCACCAAATGTTCTCACCGTGTCGATATCTTCTCTAATGGCTATCCGGTGAAGATTGGAAAGAACAACCTTCGGGTTGACTTTGATACTCTCACATGCTCGAGTTTTCTTACTTGATAGTCTGTGGACATTACGAAGAACCATTCTTATCGAATATGCTCTCCAACTCTCGCCACAGCCCGGAGATCTACATTCAAAGCAATTCTAGCACACAATGAAGCATATCAAAGGGCAAAATGTCGTATCGTGACTCTCAATCACAAGCAAGTCACCATCACACCAATGCAGACTTGCGGCTATTCTCCTCATTCCCGTCATTGAACCAACTAAGTACAACGCTACACCTCTCAAGAGGTCGTTTCGCAATTCATGATCGACATCGGTTATGACGGCTACTGTGGGTAATCAACAAGCACTCTTACGTTGATCGAAGAATATCCTCACCGAGAACCCTCTTCATCATCATCACAAAATCTGTTTACGGGCGGGATAGTGGTTATGAGCATCCCAAGCTCATGGAACTACATATTTTACGGCTTTGGTCAACATGAAACATATCAAGTTGAAGCTCGATATGGGATGACATGATGTCTTTCCTCAAAAGCGAGGCACCAAGATCCCATACATCGGACACACAAAACCGCTAATCCGAGAGAGCTCTTGGGTTAAATCCCGATATTCTCTTGAGACTCGACGACCCAAACAATCACTCCATGTTGTATGAGCCTACACTCACAGTCGATTCAAGGAATCTACAACAAAGAAACAGTGATGTCTTTGCGATCACCTTCTCTCGATGCAATCAAACAACTTTACTCATACAAAAGGTATCCGTAGCGATTGATGAAGGAAAAGTTGGTTTTCTCGATGACAAGTCTTCGGCACACCTTCTAGGAAAACCGAAGAGGCGATCTGGGAAGTGTTGCAAGCAATCGAAAGTCAACGAAGTTCCCTAAGAGGAAACCGGCACTCAAAGGAAAGTTTCATCTAAGGAAGTTGTTCCCATTCCCATTCCCAAGTCTCGAACCGCAAAGAAAACTAGTCGATGAAGACTCGTAAAACACCGACACGGATGAAGAAGTTTTCACTCAAACTCCAAACGTTGAAACCGAGAATGTAGCAAAACCTCCAAGTCCCAAAGGTGACAAGGGAAAGACTACGTGCTTGAGCAAGAAGAAGAAGAAAGTTCCGATGAAGAGCAACTTGACAAAGATTACTGAAAAAGGTGAAAATTTGAGACTCCAACACGTTGTCGAACAATTCAAACAAAGAACAAATTTGTGGCCTGGAGGGTCAAGTGGTGCACTAACTACACCAGACTCCGATGTGGTTAATCAACCCGATAAGGGAACCGGTACCACCACCCACGATACACAACAACAAATGGCTGTGAAAGACCATTACCTTTGATTTTGAAGAACCGTAAAAGAAAAGTCCGAGAAAGAAAAGATCGATGAAGAGGCTGCAGCTCATGCCAAAGCAGAGGAAGAGGCCAGGATTCAGGCTGAAGAAAAGGCTAAGACTGCAAAGGATGACAAGGTCCTTCAACAAAGTCCAGCACGTCCCAAAGAACAAACCTCTGAACCTCCAAAGGATCCAGAGTCACCTCATGTCTCTTTATCATCGGATTCATCCTCTCACTCTTCACCACCACCATCCAGAAGAACAACCAAATCCACATCCAAATCAGTGAAGAAGCCAACGGCATCTTGGATCTCTCAAGCTAAGACAAGAATCGTGAAAGTCATCAAAGCGGTAAGGAAAAAGACGTGCTTTACAAAAGTCAATTTTCTCACGACTGGTCACAAGACCTTCATGACGAGAATGACAAGATGTCACCGAAGGGAGTACATCCAAGTTCATGCAACGTGATCCTCAAGGGAAATGAACGAGATGATCAGGTTACACTCACAAGTTCCTTCTTGACATCGTTCACGAGTTACAAGGAGATGTTTACCAAACAACTCTATCCGAATCTATTGCATTTGGCCAAGCAAACTATGAGATCAACACCAATGCAAGTAAACATCAATCCAACTCGATCCCGTAATATTCTCGGATCTTGAATTGGTTAACGAAGCTAGTATCTCAAATGTCTAAACGATTCGCAACATTTGCTTCTTCACGAAAGTAAATTGTTTGAAGCTTTGCTAGAATACCAACTTAAATCAGCATGCAGAGAAGAAGCTGAGAGGCCTAAGCGTCTAAGAGACGATGAAGTTAAGGATAAAGATAAAGAGCCTAAACGCCCAAAGAAAACTGGTGAATCATCCTCCATGCAACCTCCACCTCAAAGGACTCCAGCTCAACAACGATCTCCTCCACGTTCTACTACTGAAAAACCTTAGGACTCTAAGTTACCACCCCAGACAGAGAAAATCGGTGATCACTTTGAGTACACTGGTGGTGACGATGAGGAAGTCCTTGAGCCCCAACAACAACCCACCTCTCCCGCTTCAACAACAAAGAAAACATCATCCTCATCAAAGCCTAAGAATAAGAAGAAGAATCCCAAGGCTGATGTCGTCTCATGGCACCGAGTTTGAATTGTTTTCTAAACTTGTTGATGCCACTCCCGCTCTAACTGATGATCCGGATATGGTAGAAGGCGATGCGTTAAGATGCTAAGTTACTGCAAGAAAAGTTCCGTGTGAAGAAGATGATCGAAATCGAGTTGAAATGAATCAAGAATGAAGCATTTCAACTACTCAAAGACACCGGAAAGTGCTATTGAATTTGAATATCACCTTGATAACATAACACGAGCCATGTCTAACAACATTGATTGCTCAACCTCGAAGCAAACATCGACTTCACCAAAAGGGACAACCCTCCATACTACACCGATCGGTCTAAACCTCTACCAACGATTGGCCAACCGATCAACCTAGGATTCCATTTCGCTACTTCTTCAACAAAGATTTGGAATTTCTTCTACACTGTAGCGATGGTTCAAAGAAATCGCTACATCACTTACACTTCCGTTCCGTGACCATATACTACAACCGCACAGCCATCGAAGAAAGGGCTACCCACATGTTTCCCAACGATGTGGAACATTATGACATTGATGCAATGTATGGGATTCATCATTGGCCGTAATCAAGCGAATCTACTACAAGAGTTGCTGTGTTTGAAAGTCTCAACATGAAGTGTTCGGTGATAAAGGGATCGTTCTTGTTAAGCATGTCACCCTTTCGTCTAAATGGGATTACACCTTTCTCAAGACTATCGTGGTCAAAAGACAAGATGAAAGGGACTATGAATTCTATGAAGCGGACTTTCGAACTTGTCTCTCAACGACATTGAAGATCTCAGTATCTTGCCAAGGTGCAGGGGGACGAATGAGACATTTCTCGAATCGATATACAAAGTGAATACATCAAGTCCTTGCTCATCTTCATCGAAGCATAGTGATCCGAGGGCGTGTAGAAGATTTACAACTGTCGTTGAATCCTATCGGACCGTGTCAACTTCACCGCACCTCGCCTAGAAATACGACATCAACCACCTCACAATACACTCTCATCGACAAACCATTCGAGTAGTTTACCGCAGTGAACTATATCGCAATTGCTTGATGGCGTGTAGAGATCTTCACAAGTTTGGGGATCACACATTGAAGATGGTGAGGGACGGTTTGGCTTATAGGTTGAAGGAGATACATGAAGGAATTGGTTCTCCAAAGCGATGGAATTCTAAGGATAGACGGGATGTGAAGAGGATCATCACCCAAATTGATGAAAGATTGTACAGAAGGGACCGCCTGTAACTACGGAGAGCTTTGTAAGTGGTCGTCCCGATTACGCTCACGTGCTATCAACGCATACATTCGCATTCTGGAAAGGCGATGGACTTCTGGTACCCTTAATCTATTTCTATTTCATATTAATTTGGATGTGTGATTATTTAATGACTAGGGCTTGTGCACAAATAACAGTGTACAACCCGTTCTTCTAATGAAAGGACCCTGTGGTACGCTTCTTACTTTTGAGTAAAACCTATCAAACCTTTCACTTTTCAAGGTTTTCCTCAAAAGGACAAGCACTTCCCCTTATGATTTTCAAAACCTCAAAAGTTAATATCACTTGTTGAGGAGGAGTACTTGGAGAAAATCTTTGTTCAACAAATTGTTCTTGTGATAACCTTCCCACAAAACTCGAAATGGACATATTTGATATCTAAATTTCGTCAAAAATAACATTTATATGCCATTTTTAAGGGGGAGAAAAATATGTGATAAGAAATATGTTGTGTTTTGCTACTTGAATCCTCGTGTGAAAAGACTTCAACCCATGCATTGTTGGGATCTAAACAGTCATACATTGAACATATTTGTCTTCCAAGACTTATCCAAGTAAATTGTACCTATTCGAGAAGCTCTTGATAGACATGAACTTTGTGGGTTTGACAACCTTCGAGGTTGTCCACATCTTCAAGGTAGTTATTAGAGCTAGTTGTCACCTAAAAGGCGACAATGTATCTCTTTAACTATGCAACATAATCGTGTCTCACAAGGGATTGCCTATCTTGAGTCGATCAATTCAAAAGTGCGCGCTCTTTCCTCACCGTGCGATTTCCAAAACTCTTAAGCACATGTTGAGAGGGAGTATTTCGAAAATCTAAAACTCTTGAAGTGTTCAAACATGTTTTCATTCACAAACACTTGAGAGATTTTCATGAAAATGATTTTATGGCAATGGAGTTATAAGGTGATTAAGGTTAGGAATAACCGTCCTATGATCCGCCAGAGCACGAGGGATCTACCCAAGGACACTACCAATAGTTAGAATTAGAAGTCCTTAGGTATGATTATAAAAGGAGAAAATGAGAATCGGAGAAAGAAGGAGTTGAAGAATTAAAAGAAAAGCAAAGAAAAGGGTGAAAAGAAATAGCCCTCCAGTTATTCAACTTAGGCGACAAGGGTTCAATTCATATGCTCTTGGTTGTCACTTGATGATGCCAAGATTGAAGATTAAAAGTCGTCATGGACCCGATGGACGCGTGCACTAAACCTTCTTAGCCACTCAAGCTTCTCCCAAAAGAAGCTTGTTTCATTCTCACGGGAACCCTCGTAAACTATCGGCTTTCTCTTAGAGATTGCTGGTATCGAAGAAGGAGACCCTCTCCCTAGTCTCCGCTCAGGAAAACCAAAACGAACTATTGAGTCTAGAGCCACGAGATTCATCAAAAGATCTCATAAGTACACTTGACATTTCATCACTTGTTGTTCAACAATAAGAACAAAAGTGGTATGTTATCGAGTCCTACACAGATCATAGCAATCTGTTGAGAACATTTATGAGAGGCCCACTTTTGTGATCCTCAGTGATTGAATGGAAACTCCTTCCGTGGTCAACTTCAAACAACCTTGACACAGTCACTTCGGTAACTCCCGTGTATTACGCTTAGTGTGTCTCAAATGGTCTACAACATGAGGTGATGCTTGATTGTACCTCAACGACTCATCCGAACTATGGTGTACTTGGTACATTCGTTATCTCACTTGTGGGACTCGGTTCAAGAACGGCCTTTGTGAGAATTAGAGTTGTGTTTTCACACTATGCTATTAACACTCTCGAAGTTCAAACTTGTAAGTGCCGGAATCCACTTATTACTAACCTTTCTTATGTTTACTTCTTATGGAAGCTCTGGAGCGGACTGATCGTGCAGATTCTCTATATGCTCATACCACCAACATCACTTATGGAAGTTCTCTCATAATCAAAGGAAACACAAAGTCAGAATGATTCTTCGTCAACAAAGAATCTACAAAGTTTAAAGACTTAAAGAACTTCATCAACTGTAATCCAACGTTAAAAAGCGTGTGAGCATGTTGGAGAAAGACGTGGAGACACTGGAGCAACGAAGCAGACCTGATGCAGACAACAACAACATACTATCACTTTCACCACAAAGAACAAAGAATTAAAGAACAAAGAAAAAGATGACGTCAAAGAAAAACTCTTCAAAGGAAACAATTTCTCTACCGGGAGATTGTTCAATCAAGACACTCCTTCTCCCAAGAAAGAAGAATGTCGAAGACGCCAAAGCTACTATTACATCAGCACCTACAACATTTATCACTCTTTCATTCATCACTAACACTTAGGGGGAGATTGTTGGAATCACTCCTAAACTATATTTCAAGTGTTAGTGATTCATATGTAATAGTTAGCTTAATATGGCCTTTATGTTAGTTATTAAGCTAAGGCTTATGTAGAAGGCCCATAAGCCTTGGCCCAAGCCCATAAGAAGGGAAGGAGTCTAGATGTGTTGCCCTAGCTCCTTGCCCTATAAATACTCTTGTATAACCCTCACTTGAGGGTTGGTTGTTCAATTCATTCACTCTTTTTACACCTTACGCATAACCGGCCTTAGTTCATACGTGTGTTTGTGTTTGTATTTGTTCAACCGATCTATTCGCTTCTCTATTTCTTCTATTGATGCTTGTGTTACTAATATGGGAACCTAACACAAGACAAGTATGTAGCAGATGTTTTGAAAAACTTTGGGTTTCAGGATGTAAAGAGTGCTAGTACACCTATGGAGACTCAAAAACCACTGCTACCAGATGATGGAAGTCCCACAGTTGATTTGAAGTTGTACAGGTCCATGATTGGATCTTTGATGTATCTCACTGCATCTAGGCCAGATATTATGTTCTCAGTATGTGTGTGTGCTAGATTTCAAGTCACACCAAATACAACACACATGAATGCTGTTAAGAGGATCCTTAGATACCTTAAAGGTCATCCTAAATTGGGCCTTTGGTATTCTAAGGATTCTCCTTTGATTTGGTGGCATATATGAGATAGTGATTATCTTTGGTGTTAGTTTGGATAGAAATCTACAACCGGAGGATGTCGGTTTTAGGAAGCGACTAATTTCATGGCGGTGTAAAAGCAAACTATTGTGGCTAATTCTACAACCGGTCGAATATGTGGTCTGCCGCTAGTTGTTGTGGTCAAGTTCTTTGGATTCAAAATCAATTCTTTGGATTTTGGGTACAACTTTATGCATACTAAGATTTACATTGATAATAACGACAATTTGCATCATTAAAAATCTGTTTTACATTTTAGAACTAAACATATTGAGACAAGGCATCATTTTATTAGAGATTGTAATGAGAAAAGGTTGATTCAAATGGTAAAAATCCATCACGATTTCAATGTTGCGATCTTCTCACTAAAGCTTTTGATGTGGGGAGATTTCAGTACCTTGTTGTTAGTATTGGAATGATTAATCTCTAAATCTCAACTTGTTTTGTAACAGTTTGTATAAGTATTGGACTGTTACTATGTGATCTTAGTATTGCTATTTTTGTTTCTAACCACTGATAGTTATGTTAAAACCACTGTTTGTTGCTTTGTGTTCCCACTAACCCTTTTGCAGACAAATGAAAGTTAATTCTTAATGCAAAAGAAGTACTGAAGTTAACTTGTTCATTCATTCAAGAAACAGCTTACAACTTACAACTTACAATTAACTTCAAGTGAAAATACAAGACCAGTTCTATACAAGATTTCCTACACTAGCTCATATCATCTATTCCAAAAGCTGGTGATATGCATGACTAGTACGACGAAGAAGCTGAAAAGGATGGATTGATGAAAACGAAGATGATGAAGATGAATAGAACAGATGGGTTTGTGATATGAGAAGTCTTCAGTTGACCCATCTACTCGTTCTACCATAAAGCATCACTCCATCTTCCTTTTACCCTTTCCTTTATCGATATGAGATGAAGCACCAAAACTTGGTGCAGGAAGACCAAGCACCACCTCTCTGTTCTTTGGGAGTGGTGGATTTTTGGCACGTGGCCTTGGTTGAGGTTGGGATAGTGAAGGTTGTGATCTCTTTTCTTCCTCACTCACCAATCTATTGAAGATTGGCTCTAGGCGCTCAGTAGAATCATCTGAACCCCTCGATGACTCACTAGGATCAACCACACTATCATCTTCAGATGACGGAAAAAATGGGGACTTTTTAGGTCATGGTTCTTGTGGAGGAAGGTAAAGACGCCATGGGTTAGAATCATCACTTGATGATGATGATGATGAGGAGGACGAGGATGTTAGATCAATGACTTCTGGTTGATTCCACATACTGATTGTTGATTGATTGTGGATTTTTGAGAAATTAGGGTTTGGATTAATTGATGTGTGTGATATTTGGGATTCTCTTTATAGGCAGAGCAAATGGTATTAGTGAAGTAAATGAGGGGAAGATTTCAGTGGTTGAGGAGTTAATGAGGTCTTTTGACTTTGAAAATGAATAAATACCGGAAGTTGACAATATTGACTTCACCTTTAGCACTTTGGCTAAACACTGCTAAGTATATGGAACCACTTCTATGTTTTGCTAACCACTGCTAACATTAATTATCTTCTCTGTGTTTGGTTTATGTTTGTGATTTGCAGGTATGAAGGATTATGTACATTGGAGCTTGTGATGTTTTTAGCTGCTAGTGATTAAAAATATGAGTTAAAAAAAAATTGTGTAATCCTTCATATTTTTGTGTGATATCACTAATTTTGACATGATTTGCTTGTTGTATCTCTTGGTCAACTGGTTTGAGTGAAATTTCAGATCCACCGCTAGTGTTTTCAAACCACGGATAGAGGTCACAAACCATCTAGCTAGCATGTTGTCGATTTTGGATACTTGGGTCGTTTGGTAACTTTGGTGAAAACACATTATTTCTCCCCAAATCACGGATAGATCATTTAATTGATCTTCAAATCACTTCAACTTGGCACTCTACATAAACCCTAATCACTTTACTTTGCTTAATTCACATGTCCCACATCATTTACATCATAAATCACAATGCCGAATCAGTACTCCCAAACACATAACCTTGTTGCTAACCTGATAAAAAATAATTGATCCGAAGGCTTTCATCAAATGATTGATTTCCTTATTCACAGTCCTATTTACTTTGCCTTAACTGTCACACCAACCATCCTTAAAGCCTACATACATCAGTTCTGGAGGAATGCTAAGCTTCAGGAGGTCGATGGAGTAGAAGTATTTAGTTCTGTTGTGGATGAGAATGAAATTTTGGTTAATGAGGAGATCATTAGAAGGGTTTTGAAGTTTGATGATGCTGATAGTGTTGTTAATCTTTCGGATCTTGAGATTTTCTTTGGTTTAGAGAGGTTAGGTGTACATCTGAGGGTGATAAGGTACTTTTTTAAGAGCATGTTTTCACCCCAATGGAAGTTTTGATACACACCTTGTTGATGTGTCGAGTAATAAGACCCTTTGGATTTGATGACTTTCCTTCCAAGATTGCTACGCACTATTATATGTTTTTCGAGGGAGGAAGTTTAATTGGTCTAAGATGATTTATGAAGGATTTGTGCGAACATTGTAAGAAGGGTAAATATTATTTATATCCTAGGTTTGTTCAACTTATTGTGGAAAGTCAAATAGAGGAACTCGTTGAGCATACTAGGGAGTATGAAGTGCATTATATGCTTCCTAAGGTCTTTGCACATATGAGGAATCGAAGCGAATGTTCAAATAAGGGATGTTCCTTTGTTTCCCCATATGATTTCTTTGCCTGTTATTCATGAGTTTGATGAAGGTCTTGAGGAACAATCCAGAGTATCTGAACCCACTGTTAGTACACCTCAATCCAGTGATAGTGCACTTGTTCCCACTGTTAGTGAAACTCGACCCCCTTCTAGTCAAACCCAAACCACTGTTAAATCAATTTTCTGGACTAGGAGAAGGAAGGGCACCAAGCTACCTCAGGCTGGTGTTAGTGGTGTTGTTCATGAGGCTGTCACACGATGTGGAGGTGACATGATTGGAAGGGCTTCCACTACTGATACATGCTTAGATGCTGGTCAGGATAGTGGAAACATCATTAAGACCCAACCTTTGGCAACTCCTAATGTGGAGAGTTTCTTGGAACTCAATATAGGTGGAGGAATCCCTAGCCAACTGGCTAACTCAGGGTGCATAGATGATCAGGCAAGGTCTGGTGCTATGTTTTCTTTATCCAAGGATTCACCTCTTGGAGCAATTAACACAAACAAGTGATGAGGATAGTTTGGAACCCGACATTGAATTGACGGATCCTAAGTTGGTACATGATGACTTTTCCAATGAACCACCTCCGGACCGCTTAATACAGTGTCGTGGGGAGGATATTCTTGAACGATTTAATGAATTGATGGCTAAATGTGCTAAAATGGATGATACAATCTCAAGTCTTCAAGAGTTGGTCGTGTTTCGTGGTAAAGAAATTCGGAGGCTAAAGCATAGGATGTTTGTTTTGGAGAGAGTAAGAAGACACAGGGTTCTTTGTTTTGAGGACACCGAGGAAGATGAAAAGAGGTGGACTCTCTCCAGCTCTGAATGTGGAGAATGTACCCAAACAGGGGAAGAGTGAAGGCATGAATTCAGGGGAGGCTGTAGATGTGCTTATGGGAGAAGATGTGGATAGTGGAGATCAAGCAGCACAATTTTTAGTATCTGATAAAAATGGAAATGAAGCTGTTATTGAAAGTTTGAAGACTGTGGTAGAAGATGAGGTAGTACAGGACACAACCACTGATAGTGTGTCTGCAATCACGGCTAGTGCTTTTGCAACCACTGCTGCAGTTTCAGACATGGCAATTGTACCCACTGCTATCATAACTACTTCCACAATTGTTACAACCATCTCTGTGTCACCACCTAAATCAAAAGAGGTTGAGAAAGAAGCTGCAAGTACATTGATCAATCTAAGCAAAACCTCATCTAACCCTACACCCATCATTGCACCTATTTCATCTCTTAAATCTACTGTAAACAAACCCAAAGTTAAAAGTCTAGTTATTGGTGAGCCTTTGAAGAAGAAGAAGGTTCAACCAGATGTTGGAAAGGGTAAAGGAATTACAGAACCAGAGTTGAAGTTTAAAACTAGAGAATAACATATTGCTTATGATGCAGAGTATACAAGAGGAATACAAGCTGAAGAGGAAGCAGTTGCAGAGAAAGAAAAGCAAGAAGAGGAGGAGGCTTCTCAGAAATGGTTAGATACATGGTATCAATCACAAACTTATCTGCAAGCTTCTAATCAAATAAAGGATGAGTATACTACTCAAGAATGGGAATTGTTAGATGATGAGGAAAGTGCCAGAATTTTGGGTGAATGGGCAAGGAAGATAAGTAAGGAAAAGAAGCAAATTCAAAGGAAGAAACCTCCTACAATTCGTGAGATGAGAAATGTACTGATGAAGATTATTAAGAATTCAGGCATTCATATTCCTGAAAATCTTAGTAAATGTTCATTTGAGAGGATCCATGAGCTTTATCTGATGTGTATGAGGATTAATAATGACAATTTTACTCCTATGGGTTCTGAAAAAGATGAAGAGTGGATTAAAGGTAATCTAAAGAGGAAATCTGAGATTCAGAAGACATCTGATTCTAAAAGACTAAAAGTGATTGAAGAGAGTAATCAAAATATCTTTTATGAGTATGAGCTTAAAGAAAGTGAAGGATGTTGGAAAATTCAAAGACTCAATAATGAAGTTTCTGAGTATAATAAATTTTCATAGATGCTTCAGTATTTTGATAGAGATGATTTGCTGAATCTTTGGGAGCTTTATAGGAATAAGTTTGGTGATGTGCAACCAGATGATTATCATGAGAAAATGGTTTATCATCATTTGAATATTTTGTTTGAACCTACTCATGATGAACTTGAATGTAAAGGACTCTGCAATGGAAAAGTTACATAATGGTTTTTATATCAAACTTGTGGAGTTCATGTTTTAACTGTATCTGGAGAAGTTATTCATATGCTTGTCGAAGGTGATTATCCTCAACTGAATAAGTATCCAGATGTTATTGCTCAGATGGTGAAGCCTGTGGTATAAAGTCGTTGATGCCCTATGATGGTCAAGCTTACGCTTTGTTCTTTGAAATATGAGAAAATTCTTAAATCTAGTAAGTGTTTGGCTACATCCTCCAATTCGAGATATTTTGAGCTTAAAGGAAGCTTGAGAATTCTATTGGAATGTATCAAGTTTAGGGCGGGATTGTTGGGTTTTGGTTCCTTGGATCAAGAATTATTCTAAGTCTTTGGAACCACGGACGAGTTGATGAAACCACGGACGTAAGAATGGATCCACCTTGAAGACAAACCTCGGCTAGTAGTATTGTGTAACCACGAATATTGTAATGTAACCATTTGCTAGTCTTGTATAGTCGGTTTAATGTTTTGTATTAGATAAATATGGAAAGATATTTATCTTGTAGGTTACGATTGTATTATGTAAAGGACTCCTTAGCCTATAAAAGGAGGTCCTAGGTTAGATTAGATATCGTATGTTTTATATCTAAGGTTGATACACTTCAAGGTTGTAAAACCCTAATCTTGGTTAGAGTATTCAGATTAATAATAATATTGAGGTGTTGAATGTTCATTGTTCTTCTTCTTAAGATTAAGTATTAAATTCTGCGTGATACTTAATAAGTCTTTGTTTAAGTCAGTTTCTATATTAGATCATTTGCTCAACTGGTATCAACACGGGCTGAGCACATAACCATGCGTAGCCTCTACCATAATCCATGATGACCTCCATAGCTTTTAGGGACTTTGCTCTGACGAACTTTGGTGTTGCCACCACATTGAGGTACGCGGGTACCTCCCCTACCAGGATGCCAAAATACTGAGCCAACGGGTGACAAACATACCACCATACACCCTATTCTCATACCTCACACCACTAGCAGTCCTCAAGTACTCGGCCAACCAAAATGGTATCTTACATTGCACACCCTCGGTCAACATGTAGTAGAGATAGAATAGATCTGGCAGAGTGACACGATGAGCTGTGCCCTGGCACCCTGTTATGGTGAAAGTGATGCAGCGGTGCATGAGCCTTATTCGCAGATCCCGAACCCGCGAGGCGAGGGCACCCCCAGTAACATACTCCCCATTGGGTATTGTGTTCCAAAACTGAATTCCCCACATGTCCTCCCTATGGGCAATCCCAGCTGCCAAGCTAGGTCTAAAAACATCGCTCTCAGTATCCCTTGCTGCATACAGTCCCACTCTCCAACCAAACTATAGTACCGACATAGCCCTCCAGTCTCCACCCAACCTAATCCTAATCCCTTAAAATTCAATGTGATCCTGACATGAAATAAAATCCATTGAATAAGATGCGTGAAAATCACGCACTAATTCGCCATACACATGCTCACGCGTCCTAAACAATCTCTCCCACTGGGGATCAGTGAACTTATCCTCCTAAAGCGCTCCAAAATTCCCTAGCCGATCATGCTCTCTAGAAATCCCAATCCACAACAAACCGTAGTCAATGGTCCGATGAAGCAAATCATTTAACGGGTTTGACACTCTTCCTCAACAAACACTCCCACCCAAAGAATAGTGTCGACAATGTTCTCCAGGTACGGAAGATTGTCCCTTGTTCTTGTCCTCTTGCTTATCTCGAAACAGAAATCAAAAGATTGGGAACAAATGAGTAACATTCGCGCTGATAAGAATGACATCAAAAGGTTCTAACGGCATCACAATCGAAGCCTGACTCTGTCACTCCAAGAAAATTTTAAATCCGACATTTGCGAGGGAAAAATCCAGGTTTTTAACCATAACCCTTGACCCAAACACCCCTGCTTCAGCAACAATGGTGCATTGGATAGGTAGTTTTAGTCCCTAAGCCGTCTAGGCTTGTCACACAATCAAACTCACATGATAGCACTACCATTCGCCTAATCTTAAGCCTAATTAACAAGATTCATGGGCGACATTTTGCACAAATTAAATCAATTGGGGATTTTCAGATTGAGAGGGGCAACCAAAATTGAGCATGGAATAGAGCAATTGACTAGACAAACATCAATGTATATTACTTACCTTGTGGAGCTTGATGTAGCAAAATGGTTAATTTGGTGTGAAGAAAACGCAGTAGTATGATGTGGGGCGGATAGAATGTGTAGGGTAGAGAATGAAAGGGATGGTTGGTGTACTTATTCGTCTAATCTGGCATTGTGACGGCGTCACCCTTTAAGTGTGACGGCGTCATGACCAAATTTTTCCAAAAAAGACTATTTTTATTAATCCGCCCGGATAAAAAATCTGATTAATATTTTTGAAAAAGATTTTGGTTTTTATTTTAAGATTCATTTTGTCAATCCATTCGTAATCTCCACGAAGGTAAGTAATGCATATATCAAATTGTCTTTCAATTGGGATTCTAGAAATATCAAAATATTGGGGATGAGGATTCTTTGATCCTGGTTTAAATCCAAAAGAACATTTACTTATATTAGGAAAGTCGGGAAGTGACACATGAACTCTTCCAATAAATATGTCCCTAGGAAACCAACAGGGAGTGTTGAGGCAAGAATTCAAACAAGGGTGTGATTCCTTGAGAGGGGTTGCCCTGCTTAATGGAATTGGAGAGTGTTCGGGAGTCATTCTAACGAGCTCCGGTATTGCATATACCTTTTCTATCTTTTTAGGTACATTGTTCTTTGCGATTTCTTCATGGAGTTTCAGCATGAAGTTGTCAGCCAGTCCTAAGAAAGTGTCATGAGTTTTCCTCATTTGAGCTTCGAGGCGTTTTATTTCCTTTTCTTTCTTGTTGATAAATGTTAACATTATGTCCTCGAATTCATCCTGTCGGGATTTTCTTGGGAGCAAAAATTCCTTGATAGCGTTCACATGCTTATAATCATGAGTGGTTACTTCCATTAACTCATTTACTTGTGCCTCCATACTTATAAACATTTGTGCTCGAGAATCCAACCCGTTCTCTTGGACTACTGGAATTTCCCATCCTTCTTCTTCATATTGTGCTAAGTTTTCGATGACTTCCCAACATTCTTCAACATTGAGGTTACTTAGCCTTCCATCGGTGGCGTAATCAATGGTTTGTCAGATGGAGGGACTGACATGATCATAAAAGAGTTGGACTTGAAGCCAAAGATCAATGCCGTGATGAGGGACTGTATAGAGTAAGTCCTTGAATCGAGTCCATGCTTTGTAGAGAGATTCACCTTGATGTTGTTGGAACATCAAGATTTCATTCATAAGCTTAGTAGTTCTCCCCGGTGGGAAAAATTGGTTAAGGAAATGAGAGGTAAGATCATCCCAACTTGATATGGAGCCGGCGGGAAGTCGCTCAAGCCAATTACTAGCTTGGTCCCGTAGAGAGAATTGGAAGAGACGCAAAAGCGTGGTCTCTCGAGTGGTAGCATCGAGGTCGATGGAATCGATGATTTTAAGGAAATCCTTAAGATGCTGATTAGGATCTTCAGAACGAAGTCCATGGAATGCACATCCGTTTTGCACCAACCGGATGGTGTCGGATCGAAGGGCCGTAGTTTGGGCTTGGTCGGGAAGGTGAATGGTGTTCCTATAGCATAGGTGGCTTGGTCTTGAGTATTCACCAAGAGTAGGGCCTCTTGGTGGGTTATTTGGTGGTGGGTTGATGAGTGGGGGTTGATTATCACCTTCCATGATGAAAAGTGATAAGACTACTAACAAAGGTCACGAAGAAGGGTGATAGACTACGAGGAAGCTAAAAATGAGAAAAAAATATTACTGGATAGGAATCAAGCAAGGGAACCATAATGAGGTGGAAATCTAACTAGCTATTTTATTCCCCGGCAGCGATGCCAAAAACTTGATACGGGTACAACGCGCGTTCGGGGTCAAAGGAACTTCCTTTTCTTCGAGCAAGTTTTTCAACACCCTAGGCAGTGAACCTAATCGTTGTAGTGTAGTATTAGGGTAAGCCTCGGGTATTAATATCGTTCTCTAGGGGAATAGGAATGCGAGTGAGAAGTTATTACGCTAAGGTTGAGGTTGAGGAAGATTATTTTTTATCTTTTTATACTTTTTACAAAATTGAAATTACGAATCTCGGGGTATTGGATTTGGAGGGTTGGTATTTCTACCGATTACTCTACTATTATCTATTCTAATTAACTAAGGTAAGGGGTAGTCTATGTCTAATTGATGTGTGCTCGTATGATGATTAAAGATGTGTTTACCTAGATGCTATTATCCCCTGGTTGTCTCCTATTGATGGTTGAATTGTCACGTCCTTATTCTTAACGCGTTGTGTCTTCTAAGGTCTTAGGGTATGCTTTTTTCCCTAACTCTTTGAGACTACCTTAAGGTTATTGCCTACGAAATCTCTAGGATTCATAAACTAACTCTAAGGTTATCTTTGGATGTTTAGCCTACAATAACTCTAGGTGATTATAAACTAATGTTCACAAAGATTACTCAAGCATTAAAAACACAACGAATGACCTATCGCAATCCTAGGTCAATTACAATTAAGATAAGAGACAACCAATCAATATTCAATACATAGGTTTCATAGATCTAAGCAAACACACAAGTAAATTAGCCGGACATGGAAAACATGCAAGCATACACACATACAATTGAAGACATAATTGAATCAATGAAGTAAATTACTTATCTTGTTGTAAAATAGGGTGTGAGAACCCTAAGATACTGCCCAAGACAGCAAAAATTCGGTTTTAGGTTTTACTCCACAAAACTACGTTCCTAAAAGTCTGAAAATTCGAATTCTATATATAGAGTTACAACATGCGATGACATCACTCTTTAAATGTGACGTTGTCGGATCGCCGCCATTAGGGTTTCGTCTTGGCCATGTCAATCTTGTGACGGTGTCACCTTATGGTTTTGACGCCGTCGGCTTCAGCTTCTTACGCCGTCTGGATTTGAATCTAGGCCGTCTGAGTTGTGACGCCCTACTAATTAAAACCTGACGCCGTCGGGTACAAAATAGCAATTTCGCTACTGAGCCGTCACAAATTTGGAGCACGTTGCAATGGCGTCACCTTCTAACTCTGACGCCGTCACCCTCAATTTCAGCAGCTTGAGTGTCTTGATATTGACTTGGCCATTTTCTTCATATATTCACGCCTTTTCATCCGAATAAGTGTCATTCCAACAATTTGCCTTCAAGAGACCTAAAAAGTGAAAAAGAACAAAATTAAGCAGTAACATTTATAAAAGTGGTCGATTAAGGGCTTAAATGACCCCTCAAAAGTGTACCTTTTAAATCCTTATCATTCACATATGCCTTTAACACAACACTTCTAATGAGAGAGGAAAGAACTATAAACAAAATAACTTCAGTAGTCTTGATGATGACGAAGCTTGGCAACCCATGGACTTGAGCTTGCTCGACTTTAAGAGGTGGTGATCTCACCTTTAAGAGGAACCTAGAGAATCACACAAACACAAAACTACATAGAAAGATCCTTTGGATATGAGGTTAGAGAGTTTACAATACTAAGAGAAAGTATGTGTAAAAGGGGTGAGTTACATTGAAGAAATGGCTCACTATTTATAAGCAAAAACCTCTATTGTTCCCCGGATCCCACGGATCCCTTACTTGAGGGATCCGTCCAGTGTAATCTTAGGTATCCGTGGACGCTCATCCATATTTGGGTTATGGGTCATGGATCATGGGTCATGGGTTATGGATCAAGCTCCATGGGTATGGGTCATGGACTTCGGTTTTACTAACTACATTCAATACATATATATATATATATATATATATATATATATATATATATATATATATATATATATATATATATATATATATAGTAGGTGTTGGATCGATATACTCGACCAAACTAAGTATGTAGCTTGTAGGGCTTAGCAACCTCGGATAAATCCTAAGTTACTAACAATGAAACACTGAATTTACTCTATTAAGTATGCGGAAACTACTTCAATAAAGCTAAGAAGAATAACTTAAACTTCAACGATTTTATTAATACTTTGAACCGGATTGATACACAGATTCACTAACAACCCTAATAACTCTAATATCGAACTTGATAAGCTCTAAGTCGTATTCTGAGAACATATCTCTAATGCGAATCTAGGGGTCCTTTTATAGGCATCAGGATAACCCTGGTCGGTTTGCAACTCTAATCCTTGTACGACAAGTAACACTAAACTAAACTAAGAATATTCTATAATAACAAAGCTTTCCATAAACGATATAGCACTTCTTTATCTTTGCAGTATTTTGATGTAGAGCAGTACTTTGACTTGTACTTAGCAGTACTTTGACTTTCTTCAGCACTTTGACTTTCTTCAGTACTTTATCTTTTATATCCCAACAATCCTCCCCTAACTTGAATTCTACTTGCTTGATTTCAAGTTCTTTTGTATCTTTATCTTTAACATCTTTGTCTTCAAGGAAAGATTGTGTCTTTATCTTTAGATTTATTTTGTACTCTCTATGCTTGTATTATCATCATCAAAGTAGTCTTTATAAGCAATCCTTTTCAAGAACTATCATGAGTAATCTCCATCTTTTACTACTCAAGAATATATGGCAAATTGTACATCGATCATAAAGTTTCGGTCTATTCTCATCACTTCCGGTGTGTTAACTCACTGAGAGGTGAATCATTGAAAATTTAATGGATTTTGATGTCTCTTTACCAAAGCCATTAACTCTGAGTAGCCAATGTTTAGGTGTGTAAAACCATGGTACATTGATAACCATATGATTTTTAGCAAATCATCAGCTATCAACGGATTTGTTAAGTCTTTACCAAAAGCCGTACCGTTTTGGACTAGTTAGTTCTTGCAACCATAGTGAACTAATTACCATATAAATGGTTTTTTGTTGTGTTAGTGCAAAGCACTTTTACCAATTAAAACCATCTCAAAAACCATTGGTTGCTGTTAACTTTTGTTTCAAAATATTTTGCACTTTAACAAAAGTTTGCTAATTTTTTATTAAAAAGTCTAACTAGTTTTGTACTGCAAGCAGTACTTTGGTTAAAGTAATGTTTGATCGGCGAGACTTTGAATAAAATCGATTTTCAAAAACTTATCTGATTATGAATCATACCAAAGATTTATGCATCGTCATCAACCATAATTGTCCATTTAATGAATAGTTCAATGACCATGAGGCTGTGTCATTCTCTTCTTGAACCTCCATACCATGATCTAGCATTCTTCTCATAAGATCTCTTGTAAGAGGATATCTTCTTTTTGCTAGCATGTGAATCATGGTCCCATCTTCCAGCTCCAAAACATGCACTCCAGTTCTTCAAAGAATCTCCAGCTAGTAATCTCCTGAGACTTCTTGGTTATGCCGATTTCATCGATGCTTGTTTCTTGATTTCCGAGATAGTTATGAGGTCTCCAAGCAAGACTAATCCAATTCCATTTGATGGAATGTGTTCAAAATATTCTTGCACCGGTTGGTATAAATTAAACAAATCCTCTCATTGATGATGTGCAATATGTCCCATAGCAAATTAAACACTCGAAACTCTCATCTTCTCTATGGAACATCGGATAATCTCCTTCCTTTGATTCTACAACTTCAAATGTAGATATCTTTGACTTCTTTTCGCAACATCTTTAGACTTAGGATGCTCAAAGTCTACAACTCTAAGATAATTCCTCGACTCATCAATCAGATATGTTCTCAATTGAATCTTTTTTGATGGTCGTTCTTCTTGATTGTTCTCTTTCTTTTTAAACTTCTTTTCTAGCATCCTCATTCTTCTTATCATCTTCAAAAGATATAATGCCTTCTACTTCCTTCTGATAGGCTTCTCTAACAGAATCATACAAGTCTTTCATCTCTATATATTTCAGTTTGTGCAGACCTGTATAACCTCTTCCCTTCAGATAGGCCATCATAGCATTCCTCTCCTTAGCAATACTCTGAGGTCTTCTGGATATAACAGGTTCAAATTCCTTCACTGGTAGAGCAACCTCAACATCATATTGGGCTTGAAACTTCTTAGCAGCTTCTTCATTCTTAGCCACTTCAATAGCTCTTATTTCAGCCAAAGTGAGCTTCTTCTTCTTCTTTGTTTCAACCAATTTACCTTTACCTTTGTCTTTAGGATCTAACACTGGTTGAGAAGATTGCATGACTTGAGATGATTGTTGTTCTTCAACTCCAGGTATAGTAACACCTCTTGGTCTTGACATATTTTGCAATATCTGAGCAACTGTCTCATCATCACTTGCAGTGTGATCCTTTTGCTGAATTGGACTAGAAGGACCAGCTTCTTCTTCAAAGTATAAGGTCCTTGGTGTAATCAGCTCTTGTCTATAGGTTCCTTGAAGAGCAGTACCTTGATCACCAATAATTTGTACACCAATACTTTATACTCCAGCACCTTGAGGCTCAGTACTTTGAATTTGAATATCAGTACCTTGAGGCTCAGTACTTTGAATTTGAACATCAGTACCTTGAACTTCAGCTTCTTTAATTTCTTTTTGTGACTCATCAAAAGTATCAGCAACATCTTCATAAGCTTGAGCATCTTCATTCAAATTCTGTTGTTCCAAATTCCTCCCCAATTGGAATGAAGAATGCTTGTGAACCTTCTTGCCCTTTGAAGTCTTCTTAAACTTCCTTCTTTTCTTCTTTTGAGACTTGACCCATAATTTTTGATGTTGAACTAATCGCCATACAAAATTCTTCAATCTTCGAAATTTGTTGTTCAACCTCACCAGTTGTGCAGCTTGAGCTTCATAATCTTTATTTAACCTTAATAGCTCCCTTGTCAAAGCATAGGTATCCAGAACTTGAACCTCAGAAGCCATATCTCCCTCATCTCCTCCAGATGTTTGAGACCCATCTGTGGAAGTATAATCATTGGGAAAGGATGGTGGGTTTACCTCAGGTTCTGAATCACCATGAGCAGTATCGTGTGGAGATGCAATACCTTGTGTTTCAGTACCTTCTTGTGCAGCAGTACCTTGTGGAGAAGCAGTACCTTCTCATGATGCTGAAAGCGCATGTTCTTCACTTGCAACAACTTCAGCTCTAACTGCTTGCACTATCTCCAGCATGTGAGCTGTTAAAGGTGTATTCCTTCCAGAGAATTTATCACTCTTCCTAGCCATGAAAGTGAATATCTTTGGTGGTTGTACCACAACAGGTAACCATCTCGAAGGTTTGGGTACATCCTGAAGGTGTTTGTTCAAAAAAACTTGAACAAATCTTGGATACATGAGGAACGGTGAACCATTGGTGATGTGAGATAGCATACTATCTAGAATCAGTCTTGAAAAGTTGAAGAGGCGATTGGTAGCTAATCCCACAAAAGCAGATGCAATATTGGATCCAAACTGTTCCCAGGAAGTACTCTTTGAACTTATGCAATGAAGTAATACATGAACGAGGTACTTACAGTGTGGACTAAACAAGGGTTTCTTGAAAGTTGTTTCAGTTAAAGACCCTTCATACCCAATATCCCTTAACGTATCCCAAAGAACTTGCTTATCAAAACGAATAGCCCCGCCTTCATCACCAAACAATAAATCTTCTCAAATTGAGGCTTCACTAACTCTAATGATCTTCCCAGCAACCTTAGCCTAAATGTAGGAATCATCATCTTCCATATGAGATCTAGCAGTTTCCAAAAATTGTTGAATCCAGGGCTCAATAACATCAGGTTCGACTAAAAGGGCATAATTGATTAATGATCCGGTGAGAAAATCAATTATGTCATGAGATGCGACATTGGCCGGTGTTTTATCTAAGTTGGCCACCATATTATGCTTACTAACTGTGTTTCGATTTGCCATGAATGTTGTTATAAGAGAAAATGGTTCGATGAATAGTGAATGTGAATAAGAGGAAAATAAGGAAAGATTGATAAGTATAAAGATGAGAGGAAAATCGGAGGTAGTTATTTATAAGTAAGATTTTAAAAATCACGTACCAATTAATATAGTTACCGTTATTTGAATTTTACCCCATCTTTTGACCGTTGGAGCGATGCGTTGACAAGACTAGCGATACTTTCCACGTAAGCAATACTTTCCAAAGCAGTACTTTCACAGCAGTACTTTCAGATAAATAATAAGTAGTACTTTTCCATCCTCTTCTTCACAATGGCAAAAACATCAAAAAGGCATTGGTTTGCCTCCCCTTAAACAATGCATAGGACTATTGACTAACTAACTAATAAGTCCTCCCCTTAATTGTAGCTTAATAGTTAATCATACCAACACTCACCACCAAATGATTAAATCATGAAACATCAAATCTATTTGTGAGTAGATCAGCTACATTGTCATCTGTGTGGACCTTGATAACATTAATGAGTCTATGCTCATAACAATCTCTAATAAAGTGATGCCTAATCTGAATGTGCTTGGTCTTGGAGTGATAAACTGGATTCTTCACAATGCAAATTGTACTCTCATTATCAATGTTGATAGGAGTATTCTTGAAGTTGAACCCATAATCTAAGAGTTGATTATGCATCCACAATACTTGTCCACAACAACTTGCGGAACAACATATTACCTTCGATGGATGATGTTGTTGCAATAGTTTGTTTCTTACAACGCCATGAAACTAATCTTCTTCTAAGATACGGCATCCTCCGGTGGTTGATCTTCTATCATAATTATCACTGCATAATCACTATACGAAAAAGCTTCCAAGTGAAAAGGTGAATCCTTTAGATACCACAACCCTAACTTAGGTTGTTGTTTCAGATAACTAAAAATCCTTTTAACTGCATTCATATGAGAGACCATAGGTGAGACTTGATATCTTGCATATAAACATATAGCAAACATGATATCAGGTCTAGATGCAGTTAAGTACATAAGAAAACCAATCATTGATCTGTAAAGCTTGACTTCTACAGGTTGACTATCTTCATCCTTGCCCTAAAAAGTTAAACCTCTTAAGAATGTCAGTGACATACTTGTCTTGACTAATAAAAATTCCAATCTCTGATTGTTTAACTTGAAGCCCCAAAAAGAAAGTCAATTCACCCATGGAACTCATTAGAAATTCTTGCTGCATCAGCTGCTCAAATTATTTCACCATAGACTATTTTGTAGCTCAAAGATGATATCATCTACATAGACTTGAACAAGCATGATATCCTTCTTGTCTCTTGATAAACAAAGTCTTATCGATTGCTCCTCTCCTAACCATGTTGCAATAAGAAAGTGGAGAGTCTTTCATACCAAGCTCTAGGTGCTGATGAAGACTATCTGAGCCTTAACAACTTTGTAGACTTTGTTTGGATGTGCGGGATCCTCAAAACCAGGAGGTTGTTTGACATAGATCTCCTCTGTAATCTTGCCATAAAGAAAGGCACTCTTGACATCCATTTGATAAACAAAAAAGCCCATATATGATGCAAAAGCAAGGAATATTCGAATGGCTTAATCCTTACTACAGGAGCAATTACTTCATCATAGTCCACTCCTTCTTCTTGTCTATATCCTTGTGCAACTAATCTTGCTTTGTTCTTGATGACATTCCTCTTCATCTCTTTAACTCGAAAACCCATCTTGTACCAATGACTTTCTTTCCATCCGGTAGATCACATAGTACCCAAACTTCTTGAAGTTTGAATTGAAGAAGTTCTTCTTGCATGGCTTTAACCCAACTCTCTTTGGTTAATGCTTGAGCTATATTCTTGGGTTCTTCTTGAGAGATAAAACAAGTGAATAAACATGTTTGATGATCCTTATGATTTAGCCTGTTTTGTTTATACACAAAGCTAAGTAAAGCATTATGTGGTTTAGAGAAACCTTTAGCCTTAGTTCTTGTGAGCACTCCAGAAGTAGAAGGTCCAATGATTTGACCAGCAAAATGGTTTTTATGAACTCTTAATGTAGGAGTCTGTGGAACTTCAAAGTCATCATCCAAATTTGTGAAATCAGCTCCTTCATTGGAATTTGAGAAAATACCTTCATCATCTAATTCATCATCAATGTCTTCTAAACCGGCATGTTAGGATCATACAAATCATCAATCTTGTTAATAGGTGCGGATGCTTTGATCCAAAGTCTTGTGATCAAAGTATTGTGAGGGTAATCAGTAGACTTACCCTTTTCTTTGTTTCTTCATAAGCTCTTCTTTGTTCATCCTCATAAGATTGTGCTATTGTTTCTTGAAAAAGCATCCTATGAAGTTCATCTTGAATAGCTTGATCCTCGGCAGACAAAGTGGATTTTGGTTCATCGATGCTTTTCTCCTTCTCAGCGAGTTATAGGTTCTTCATCGGGAACAACATCGGTCTAATATTGACTCCATGAACAATGTACTATAAATCTTCTTCTTTGTAATCAACTTGATTTTCTTTTCTACAGAACATAATTCATAGAAGGAGTCAAAACATCAAGATCAAACATCCAATCAAGACCTTTACCCGTTTATTTTCTTGATCTTCTAAAACTTCAACATGAAGACAATCTTGAACCTTTTGTTGACCTTGTTGTACCTCTAAATCCTTTGTTATTGATACGAGATCCCATAAGTATCCTTCATCGACTTCCCATCAAATTTTCCCAAAGCATCAATAGTATTGAGAATAGTCGAGGACATCCAAAGGTTTCATAAAATGTATGTTAGGTTTGTTTCCATAAGCAACTCATAAGGTGTCTTCATCGAGGTTTAGTGACGATACTCTATTCAACACATAACAAGCGGACTTACCTTGACCCAAAAACCCGAATAGGTAATTGAGAATCTGCAAGCATTGTTCGCTGCTTCTATCAAGGTTCTGTTCTTCCTCTCTGCAACACCATTTTGCTGTGGAGTTCTAGTAATGTTAAACTCCCTCTTGATTCCTTTCTTCGTACAAAACTCATCCATAAACTTGTTCTTGAATTCAGTCCCAATGTCACATCTAATACCTCTTACTTTGAGTCTCAATTGTTTTTCAAGGGCTATTATAAGATCGTGAATAGCATCAAAGGTTTCATCTTTAAATCCCAAGAAAAAGACCCAACTAAATCTACTGCAATCATCTGTTACAACCAGCAAGATTTCTTCTTGTTTAGACTTGCAATGAAGCAGTCAAAAAGATCCATGTGTAGCAACTCTAAAGGTTCTCTAATAGTTCTTTCCTCAATCTTCTTGCATGAAGCTTTATGTTGTTTACCCTTCTTGCACGCCAAACATGAGTGATCATTCTTGTATGTTTTGGAAGGTAAACCTCTAACTAAATTTCCTTTAACCCACTTGTTGATATTCTTGAAATTCACATGGCCTAATCTTCTATGCCACAGATGTGCTTCTTCAAGTGTTGCCTTTGCTACTAAACATGTTGCTCTTCGGAAGAGTTAAGACTCTTCATATCCGATCTGTACACATCATTGGTTCTTGGTACTCTTAGTATTACCAAGTTATCATTAACAAGCTTGAACTTGGGGAAAGAATAAGACATTACGTGTCAAGAAATAACACTGGAGCTTCTTGTCACAAATCGAGATCTTGACAAAATGTTGAACTTGAGCTCTTTCACATAACGAACATTCTCAAAATCTATGCTTCCCTTGATGGTTCCTTTTCCAAGGTAATTCTTCTTCCACTAGGATCATTCCCAAATGCAACTCTTCCTCCAAATGAGATCTAAAATCGGCGAGATCTCTTTGTCTCATGTCATGCTTCGAGCAACCACTATCCACAATTAAATGATCTTTAAGCTCCTCTTACGGGTTTCCCTGCACAAATATAAAAAGTTAGTTAATTTTAGGAACCCAAGCCATTCTTGACTTGTGTTCCCGCTTGGGAGTGACATACTTAAATTCTTTAAGTATGTAATCTCCATTGTTTTTAAGCACATGATCAATTATCTTTGGTTGTTCCAAAACTTGTGTTGGTTTTTCAACAAAACTCTCTTATTCATCAAAATTCTCTTTTTCTTTTTCAACAAAATTCTCTGTTCCACCCTCACTTGTTGAAAGTACTGTTTGTTCCCTAACAGTACTTTCTTTCTTAACCCAGCTGGTTTTAACCTTTTGAGTATATTTCATTGATCTAGGTACTCTATTTAAGGTGTAACGCCTTCTAGATTGATAGTAATTGGATCTCCTAGGGCTTCCATTCCAAAAAGTGCCAGCAGTACCTTGATTGGGTGAAAATCTAGTAGTACTTTGAGAATGTACTGCTTGAGAAACTTTTGGCTTATCAGTACCTTGAAAAGTGTTTGAGGGTACTGGTGATTTTGAAAAAGGTCTTCTCTGGTGAGGGTACCTATAGTCTTTTGGGAAATTGTTGTGGTTAACCCTATGTGAGTGATTCCAAACTGGTTTATTCTCCCTTGGCTTTTGGTTGGCAATTTTAGTCTTTGGAAATTTGCTTAAGTAATCTGAGTGAAAGTCACATTCCTTAATCAAATGATCAGGACTATAACACACAAAACATAATTTCTGACCCATACTCCCAAAATTTCTTCCTTTAGTTCTATGACCAAAACTATATTGTCTTTTTGGTGAATGATGAAAACTATTTTGACCAAAATTATCCCAAAAAGGTTTAGCAGTATTTTGAAAAGTTTTTCTTGAAGGTACTGCTGAACGTCTAGCAGTACTTTGAAAAGTTTTTCTTGAAGGTACTGTTGAACGTCTAGCAGTACTTTGAGAAGAAGGTACTGCTCAACTCTTAACATTATCATCCTTAGGTGTCTCAACTGTTTCTATTGGGGTTTCAGAACTAGATGGACCTGAATTAGATTGACCAGTGAGCTTTTTCCTAAACTCTAAGTTGTCTACTCCAAAATAAGAAACATCTGTCCTAAGTGTTTGAAAACTACCAGTGGGATGAGGGACTGCATGATAACCTTTGTCTTTCTTAAATTCAGGAGGTGTTTGACTAATTGAATCCTTATTACTAGATGTGTTCTCTACATAGTTAATGAGTTCATCATCACTAGTTGTTATATCCTCTGAATCTATTTGTTCCAATGCACAAGGTGGGTTCTCTTCTGTGCTACTTAAATCCATACCAAAACCTAGGCCAGTTTTAATGTGTGCTCTTTTCTGTTTTTCAATTAAACTAACATGTGAAAGGCCAGATTCTCCCCAAGCAGTAAACTTTTCTAACAATTCATCCCTTTCTTTAGTCATCTTTTCAAGTTCAGAAACCTTACATCCTAACTTCCATTCACTTAATTTTAATTGATAACTCTGTTGCTCATATTTTTCTGCCCAAGCAATTTCATTATTTTCATGATTTATTATTTTGGTTTCCATTGACTCTAAAGTTATTTGATAACCAGCTACCTCAGACCTAGCCCTTCTACAATTATCTCTTTCAGTTACATAATCTTTAAGCACTTTTTGATAAAAATCATTACACTTAGATCATACCTCAGAGATAGTGGGTGAACTTGGTGAAGCAGCTACCATAGCGAGCAGAACATGTTCTTCTTCACTTTCCATGCTCCAATCAAAGCTTCCAAGACCACCTCTTGTTCCCAAAGCAAAAATCTGGTTCCTCATCAAGCGCGTGCTCCAATCAAACTCTTCCACTTCGACCATAGAGTAGGTTCTTGGTTCATCATCAAATTCAAGACTCAGGTCAACCTCGATAGGTTTTCTTGAGCAACCAAAGCTTTTGGATTTGGTTCAATAATAGAATTTCCTTAGTTCAAGCTTGGGTCTCTCAATCATTCTGTTTGCACGATATTTAGAAAACTTGCATTCTCTTGCAAAGTGTCCGGTTCTTTGACAATTAAAGCATTCAATCTTGGACTTGTCAAACGTTATACCTGTTTGGGTTTGAAGTCAATGCCTCTTCCTATTTTCTTCATGAACTTCTTGATCCTAGCAGTGATCATAGCAACTTGCCACCTTATATCAATTTATTCAAGAGCATCCTCTTCAATTTGTGACAAATCTTCTTCATAAGTAACAGGTAGAGTGGCTTGCTGAGCGAAGAATGAGCATACAACTTCATCATAGTGGATGGTGTTTGTAGGTGATGATGTAGGAGTAGGATAAGCAACGATGCTTTAAGCAACAAGATTTTGAGTATGATAAGCGAGACTTTTAGTGGAATCATCGCCTCTCTTCGTAAGACACAAAAGCAATACTATGAGATTTTGAACTTGTTTGGCCATTCATCTCATGTTCATACACCTTTAAGTGGTTGTAAAGATCATCAAAGTCCATAGTGTCCAAACCAGGTTGTCCTCGATGATAGTAGTAATCACATGCCATACGGATGGCAAACTTCTTAAGAACTTGAGTTTGCATCTTCAGATATACGCTTTGTATAACTCCGAAGATCTTGAGAAGATTTTGGAATCTATCATAGGCGACATCAAGACATTCTCTTTCACCAACAGTGAATGTTTCAAACTGTTGCTTCAACAAATTTCTATGCATCGTTTTGGAAGCATCATTACCTCCAAATCTTGTTTTGAGAGCAGCCCATAGTTGTTTTGCATCCTTAGCATCATGAAACTTGAGTAGGTGACCATCAGGAATAGCAGACAATAGTATGTTGAGAGCCTTTTCTTGATTTCTTATTGTAAGTGCTGGCAAGGTAGGCTTAGGTGGTTTAGGTTGTCCAGGAACTGCTACAGGTTCTTCAATAAGTTCATTACCATTGACAATTACATTCCACGATTGCATGGTTTGTAATGGCAATGTATCGCCTCATCTTCATGCTCCGAGAGATCATATTCTCCTTCTTGATGATAGGAATTTTGAGTGAGGTGATGGATGGGGTGGTGCGGCTTGATCCAACATCTTTAGGGTTTGTTGTTAAATCGGTTTAAGGGTTTCTTCTTAATCGAGTTTCCACATAATCTCTTATACCACTTGTTGGATCGATATACTCTGACCAAACTAACTACGTAGCTTGTAAGGGCTTAGCAACCTCGGATAAATCCTAAGTTACTAACAATGAAACACTGAATTTACTCTATTAAGTATGCTGAAACTACTTCAATAAAGCTAAG
This sequence comes from Chrysanthemum lavandulifolium, assembly GCA_022545495.1. Classification (NCBI taxonomy): domain Eukaryota; kingdom Viridiplantae; phylum Streptophyta; class Magnoliopsida; order Asterales; family Asteraceae; genus Chrysanthemum; species Chrysanthemum lavandulifolium. Next base: position 210,853,767 of record CM040246.1, read on the forward strand.
AAGAATAACTTAAACTTCAACGATTTTATTAATACTTTGAACCTGCTTGATACACAGATTCACTAACAACCCTAATAACTCTAATATCGAACTTGATAAGCTCTAAGTCGTATTCTAAGAACATATCTCTAATGCCAATCCAGGGGTCCTTTTATAGGCATAAGGATAACCCTAGTCGGTTTACAACTCTAATCCTTGTACGACAAGTAACACTAAACTAAACTAAGAATATTATAGAATAACAAAGCTTTCCATAAACGATATAGCAGTTCTTTAGCTTTGCAGTATTTTGATGTAGAGCAGTACTTTGACTTTCTTCAGTACTTTGTCTTTTATATCCCAACAGTAGGGATCCAGTGAGAAGTAAATTAAAATAAGAAGTGGTGAAAAGTGACCAAAACCAAGTATTTGAGATGCAACGACTTGCATTAGATTCATTTCTATTCATATAGATGCAACATCTTGAGTTTCGAAAGTTAATTTGATGTATAGATGGTGCAAATTGATTTTCATGATTTCGGTACGTGTAGAGGAACAAAAAATAAGAGAAATCATGAAATGCATCTAATATACATATATACATCTGATTAAAATTTAGAAAACACAATATGGTACGTTATAATGCATTTAAGATTATAGGGATGCATCTAATTTAGGTCGGTGCATCTCGGATTTGGGGTTATAGTTCTTCTTATTCCTTCTTATTTTAAGTAATCATCTTATTTGATCATAACTATATATATGTATATCTATATATATATATATATATATATATATATATATATATATATATGGGGATAACTTGACTAAAATTATTGTAGCCAATTAACTACAATCCTTCATATAAAATACACAACCAATGAATCGGGGCCTCTGAAATAAACCAAGACCCACAAAAGAATCGGGGACCCACATTTATACACACAAAATTGTAGCCAATTTGCTACAAAAAATTGTAGCTAATATATTCCCAATGTGTATATATATATATATATATATATATATATATATATATATATATATATATATATATATATATATATATATATATATATATATATATATATATATATATATAGGCTCGGTTCCATTGAGAAGGTTTTATTTTGAGAAGATTAAGAAATCTTCGTTTGAGCAAATTGATTCATGTTTTTGATTTGATTCACAAGTAAACATCAATTTATGGTGAATCGAATCTATAAATCACAAATTTGATTCACAAATCATTGTTAAAATCGAGTTATGATGATGATTCATTAAATTTGTACAGAGATGATTCAATATTCTACATATATCACAAAATCGAGATTTTTAACATTGATTCAAATTTTTTACACATTTTGAATTTTAATCACATTAAAATGAGATTTGCGCTTGAAAACATGAATCAAAGTTAAAAATCTATCGTTTTGAAACCTTCTCAATCTTCTCAAAATAAAACCTTCTCAATCGATCCAGTTCTATATATATATATATATATATATATATATATATATATATATATATATATATATATATATATATATATATATATATATATATATATATATGACTAAGCATGACACATGTATAATGCTTACTAGGAATTTTAATGATGACATGGCGCCTCTATGATGAGGTGGAAATGCCACCATGGCACTTGTCCCGGATACATTATAAATTTTTTTTTGCCACAGCCAAGATTCGAACATGGGTCTCTACTTTCAATACCCACGCCTCAACCACTGAGGCAATAGACATATTTGTTTATCATCTTCTACTTCCAAACTAATATACTTCACCTTCTACTCAAACCTCCCCATTTATACTTCCAGTCAACACTTCTTCATAACCTCCCCATTTTATTCTCACATTCCTTATTTATCTCTGCATTTTCTAATTCAAATCCCTTTTTTTCACTCACAATGAAACGCATAATCATCAAATCAAATTCAAAACCGTAATTCGAACCTAATACTCTTCAAAATTACTCTATCGGATCATGTCTAATTTGGTACAAATTCTGAATTCATCTTATAACATCCGGCCTTCATTATCTTTCTAATTCGTTTTTATCGAACATGTATGTTTTTTCATTTGGTTTGGCTACAAATTAAGGTTTTATGGTAAAATTCAATTTTTAATTGTAATTTGAACCCTTAATTTGCTATGAATTTGAATAATTTTATCGAACAAGTATGTTTTCATATGTCCCGAACACACAAATTTTAGAATGAATTTGAACCTTAATTTGCTATGATTTTTCATACCATGTCGAATTTATTTATCCGAATTCGATATTTAATGATTGGGCATTTATGTTTAAATTGGGCGTTTATGTTTATGTGCACGACTTATTGATTGGTTTGGCCGATTTGTAAAATGATAGTATTTGTTGATGAATTAAGAAGAACATGAACTTGATTATGCGATGTCAGTTTGTAGTGATTCTACTTTTACACGTTGATATTACCTTTTGATTTCTTTTGTTTGAATGATGATTTGGAGTTGGTCTCATTGGAATTTATTCATGCGGTTTTTATGGTAATTTAGTTCGTAGTATCTGACATAGTTGAAATACAGATTCATCTTCTCTACCATTGGAATTTATTCAGTGGCCCCTTTTTAGCTCCAGTTGGGTGTATGCGTTTAAGGTTAGCACCGCCTAATTGTTATATACCTTCGAGGTATAAACCGACTTTCTTTCCAGAATCCATCACACGCAGTCACGCACACACATCACCACCTTTCTTTCTTATTCTTATCAAAAAACCGACCGCTCTTTGTTTAAAAAAAACCCATACGCAAAGTTACTGTGGATGATGCAGGTTTTTGGTGGGTTACGGATGAGGAAAATATGAGTTTTGGCTCTACACGAACTTTTGCAAGTCAAGTTAATCACAATAGGGGTTTCAGTTATCAGATTTATTGCACGGCTGTTTAATGGTTCCCGTGAATTCAGAAATTAAAAGGTTGCGGTCTCAAAGGGAATCTTTTATGAGGTGATTACTTTGTTCGAGTTTCATACATTTTCTTTTTATTGACCGTCAAGGTAGTCGATTTGTGAACAATATGTGGCTGCGTCTGCTTTTAGACACACAAAGATATAAGGTCAGTTGCAGAAGATTCTTTATGCAAAAGTGATGTACCCTTTTTCTTTGTACATTTGGCGCTCATAACTTTCTGTTTGCTAACGCACGAATGTTTGTAGGCATCCTGACTCGGCCTCTGCTCTCGGCCTATGACTATGAGAAACAACGCCGGATAACAGAGATATTTGGAAGCGAACAATTGTCAGGTTAACTCTTAAATATAAGTATCAATTCTCCGTTCTTTCAGTCATAAATTTGGAAGGTTTTGTTACTTCTAACGTTATACTGAATTGTGAAGTTATAGGCTGATGGCCAACCGCGTTATCATCGTTATTAAGAACATCAGCAACAACAACATTCAGCAGGCGTGAATGACAACAAAAAAAAATGGTCATCAGGTTGACGGAGGCATTTGGTTTGTGGGTTAGAAGCAAAGGGGAGAAGCGGCAATCCAGATCGTGTCCGCATAAGAATGGTCGAAAGGTACATCTCTTTAACATGGTTTTATATGCAATTTTAACATAACATGGGCTAAAGTATAAAAGTAGCCTTTTGAGTCATGCGACTATGCAAGAGGTTTGATATGTGGGACATAGAATCGACTAAGACCGGTTACATTGTATAAATTTTGCCCAAACATAGTACATGTGCTTTGATGGTACTTTAAACACGACCGGTACGAGCACCTAGGCAAGTGAATCTATTAGTATCTGTGTAATTGGGTCGGTCCATTATCAGCCCAGGTTTTGTAGCCATTTAAATCTTTTACATAGTTCGCCGCTTAGTATCTAATTCTCGAACTTTTACATTGTTTGGCGTAAGAAAGCTTGCTAACGACTTCCTTTATGCAACCATTATGTTCCATCTGCGCACATAGGTTCGTGGATATAAGGTAACTTTATATTCCAATATTTTATTTCATCTCTATCCCGCCTTAATCATCGTGTGTTCGATTAATGAGAATAATGGTATGAGAACGGCTGCGGCTTCGTCTCCAAATGAGGTAACTTCCTGCCAGGAATTTTTTTTGTAAGTCCATGTTTTTATTTTCCAATATTGCATCTACAAAAGTGGTAACATAAGTTGCCAAGCCCAGCATAGGAACCTGTTTAAACAACCTTTTTTTTCCTTTCTATACAGCATGCTAAAGCTTTAAAAATACATGTTCGTCGCACCAACATTTTTTTAAGCGTTGCCCGTTAGTGTGGCTTGAATATGTAAGCGGCAATAACTTACTACTACTCATATAATTTCTTGCTTTTTTATGCTCTAATCGCGGTATGTGACAATCGTCTGAATAGTAACTTAAATGTAAATGTTAGTATTGCTATTTTTATAGGATGCAATGAAACTTTTTATAAACATGCGTGTTTATGATGTCTCTATATTTTATGTGCGTATGTGTGTGTACCTGGAGATGCTCAAGTCGCTCTTGTGCCAAACACAAACAACCATTCAAAAAGCTATTTAAAATGAAAGTGCAATATCTAATCAATGTTCACTTGATCCCTTTATTTTGTTTTCTTTCTTTTGAAGAACGAATATTGTGTATGTGCTTTTACGTGCAAGAAATACTAAAAGATTTGATGTTGCTGTGGAAAAGAGGCGGATATATGATATAACACATGTTCTAGAAGGGAATTGTCTAATTGAAGAAAAAAAGCACCGGTTAAATGTATCAAAATATATAATTACTCACATATGTATTTGTTCAAGATTAATTTGAACATTCTTATGATATTGTCTTGCAATTTTGTAAACCTACTTCACATTTCTATTAAGTTTTTTTTGAAGTGGTTTTAATTTTGGATGGGATATGAATTGATACATATTTATCTATGTTCGCAGGTTTAGATTTATATCTTCTTTTTTGGCATGTTATATAACAAGGCTTAATATTTATTTGTTGTTTTATATTATCGATTATCATTATCAAGTAAACTTATGAAACTAGCCCGCCCATTCGAGCGGGCTATGAAGCTAGTATATATATATATATATAAGAGGAGACATGCCACATATAATGTCACTTGGCATCACATAATGCCACGTCATAATTCCATGTCATCATAAAGCCACCTAAGCAAGTATTTAAGAAATTAAAATTCAGAATTAATTAAATTAAAAAATGACGTTATAGAGAATTGAACTTGGGTTGTTTGTAATATTAACACAAATATAACTATAGTGAAAAGGTATGAAATATTTATTGACTTCGGTTGACAAAACAAGTCTTCTATTAATTTGTGGATTGAAAAATATTTCAAAATATGATTTGGTGAGGCTGTTTCATTTTAGACCGATACAATTGAAATGAAAAAATTCATTTAGAGTTGTTATTTTGCAATTAGTGTTGTCTTCATTATATAAACTTGATACTAATCATTATTGAAAGACTTTCTTATATAGGAGTGTATAATACCGTTACAAGTGTAGCACGTCACTAAAATTTCTTTTCAAATGACTTTAAAATAAATGCACTATCTTAGAGAGTAGAACTCAATTACCATACTGGTTTTATTGAGTTATAACAAGAAAAATACGATAAATTTCGAGAAAAAGAAAAAAAAATAGTCATTCATGAGTTCTTTTATAAATGTTATCTTTTATTAAAATTGTTATATATCTCAAACGTACGTTATATCAACCTCAATTCGATTTTAGCGTTTATATTTATCATTTAGTGTTATTGTCATTGCATGGATTCAATACCTATCGTTATCTCTAGAGACTTAGTCATCTATGAGTGTATCATTGTATATTTTTCTACCTCATCATATCTAAATAACTTTTAAAGCAACATATTCTTAGGTGTTTAACGTCAGTTACTTTAAGAATCAATTCTCAAAAAGCGTGATCTATATTAATTTAATGAACACACCGGAAAACCTATATTCTACCCTTTTTTATTGAATTTATTAGCTGTTTTATAAGTATTACACTATTTGAGCAAATTATATACTATGATAGTTAAATTAATGCAGTTTTTTTGCATGTTTTCAAATTAGTGAACTTTATTCTATTTTTGTAAAATACATGCCTTTTTAGTGAACTTTATTCGTTTTTTACAAAAACAATTTTTAGTTATCTTTACATAGTGTTTGTGAATATTATACTATTTTTACGACTTTTATTCTTATTATTTTGAATTTGGGGTTTGGGGTTTAGGGTTTGGGGTTTCGGGTTTGGGGTTTGGGGTTTGGGGTTGGGGTTGGGTTTGGGGGTTTAGGGTTTAGGGTTTGGGTTTAGTGAATGTTTACAGGTTTATGACGTTTAGTTGATTTATGGTTTGATAATGGTTTTAGGTTGGGTTTAATGGCTTTTAATTTGTCATTCTCTCGGGTTTGGTTTAATCTAGTTGGAATGTTAATTCTGGGGTTATGAATTAGTTGAGTGTCAGCCTAGGGTTACAAATGAAAAGTTATAGAATACTTAATTAGGTTTATGGAATTGTAGAGTTTTGTTCATTTGGTATCATTCTTGGAATTACGTAATTAGTGGTAGTTTTGGAGTTAGTTATACGTGGAAAATTTGCTTGATTTATTTAATTAGTGAATTTAAAACCAATCTAAATCATTTTAATATTATTTATACTCAATATTTACGGCATATTAAATCTAAGATATAGTATCATAATTTGACATTATATGTAAAACAATACTTTTATATAATCAAATAAAAAATTAAATATAAACATACAAACTGCTTAAAATAGTAACTTTCTTTATTCTTTTAATAATTAGTCTATTTAATGGTATGAATATTATATTGATTTTAACATCATTAATTAATTTAGGATTATTAGTCATTATCATAACTGTGTTATGAAATTAACCGATAAAATTTAAAATCAAATTTATTTAATTTTCTAAATTATTCTAACTTTAAGCTCATTTTCATACAATATAAATACGAATAAATTTAAGCTAAAATCTTTCTTATTATGAAATAAACCATTACTTTTAGTAAGAATTTATTATTTTTAAAAAATCTTTTAAATTGTATACATAGATTCTAAAAAGATTATATTTTCATTATTCAATGTTAATTATAATTATTATTTACTACATTTTCTGCTTATATAAAACTTTCTTCTATTTTAAATACAATATTAATTTTACTTTAGTGTATTTGAATAGATAATACTATTTTTCGAGTTTAAATATTCTTATTATTTGATTTAAATATTACTTAAGGTGATTATTTTAGTGATTATTTATTCAACTTTACTCATTACTAGTTTAGTTTATTGCAGATTTAGATTATATGACTAATCTATAATTTTGATTTAAAATAATACCATTTCTTTTAACACATACTTAGTACCATTTAAAAATATATTATATACACTATACCGTTTAAATTTAACACTATGAGATTATAAACTGATATATTCGTGGCTTTTAGGTTTAGTTTGGTAATGATTACAATTTAGTAACTTATTTGAAAAGGTATGATTTTATTGATTGTGTTGTTTACATTAAAATCTTTATTATTTGGGTTGAAAATATTTAAATAGTGTTTGGTGGGTATTTATTTTAGACGTACAATTGATTGAAATTGTTTAGGTTAGGTTTGTTTGGTTGGGTTTTGAGTTTGGTATTGGGTTAGGTTATGGGTGGGTTTGGTTTAGGTGGGTTTAGGGTTAGTTAGGTTGGGTTCAGGGTTAAGTTCTTTCAGGGTGGTTTAGGTAGTGTGGGGTCTTGGTAGTATTAGGTTACGGTTTTGGTTGGTTATAAGGGATTAATTGATCTTTGAAAAATAGTAAAATGTTATTATGAGTCTTTTATAATTTTCTTTATTTAATTTATTATATGTAAGGTTGTTATATCCTATTGATTTTAACGTATTATTTAGTAATTAATGTTATTGTATTAGTGATTCAAACCATTTATCTCTATTGAATTATATTTTAGTTACTTTATATTTAATCTATCATTATTAAATAATCTTTTAAAGCAAATAATTTTATGTTTAACTCGGTAACTTTAAGAATCAATTCTCAGTATCTATAAATTTAAAAACTTATAACTATATTTAACCCTTTTATTGACATTTATCTAGCGTAAGTTCATACACTATTCTACTAATTACTACCTGACTACTGATAGAAATTAATGCGTTTAATCATACATCTTTTAAACCACATTAGGATACTTATCTATATTTAATGGGAAAAATAATGCAGCAAATAGTGAATATACTGTTAAAACAAATACATTAATGATGAGGGTTTGGGGTTTGGGTTGGTGTTTAACGTCGCTTATTTTAAGAATCAATTCTCAAAAGCATGATCTATTTTAATTTAATGAACACACGGAAAACCAATACTCTACCCTCTTTTATTGAATTAATTAGCTGTTTTATAAGTATTACACCATTTGAGCAAATTATATACCATGATAGTTAGATTAATGCGCTTTTTTGCATGTTTGCAAATTAGTGAACTTTATTCCATTTTGTAAAATACATACCTTTTTAGTGAACTTTATTCGTTTTTTACAAAAACAATTTTTAGCTATCTTTACATAGTGTTTGTGAATATTATACTATTTTTACGACTTTTATTCTTATTATTTTGAATTTATAACCATTACTTAAGTGTGCATTATTTTAGTGAGTTATTTTTCAAGTTTCGTACTCATGTACTTAGTTTTAGGTTTACTTGAGCCATTACGATATAAGTGGCTAAAATCTCCTGATCAATTACGAATATGTAAGACACAAATACCATCTATATTATCTCAAACCAAACATACCAAACAAAAATAAAGATATACACCAATACCGCAACAACACATGACAGAAAAAGGTAACTTTCGTGGCTTTTTGAGTGTCATTTTTGGTAACTGGCTTCCCATATATAACTATACTGAAAAGGTATGAAATATTACGAACTTCGGTTGACAAAACAAGTCTTCTATTAATTTGTGGAATGAAAGATATTTAAAAATATGATTTGGTGAGGCTGTTTCATTTTAGACCGATGCAATTGAAATGAAAACATTCATTTAGAGTTGTTATTTTGCAATTAGTGTTGTCTTCATTATATAAACTTGATACTAATCATTCTTGAAAGACTTAGTTTTTTAGGAGTGTATAATACCGTTACAAGTGTAGCACGTCACTAAAATTTCTTTTCAAATGACTTTATAATAAATGCACTATCTTAGTAAGTAGAAATGAATTACCATACGGGTTTTATTGAGTTTTAACAAGAAAAATACGATAAATTTTGAGAAAAGAAAAACAAAATAGACATTCATGAGTTCTTTTATAAATGTTATCGTTTATTAAAATTGTTATATATCTCAAACGTCGTGATATCCAACCTCAATTCGGATTTAGCGTTTATATTTATCATTTAGTGTTATTGTCATTGCATGGATTCAATACCTATCGTTATCTCTAGAGACTTAGTCATCTATGAGTGTATCATTGGATATTTTTCTACCTCGTCATATCTAAATAACTTTTAAAGCAACATATTCATGGGTGTTTAACGTCGGTTATTTTAAGAATCAACTCTCAAAAGCATGATCTATTTTAATTTAATGAACACACGGAAAACCAATACTCTACCCTCTTTTATTGAATTAATTAGCTGTTTTATAAGTATTACACCATTTGAGCAAATTATATACCATGATAGTTAGATTAATGCGCTTTTTTGCATGTTTGCAAATTAGTGAACTTTATTCCATTTTGTAAAATACATACCTTTTTAGTGAACTTTATTCGTTTTTTACAAAAACAATTTTTAGCTATCTTTACATAGTGTTTGTGAATATTATACTATTTTTAAGACTTTTATTCTTATTATTTTGAATTTATATCCATTACTTAAGTGTGCATTATTTTAGTGAGTTATTTTTCAAGTTTCGTACTCATGTACTTAGTTTTAGGTTTACTTGAGCAATTACGATATATGTGGCTAAAATCTCTTGATCAATTACGAATATGTAAGACACAAATACCATCTATCTTATCACAAACCAAACATACCAAACAAAATAAAGATATACACCAATACCGCAACAACACATGATGAAAAAGGTAACTTTCGTGGCTTCTTGAGTGTCATTTTTGTAACTCGGCTTCACAAATATAACTATAGTGAAAAGGTATGAAATATTACGAACTTCGTTGACAAAACAAGTCTTCTATTAATTTGTGGAATGAAAGATATTTAAAAATATGATTTGGTGAGGTCGTTTCATTTTAGACCGATGCAATTGAAATGAAAACATTCATTTAGAGTTGTTATTTTGCAATTAGTGTTGTCTTCATTATATAAACTTGATACTAATCATTCTTGAAAGACTTAGTTTTATAGGAGTATAAAATACCGTTACAAATGTAGCACGTCACTAAAAGTTCTTTTCAAATGACTTTAAAATAAATGCACTATCTTAGTAAGTGGAAATGAATTACCATACGGGTTTTATTGAGTTTTAACAAGAAAAATACGATAAATTTCGAGAAAAAGAAAAACAAAATAGACATTCATGAGTTATTTTATAAATGTTATCGTTTATTAAAATTGTTATATATCTCAAACGTATGTGATATCCAACCTCAATTCGGATTTATCGTTTATATTTATCATTTAGTGTTATTGTCATTGCATGGATTCAATACCTAACGTTGTCTCTAGAGACTTAGTCATCTATGAGTGTATCATTGGATATTTTTCTACCTCGTCATATCTAAATAACTTTTAAAGCAACATATTCTTGGGTGTTTAACGTCAGTTATTTTAAGAATCAATTCTCAAAAAGCATGATCTATTTTAATTTAATGAACACACCAGAAAACCAATACTCTACCCTCTTTTATTGAATTAATTAGCTGTTTTATAAGTATTACACCATTTGAGCAAATTATATACCATGATAGTTAGATTAATGCAGTTTTTTTGCATGTTTGCAAATTAGTGAACTTTATTCCATTTTTGTAAAATACATACCTTTTTAGTGAACTTTATTCGTTTTTTACAAAAACAATTTTTAGCTATCTTTACATAGTGTTTGTGAATATTATACTATTTTTAAGACTTTTATTCTTATTATTTTGAATTTATATCCATTACTTAAGTGTGCATTATTTTAGTGAGTTATTTTTCAAGTTTCGTACTCATGTACTTAGTTTTAGGTTTACTTGAGCAATTACGATATATGTGGCTAAAATCTCTTGATCAATTACGAATATGTAAGACACAAATACCATCTATCTTATCTCAAATCAAACATACCAAACAAAATAAAGATATACACCAATACCGCAACAACACATAACGAAAAAAGGTAACTTTCGTGGCTTCTTGAGTGTCATTTTTGGTAACTGGCTTCACAAATATAACTATAGTGAAAAGGTATGAAATATTTACGGACTTGGTTGACAAAACAAGTCTTCTATTAATTTGTGGAATGAAAGATATTTAAAAATATGATTTGGTGAGGTTGTTTCATTTTAGACCGATGCAATTGAAATGAAAACATTCATTTAGAGTTGTTATTTTGCAATTAGTGTTGTCTTCATTATATAAACTTGATACTAATCATTATTGAAAGACTTAGTTATATAGGAGTGTATAATACCGTTGCAAGTGTAGCACGTCACTAAAAGTTCTTTTCAAATGACTTTAAAATAAATGCACTATCTTAGTAAGTGGAAATGAATTACCATACGGGTTTTATTGAGTTTTAACAAGAAAAATACGATAAATTTTGAGAAAAAGAAAAACAAAATAGACATTCATGAGTTTTTCTATAAATGTTATCGTTTTAAAATTGTTATATATCTCAAACGTACGTGATATCCAACCTCAATTCGGATTTAGCGTTTATATTTATCATTTAGTGTTATTGTCATTGCATGGATTCAATACCTATCGTTATCTCTAGAGACTTAGTCATCTATGAGTGTATCATTGTATATTTTTCTATCTCGTCTTATCTAAATAACTTTTAAAGCAACATATTCCTGGGTGTTTAACGTCGGTTATTTTAAGAATCAACTCTCAAAAGCATGATCTATTTTAATTTAATGAACACACCGAAAACCAATACTCTACCCTCTTTTATTGAATTAATTAGCTGTTTTATAAGTATTACACCATTTGAGCAAATTATATACCATGATAGTTAGATTAATGCGGTTTTTTGCATGTTTGCAAATTAGTGAACTTTATTCCATTTTAATTACATACCTTTTTAGTGAACTTTATTCGTTTTTTACAAAAACAATTTTTAGCTATCTTTACATAGTGTTTGTGAATATTATACTATTTTTAAGACTTTTATTCTTATTATTTTGAATTTATATCCATTACTTAAGTGTGCATTATTTTAGTGAGTTATTTTTCAAGTTTCGTACTCATGTACTTAGTTTTAGGTTTACTTGAGCAATTACGATATATGTGGCTAAAATCTCTTGATCAATTACGAATATGTAAGACACAAATACCATCTATCTTATCTCAAACCAAACATACCAAACAAAAATAAAGATATACACCAATACCGCAACAACACATGACAGAAAAAGGTAACTTTCGTGGCTTCTTGAGTGTCATTTTTGGTAACTGGCTTCACAAATATAACTATAGTGAAAAGGTATGAAATATTTACGGACTTCGGTTGACAAAACAAGTCTTCTATTAATTTGTGGAATGAAAGATATTTAAAAATATGATTTGGTGAGGCTGTTTCATTTTAGACCGATGCAATTGAAATGAAAACATTCATTTAGAGTTGTTATTTTGTAATTAGTGTTGTCTTCATTATATAAACTTGATACTAATCATTATTGAAAGACTTAGTTATATAGGAGTGTATAATACCGTTACAAGTGTAGCACGTCACTAAAATTCTTTTCAAATGACTTTAAAATAAATGCACTATCTTAGTAAGTAGAAATGAATTACCATACGGGTTTTATTGAGTTTTAACAAGAAAAATACGATAAATTTCGAGAAAAGAAAACAAAATAGACATTCATGAGTTCTTTTATAAATGTTATCGTTTATTAAAATTGTTATATATCTCAAACGTCGTGATATCCAACCTCAATTCGGATTTAGCGTTTATATTTATCATTTAGTGTTATTGTCATTGCATGGATTCAATACCTATCGTTATCTCTAGAGACTTAGTCATCTATGAGTGTATCATTGTATATTTTCTACCTCGTCATATCTAAATAACTTTTAAAGCAACATATTCTTGGGTGTTTAACGTCGCTTATTTTAAGAATCAATTCTCAAAAGCATGATCTATTTTAATTTAATGAACACACCGGAAAACCAATACTCTACCCTCTTTTATTGAATTAATTAGCTGTTTTATAAGTATTACACCATTTGAGCAAATTATATACCATGATAGTTAGATTAATGCGCTTTTTTGCATGTTTGCAAATTAGTGAACTTTATTCCATTTTGTAAAATACATACCTTTTAGTGAACTTTATTCGTTTTTACAAAAACAATTTTAGCTATCTTTACATAGTGTTTGTGAATATTATACTATTTTTACGACTTTTATTCTTATTATTTCGAATTTATGTCCATTACTTAAGTGTGCATTATTTTAGTGAGTTATTTTTCAAGTTTCGTACTCATGTACTTAGTTTTAGGTTTACTTGAGCAATTACGATATATATGACTAAAATCTCTCGATCAATTACGAATATGTAAGACACAAATACCATCTATCTTATCTCAAACCAAACATACCAAAAAAAATATATATATACACCAATACCGCAACAACACATGACAGAAAAAGGTAACTTTCGTGGCTTCTTGAGTGTCATTTTTGGTAACTCGGCTTCACAAATATAACTATAGTGAAAAGGTATGAAATATTTACGGACTTCGTTGACAAAACAAGTCTTCTATTAATTTGTGGAATGAAAGATATTTAAAAATATGATTTGGTGAGGTCGTTTCATTTTAGACCGATGCAATTGAAATGAAAACATTCATTTAAAGTTGTTATTTTGCAATTAGTGTTGTCTTCATTATATAAACTTGATACTAATCATTATTGAAAGACTTTGTTATATAGGAGTGTATAATATTGTTACAAGTGTAGCACGTCACTAAAATTTCTTTTCAAATGACTTTAAAATAAATGCACTATCTTAGTAAGTGGAAATGAATTACCATACGGGTTTTATTGAGTTTTAACAAGAAAAATACGATAAATTTCGAGAAAAAGAAAAACAAAATAGACATTCATGAGTTCTTTTATAAATGTTATCGTTTATTAAAATTGTTATATATCTCAAACGTCGTGATATCCAACCTCAATTCGGATTTAGCGTTTATATTTATCATTTAGTGTTATTGTCATTGCATGGATTCAATACCTATCGTTATCTCTAGAGACTTAGTCATCTATGAGTGTATCATTGTATATTTTTCTACCTCGTCATATCTAAATAACTTTTAAAGCAACATATTCTTGGGTGTTTAACGTCGGTTATTTTAAGAATCAATTCTCAAAAGCATGATCTATTTTAATTTAATGAACACACCGAAAACCAATACTCTACCCTCTTTTATTGAATTAATTAGCTGTTTTATAAGTATTACACCATTTGAGCAAATTATATACCATGATAGTTAGATTAATGCGCTTTTTTGCATGTTTGCAAATTAGTGAACTTTATTCCATTTTTGTAAAATACATACCTTTTTAGTGAACTTTATTCCTTTTTTACAAAAACAATTTTTAGTTATCTTTACATAGTGATTTTTACGAATTTTATTCTTATTATTTTGAATTTATATCCATTACTTAAGTGTGCATTATTTTAGTGAGTTATTTTTCAAGTTTCGTACTCATGTACTTAGTTTTAGGTTTACTTGAGCAATTACGATATATGTGACTAAAATCTCTCGATCAATTACGAATATGTAAGACACAAATACCATCTATCTTATCTCAAACCAAACATACCAAAAAAAATATATATATACACCAATACCGCAACAACACATGACAGAAAAAGGTAACTTTCGTGGCTTCTTGGGTGTCAGTTTTGGTAACTGGCTTCACAAATATAACTATAGTGAAAAGGTATGAAATATTTATTGACTTCGGTTGACAAAACAAGTCTTCTATTAATTTGTGGATTGAAAAATATTTCAAAATATGATTTGGTGAGGTTTGTTTCATTTTAGACCGATGCAATTGAAATGAAAACATTCATTTAGAGTTGTTATTTTGCAATTAGTGTTGTCTTCATTATATAAACTTGATACTAATCATTCTTGAAAGACTTAGTTTTATAGGAGTGTATAATACCGTTACAAGTGTAGCACGTCACTAAAAGTTCTTTTCAAATGACTTTAAAATAAATGCACTATCTTAGTAAGTAGAAATGAATTACCATACGGGTTTTATTGAGTTTTAACAAGAAAAATACGATAAATTTCGAGAAAAAGAAAAACAAAATAGACATTCATGAGTTCTTTTATAAATGTTATCGTTTATTAAAATTGTTATATATCTCAAACGTACGTGATATCCAACCTCAATTCGGATTTAGCGTTTATATTTATCATTTAGTGTTATTGTCATTGCATGGATTCAATACCTATCGTTATCTCTAGAGACTTAGTCATCTATGAGTGTATCATTGTATATTTTTCTACCTCGTCATATCTAAATAACTTTTAAAGCAACATATTCGTGGGTGTTTAACGTCAATTATTTTAAGAATCAATTCTCAAAAAGCATGATCTATTTTAATTTAATGAACACACCGAAAACCAATACTCTACCCTCTTTTATTGAATTAATTAGCTGTTTTATAAGTATTACACCATTTGAGCAAATTATATACCATGATAGTTAGATTAATGCGCTTTTTTGCATGTTTGCAAATTAGTGAACTTTATTCCATTTTTGTAAAATACATACCTTTTAGTGAACTTTATTCGTTTTTACAAAAACAATTTTTAGCTATCTTTACATAGTGTTTGTGAATATTATACTATTTTTATGACTTTTATTCTTATTATTTTGAATTTATATCCATTACTTAAGTGTGCATTATTTTAGTGAGTTATTTTTCAAGTTTCGTACTCATGTACTTAGTTTTAGGTTTACTTGAGCAATTACGATATATGTGACTAAAATATCTCGATCAATTACGAATATGTAAGACACAAATACCATCTATCTTATCTCAAACCAAACATACCAAACAAAAATAAAGATATACACCAATACCGCAACAACACGTGATAGAAAAAGGTAACTTTCGTGGCTTCTTGAGTGTCATTTTTGGTAACTGGTTTCACAAATATGACTATAGTGAAAAGGTATGAAATATTTACGGACTTCGGTTGACAAAACAAGTCTTCTATTAATTTGTGGAATGAAAGATATTTAAAAATATGATTTGGTGAGGTTTGTTTCATTTTAGACCGATGCAATTGAAATGAAAACATTCATTTAGAGTTGTTATTTTGCAATTAGTGTTGTCTTCATTATATAAACTTGATACTAATCATTCTTGAAAGACTTAGTTTTATAGGAGTGTATAATACCGTTACAAGTGTAGCACGTCACTAAAAGTTCTTTTCAAATGACTTTAAAATAAATGCACTATCTTAGTAAGTAGAAATGAATTACCATACGGGTTTTATTGAGTTTTAACAAGAAAAATACGATAAATTTCGAGAAAAGAAAAACAAAATAGACATTCATGAGTTCTTTTATAAATGTTATCGTTTATTAAAATTGTTATATATCTCAAACGTCGTGATATCCAACCTCAATTCGGATTTAGCGTTTATATTTATCATTTAGTGTTATTGTCATTGCATGGATTCAATACCTATCGTTATCTCTAGAGACTTAGTCATCTATGAGTGTATCATTGTATATTTTCTACCTCGTCATATCTAAATAACTTTTAAAGCAACATATTCTTGGGTGTTTAACGTCGCTTATTTTAAGAATCAATTCTCAAAAGCATGATCTATTTTAATTTAATGAACACACCGAAAACCAATACTCTACCCTCTTTTATTGAATTAATTAGCTGTTTTATAAGTATTACACCATTTGAGCAAATTATATACCATGATAGTTAGATTAATGCAGTTTTTTGCATGTTTGCAAATTAGTGAACTTTATTCCATTTTTGTAAAATACATACCTTTTTAGTGAACTTTATTCGTTTTTAACAAAAACAATTTTTAGTTATCTTTACATAGTGTTTGTGAATTTTATACTATTTTTACGACTTTTATTCTTATTATTTTAAATTTATATACATTACTTAAGTGTGCATTATTTTAGTGAGTTATTTTTCAAGTTTCGTACTCATGTACTTAGTTTTAGGTTTACTTGATCAATTACGATATATGTGACTAAAATCTCTCGATCAATTACGAATATGTAAGACACAAATACCATCTATCTTATCTCAAACCAAACATACCAAACAAAAATAAAGATATACACCAATACCGCAACAACACATGACAGAAAAAGGTAACTTTCGTGGCTTCTTGAGTGTCATTTTTGGTAACTGGCTTCACAAATATAACTATAGTGAAAAGGTATGAAATATTTACGGACTTCGGTTGATAAAACAAGCCTTCTATTAATTTGTGGAATGTAAGATATTTAAAAATATGATTTGGTGAGGCTGTTTCATTTTAGACCGATGCAATTGAAATGAAAACATTCATTTAGAGTTGTTATTTTGCAATTAGTGTTGTCTTCATTATATAAACTTGATACTAATCATTCTTGAAAGACTTAGTTTTATAGGAGTGTATAATACCGTTACAAGTGTAGCACGTCACTAAAAGTTCTTTTCAAATGACTTTAAAATAAATGCACTATCTTAGTAAGTGGAAATGAATTACCATACGGGTTTTATTGAGTTTTAACAAGAAAAATACGATAAATTTCAAGAAAAGAAAAACAAAATAGACATTCATGAGTTCTTTTATAAATGTTATCGTTTATTAAAATTGTTATATATCTCAAACGTCGTGATATCCAACCTCAATTCGGATTTAGCGTTTATATTTATCATTTAGTGTTATTGTCATTGCATGGATTCAATACCTATCGTTATCTCTAGAGACTTAGTCATCTATGAGTGTATCATTGTATATTTTCTACCTCGTCATATCTAAATAACTTTTAAAGCAACATATTCTTGGGTGTTTAACGTCGTTATTTTAAGAATCAATTCTCAAAAGCATGATCTATTTTAATTTAATGAACACACCGGAAAACCAATACTCTACCCTCTTTTATTGAATTAATTAGCTGTTTTATAAGTATTACACCATTTGAGCAAATTATATACCATGATAGTTAGATTAATGCGCTTTTTTGCATGTTTGCAAATTAGTGAACTTTATTCCATTTTTGTAAAATACATGCCTTTTTAGTGAACTTTATTCGTTTTTTACAAAAACAATTTTTAGTTATCTTTACATAGTGTTTGTGAATATTATACTATTTTTACGACTTTTATTCTTATTATTTCGAATTTATATCCATTACTTAAGTGTGCATTATTTTAGTGAGTTATTTTTCAAGTTTCGTACTCATGTACTTAGTTTTAGGTTTACTTGAGCAATTACGATATATGTGGCTAAAATCTCTCGATCAGTTACGAATATGTAAGACACAAATACCATCTATCTTATCTCTTAATAAACATACCAAACAAAAGTAAAGATATACACCAATACCGCAACAACACATGATAGAAAAAGGTAACTTTCGTGGCTTCTTGAGTGTCATTTTTGGTAACTGGCTTCACAAATATAACTATAGTGAAAAGGTATGAAATATTTACGGACTTCGGTTGACAAAACAAGTCTTCTATTAATTTGTGGAATGAAAGATATTTAAAAATATGATTTGGTGAGGCTGTTTCATTTTAAACCGATGCAATTGAAATGAAAACATTCATTTAGAGTTGTTATTTTGCAATTAGTGTTGTCTTCATTATATAAACTTGATACTAATCATTATTGAAAGACTTTGTTATATAGGAGTGTATAATACCGTTACAAGTGTAGCACGTCACTAAAATTTCTTTTCAAATGACTTTAAAATAAATGCACTATCTTAGTAAGTAGAAATGAATTACCATACGGGTTTTATTGAGTTTTAACAAGAAAAATACGATAAATTTCAAGATAAAGAAAAACAAAATAGACATTCATGAGTTCTTTTATAAATGTTATCTTTTATTAAAATTGTTATATATCTCAAACGTACGTGATATCCAACCTCAATTCGGATTTATCGTTTTTATTTATCATTTAGTGTTATTGTCATTGCATGGATTCAATACCTAATGTTATCTCTAGAGACTTAGTCATCTATGAGTGTATCATTGTATATTTTTCTACCTCGTCATATCTAAATAACTTTTAAAGCAACATATTCTTGGGTGTTTAACGTCAGTTATTTTAAGAATCAATTCTCAAAAAGCATGATCTATTTTAATTTAATGAACACACCGGAAACCAATACTCTACCCTCTTTTATTGAATTAATTAGCTGTTTTATAAGTATTACACCATTTGAGCAAATTATATACCATGATAGTTAGATTAATGCGCTTTTTTGCATGTTTGCAAATTAGTGAACTTTATTCCATTTTGTAAAATACATACCTTTTAGTGAACTTTATTCGTTTTTACAAAACAATTTTAGCTATCTTTACATAGTGTTTGTGAATATTATACTACTTTTACGACTTTTATTCTTATTATTTTGAATTTATATCCATTACTTAAGTGTGCATTATTTTAGTGAGTTATTTTTCAAGTTTCGTACTCATGTACTTAGTTTTAGGTTTACTTGAGCAATTACGATATATGTGGCTAAAATCTCTTGATCAATTACGAATATGTAAGACACAAATACCATCTATCTTATCTCAAATTAAACATACCAAACAAAAATAAAGATATACACCAATACCGCAACAACACATAATGAAAAAAGGTAACTTTCGTGGCTTCTTGAGTGTCATTTTTGTAACGGTTTCACAAATATAACTATAGTGAAAAGGTATGAAATATTTACGGACTTCGTTGATAAAACAAGTCTTCTATTAATTTGTGGAATGAAAGATATTTAAAAATATGATTTGGTGAGGTTTTTCATTTTAGACCGATGCAATTGAAATGAAAACATTCATTTAGAGTTGTTATTTTGCAATTAGTGTTGTCTTCATTATATAAACTTGATACTAATCATTCTTGAAAGAATTAGTTTTATAGGAGTGTATAATACCGTTACAAGTGTAGCACGTCACTAAAAGTTCTTTTCAAATGACTTTAAAATAAATGCACTATCTTAGTAAGTGGAAATGAATTACCATACGGGTTTTATTGAGTTTTAACAAGAAAAATACGATAAATTTTGAGAAAAAGAAAAACAAAATTGACATTCATGAGTTCTTTTATAAATGTTACCGTTTATTAAAATTCAAACGTATGTGATATCCAACCTCAATTCGGTTTAGCGTTTATATTTATCATTTAGTGTTATTGTCATTGCATGGATTCAATACCTATCGTTATCTCTAGAGACTTAGTCATCTATGAGTGTATCATTGTATATTTTCTACCTCGTCATATCTAAATAACTTTTAAAGCAACATATTCTTGGGTGTTTAACGTCAGTTATTTTAAGAATCAATTCTCAAAAAGCATGATCTATTTTAATTTAATGAACACACCAGAAAACCAATACTCTGCCCTCTTTTATTGAATTAATTAGCTGTTTTATAAGTATTACACCATTTGAGCAAATTATATACCATGATAGTTAGATTAATGCGGTTTTTTGCATGTTTGCAAATTAGTGAACTTTATTCCATTTTGTAAAATACATACCTTTTAGTGAACTTTATTCGTTTTTACAAAACAATTTTAGCTATCTTTACATAGTGTTTGTGAATATTATACTATTTTTACGACTTTTATTCTTATTATTTTGAATTTATATCCATTACTTAAGTGTGCATTATTTTAGTGAGTTATTTTTCAAGTTTCGTACTCATGTACTTAGTTTTAGGTTTACTTGAGCAATTACGATATATGTGACTAAAATCTCTCGATCAATTACGAATATGTAAGACACAAATACCATCTATCTTATCTCAAACCAAACATACCAAACAAAATAAAGATATACACCAATACCGCAACAACACATGACGTAAAAAGGTAACTTTCGTGGCTTCTTGAGTGTCATTTTTGGTAATCGGCTTCACAAATATAACTATAGTGAAAAGGTATGAAATATTTACGGACTTCGGTTGACAAAACAAGTCTTCTATTAATTTGTGGAATGAAAGATATTTAAAAATATGATTTGGTGAGGTCGTTTCATTTTAGACCGATGCAATTGAAATGAAAACATTCATTTAGAGTTGTTATTTTGCAATTAGTGTTGTCTTCATTATATAAACTTGATACTAATCATTATTGAAAGACTTTGTTATATAGGAGTATATAATACCGTTACAAGTGTAGCACGTCACTAAAATTTCTTTTCAAATGACTTTAAAATAAATGCACTATCTTAGTAAGTAGAAATGAATTACCATACGGGTTTTATTGAGTTTTAACAAGAAAAATACGATAAATTTCCAAAAAAAGAAAAACAAAATACACATTCATGAGTTCTTTTATAAATGTTATCATTTATTAAAATTGTTATATATCTCAAACGTACGTGATATCCAACCTCAATTCGGATTTAGCGTTTATATTTATCATTTAGTGTTATTGTCATTGCATGGATTCAATACCTATCGTTATCTCTAGAGACTTAGTCATCTATGAGTGTATCATTGTATATTTTTCTACCTCGTCATATCTAAATAACTTTTAAAGCAACATATTCTTGGGTGTTTAACGTCAGTTATTTTAAGAATCAATTCTCAAAAAGCATGATCTATTTTAATTTAATGAACACACCAGAAAACCAATACTCTACCCTCTTTTATTGAATTAATTAGCTGTTTTATAAGTATTACACCATTTGAGCAAATTATATACCATGATAGTTAGATTAATGCGCTTTTTTGCATGTTTGCAAATTAGTGAACTTTATTCCATTTTGATAAAATACATACCTTTTTAGTGAACTTTATTCGTTTTTTACAAAAACAATTTTTAGCTATCCTTACATAGTGTTTGTGAATATTATAGTATTTTTACGACTTTTATTCTTATTATTTTGAATTTATATCCATTACTTAAGTGTGCATTATTTTAGTGAGTTATTTTTCAAGTTTCGTACTCATGTACTTAGTTTTAGGTTTTCTTGAGCAATTACGATATATGTGGCTAAAATCTCTCTATCAATTATGAATATGTAAGACACAAATACCATCTATATTATCTCAAACCAAACTTACCAAACAAAAATAAAGATATACACCAATACCGCAACAACACATGACAGAAAAAGGTAACTTTCGTGGCTTCTTGAGTGTCATTTTTGGTAACTGGCTTCACAAATATAACTATAGTGAAAAGGTATGAAATATTTACGGACTTCGTTGATAAAACAAGCCTTCTATTAATTTGTGGAATGAAAGATATTTAAAAATATGATTTGGTGAGGTTTGTTTCATTTTAGACCGATGCAATTGAAATGAAAACATTCATTTAGAGTTGTTATTTTGCAATTAGTGTTGTCTTCATTATATAAACTTGATACTAATCATTCTTGAAAGACTTAGTTTTATAGGAGTGTATAATACCGTTACAAGTGTAGCACGTCACTAAAACTTCTTTTCAAATGACTTTAAAATAAATGCACTATCTTAGTAAGTAGAAATGAATTACCATACGGGTTTTATTGAGTTTTAACAAGAAAAATACGATAAATTTTGAGAAAAAGAAAAACAAAATTGACATTCATGAGTTCTTTTATAAATGTTATCGTTTATTAAAATTGTTATATATCTCAAACGTATGTGATATCCAACCTCAATTCGGATTTATCGTTTATGTTATCTCTAGAGACTTAGTCATCTATGAGTGTATCATTGGATACTTTTCTACCTCGTCATATCTAAATAACTTTTAAAGCAACATATTCTTGGGTGTTTAACGTCAGTTATTTTAAGAATCAATTCTCAAAAAGCATGATCTATTTTAATTTAATGAACACACCGGAAAACCAATACTCTACCCTCTTTTATTGAATTAATTAGCTGTTTTATAAGTATTACACCATTTGAGCAAATTATATACCATGATAGTTAGATTAATGCAGTTTTTTTGCATGTTTGCAAATTAGTGAACTTTATTCCATTTTTGTAAAATACATACCTTTTTAGTGAACTTTATTCGTTTTTTAAAAAAACAATTTTTAACTATCTATACATAGTGTTTGTGAATATTATACTATTTTTACGACTTTTATTCTTATTATTTTGAATTTATATCCATTACTTAAGTGTGCATTATTTTAGTGAGTTATTTTTCAAGTTTCTTACTCATGTACTTAGTTTTAGGTTTACTTGAGCAATTACGATATATGTGGCTAAAATCTCTCGATCAATTACGAATATGTAAGACACAAATACCATCTATCTCATCACAAACCAAACATACCAAACAAAAATAAAGATATACTCCAATACCGCAACAACACATAACAGAAAAAGGTAACTTTCGTGGCTTCTTGAGTGTCATTTTTGGTAACTGGCTTCACAAATATAACTATAGTGAAAAAAGGTATGAAATATTTACGGACTTCGGTTGACAAAACAAGTCTTCTATCAATTTGTCGAATGAAAGATATTTAAAAATATGATTTGGTGAGGCTGTTTCATTTTAGACCGGTGCAATTGAAATGAAAACATTCATTTAGAGTTGTTATTTTGCAATTAGTGTTGTCTTCATTATATAAACTTGATACTAATCATTAATGAAAGACTTTGTTATATAGGAGTGTATAATACCGTTACAAGTGTAGCACGTCACTAAAATTTCTTTTCAAATGACTTTAAAATAAATGCACTATCTTAGTAAGTAGAAAAGAATTACCATACGGGTTTTATTGAGTTTTAACAATCAAAATACGATAAATTTCGAGAAAAAGAAAAAGAAAATAGACATTCATGAGTTCTTTTATAAATGTTATCGTTTATTAAAATTGTTATATATCTCAAACGTATGTGATATCCAACCTCAATTCGGATTTATCGTTTATATTTATCATTTAGTGTTATTGTCATTGCATGGATTCAATACCTAACGTTATCTCTAGAGACTTAGTCATCTATGAGTGTATCATTGTATATTTTCTACCTCGTCATATCTAAATAACTTTTAAAGCAACATATTCTTGGGTGTTTAACGTCGGTTATTTTAAGAATCAATTCTCAAAAGCATGATCTATTTTAATTTAATGAACACACCGGAAAACCAATACTCTACCCTCTTTTATTGAATTAATTAGCTTTTATAAGTATTACACCATTTGAGCAAATTATATACCATGATAGTTAGATTAATGCGCTTTTTTGCATGTTTGCAAATTAGTGAACTTTATTCCATTTTGTAAAATACATACCTTTTAGTGAACTTTATTCGTTTTTACAAAAACAATTTTAGCTATCTTTACATAGTGTTTGTGAATATTATACTATTTTTACGACTTTTATTCTTATTATTTTGAATTTTTTAGGGTTTTAGGGTAAGGGTTTTGGGGTTAGGGTTTAGGGGTTAGGGTTTTGGGTTTAGGGTTTAGGGTTTAGGTGTTTAACGTCAGTTACTTTAAGAATCAATTCTCAAAAAGCGTGATCTATTTTAATTTAATGAACACACTGGAAAACCAATATTCTACCCTCTTTTATTGAATTTATTAGTTGTTTTATAAGTATTACACTATTTGAGCAAATTATATACCATGATAGTTAAACTAATGCAGTTTTTTTTCATGTTTGCAAATTAGTGAACTTTATTCCATTTTTGTAAAATACATGCCTTTTTAGTGAACTTTATTCGTTTTTTACAAAAACAATTTTTAGTTATCTTTACATAGTGTTTGTGAATATTATACTATTTTTACGACTTTTATTGTAACACCCCAACCCGACAAGGGTAAAGATATCACAAATACGGTTTCATATCAGAACCTTAAGTACTATACCATAGCGGAAACCTTTACAAAACTTACAAAAGAAAATATAAATAACTTAATAATCAAAATAAATCTAAGATCCCTATTTTCAAATCTTGCTCTCACTCTACTCTCAACCCGGATCGGTACTATCCCATAAGCTCATCTTGAATGCTTAATACCGCCGCAGAAAAGAAAATGCGGCCGAGCTTACAAAGCCAGGTGAACGGATATAACAAAACAAAAGCTAAAATGAACAAAGATACAAATAACGAAATCACAACGAAATGAGAATGACGAATCATTGAGGATTACGCGAAGCACAAATATCACAATCCGAAAGAAACAAATGATGAGATAAGAACAACGATAGTACATTAATAACACAAACACAAACACATCAAGAAAATAGAGTACATATAAGCTGCGAAAGTCTAAAGACTAACTGAAACAATTTCTAGAAAGTAAACATGGCATTCATACAAGTCAATTAATCTACATTTAACACACTTAATCCAATATTGTAGCAAATGAAATAGCGATCAAATCATGGCAGTCACACATGCAAATAGAAAACATAATAGGAAAACTATTACTAAATAAGCAAAAGAACTAATAAACCAAATACTACGGAAATTATATCATCGAAAACGCTTAAAATGTATGTTTCGTCTTAAAAGGTTAAAAATTACACGTCTTTGTGATTGTTCTAATTGGGTTGAATGGTCATTTAATTGATTTCTCATCCAATTAAACGTTAATGTTAGGGGCATTATTGTCATTTCACGTCCAAATAAACCACAGAGACTCTTTATGTAACAAATTTTTTTTATTTTTTAAAATTCTTTTCTATAACATATAGTCACATACCCATTTTCAGATCTACACGTAAATTTATTATTCTACATGTCCCTATCACCACCTCCTCAAGTTCAACAACCTCATCCTCCATAAACCACCCTCATTTTTTTGTCATGCTACCACCACAAACCACCCTCCTCCTCCTCTTCATACGAAAATCAATGCTTTTGACTAGGCCTTCACACAATCCATTCAGTACATGTCAACGTTTTCCATTATTATTCGCATGTGTCCTACGTGGCGTGTTCTTCCATGACTCCGTCGTCGACTCATCACACGCGCCACCGTCTTCATCCGAGTTTCTGGCCGGTGTCATTCCTCGGTCACGGCAGTACCGCCATGTCACCGGTGTGGTCATAACTAATTCGCCGACGTGAACGATCTTTTTACGGCGGTGCAAAAGACTCGATATCCATGATGACGTGGCGTCATCCTCCTTTTTGTGTATACATATGAAGATGTTTTGAAACGTACATTATGTTCTCGAGTTAGAGTTAAGAAAGAAAAAACAAGAAAATGAAAATGAAACAGAAGTGGTTGTGTCCTCAAGTAGTATATGAGGAAGAAAAGAAAAGTAAATGAAAGGAAAATTAGTGTTATTTTGTTGATTATTAAAGTAAAGTGTTTCCCCCAAATTTTAGGAGAAAAGTTTTAGAGGCTAAATAAGCCCAAGCCTAGTTTGTGGGTTTAGGGTAATAGGGTTTCACCATTATAAATAATGTTAATGTTAATAATAAAGCTATATATATGAGGTTTCATTGTCTAACATGATATCATAGCGGGTCTGATATTAGATATGAGTTGGTCAGTGCTGCAAGGAACTCTCATTCAACAATCTGAGAAACATGTCAAAGGGTGCAGATAAAGATACTATGGAGATGTCTAATCCGAATCTTGCAAAATCAGGTTTTAAGATATTGGTCCGTAGTGGATAATTAACAGAAGAGTACCTTCTTGATTAGATATTATTTTCTTTATAAGATACATATTATTTGATATGAATTCTAAAGATGCTGATATAGTTAGTTTTATTTTTTAAAAGCTTTAATTGTTTTATTGTTTGTTTATCGCTTGATTGTTGGTATCTTTGATACAATCGACTAAAGTCGATCGTTGGTGCGATTTTGTTACCGGTCGCTTAAAGTCGATCGTTGGTACGATTTTGTTATCGGTCGACTAAATTCGATCGTAGGTACCGCTTACCGATCGATTAAAGTTGGTCGTTGTTGGGTTTCGTTCCGGTCGACTAAAGTTATGCTTTTATTCCGGACTATTTTGTTTTTTTCTTTCTAGCTTACTACTCGATCCAGAAACTTTCGTGATTTTGTCGTAGCGGAATGCTAAGAAATATTAGAGGCTAAATAAGCACAAACCCGATTTATGGGTTTAGAGTACTAGGATTTCACCATTACAAATAATGATTAATAATAAAGTTATATATAAAAGGTTTCATTGTCTAACAAAAAGTATTTACTTTACATTTCTTTAATGACAAAACTCGAAAGCAAATAAAGCTTTTTTTAGGATACGATGCTTAGATTAATTTTCTTTTATCTATCTATTTAAACTAATAAAACACAGTTTTTTTAAGGGCCCTCATAAATTTTTTACAAAAATAACTTTCATTCTCATGCTGACACGTGGACTATACCTTGGTTTTGACTTTGCTTTTGAAAAATCCGTTTTAATTTCTGCTATACTTCCCGCATTAACAGTAAGTTTTGTATAAAAGGAATAAGTTTTGTATAAAAGGAATGTTGTTTAATGGTGCATAGTTTTTTAATGGTCAACCTTTTGAAAGTGTGTTGTTCAAGACTTTTGACTAATTTTGCTTGGCTAATGTATTTTTCTCAATAGATTAAGGAGTTTCCTAATCTATTGCTTATTTGAATTTTAATACAGTATATATGAACCGATTATTTTCAAACATCTACCATGAATATTGTTCAAGAACATATAGCCAATCTATGAATTTTTTCGTAACCAATCAATTTTTATAATTGTCTTCCTATGTATCATAGGTTCTGATCTTTTAAAAAACGTGGTTTACCATCCCTTCTTCCTGCTTTAGTGGTTAGTAACAAAACCCAAGAGCGAGGTTTAAAAGCGGTGTCATATCTGATTTGAGCGCTGTAAAAGAAGATATCATAATGGACAAGTAGGTATTTATCAATATATCGTCTGCATTTATTAATTAAATTATGCACCAGTAATTTATGTACCTTTATCAAATACACATATATGTTATTAGAATCACTTATGTATATGGAACATAAACATTGTGCCTGCTAGACATGATTGGGCATATGACTGAGTCAATCTTAAGAAAACATCTGCTCATTAGTTACTTATCTCTACCTTCTCTATAGCCAGATATGTTCTTACTGATATGAATATGTTCGCACTTCAATAAAATATATTGATACAATTATGTGAATTTACTAGATTATATATCTTCAATATAGGCTTAACAATTATCCAGTAGTGCACTTAATAAATCTAATATCATAAAGTCATAATACTAAAAAAAAGTTTGAACGGAGTTGTGTATAACTAATTCTATGTAGTTTATGCCATAGATTATTAGTTTTTAGTTTTTTTTACTTTTTTTAGTATGAACCTAAAGATTAGATGTAATTGTCAAAACTAGGCATGAGATACATTAACCTGGTATCCGATCTTTATCAGTAACTAATTAACGTATATGTAACATGAACAATGTGGCTGCTAGATGAGATTAGGCACGTGATTGAGTCAGAAGAATTGGACAATTTTGCTACAAACAGTAAACCGCGAAAAAAAGACCTTTAAAGCTAATGGACCTTGAGTAAGTGTATGATATTTTTGCAAGATTGCTTATATTTTTTTATTTTTAATGATAATGTTCACTGTTTTGACCCTTAGTTCCCCATTGAATCCCGGTTTAACTTTGTTTTTTCAGGGCAACCGAACTTAATTGCATGCTATGGGTACATTCGTTGATGAATTCATTGATATTCTCCTATCCCGTGACATACTTAGGACTTCTGGTCGTTGTAACTCAGCTCAATGACAGTTCAAAACGATTTCTGGGGTACCAAGTTGTTTATGCTTAACAACAAGGAAAGCATTTTGAACACTGATTTGGATGACATTGAGGCGTTTAGGAAGTGGTCACCCATAGTGGCGTCTGTTAATAATATACCATGTATGCAAATCATACAATATTCTTTCTGTTGTAATGAATGTATTATGCAGTCCAAGGCGGGTAAGGATCAATCTGCTAACACCACCTCGAAGATATATATTGGCTCAAAGGCTCAAAGCTCTCGAAGCATGAAGAGTTCCTAGAGAAGTTTTCATACAGGAGCATTATTGCCGAACTTTTGGATCTTAATTGGGTATGTAAAACTACTTATAAACTTTTAAATGTAAAACATTTTTGTGTTATTGCTAACACATAAGAATACATCAACAATCTGTTACTCTACGTTTTTTTAAAAGATGGCGTTGTAGTGTTGTGTCCTTTGTTGTTAAAACTTTTGTCCTTATTCTAGATGAAGAAGGATGGTGGTATCTCGGCTGCCGAAAGTTTCATAAGAAGGTTATTAATGCGACGACATCGTTGATCTTGAACAAGAAGATAAACCGGCATCTACCAAAGGGCTGAATGGGTGGTTTTGCACGACTTGCGATGTGTCAGGTTCCAATTGTTAAACAAGTAATCTTATTCCCGTTTAATACTTAATGCACAATTAACGTTTCTATTTTATTATAGATGTGACGTCCTCATACTTGATTATCTTTCATGTATCATTAGATTCTGTATCCAGTGTCGTATCCAAGATGGAACCGGTACTATAAGCTTTGTCCTGTTTGGTAAGGAGGTTAGGGCTTTGGTCATTACTTCAGCATATTAGTTGTGTGACAAGCACGAGTGGGTGCAACATCTCAGTAAATTACGTTATTATTAATGTTTTGTATTATTGTGATATGGTTATAAGATGCATTTTGGCGATAATTCTTGTATGTGGGCTGGTGGGCTGGATGTTTTCCCAAATGATTTAAAGTTTGAATGGATGAATTAATTCCAGTCAAAAGAAACCGATTCAATATCTCACAATCATGAAACTTTCTGATGATCCTGATATCATCAAATCACTCATTCCAATGGCAACACCCCCTCAAAGGTACACCAAATCAATTTTAAAACATTTTATGTATTTGTTAATTGCATAAGGCTATACACACTCGTGACTCCAGGTCACTGGAATGTACACCAAGAATACCACTGATCGATGACCTTTTATTTTTATTTTTTTTAATTCAAACATTTTAAACAACAAATTAAAGTTCATTAAAATTAAAAAATTACAATACCAAATTCAAATAAACATTAAAAATATTTCGTAAATTATTCAAATAACGTTGATTAAAAGAATGTGTTTGAAGGTATTGAGATAGAAATGTTGATTGAAATTTTGTGTTTTAAAATGTGTTTGAGTAAGTATTTATACTAAAAGTTGTAAAGTTTTTTAAAAAAGTTTTTTTTTTTTTTTTTTTTTTAATGTTGCAGCACAATTTGGAAATGTGGAAGACATTAAATATCAGTTGAAAATACAACCGATACTCAAAAATTGTGGCCTCGGCCGATTTGAAGACCCATTTCCACACTCGACTTGACCGATGTGAATATCGGTCGTCGAGGCAATTTTTTGATGCCCAACCGATTTCCAAATGCCCACTGTTTCAGCCTAATAGGGTGAACCAAGTGGGGCCACTTTAAAGATTCTGAGAGGGCTTTTGTGTCATTTTCAAACCTTTTATAAGAGGGTTATTGGTTAGTTTATTTTAGAGAATATAGCGCAGGGAACACAAATCGCGTATTGAGATATGAGGGTGCTCATATTATGCTCTTGGTGTGTTTGATCACAGGGCCATATTTGACATTTTAAATCTTATCTATACTACATAAAATGGAAAAATAGTCAAAGTGGAAAAGTGAAAAAGTTAAATGGTCAAATGAGAGAGAGACATATGTAAAGACATATTTAATACTCTCTTATCACAACTCACTCAAAACACATACAAACGCTTCCTCTTCACATCTCATCAACCACCATCCTCACCACCACAAAACCCTCCACCACCGGACCACTACACCACCGCACCACTCTACTATCGTGATATCGTTAATTGTCTGCTGCTAGAAACCAGCTGCGCCATGCGCCTTCATGGTGTTTACATATATCTACAATTATTCATACGTGTACATATCGGGTGTTTTTTTTTTTTTTATCCTTGACACATTACTTATTAGAGCACAAGGTATGCAATATACTAATAACATGTTATTGGTATGATATTTTTGCGACATATCATACACATCTCAATAACACTAATAACTAAAACGCCCCTCCCTCAGAGCATCTCCAATGTTATCACTCAAAACTTGCATTAAAATAGTGTAAAATGAGCATCTTTATAGCATGTTTTTGCACCAAATAAAAGTTCCTCCAATGTATAACACTAAATTTTAGCACTAAACATTTTTAATTAGTCTAAAGTACAAGTCGACACAATAAATTAAAAAAATAGTTAAAATAACATATATTGATATTGGGCTCATTGTAAACGTATTGATCGGAGACTTACAACAATATAGTTTATATAAGTTATTTTTTGTTTTTATAGTTAAGTATCAATGTTTTAACAAATATGTTGAGTTTAAATAAGATGAGTAGTATTAGTGACAAATATAGTGTAGCACTATATTTAGTGTTTTACTATTCACATCACTAAGTTAGTGCTAAAGATAGTGCCAACATTGGAGAAGGTTTTTTGTACTTTTTGTCACTAAATTAGTGCAAAAAGCACATTTAGTGCTTTTTGAGATGCTCTCATAACACACCACCAACATTTGAGATGCTCTCATAACACACCACTAACATATATTAGAAGGTTGTTGAGTAAATGTGCTGATCATGGTGCGATTATTGTTGTTCTTCAGCTCGCCATGATGAAGATTTGGGATGGTAACTTATTTTAAATAATTAACAACTATATTTAGTTTCATCTTTAAGTTTACGAAAAATTCATATTATGTTAGTTTCCGTAATCATATTTTGGCAATTTATAGGAAAAATGAGAGTGCAGAATGCTTATAACGGAACAAAGTTGTACCTTTTTAATGCCAAGGACACTATCGACACATCTGAATTCAACGACGTTGATGATTTTAGGCAGAGGTATGTTCAATATTTAGGATTTTTGGCTTTTCAAATTTTAGCAAATTTTAAAGGTATAGTGGCAACGACATTATCCAACAACCAGCTCCATTTAGCAAATGTTTAAACTCTAATTATTTGAATCTTAATAAGCAGTTTGGCTGATAAGCAAAGTAATGAGAGGTCGGAAAATGCTACCTCGCGTATATCTGTTGCTTCAAAAAACTCCACGAAAGAGGATTTTGTCCTTAAATCACCACTGAGAAACACAAGTATTGAGATGTGTTTCTTTACACATCTGTAGGTCTATATTATTTATTTACACAAGTATTGAGATGCTTTAAACGGTCAGTGCCAATTAAATGTTTTTGTAACTTAAGCCAAGTATTGAGATGTGTTTCTTTACACAAGTATTGAGATGCTTTAAACGGTTAGTGCCAATTAAATGTTTTTGTAACTAACATTATTATTTATTTAAATGTTAATACCATGCAATGTTAATAATCTATCCTAATGCTTGTGATGTGTTTCTTTACACATCTGTAGGTCTATATTCATTTTTGGATAGCTTCGAAGATTGAAGTCACAAGTATTGAGAGATATAGTTCCAACAATGGAGATTCGTTACATATATATTTACAACCATTGTAGTTTATACGATCGTTAAGTTACTAATTATTATTCCATTCACAAAACATTTCAAACTTTTTACATTCTTTGTTCTTTCTTATTCCATTCTAACACTTAATTTGTTGATGAAAAATTTCTTTAAAAACCCCGTGATTCCACTAACATACATTTAGTGCCAACATTTAGTGCCAACATTTGAGATGCTCTCATAACACACCACTACATTTGATAATAATCAAACATACATATATTTTTTTAATGTGTCTTTGATCACTTTCGTTGAATTGAGGTACACGGCCCACGGTTCCCCGTTGATCAGTACAAGTACTGCCTGTGATCAGGTAAAAGGACCAGACATCTGATTATTCATTAAGGATAACCTTGAGTACAACAAACTATTCACAGAAAAACCCATACTTGCCCCTACAAATGAGGTTGTTAATGCTATAAACGATCAAATGTTGTCAGTTATTCCAGGCGAACAAGTCACCTACTTCCGTTGCGACATTGTTTGCAAGTCAAAAAAGGGTACAAGTATTTTACGGAGACGTGTTCTCTATAGAACTCATCAATGGTCTGAAATTCTCTGGTGTGCCCAACCACAAACTTAAATTGAAAGTGGGTGTTCTGATAATGTTGTTACGGAACATTGATCAATCCAATGGTTTGTGCAATGGAACTAGATTTCGTGTGGATCGGTTGATGTAAAGTTGCATTGACTCCACTATAATCAACGGAAGCCATTAAATATGGTAAGAAGCAGTTCTTCATGTTCATCTCTTTTGCGATGACAATTAACAAAAGTCAAGGTTATCTCTCTATTTGCCACGATCTGTTTTTATACATGACCAACTATATGTGGTCGTCTCTCGTGTTAGGAGCGAAAAAAGATTAAAGATGATTATTCGTGACGAAGACGAATATGTCACTAATACCACCACCAACATAGTCTACAAAGAAGTGCTACACAATTTATGACCACACCTACATGTACACGTGTCTCGCATTGGTACAATAAATTATTAAAGACATTTATTTTCTTTTTTGGATGTTTTGACTACTTTGTTTCATATATGTATGTTTGATTATTATCAAATGTATACTTTACATTTGTTTATCCAGATGTGACTTTT
This sequence comes from Chrysanthemum lavandulifolium, assembly GCA_022545495.1. NCBI lineage: Eukaryota > Viridiplantae > Streptophyta > Magnoliopsida > Asterales > Asteraceae > Chrysanthemum > Chrysanthemum lavandulifolium. Next base: position 210,887,828 of record CM040246.1, read on the forward strand.
TTAACTTATAACTTCATAATACACAATGTTATTTACTACTTTTTTGACGTTACTAAAAAATACCCGTGAATTTCACGGGTCTTTTAGCTAGTTTTAACTAATAAAACACAGTTCTGTACAACCCTTTTAAGCATCCCTCTATTTAATGCGCTGATGTGTCTTGAAGGACAGGGCATAGATATTTTTGTAAAGTACACTTCTATTGCAAAACTTCTTTTGTACTTAAGAGACGATTTTAATAACATTTACTTAAAAGAAACTAAAAATATTATAATTTACTCACTAATATTCGTTTGGTATCAACTATTTAATGTATTCAACTCTATCCTATAGGCAAGTTAATTAATAAAGAGGTAAGTGAAAAAGTCAATCAAAAGTATTTATTATGTTTTTGTAACAAACTTTAAAAATAATTTAAATTTTCATCTTGCATAAGAAGCTTTCTCATCCTTTTTAAATATCCTTTTTGTAACAATTTAATTTTTATTTCAAGTTATTGTTGCATTTTTCTTAGTTAATATTGCTTCAAAAACCTTACATTATTTTACTATCCTTTTCTTCTACATATCTATTGATGCAAGCGCAATCACTATGAAAAACATGTGACAAAGACGACCATCATTCCCTTTTGAAGGTATGTGTATATTTGGTTGAAATATGTGAATTGGTCTTTTTAAGAAAGCCTTTGTTATATATGTGTAATTTCATTTCATGTATATACATGTGACATGTGTTCCTTTATGCATATGAAGACCAAAAACTATCTTTGTGAATTGATATAAAACAGTTTTGTTGAGGCACTTTGTCGACATAAATTTCTTTTTGTTTCTAATTTATGCTTGGAATGCTAAGATATACTCATGAGGATTATAAGGAAGAGTGATAAGATGCAGATGATAACAAAAAACTCTACTAAGAAATGAAACAGGAATCTGGTAGTAGTTATTTGAACAATTATGTGCATGTTTCACATGCTTTTTTTTTTTTTTTTCAATTAACTTCCAGTTTGTTAACTTTGTGTATATTATGCTAGCAGTAGAAAAAAAGGAATACATCATACATGCAATAACATATGCCAATACAAAGTTTTTTCAATCCGCTTTAAATATCAAATATAACACAAAAAGTCCAACTACATTATCCAGTTTCACCATCTTTTTAATTTACAATGGATAAAAGATGTTAATTACTACATTTGTTAATGTACGATCATCTTTTCATTTAACGAGTCATAACGTAACTCAATAACACTTTTTCTTATTGAATTGTATTAGTTGAACCACGGGCTTTTGTTTTTTTTTCATTGTGTTGTAATGATATTTGCTTTCAAAGGACTAAAGATATTAGCGTTTATATTTTTGTAGGTTGATATTTACACGTATATTTAGTGGGCTGATAATTACATATATTTTAATGGATTGATTACATTTAAAGGATAATTATTTTTAAATGTATTTAACTAACCAGTAAAATCATTTGTGTGTATCAAATGGTTTTTTTTATTCTACATACGAACTTTTAAAACTTTTAATGTGTATATCATAAACTTTTAATAACTTCTATTGTGTGCATCATTATAGTGAAATTATTACATGACACTACTTAATCTAATTATGTTCAATATATACATGTTTCGTTTACATTATACAGGTTATATATTAGCCACATACACCGTAAACACCTTATTCTCCCCTCTAAGGGTGGATATTTGTTGTTTGTTGTAAGAGATGATTTAGATGTTAGGTGTGAGAAACGGGAGTTAATGAGGGGGTTAAGTGAAAGAATGGGGTGTATTGGGTTATTTGTGATCAATATGTAATAGAACATTGATTGGCATGCCTAAATGGTGTGCCTAATTACATGACTAAACCTATGTGTAAGTATCCTATTGGTGACATGAGAAGGACCCGCTTCTTCAAAAACCAATAACTTATTGGCACATACTTTTAGACATATAATTAGTCCCATTTTTAGGCCTCCAAATCATTTTCCTATGTAATAGATATAATTTAAACAAAGGCAAATGACATAAAAAGGCACTTAACTTAGGGTGTGTTTGGTAGGGAGAGTTGAAGGCAAAGAAAAGGAAATGACCTCATTTCCCTTGTTTGGTTACGTAGAGAAAAGAGTGGAGAATTAAAAGATTTTGGTGGGAAATGGAGAGGTTGAGTAGTGTAATTTAAGTAGCCACATTTCTTTTAATTTTGTGGAGAAATTAGAAAATGGATTAATTTTTTGAAAAATTGTTTTTTTTTGTTTTTTTTTTTACATTTAAAACAAATTAAAAATATATTTAAAAATATATATATTTTTTTTAAATTATTTTTAAAAAAATAAGTTTTTTTTAAATAAATACATTTTTTTTAAATTATTTTTTTAAATATTTTTTTTAAATTATTTTTAAAAAATATTTTTTTTAAAAAGTTTTTTAAAAATAAGTTTTTAAAAAATAAGTTTTTAAAAATTATTTTTTTAAAATAAGTTTTTAAAAAATAAGTTTTTAAAAATTTATTTTGAAAATTATTTTTTTTTAAATAATTTTTTTTCATTTCTACGGGTCAGTTGTTGTTACCAAACATTAATTGAACAAAATTCTCTCATCGATTTCTATTCTCCGATTATATTCTCTACTTCGTTTATTTTCTCCAATTTCTCTACCAAACGTGCTTGGGGTCTATTTTCAATCACGATTTTACTTTCTTTCTTTGCACAAAGGCGCTCAACTTTTTTTTACCGTATTTAGGTTTTTTAAACTTTAGTTAGTAAATTACATGTTTGGTCCTTGAATTTGTATAATCATTTCATGCACCGTCCACCACCACCAAAAAAATATTTTTAAAAAATTTTAGAAAAAAAATAAATAAATAAAGTTTTTGAAAAAAACGGTAACAGAAGTTTTCAAAAAAAAACTCGAAAAGAATTTTGAATTTTTCTTTGAAAATTTTTGATTTTTTTTTTCTTTTTGATTTTTTTTTTAATATTTTTGAATTTTTGATTTTTTTTTCTTTTCGATTTTTTTTAAACTTTTTTACCGAATTTTTTTTGCGGCGTATTTTTTTTTGGAATTTTTTTGGTGGTGATAAACAGTGCATGAAATGATTATACAAACTCAATGATTACACATGTAATTTACTAACAAAGTGGGTTGATAAAAGTTAGAAACAAACCTAAATCCGCTAAAAAAATTGAGCGCCTTTATGTGCAAGAAAAAAAGTAGAGTAGCTTGATTGAAAATAAACCATAACTTGAGTGTCTTTTTGTGTCATTTGCCCTTTAAACAAAATATGTATGTATTAAATGAAAACGAATAAAGTAGTGTCACGCAATAATTAGACCGTAATGATACACACAATTAAGGTTTTATACAAAATAGAGCTATTAAAAGTTCCTATGTATAATAGGAGAAAAAAGTTTGATAAAAAATAATAAAAAAATAAGAAAATGATTAGTTAGATACATTTAAAAATAATTCTCCTTACATCTAATATTGTTCAACAAAATTGTTTTTGCATATATAAGTTAAGTTTGTTCATTGCCGCATTTTCGCTCTTTCGTTCATGGTTATTTCATTATCTTTTGATATACATTTTGAAGTTATGATAATAAGTACATCTTTGTATTGAGCATTGACTTAAGTTATTTTGGGTCTTCACTTTAAACTAAGAACATTCAATTTACATTGAGGGCGTTCTTCTAATTGGTCGCCATTGCTTTTATTCTTATTTCAAAGTTTTAACTTTCATAGTGTTTTTTATTCTTTTGACTTTATCAAAACACAAGAGTGTGATGTTCATTTAATTTTTTAACACATCATATTATCTGCAAAAATATACATGAAATATTAGAAGTGTGAAGATTTAAGAGGTTCATTTCATGTTATCAATTTAAAACCTTTTAAAAAAAAACCTTGGCACGCGAAATTAGAACTGTCAGGAAATTCCTTATTCTTCATCCCCTTTTAATCACAATACTCTGTGTTCACTTAATTAGAAGATAGATTTAGCCTAAGCCCGATTATGAGTTTGGGTCTATTGGGTTTCATTATGTATTTGCATATATATCAATAAAATGTATCACTTACGAGGTTTTCATCATCTTACATCGTATCGGAGCGGGTCTTCTCATACCTAAATGGCTAAGTTGAGCAGCCTCCTTAATAGCACCCCGTCAAACCCTAGCCGCTGCCATTTATCCGTTTTTCAAAAACAAAAAAAAGTCTAATCTTTGCTTTTATTTTTTGTTTCTTTGCTTCTGCTTTTGCTCTTGCTGCATGGTTAAGATTAATCCCATGGTTGCTGTCGGATGTCTTTATCAACAAATATGTTATTTGTTTTTTCTAATTCATTTATTTGCTTCTTGTTGCTTGAAGAATTGCTTCCCTTCTTTGAAATTCTTCATCAACAAATTATGTTTTCACATTGTGCAGACGGTTTGCTCTCGACTTCACTTTCATTGTGGGTAAGGCTTGGATGAAGTTTCTTCAAGAAATTCGATGGTTAGAGAATGACATAATAAGAATGTTCCACATACAAAGTTTTTCGCTATCTAAAATAATAAGATGAATTAGAGTTAGAATTAACCTGAAGTTCAAATGTTTTTAGTCACAATAATAAAACAACGATTGTATTGGTCGCTATTATTTTTGAAACCATGCCTCTCCTTACCTTGACTATCATACGAGGTTACATGAAAGACATCTTCTTCTTCTTTCATGAAATGTATATATGAATAATAGAAATTCAAGTTTTAAGACATCCTCGATACAACCACTTTTTTTGTCCCACATCTCTTAATGCTATTTTCCACTTGATATTCCAAAAGGACCCCAAAAAGATATTGTTGGCACCTTTTTAAAACAGTCTTACTTGTGGGACTATTGTAAAGTTTTGCGCTTAACTGCAAATATGCGTCAGACTATGGGTTGTCATCCTAAAGATGTCAATGAGATTAGAGACATTGTTGAAGGGATTCTGAAGCTTGGATATGGTAAGCTTGGAGAATAAAATGATTGTGAGGTTAACATTGATATACCTGATGAAATACTCATTATGGATTCAAGTGATCCAGTATGCTCAATCATAGACTTTACTTGCCCGAATATGTTAGATAACCTTGACGACCACAAATATTTCACATAAAAAGCCATACTTTCCCCTACAAACAAAGTTGTTGGCTCTATAAATGATCAGATTTTGTTAGTTATGTAGGCAAACAAGTCACGTACATCAGTTGCGACAATGTTTCCAAGTCAGAAAAGGGTACAAGTATAAACGAAGACGTGTTCTCTATAGAGTTCGTTAACTGTCTAAAAATCTCTATCATGCCCAACCACAAACTTAAATTGAAAGCGAGTGTTCTGATCATGTTGTTATGGAACAATGATCAATCCAATGGTTTGTGCAATGGAACAAGACTTTGAATAGATCGGTTGATGAAAAGTTGCATTGATGCCACTATAATCAACATAATTGGTAGCAAGTTCTTATCGCATGGATGAAATTATCACTTTCTTATAAACGTTTACCATTAAATATTGTAAGGAATGAGTTCCCTGTGTCCGTCTTTTTCACGATAACAATAACAAAAGTCAGGGATAATCTCTTGGGAAGTCATTGCCATGACCTGTTTTTACAGATGAACAACTATATGTAGTCGTCTCTCGCGTTAGGAACAAAAAAGGATTGTAGATGGTTATTCATGAGGAAGACATAAATCTCACTAATACCACCACCAACATTGTCTACAAAGATGTACTACACAATTTATGATCACATCTACATGTAAATGTATTTTGGATTGGTATAAATAAATGATTGAAGATGTTTGTTTTTGATTTTTTGGATTAATTTACTATTTTGTTTCATGTTTGATTATCACCAACAATATATTTTACGTTTTTTTATTCGTATGTGGTTTTTTTAACTTATAACTTTATAATACGCAGTATCATTTACTATTTTTTTTGACGTCATTTAAAAATATCCGTGAATTTCACGGGTCTTTTAGCTAGTACTATATATGCGAGAGGTTCATTTTTATTGTGGATGGCTTCAAAATATTACAAGTTAAATTTGGCAAAAAAATGTTACATAAATGGTCTTTGAGGGTATATTAGTCACTTGTCCTTGCTTTTAACGTTTAATTGTATGTGAAATTGATCAAATTACCGATTAACTAAATTGGGACAACCATATAAAGTATAAACCATCGGTGTAATTTTAATATTTTAGGACAACACATGTATTTTGGCATATCTACAAGAACCAAAATGTAATTAGCTCCTAGCATTATAAAATGTTAAGAGTCATTAGTTGGAGCATCATTACGACAGGCGTTGGGTGATCATGCCAAAGGCGGCATTATGCTCACGTGGCATCGTGTTGCTTTCGGCGTTATGATACCCTCACGTTGAGCTACCAATGGCGTTGGGTCGATTGAGCCACCAACGTTAGAACGCCACTTTTTGTGTGTGTTTGTGGTTTAGTATGTGTAGTGTGTGTTTGTTGGTGTGTGTAAAGAGCAATAAGAAGAAAAGGTGGGTTTTAAGAAGAAAGGTGTGTCGATGTGTATGTGTAGTGTGTATTTTGGTTTTATTTTTTAATTTTAATTTTAATTTTATTAAATGATTAAATATTTAATTTGGTTAAATAGATAAAAAAAAAAAAAAAGATGAGTCTCAAAAAATATGTTATAAGGTGTTATGATTAAAGAGGTATTTTGATGTGTTGGTGTAGAAATATTAAAGCTGACATGACACTAAAATGACGGTATTTTTTCGATATTACGATGTTATGATACCTTGTACTATTAGCGTATATTATAATTGAATTATACACTTAAAGAATGGTATCGTGTAGCACATGGTAGCCACTCAAACATGCCAGCAGCTGCTGTTAATATTTTAAAAATGTAAAAAAGAAGAAAATCAAGACTCGGGAGGTTGGTACCTGTATTCACATTCATTTGTAACCCATAGTTTTTGCCCTTGTACTCAATCAACAGAAATATGGCATCTTCCACAATCACAGAATTTGGTCACTTACAAATCCCGCTTGAAGATGTAGTCAAGGCCACCAACAACTTTGCTGAAGAAAATATCATCGGGCGAGGCGGATTTGGTTATGTTTACCAAGGGAAGCTCTTGGTGTCTGGGGAGTTGTTAGATATTTCTGCGCGGAGGTTAGATCGTAGTCACGGGCAAGGGGATGTTGAGTTTTGGACCGAGATTTCTATGCTTTCCAGTCTCAAACACGATCTTATAGTCTCTATGATTGGATTTTGTGACCAGAAAAGTGAGAAAGTCATCATTTACCACTATTATGACAATGGAAGTCTCATAATGCATCTAACCGATCCGACCCTCACATGGCCGAAAAGATTGATGATATGTGTTACGGTTGCGGAGGCAATAGATTACATCCATAAACGTGACACGGAACGAAATTACCGTGTCATACATCGCGCAATCAGCAGCTCCACAATATTATTAGATAAAGACTGGGAGCCCTACTTATCTGGTTTTGAATATTCTATCAAACATTCAGTAGATCGAATGAACCAGACTCTCCTTTCTGATGCTATTGACACAAGAGGTTATATGGACCCGGCAATTGAAAAGACCGGAGGTGTGACCCACAAGTCAGATGTATACTCGTTTGGGGTCGTTTTATTTGAAGTTTTGTGTGGGAGAAGAGCATTTATTCCAAATGAAGATAATAGATATCTAGCTCAATTGGCTAAATCTCATTATGAAAACGGTACACTGCAGGAAATAATCCATCCTGATCTATGGAATCAAATGGATCCACAAGTATTCCAGCGCGTCTCAAGAATAGCGTATTCTTGCTTAGAAGCAGAGCGATCACAAAGGCCCAGTATTAACCGAGTTCGGACAGAACTCATAGAAGCACATACAAAACAGAGTAGATATGAAGAAACTGTAAGACCTTCCTTCAGTTATTATTTTCAGTTAACTTATAAACAACATAAGAGACATAAACAAACACAGAAACTATGGAACAAACAACACAGAATAAATTGAAGTAAATTGCTAAAGAATATGTTTAGATAACAAATGCTAGATTCACACAATCTTTTTTTTTTTAAATGAGACTATAATGTGGTTTGATAAGTTATGATATTATCGTTTTGTTTTTGGATTTTATTCTCTTATTTGCATTCATAAATTAACAAACACGTGTATGGATTTTCTTTGCAAAACTTATGAGGATATAGGATTCTTAATTTCTTTTAGTAGCGACGCTTTTGTTTGAACAATTCTATTTAGTAATGATTGCTCATTCCATACCTAATTAACATCGATTTAAAATAGGATCTGTTGTCTAACGGCAAAAAGATGAAGCGGAACAAACAACTCAAAGCACATATGTGTTGTCTAACGGAAAAAAGATGAAGCGGAACAAACAACTCAAAGCTCAGGAGATGCGGCTGAAAGTGTGTCATCCAACCACTCAAAGGTTATTAACTTGCTCTATATTTTGTTTAAGCTAGAGATTATGGTAAATAGAAGCCATGCTAAATTGATTATCTATTATAAACTTGTATTTATAATTAGCTTTATAAACTTCACTTCAAGAGATAGAACAATTCGTTTAAATTCAAGGGTCAATTACTTGAAAATGTGTCATACTTGTCATTTTTGTTATTGTGTGTAATGAACTTATTTTTTTCTTATTGTGTGTACTAAACTTTCAAATTTTGACCTTTGTGTGGATTTGTGATTGCTTTGCCTAACTTTTTCAAAATTCGAATGGTAAAATGGTCATTTTACATGACCAAAAGTGACAAAATACACTCAAAGGTCGAAATTGAAAGTTCAAGACACAATAAGAAAAAAATAAGTTCAATACACATAATAACAAAAAGTAGAAGTATGATACATTTTCACTTAATTATCCCTAAATTCAAAAGATCTTATTCAAGCTTGAGCTTGTGTTAATAAGCTAGTCAATCCAGCTCAAACTCAGATCTGAGCGGTTTTAAGTTTAAAACTATCTTATCAACAAAAATTCAAAAATATAAATAAAATCAAGAAGTTTCAACCTCGAACTTGATTGTCGCAGCTCAACTCGACTTGTAGTGTTAACACCTCTAATCAAAATATTAAACAATGAACCCCTTAATAGATAGTGTATTAATGTATTATTGATATGCATTCATAGCGCATTATATAGATCATACTAGGAACCCTATTGGACCCAACTCACATTCGGCTTGGGCCATTATATCTTCTAATACTCACTATCCGAGGCTAAATCGCTCGGATTGAATAAAAACTAAATAAATATTTGAGCAATAAAAGTTTTGTTGATGAAGACGTGGGAGAGTGGAGACAAATCTTCATATCACGATAGCAAAAGCAAATAAAGCGGTCAGTAAGCAAAAACACTAAAGCGGAGACGGCCCGAAAAAAAAATGCGACGTAGTCTGAAATACAAAGCGACAAGCGTGGGATTTTCCTGACTCATGAAAATTTTAAAATTTCTAATATTTTCAAAAATAATTTTATGCAATCTCTAAAATTTGTATTTTTCTTATGAATCACGAAACCTAGAATTATATCATCGCTTTCATCCTATCTTTATTACTTTCACAGAGTCAACCTTAAAAGTTTCGTTGTATATATCATATCCCACCGATTTTAGGATTTTAGATCTATAGGAATTCGGGTATCTATTGTTGATACCCAAGATAATTTTACCTTTAGCTTGCCCGAGTTAAGGAACAAGCGGTTGTATGTATCTATTCCGTCGTTACGGATGTGTATGTATTTATCGCCCTTTTATGGAGCATTGGTATCGGTTTAAAATTATATGAGTATACCGGTAGTGTATTAAATTCTAGAACTTGTTTTTGTGATGCATCCCGAGACCGCATTATTTTCGATGACGACATTCGACAACAAGCGGAAATCATCATGCAACAACAACAAAAGCAAATGCATATAAACATGTATAAAAGCATAGATTTTTTTTGTGGTGTCACGTTCGGAGGCGGGCAGAGGTGATTCAAGTTGGGTAATATGGTGAACTGAAAAACAAAGAGTATGATGCTAACTGCGTTAGTTAACTCTAAACGGTTAAAAAGTTATGGCCAAAACAATAGGCATGTAGTGTTTTGGCGAAAATTGATTTTTTTCTTTATAAGGGATAAAGAGTGGCATCTAGGGTTTGACGCGGTGGCTTATGGAAGGCGGCTCAACGTACTCCACGTAAGTCTCGAGGATTAGACTTGCTTTGATACGATTCAAACAATGAAACCCCTTAACACGTATTGTATTATTGATTTATTGATATGCATTTATATTGCATTACATAGAACATACTAAAACCCTAATGAACAACTTACATTTGGGCCATTACATCTTCTAATACAAAATACTTCATCATTACTTTTCATTATACAAACCCAAAAAGCTCGGAAAAAATTCATCTTAAAGAAAAAAATTAAATCATACTTCACTTGTAAATTTATATAGACTTATCATCTACTAAGAGGGAAGGGTTTCGTGGTTTGTTTGCCTTTACCACAAACACAAAGAGAAGTTTAAGTCTATTATTAACTTACGATGGTGCAGGTACAAAACTTGGAACACTTGAGGATTGGACACAAAGATATACAAATGGCTACTGAGAATTTTTCAGACAATTGTAAGATTGGGCGTGTTAATTTGGTACATTGTACAAAGCAGAACTCAAATGTTTTGATAGAGAATATCTTTCATACGTAGAAAACAAAACTCTTGGCAGTGAACATCCAAAACGACACTACATTGTAACAATAGAACGATCGACGATGATGAAGAACATATGTTCCATAACAAAATTGATATTCTTAGGAGTTGTAAGCATCAGAACATACATATTCTTCTTGGATTTTGTGATGAAGGTCCTCATATGCTACTTGTCTATGAGTATGTTCAATTTACTCACCTTTCTAAATATTTAGAAGTGGGCCTTCATCGTGGGAAAACGGCTTAAAATATGCCTTGATGTCGCCGTGGATTGAATTACCTACATACGAATATGGAGGATCACAAGATGGTAATATACTCTGGTATATGTAGCTATAGCATTCTATTGGACCATAATTTGGGGCAAAATATTTGAATGTGGATCCTCTGTGTTCCTACATCGGTATCAAGATGACGTTGTTCTAATCTAAGAATTAACAAAGATCCAGAATTCGATGAAACTAGCAAGCCAAGAAGAGGGTCAGATATATACAGTTTTGGAGTAATTATGCTTGAAATCCTACAGGGGGCCGCCATTATAACCTCTGATGATGGTTGGAAAGATGAACCGATGGCACCTTTGGCACGACAATGGTTCGACAAGGGAATAATAAAAGACAAGATTGCTTCTACAATAAAGGAAGAGAACTGGGAAAACAGGTTGTTTCTAAATAAAGGACCGAGCGAAAATTCTTTGGACATTTTCTTAAAAGTTGCAAGGCAATGCTTTGCGGAAACACATAACCAACGTCCAACAATGCAAGTCATCATCACAGAACTTGAGAAGGCATTATCGTTTCAAGTAAGTCAATAATTTGTAAGAAGATTATCTTCTCTCCACTTTATTTTCCTTAGCTACAGGTACTGGTATATGCTGATTCGTAGTCAAACAAAAAAAGTGTCAAAACTCGGAACAAACAATTCAAAGTAAAACAATCACTAATGGATTTCGACACTGATTTATGCCACCATGATGTCGTCTTTTTTAGTATTTTATATATCGACACTTGGTTTATTTCGTAAATTGGGTGGATGTTGTAATTGATGCATAGTAAACTTGAAGAATTACCGACTGACTGCACCAAAACATTATAATGACTATCTCATTGCTTACAGGAAAGCCACAAAGACCCCCTAAGAATGTCATTTGAAGACATTAAATTTGCGACTCAAGACTTTAGCCGTGAAAATGAAATCGGAGGAGGCGGCTTTGGGAGGGTATACAAAGGAACACTTCCACATGTACATGGTAATGGAAATTATACCATTGTTGCAAAGCGGTTGGATACAAGTCTTGGTCAAGGGGACCAACAATTCTATAGTGAACTACGAATACTGTATGAGTTTAAGCATGAGAATGTCATCGACCTTCTAGGCTATAGCAACGACGCACGAGAGAGAATCATTGTGTATGAACATGCATCAAGGGGAAGTCTTGATAACTATTTGAATGATGTTGGTCTTACATGGAGGAAAAGACTTCAAATATGCATCGATTTTGCAACCGGGTTGGCTTTTCTGCATGGAGGCGGTCAAGAACGAAATGTGGTGATACATAGGGACATCAAAACTGCTAATATTCTACTGTTTGATGATTGGAAGGCCAAAGTTGCTGATTTTGGGCTTTCCTTAATAACTACAATAGATGAGGAGACAAAGTATGTTATCGATCATGTTTGCGGCACACAAGGCTACTGTGACCCACTATACAGAAAATCGGGTTTCTTAACCATAGAATCCGATATTTATTCATTTGGTGTGGTTCTCTTTGAGATCTTGTTTGGGAGATCAACATATGCAATCTACAAACAAAAGAAACGATATCTACACAGTTTGGTCAAAGACTACTTTGAAGAAGGAAAACAAGATGAGTTGGTGTTTGAGGCAATAAAGGAACAAATTGTACCAAAATCGTTGTCTATATTTCAGAAGATTGCTTACCAATGCTTACATGATGATAGAGAAAAACGGCCAACGTCAAAAGAAGTTTTGGCACATCTCAAGATGGCATTGGATGTCCAAGTAAGTTCTCATAGTTTTACAAAATTTAATTGGCTTAATTCCAATAAATGGTTTAACAAAACTGTAAAACTGATCATCAAAAGAAATAAATTATAATAACTAAAACCGTATAATTTGTGTTGATACAATGAAAATACTAAACATTTTCATGACTTCATGAATATATCGAGGATTATAGACAGACAAATTTTTTTCACAAAATGATAGTACGTGCCATATAATTAGTGGGCATTTTTTAACTTAGGAGGAATTCTCTTTCTAAATATGTGCACAAGTTTATATGACATATCATTATGCGAAAAACATTTTGTAAAATTTTTGTGTGAAATAGAGTTCATTGCATCAGTCATCAGTGTATAAGACGTGTTGCATTCTGAGGTAAAAGGAATAAATTACTAAAGATCATACCGATCTAGTATATGCTCATATTTTGCTTGTAGATTAGACCCCGATAAATAATTATTTATAAATAAAACCTACAAATATTAACTAAGCCCGTAAGCCATTTTATGTTTTTGTTATCATATTTTAAAAATATGGGTTTTGCTAATGACAACCCTAAGGGTTGTGGTTAAAAATCTTTTTTTTTTTTTTTTTTTATTACAATTGTTTATCAACTATTAATTGTGTATTACCTAATTCCAGAATTATCTCCACCTTTTTCGAGAATCATTCATGAATTGTATTGTAATAAAATTATATGCTTAACGACAGCCCTTAGCATTTCCCTAAAAATATTAGCTACAATTTTTGTGTTATAATTGTGGGTCCCTGAGTCGTGTTGTGGGTCTCTGAATCCTGTTTGCGGGTCTCTGAGTTATTCAATTCCTTGTGTATTTTGGGTGGAGGATTGTAGCCAATTGGCTACAAAAATTATAGCCAAGCTATCCTTATTTTAAAATGCTCAATCAAGAAGAGAATGGATTGATCACAATATGTTAATCTTTATTCATTAATTTATATACAGGATGGGAAAGAAAGTTAGAAGATAAAACTGTTTGAAGGCTGCAAAAAAAGTTTCCAGGTGACAAAAACCGCGAAATGGAATTTAAATTGTACCGTGTATCTCTTGTGTACAGACTATATTGTTACTGAATTACCGAGTTACGTTATCTAACTTCTTTAACGCGTTTGAATGATTTTTTTATTTACTAGATAACCTAATCGGTATGTTTAACGCTCTTACAGTAATTGTGTTTATGGTTTATATCGTTATCACTTATCACAATTCTTTTACGGTGCACATGGTTTCGTTCTTAACATATAACTAGTTTTAATGCCTTTTCACAAAGGAGGTGATAACTACACCATTTTTATTATCATTCATCGTTAAATTACATCAGGTGATGCACACATTACGACACCCAGATGCAGGATTAGTGGTAGATGGCAAAAAAATAGTGTGTTTTTGAAATGAAACGACGGGAGTGCATAATGATCGGGTGTGTAGGTAGTTGAGTCTTTGTAAACTTGCAAATTTACCCTTCCATGGTTTTTATTTATTTATTTATTTTTTTTTAATACAAAATGCTTTTTAATCTCATCCCTTCATTGTATCCAAAATAACTTCCCTTAAAAAGTAAATTTCGTTATTTTTGCAAAGATTACTCTCTCACGCATGTATAGATGTAGAATTACACAATTGGCCTTTACAAGAAAATTAACGAGCTAGTCGAGTTTAACGAGTCGAACGAGCTATTCGAGCTTAACGAGCCGAACGAGGTACTCGAGCTTAACAAGCCAACACTTAGTATATAAATTTTTAAGCTTATTTTATTTTATAATTTTTAAAATATTTTTCTAGTATTATTAAGATTCAAGTTGTATCTTAATATTTTATTTCTAAGTTACATATTTACTTGAAGGTAAACCTTTTCTTTTTTTCTTATACTTTGTTTTATAGGATTTTCATTTTTCTTTTTTCTTCTCTATTTCTATGTGTGATGTGTTTTCTTTCTTTTTTAGTTCCATCTTTTATATCTAATATATGTTATTTGCTTTTTAGTTATTAATAGTTTTTTAAAACAGCTAAATGATAACTCTTTTAAGTTTAAGCTATATAAATACACTTATTTATCTTACCTAAACTTATATAAAGCATTTGAATGTGTGTTTTTATTTGCATAAGTGTAAAGTGATTTAAGTTTACACACTTTTGCTTTATAGGATGATCTTTAAACATATTTCAATCAAATTATATTGATTTATAAACTTGTAAAAACATTGTAATTCTTCTAGTATAACAACTATAGACATGACATACATCATGTATTATGGAGTATCAAAGTAAAATTCAAACCAATTTGATATTTGATGAAGTTGAGTGTCACATTTAGCTAATAAGGGTTATGTTATCTTTCCCTCTTACGATGATTCATGATATAAATTACATGCTAAAATATACGATTTTGAATGAGAGCTTAGTCGCAAGTTAATAATTATATATCATGCACACAAATATATATATAACCAAGCTACACACATAAAAACATACATAAGTATGATGAAAACTTAAAATGAGAAGGATGATAAACTATTATAACCATCTATTTGAGATGCTTTTACTTGAATTAGATGCATCTCTATCCATTTAGATGCATTTCAATTAGTTTTGAAAGTGATTTTGAAGTGAAAACGAAGCAAAGTAGTACTAGCAACAAATTTGACTCGCATGGGACACAATTACATAGGATTCTCCGAACTTGATTCAATGCATCTTATATATGTAAATGCGTCTAATTTTCAAACACACACACTATATTAATTTTGAAAAATATTCTCTATATTAATTTGAGACTTTTATTTATCCTGCATTAACCCACGATTGCTACTAAAAATTTACTAATTTGTTTTACTACTTTAGTTCGCGCTCTTTTATATAACACATGCTTTTTCACCGCTTTTGTTTGTTTATATAACATCTTCATCCCGCTCCCAATCCCGCACCCAATACCAATTCTTTTTTTGATCCAAATTCATCATCTGGAACTGTGATGATGTTATTATCATCTCGAATGATTATGATGATGATGACATGCTAAAGCCAAGTGTTGAGAACTTCATAATCAAAGTTTTGTTATTAGACGGAAAAGGGTTTAGATTCTAATTAATGAAAGTGAAAGTGACGAAGATTAAAAGCGAAACATATTGGAATTTATGTTTATAAAAAAACGTATGAAATAATCATGCAACTATAAAAGCTTGTCGCTATAAAATCATGTTGTTGTGCGCGAGTACTCGTGCAGTAAAAGTATAAATCACCCAACGGATTTTCTGTAAGATGATCATAGCACATCTCAAGCGATATACAGTGTTACCTAACTTTGATGTCTAATGTATATAGTTTATCGAAAATATACGCTAATATGAGGTAATGTATATGAAATGACTAGACACTTGATATTATAGGTTTAGTTAACAAATTTATAGTAAGCTTACGAAATCATATACATAGAACACAAAAGAAACGTTACACACTACTAGAGCGATAACAATTGATGTTTAACAATGTCGCAAAAGTTTAAATTAGATAAAAAAATTTAATCTCAATTGCTTATTTCTAAAAGTGCTTAATCTTACTCCATATTTTATTATAACTTTAAGTCGATGTTATTATACTAGGATTTTCCTAATTCATATAATCATAATTTTTTAGTTTCGTTTGATTTCATGTAGCCTTGTGTTTGACGTCTCTAACAAACATATGGTTTAGAATATTGCCATAAATACTGATTAATGGCTAAGTGGGTGTTTGCTTTGTTTATTTCTTATACGTGTTTGAAATCGTGAAAAGCACATCCTTATAGCATTATAAATAATACAACTTTATACATGGTTTAAATAAAATTTAAACTCAGTTGATATTATTATTGCAACAAACAATCTCATTTTTGTTTAAAAATAAAAAATATATAAAAGTTTAATCATCTTTTCTTTGCTAACTAGAAATACATAGACAAAAAAATAAGAATATACTTTAAAATATGAAAAGAACAAGAAAAATTGAAATATAAGAAGGACATGGATAGTAAACTTATCTGACATCGGTAGAAGAGGAAAACTTGCAAGAGAAAAAACTCAATATAAGCAAAGCCTCCACCCTATTTAAAACTTAGTTAAGCTTTAGATGTTATTAAACATTGATATTGTGTTCTTAAACAATATTTGTTGCGCTTATAAGTTATATTAACTTTAGTTTGAGTATTAGAACAATTTTTATAATTGTAAATGAGCTTTCGAGCTCGATCTTTTATACGAGCATCTTAAGCCTGAAAGTTAATTTATTGTAAGAGTACAAAAAAGGTAAAATATCTTAAACGAGCCTCGAGCTTGAGCTCGAACAACAAAAAAATATCTGAGCTCGAGCTCGAGCCAATTTATAAAAGTTTATTCGAGCTCGAGCTGAGTAGTTCATAAACGAGCCCAGCTCGTTTAGGCTAAAACTCGACTCGGCTCGGATCGTTTACACCCCTAGCAATGATGTTATTACGTTTTTTTCAAGCCTCAAATAATGCTTAGCTTTTGGTACTAGGCTTGGATGTGTTGTTGGTCTTGGACCACTATATTGAACAAAGTTTGTTTGGTAAAAATCTTATGCATGCTACTAACGAGTTTAAAGTTTGAAAGGGTAAACAAGTAAATGTGTATGCCTTTGTTTCTTTTCTTTCTAGAAATTGCATATATATCCTAAAAAGTTAAAATTGCATATATATCCAACTTAAATTCATAATTGCATATATATCCTTTTAAAGGCCCAAAAATTACATATATATCCAACTTAAACTACTAATTGCATATATATCCTCAATAAACTTTTGTAATTGCATATATATCATTTATTAACTTTCATAATTGCATATATATCCTTTATTGTTAGCCTCACTATTTTAGTGAAGCTGACATCTTACCCGTGAATTGGACTAGCTATTGATCATCTGCTAAATGCAGGGACTATTATTATAAACATGGATAGATAGCATAGTGTTAGGCTATTTATACCCCTCATGACTCTCCATGAGAGGTTGGTTGAATCATTGTGTAAACTTCTCATCTTTCTTAATAAAACATATTTTCTCTCAACCCTCACTCTCTAACATATCTTATTATATTTTGATCATCCTGAAAGTGTGTTTTGATCCATCCTGAAGGTATGTTTTGATTCATGTAACAAGTGATATCAGAGCAAACCGAGGGTGTTTTGTATCATGTGTTTGTTGTTCCGGTTACTGTTCATGTCCTTTACTATTCATGTCCATTATTGTTCAAGTTCATTACCGTTCATCTGTTCATTAATGTTCGTCTACTTTTCCTTATATCATATCTGCTGTTTTTATTGTGCTTTCAAGACAGTTTTCAAGCTGATTTCTTTAAGTTTCTTGGTAGCGAGTCGGACAAAAAGGAGAAAACACATATCCATTTTTTCAGGAAAAGTACGATAGTGACAGGTAGCGAGTTATATAAATAGCGACTTGGAGAAATGAGCGAGTTGTCAGTTGCAAAGCAGCGAGTTGTGATGAACGGAGAGAGTTGAAGTAGCGAGTTAAGAACAACATGGCAGCGAGTTGGATGGGTAGCGATTTGGCATAGCGAGTTAGTGTTGAGGTACATCGAAGACAAATATTTATGCCAAATAGAAACAAAACTCTGCCAAATTTTTCTCAAAGTAGCGAGTTGGTGTAGCGAGTTGTGGAAACAGGTCTTACTGGCGAGTTAACACCAAGACCAAACCGAGTCAACTCATCCGAGTCGTGGTCAACAGAAAAGAAAGAGATGAAGAACAAACTCGATTCAAACATCATATATCTTAACCAACATGAATTAATACACCACAAATCCAATCTCATCACTTCATCTCAAATCTATCACAACAAATCCCAAGCTAACCTACATCTCTTCGTCACAATAATCATCCACCATCTCCTTCACCGACTTTCGATACTCGAAATAAATGACAAATCAATAGATCTCAGTTTTTCTCATTTGGGTGTTACATAAATTCCATGATCTCAAAAGATCTATACCACGAGAAAAATCATCATCGAAGACTAAAAACCATCCTCAATTTTCGAATTTATAGAAAGATTTATAACAAATATGTTATAACCTTTCTATGATTCGCAAGACAAACAAGAAAATACAACCTTACCCGAGACCTCACATGGAGATCTTGAAGCTATAAATTTCTTGGGGTTTTTCGTGGGTTCTTGTTTCGTCATTAAAAGGTTTTAAATGATGAACAATTGTTTGTGATGCATTTTGATTTGGGGATATAAGGGTGGATGCATTTTTTATGATGGAAGAATAAGGGAGATTTGGTTGTGGGAGAAATGAAAATGGTGACTGTGTTTTTTTTTGTTTGACTAAAAATTAGGGCAATTGATTTGCACACTCTTAAAAATGATTGGGACACTCAACGTACAAACAGTTTAAGCAGTTTATATTTACAGTACAACTGTTTAATGCACAAGTTGAAGTGTCTCAATCAAATATGAGAGTGTGCAAATCACCTCTCAAAAATTAGGGATGGCAAGATAAGGAGTTAACAAGTCATTGGGCCGAAATTATTGTCATGGACCGTGTATGATTATTTCTTTTGGGCTCCTGGGTATAAAGGTTATTGGGCTAGATAATTTTGGGCTGAAAATTCTAATGAGGATGCTTATTGGGGTGTTGCTATTTAGAGTAGTCCGGTTAGTGGATTGAGTCGGGTATTAAAATAAGTTCATAACGGGAAAAGTATAAATGACCGGGTTTTAATACTTGGTCGGCCGATTTTATGGTATATTTTTTGTGCCGATATCCGTTAACCATCAAAATCACGAACAACAACACAACAAACACAATACACTACACTAAAAACGATCCTTATCAAAATTCACCTTCATTCATAATGGCTAGTATTGGATTTTATGTCTACGGGAGTTTATTCGATGTTATTTATTTGGGATTGAAGTGGAAACTCTCGAGGAGTGTACTTATTTCGTCTACGGTTCTTTCTCCCTCCTCTATGAAGATGACTTGTTCGAGCATATACAATTTGTGATGAAGACTTGGATTTCTAGTTGCTTTTGTGATTATTTCTTCCTATACCTACAAAGTAGCTATCACTTTAAGAATTTACATTGTAGTACTCAGTGGCTCACGTAGTTAAGGAGTTTTTTTAAGAGGTGTTGTATTTTCTATATACTTTTAGGTTAGATGGTACTCAGAGATTTGCCTCTACACCGTTCTTCGTCACGCGGATAGTACAAGATTAAGTCACAAGTCGAGGATTTTGCTTCATTATCGAGTTCGTTTCATCGGGTTGTCTTCATCATGGTCATCGGTGTTAGCCTACCGAATAGATAAGGGGATTTAGGCGGGTTGATCAAGAGAATTGTTCGAGAGTACAGACATCTTCTCACAGTATTGCTTATGCAATCACGGGTTATGAAGCTAAGTAAGCAGTTCCAGTTGGGATATGATGTACTGTTAGGAATTAGAAATTCCCAGTATTAAAGAGTCGGTCACCTCAGTATATGTAATCGTTAAGCTCGTAGTCATAGGTCATTTAAGTTTTGTAGTATTTAGTTAAGTAACACCGTGGAGGACAGACGGTCTTTACCCACTCTGTATGCACGATCCATGCCCAAAGTGTGGCGAGTTATGTAAGACTATAAATACTCTCTACCTTCCAAGGTGAGAGTTGGAGCTCATAATAATATCTTTCACTTTCTCTCACTAAGTTCCCTAAACCTCTAACTTTCTCTAGAATTCCATCTATATGCTACTTTGTGTTATGGTTTGATGTGTATGTGAAAAGTTATATCCTAACAATTGGTATCAAGAGCCATGGTTAGATCATATCTTGCACATCTTTGGATTTATAGTGGTTTTAGGTGGTTTTGAGTTTGAAAAGTTTAGTGGTTTTGCATCATTTGGTTGATTTCTTGTGTTAAAGTTTGAATTTTGTTGGTACTTTTGTGTTTAGAATCATCAAAAGTGTTTAGGTTTTCATTTGGTAGCTTGAATCATCTTGGTTGGGTTGTTTTGGATTGAAAAGTGATTTTATATGGTTTTCATGGTAGCGAGTTAGTTCACGGATAAGTTTTCTTCGTAGCGACTTGCTTCACAAAATTGTAGCGAGTTACGTTGTTAAATCTAGCGAGTTAGATCTAGCGACTTAAAGTACAAGTAGTGGACTCTCCACTACGGGTAGCGACTGTGTGTAGCGACTTGGTCATGGCGAGTTGCTCTTTAGCGACTTGTGTTTCTAGCGACTTGTGTAGCAATGCTCGCCAAAATTTGGTTAGCGACTTGGTGCATGCGAGTTACTACTTAGCGACTTGCTTGTCTCATTAGCGACTTGGGTTTCTAGCGACTTGGCTTTTAGCGAATTAATTGGTAGCGACTTAGTGCATTTGTCTCTAGCGACTTAGTGCATTATCATCTAGCGACTTGAGTGATTATTTACGGTTTTCTCTTGATTTAGTAAAATCCGTGAAAGAATCTATTTCCCGGTTTAATCATAGAGTTATAAAATCCCGTATAATCTGTTAACATGTCTACCAACGTCCCTCTTGTCATATCCATCATTGCAGGGGATGTACAAGCGGTTGGTTCGGATACTCGTCACCCATGCTTGGCAGGCGACTACGATTCTTGGGCTCAACGAATCGATTGTATTGCCTTGGAAAGGAAAATGGTGTCAACATTCTCAAATCCATTGATGAAGGACCATATCGTGTTGAGGCGACTAGAGACATACTTGATACTAATGAAGATGGTACTCTGTTTACGGAATGGACGGACCTAAGATGTATGATGAGCTTGATGATAAGGAGAAAAGAGATTCGATCACGGATATCGGGGCTTGAACATTGTTCTTCAAAGTCTTCCTAAAGACATCTACAAGTCGATCAATCATAACAATCGATGCAAAAGGTTTGGGATAATGTAAAGATGCTTCTCTCGGTTGAATTAACCATGGAAGATGAGAATCACAACTCTATGGCAATTTGAGCACTTCAAGATGAAACCAGATGAGAATGTCTATGAGTACTATGTGAGATTTCATAAGTTAGTTAATGACATGAGGAACATCGAATGACTATGCCTAACATTCGAGTTGAATTCAAAATTTGTAAACAACATGAATCCCGAATGGCACAAGTTTGTTACATTGTGAAGCTTACTAAAGGATTGAAGAACACAAACTATGAGCAACTCTATGCCTTCCTCCTTCGAATGAGAGACATGCCATGTTTGAAAATTGATTCTCAATCGGTTCAAAACTAACCCGAGAGAGACAAGCTCGTCTAATGATTCAACCGCCTTCTACTCAAACATCGGAATCAAAACCAAAGCTTCACAAGTCATACCTTGGGTAATGGTAATCACAAACTCATTCCCGATCCTATGTACAAACAAGGCGATCTTGATGCACACGTGGAAGCTTCATTAATCAACTAGCTCTTCCGATTAGTCAAAACATGAATTCTCTCCCACAAACCAACAACAACCTCGAGCGACATCTAACCCACACAATCAAGCTCACGTTAAAGATGGAAGGATCGTGGTGCAACCATTCGGGAAAGACAAGATGATCGGGGAAGGGTGGTCTTTGGTAGAGGCTATGTGGGCAATCGAAATCGAGGAAGGAATGGTAACCAAGGTCAAGCTAAGCCGATCAAATGCTATAAGCTGTGGTGGTGAGGACACATTGCAAGGCGCACATCTTCAAAGCGTCCACGAATCGCCGATTGCCGGAGATAAGATCTCACCGCACAAGCTCGGGACAATGGTGTTGCGTTGGATGAAGAGGAATTGTTGTTTCTTCTGAGGGTAATGCCAAGACCTATGATGCGGATGTGGATGAAGCGGCTATTCAGAGATAGGTCACAATCATCGAACGCCTTTCAAGTCGCCGATGTGATGCTTACGACTACGATGTAGATGATGGACCTCATGCACACACAATCTTTATGGCTAGCATCTCTCCAATGGTTTCTCCCAAGATCTCTTCTTCACCACAAGTGGCCCATCCAGGACAAACTCATCTCCGAGGTATTAAAGCTATACGATGATGTTGATGTACAACGGATGCATGACAAAGTACAACCAACTGAAACTATTGAATCAAATATTGAAAATATGGGTAATATCAACATTGTCCCATACGATCAATACGTTAAACAAAGTGAAAGTGAAGTTGTACCAAGTGATGCATCTTCTGCGATCAACAATGACTATGTCTTTGATGAATACAACGCATGTGCTCTGATGATTCCATAATTTACGAACTAAATGCCTATAAGGAACGTGTTGCTATTTATGAACAACGTGCAAAATTTGAGTTGACCACTTCGTGAGCGGAAATGGATGCCCAAGTGAGTACGAGAATTAGAAAAAGTAAGTTTAGAAGAAGTATTGAAACAAGAATTAAATTCCTTGCAAGAAAAACTTTCTAAAACATTAAACAAAACAAGAACTTCAAGAAAATGTGAAAATGCTTAAGCAAGAATTTAATGCAAAGGAATCAAAACTCTTGAGAGATTTTTCTAATCGAAAACTTTGAAAAGAAACTAGAAAACAAGTTGTACATACAAGGAAACACCATTCGATTTTCACATGGTCACCAAACATCGAGTCTTAAGCGATAAGCATAGCATTCCCCTTGTTGAGGAACCGAATCCGGAGGTAATTAAAAGGCTAGAAATGCTCATAAGGTGCTTTATGATGGAAATAAAATCCTTAAGCCTAGACAAAAACCTAGTTGCGTTGAGTGCCTTCGAGGAAGATAAGAAATCGAGATGAAGTCACTAGGGAAAGGATGAACAAAAACTAGATGACCCAAATGCAAAGAAAAACATAATTATCACTCCTCATGATTATAAGAAGGAAAACTGGATTTCCTTAAACAAGTTTAAGCCTCGACTTTGTTGACTCCGAACAAGTCTTACGGAAAAAGATTTAGATAAGGTAGCGGAAATCATTGTTGAAACTAACCTCCCTTAGGAAAATGCCTAGGCGACGTGTATCCTCCTAATACACCAATGCATCTTGTACCTAGAACAATTGCCACTAAAAGCAAGACATTAATTAGCCAATACGTGATATTTCAACTATTTGTTGATTTTGAGAAAACTTGCAAGAAAAGAATCACACCAGGTATAGCAAGGAGAAAGGGTTTGAACAAATGAAAGAATGCTATCTAGCGAGGTCATGCCATTCTTTAAACTTCTAAAAGATCACTTTGAGAGTCTTAAAAAGGAATAGAAGGCGATATTAAGGGAATGGAAAAGGAATTTGATGCAATGTTTGTTGAAGTTAGTGACTATGAGCGTGCAATGAAATATAATGAGATTGAGAGAAAGAACTTGCATACATTAAATGAGAATCTTATTCTTGAATGTGTTGCTCAAGATGTGTTTTTCAACGCTTCAAATTGCTCTATTAATGCTTCCAAATTTCATGAATTATCTCGTGTACTGAAAGTCTCCCATGATCGTGTCATTGAGCTTGAAAAACTAATTCTAAACTAAGCGAGAAAATTGAACCGGATGATCACGACACTTTGGTTAAACATTTTTCTAAACTAGAAGTTGAGTATTTTAATTTACAACTAAAATATCAACATCTCAAAGAAAATGTCAAAACTTCAAATGTCAAGACATCTTGGATGCTCCGAGTTTGATGCGGTTTTCAAATTAACAAACGTGATGAACAGATTCAAGCTCGCAACACGATCGAAAGTTGAAAGCCCAAATCTCTCAATTAAAGGGCCAAACGAACAATATGACAAGCTCCCAAATGCCTCCTTCTTTAGATTCTCGAATTCTCAAGCGTTTCATCTTCAAAACCTAGTAAATGCTTTACAAAAGGAAACGAAAGTTTTCTAGAAGAAAATGAAAGATTAAACGTCATTTCAATGAGTTGTTTGAATCAATTAAAGTCACTCGTAACAAAACAACGAACAAATAACTTCATTGCAAAAGGAAATTGAGAATCAAAGAGTCGGTAAAAGGAAAATGCCAATGATCAATGAGGAGAATGTTGTATCTAAGGTTCGCTCACGGTAATAAATATGCTTTATCGTGACATATGTCCCCCTCATCTAAGGAACAACAAACTTGCCATTCAAACATATTTCTCATCCCTTAAGGATTGCTTAGAATGCTGCGTGAGATTGTTGAAGAGGATAAGCTAGAGAAACCTCATGATAATGCAATTGGACATGCATGCTTATATGCCAAACGATCTCAAGAAATCTTAGAATGTTTGATCACAATATGCCCAAAGACATTAGGTGAGAGTTAACCCTTTGATTCCATGCTCAATGCCTAAGGCCAAACATGATATGCAATCGATTCCCAATGTTTTGAATGTGAGGAATAGTGTACCATTGAGTAGTTCGATTCTAGATCCGCAATGCTAGGAAAGTGAACTCAAATGTGCCTTCTAGAGTGCTAATCCCAGTACCTCTAGTGTTAAGAAAGTGAACCTTAGTGCACTGCATGTAGCTCGGATCCCAAAGACATCTAAGCAGGTGGTGCAAAGAGTAGTAAAACAAACTAATGTTCCCATTCCTCTACAGAGTAATCGGTGACATTAAAGGGAGCGGTCAAAGTCTCAAGACAATACAAGGAATGATAGGACCTCTCAAGCTAAGAATGCACCGGAAGAAAGTAGAAGAACAAACTAGGAACCTTAAGTTTGAATCGAATAAAACGAATCGTGTTGACTCTAGTATTAGCCATAGGCGTCTTGTAATTAATTCAATTCGATACTATTTGCAAAACTTGTACGATGATTGCTTGAATTACATTTCTAATCATGGATGTGATGTCAATGTTTTGCCTAATGTTGTTAATTGTCCGATTAATATTGTTAATGCTAAAATTCATGCTAAAAAGGCTAAAAGGCAAAAGCGAAAGAAAGTTAGAAAACAATGGAAACCAACAGGAAGAACATTCAAAGAGAATAGGTTTTTATTGGATACCGTTGGTCATAAGACCAATCGAGATAATGCCCACTAGAAAATGGATGCCTCTTGGTAGAACTATTCCCTTAAGAAGTGGTCACACCGTAAATGTGGCTAATCTGACACTAGTATTGCATCTACTCTCAATGATTCCATTACCTCACCGCATCGATGTGAATGCTTCTATTTACGATGTGGGTGTTCCAACTGCTGCTTACTAACCAAATGGAACCCATTCTTGCATGGGGATCCCAATTATCCGATTATCCATTCTTGTCATGTTCAACTGCAGATCGTTCAAATCGTTACGTGGTACGGACTCAGTTGTTCAAGCATATGACTGGAGACCGTCACGCTCATGAACCGTGAGCAAATTCATCGGATCGTTAGATTTGGTAATGATCATTTGGTGCTATTATGGGTTATGGAGATTATGTTGTTGGTGATAGTGTCATCTCCGTAGTGTATTATGTGGAAGGTTTAGGTCATAACTGCTTTCGTTGGTCAATTACGTGACTCGATCTAGAAGTAGCCTTGAAAAACATACACCTTTGTTAGAGATCTTAATGGTAAAGAAGCATTGAAAGGAACTCGTGGCTCAAACCTTTACACCATCTCTATCGATGACATGATGAGAGCCTCACCAATCGCTTGTTATCTAAGGCTTCAAAACAAAGTCATGGTTATGGCATCGTCGTCTCAATCACTTGAACTTGGCACCATCAACGATCTTTCGAAAAGGACTTAGTTGTAGGTTTACCTAGACTAAAGTATGAAAAGGATCATCTTTGTTCGGCATGTCAATTGGGAAAAAGCAAGATGTTTGCCCATAAATCCAAACCTACTAACTCATCACGAAGTTCTTCATATGATTCATATGGATTTATGGACCAATGAGGGTGAGAATATCTTTGGGAAGAAATATGTGTTAGTTGTGGTTGATGATTACTCTAGATTCACACAGGTCAAGTTCCTAAGGACAAAGGATGAAACTCGATATCATCATCAAACTCATCAAACATTGCAGTTAGACTTAACAAAAGCGCCGAATTATCGAGCGTACAATGGGCCGGGTTTGTCAACAAATAACTTAGTGAATTCTATGAAAGCGTTGGAATCGACCATCAAAGAAGTGTTCCACGAACCCTCAGCGAGCGGTGTAGTTGAAAGACGCAATCGTACTCTTGTTGAAGTCGCTAGAACAATCTTGATCTACTCAAAGGTTCCAATGTTTCTCCGGGTCAAGCTATTGCCACGCATGCTACACACAAAATCGTTCCACGATTCACACTATTCATGGAAAAACTCCATATGAACTTGTCCACAACAAAACCTAATCTATCTTCCTTCGTGTGTTCGGTGCATTGTGCTATCCAACTAATGAGGTCAAGACTTAGGCAAACTTAGGGCCAAAGTGACATTGGAGTATTTGTAGGATATGCATCAAACAAAAAGGGATACTAGAATCTACAACAAAAGAACCGAAATATCATGGAAACAATTCATGTTACGTTTGATGAGTGGCCGGTCAAATGGCTCTGGACACTCCACTCAGGACCCGCACTTCAAGACAGTCCCATTGGTTCATCTCTTGTTCCAAACTCTTCTCAAGAAACTCCATATGTACCACCATCCGAAGATGATGTAAAGAAATTGTTTGATCCTATGTTTGATGAGCTGTATGTAGTCTACCACTAATGAGGTCTTGATCCCTACAACGAGAGGATGTTCATATTCCGGTGAATGAAGTCAATCCATCGGTCTCAATATCTCGTAAGTCAAGAAGCACTCTTCGATCCTTGATTTCATCAACAAATCATCATTCTTCAAATGTACATCATGGAAATGTTTACGGCATCAATGATGAAGTTAATCCCTTTGCGACTCTCGAAGATGCTCCATTTGAAAACATATTTGCTACTCCGAATCATCATCGAACCATCTTCTTGAGAGACATCAACTCTGCTACTTGGTTCCTCAACAAGCGCCACATGAACACCTCGAAAAATGGACTCACGATCACCCTTAGACAACATCATTGAAATCCTTCTCGTCTGTATCAACCCTAAGCAACTCGCATGACCGATGCCTTATGGTGTTTCTTCAACTCCGTACTATCTAAGATCGAACCAAAGATGTTAAAACCGCCATGAATGAAGGCAATTTGGTTCAATGCCATGC
This sequence comes from Chrysanthemum lavandulifolium, assembly GCA_022545495.1. NCBI lineage: Eukaryota > Viridiplantae > Streptophyta > Magnoliopsida > Asterales > Asteraceae > Chrysanthemum > Chrysanthemum lavandulifolium. Next base: position 210,915,745 of record CM040246.1, read on the forward strand.
AAGATGAAATTCATGAGTTTGATCGACTTGATGTATGGGAGTTAGTACTGCTCGAGGCGCTATGATTATAGCTCTCAAATGGATCTTCAGTAAAACTTGATGAGCATGGTGATGTGTTGAAAACAAGGCACGATTGGTTGCTAAAGGATATCGTCAAGAGGAGGTATAGACTTTGAAGAATCTTTTTCTCCGATGGCTCGAATCGAGGCAATCGAATCTTTTGGCTAATCTTGCAAGTAAGAACATGGTGGTATATCGGATGGATGTAAAGACGGCATTTCGAGCGGAGATCTTAAAGAAGTCGTCTCGTCGCCCAACCTCAAGGATTTGTGAATCAAGAGCATCCTACTCACGTTTATCGTTTGAAGAAGGCTCTTTACGGTTTAAAAGCAAGCTCCAAGGGCATGGTATGATACATCATCAAAGTTTCTTCTATCAACCGGATTGACAAAGGAGCGATTGATCCTACATTGTTCACCGTGAAGTCGAGCAAACATTTAACTCATGTTCAAATTTATGTTGATGATATTATTTTTGCCTCGACCACCCAATGGAATGTGATCGTTTTCTAACGAAATGAGTTCAAAATTTCAAATGTCAATGATGGGACAAATGTCATTTTCTTGGGATTACAAATTTCACAAAGTCCGGAGGCATTTTCATAAATCAATCTAAATATGCAAAGAGATTTTAAAGAAATTTGGATTTGATTCAAGTGACCTGCTGACACCCCATGATTGATCGAACCAAACTAGATGAGGACCACTCGGGGATCATGATTGACCAAACGAAATATCGTAGTATGATTGGATCCCGATGTATCTCAACGCTAGTAGACCGAGACATCTTGTTCATTGTTTGCATGTGTGCTAGATACCGTGCTAAGCCTACTAAAAGCACCTTGAAGCGATTAAGCGGGTCTTCGGTATCTCCAGGAACCATCAATATGGGACTATGGTACCGAAGGACACCGGTATGTCACTAACGGCCTATCGGATCCGATCATGCGAGTTGTCAAGATACACGTCGAAATGCGTCGGAGGTGCTCGATTTTGGGTGATAAGCTTGTGGTTGGTCTTCAAAGAAGCAAATGAGTACTTCTATTTCCTCTACGAGGCTGAATACATAGCCATGTCATCTTGTTGTGCTCAAATCTTATGGATGAGATCTCAATTATCGACTATGGCTTTGAATTCAACAAAATCCTCTACATCTTGTGATAATAAAGTGCTATTGCTCTCTCATGCAACAACGTTCAACACTCAAGAGCAAAGCATATCGACATTCGACATCATTTCATCGGGGAACAAGTGGAAAAGGTGTGGTGGAACTATATTTTGTGAGGTCCGAATATCGGTTAGCGGACATCTTCACCAAAGCTCTTCCAAGAGAACGTTTTGAGTTTATTCTTCCACGCCTTGGTTTGAAAAGCCTTCAACCGGAAACTCTCAAACGCCTTCGGGAGGAAGACGAGGAGTAAAGGTCTATCTTCATCTATCTCTTGTAAATATCTATTCGAAAAACAAAATACAAAATTATAAAATCCTCAAAATCAAATAGAAAAATATAAAACCTTCAAAATCCATAAAATCTAAAAATTCAAAATCTTCAAAAATATTGTCAATTTGTCATGATTTTATTTTCGTTCGATAATATCTACGGTCTTTGTCGTCATTCAAAGAATGACACGGACTTTAGATGTTGTTCAATTCTTAAAAAATAAATAAATAAATAAATAAATAAATAAATAAAAAAAAAATATATATATATATATATATATATATATATATATATATATATATATTTTTGGGAGAAAGAGAAACAATGGTTTATTGTCATTTCGTGCAATAACCGGTTTTTAAAGAAAGAGCGAGCCATGTTTTACCATGTTTTCAAATTCTATGCTCGATTCTATAAACATTTATCTATCGAAAACTAAATGCTTTGAAAAATAACTCGGTTTCTATTTTGATAATCATCGGGACTTATTTGTCAAAATCATCTCTCAATCAACAACCCATGTCATTGATTGAGGGAGAATGATTTCAATTAAATTATAAAGTTATTTGGCATTAAATTGTTTTCAAAAGATATACATGCATGTTTTATAAATGGAGTTTAAAGTCTTAAAATCCGATCCTTATCAGTTCAAACGCTTTCACAATCAAGTTACAATTCTCCTTAAAAGCTTTCAAGTCAATTTAAATCTATACGAGATCACAAATCTCAAATGTTTTGACAATTGTGATCGGGGAGAATGTGTGATTTAAATTGATTTAGATTGATAATTCGGTAAATGGTTTCATAAGAATGTACATCATCCTTCTCACATGTGACAAACGATTTCAATTTTTCAATGCACATGTTGAGGGGAGCACCTATCTTAAACCTATGATTTGAAACGTGATCATTTATCCCATGTGCGGTTCCTCTAGTATGTGCAAAACTCTTTCTAACCTCGAGGCACATATTGAGGGAGAAATTTTTGAAACCTCATCCTTCCCTAAATGCTATTTCTACTTGATTTAATGTGGAAGTGATGTTGATATCTTTTAGAAGATGGTAACCAAAGAAGGTAATTCTTTCTCTTGCCTCCGTGTGCAAAACATTTTCAATACTTGATGCACATGTTGAGGGGAGTTCTCGTTCTAAAATATCAAAACAATTCGGTACAAAATGCTTTGATAATATATCACAAGTACCGAATTGATTTTCAAATGGTTTTCAATTGGATCCAATGGCGGATGAACAATACCAAATAGACCGACCAACTTTACTTTATATGCGATGATATAAGGATGATAAGGTTAGGTATTGGTTCCCATGATCCGCCGTAACCGGAGGATCTACCCAGGACAATCCACTAGTTAGTGTAGAAGTCCTTAGGTATGATGATAAAAGGAGAAAATGAGATATGGGAAGAGTGCGGACTAAGATCGAGCTAATACTGGAATAAACCCAACAAGGTTCTAGTTATGAAGTCTCGGTAAGCATTGAAGGGTTGAAGAATTAAAAGAATTGAATGAGAAAGGGTGAAAACAAATAGCCTCCATTTATTCAACCTTAGGGCGTAAACCGGGTTCAATTCATATGCTACCGATGGTAACATCGGTATTGAAGACAAGACGTCATGGACCCAAGGACGATCGCACTTCAACTTTCCAAACCACTCAAGTTCCTCTTAAAAGACTTGTTTCATTCTCACGGGAACCGACATTATCTATCGACTTTCTCTTAGAGATGGTTGATATTGAAGGAGACCTCTCCTAGTCTCGGCATAGGATCCAAATATGCACAAATTGAGTCTAGAGCCACGAGATCATCAATAAATCTCATTAGGACACTTTCAATGAAGACTCTCCGTTTCACACAATGTGGAAAGAGAGATTATATCTTGAGTCCCACGCATTATCCTTGTGGTATTGCGGAACATCGAGTGATGTGTTACACACTCACAATGAAGATGGAAAGCCTTCAGAGTCAACATCAAACAAGCTCTGGTAGGTGGCATGTGAGATCCATTATATGGATCAACCATGTGACAACCGAGCAGAAACAATGGGGCGATTCAATTTCTTGAATCAATCTCGTTCGAGTTATGGATTGACGGATACCGTTGAAAACCGGTCTTTGTGCTTAACAACTCTTTTCTCTAGCACATCGACCGTGTACTCATTTTCAAACCAAAGGTGTTTTTATGATTGATAATTGATTTTTCAATAAAACCTTCGTTGTATTGCAAAACAATTTCTATTGAGCAATACTCGATTGTTTTCAAATATCTTTTCATCAATCGGTGGACTTAAATTGTTGGTTCACTCACTCGTGTTGTCTTCTTTGAGATGTTCGGTTTGAGAACAGCTAGAGCAATGCGAAACCCCGTCAAGGAAATTCTTGAATTATACCGATCACAGCGTTGCTTGTCTTGATCAACGGGAACCGTGGGCGTGTACCTCAATTCAACGAAGTGATCAAAGACACTTTCGTGCGATTTGTTGCTAGCATTGTATGCGAGTGCGCCGACGCCCCGTGGTGATCGTAATGAAGCGGTCAATCCATAGCCGCATGCTCACTTAACATTCATCTCAAAAGAAATCATGATTAGTGCATCAATGACTCGATATTTTCACTCCATGCTTCACTGCGCTTACGCGATATCATGAATCATCTAAAGCTTCATTACTCGATAAGAAGATTTCATGATCCGAATGTGAGCATGTCGGTCCCAAAGTCACAACATCACAAAATACCAACACCACAAAGGATGTGTCGAGATTGTTGATAGTGATGATCTCCAAAGATGGCTCAAACTTATCATCACGTGGATCGAGTAAAGACCTCCACTTGGAATAACCAAACATGCAATGTGAAGAATCAATGACTACGAGCTTAGGAGCAAAGGACTACATCAAGAATGCAAGATCAATTGTTAATGTATTATCTATTTGTATTCAATGTAATTTTGGTACATGATTGAGGTGACCTCCTTGGGGAGATTGTTAGGAATTAGAAATTCCAGTGTTAAAGAGTCGGTCACCTCAAGTATATGTAATCGTTAAAGCTCGTAGTCATAGGTCATTTAAGTTTTGTAGTATTTAGTTAAGTAACACCGTGGAGGACTGACGGGTCTTTACCCAGCTGTATGCACGATCCACGCCCAAAGTATGGCGAGTTATGTAAGACTATAAATACTCTCTACCTTCCTAGGTAGAGTTGGAGCTCATAATAATATCTTTCACTTTCTCTCACTAAGTTCCTAAACCTCTAACTTTCTCTCTAGAATTCCATCTATATGCTACTTTGTGTTATGGTTTGATGTGTGTGAAAAGTTATATCCTAACATGTACATGAGTAGGATGATTCCTCAGTTAGTCATCATCCTGGATGGAGAAATGTGTACATCCGGGACTTAGTTTACTTTAATGTTATCATTTTGACTACATAGAGGAATAAATTACTCACACTCGGGACTTAGTTGACTTTGGTGTAGCAAGTCTTACCATGTCTTTTCTGGAGGGAGAAAAGTACATTCCCGGGTCTTAATTGATTTTGGTGCTACGTTTTCGACATCGGTAAAGGGATAAAGTGTGTACTTCGGTATAAGATGTGCACATGAGTATGATGATAGTAAATCATATCATGTCTTTCCGGGGACTTCAAAAAAAGGGATAAAGTGTGTACTCTGGGCTGAATTCAAACAAGACTGGAATGCTTCCTAAGTGAGACGATGTTGATGATTATCATCCTTCCCACAGAGTATCCTAAATGAGAAAGGAGGTCTTTGAGCCGAGCTAGAGGAGGTTGTATGACTCAAGACTAGTGCATTAATTCTTATCTGTCTCAGGGATGTCTGTTTGGGAGGGAGCTGAAGTAAAAGAGCCTACTAGTTGAGAGAGAGTAAAAACTCAACTAGATTATGCAAGCTGGAGAAATAAAGATGGAGCATTCAAGTAGTTCAAGGTCATTGAAGACAATCTCAAGGAATGCTGGACTTCATTCTTATTTGTTTACTTTATTTTTGCTTGTAGGAGACATTGTAACCAATTCACGGGTGACACCATCTTGGAGGGAGATTGTTAGCCTCACTATTTTAATAAAGCTGGCATCTTACCCGTGAATTGGACTAGCTATAGATCATCTGCTAAATGCAGGGACTATTATTGTAAACATGGGATAGATAGCATAGTGTTAGGCTATTTATACCCCTCATGACTCTCCATGAGGGGTTGGTTGAATCATTGTGTAAACTTCTCATCTTTCTTAATAAAACATATTTTCTCTCAACCTCACTCTAACTTTCTCTCTCACTAGAACACAATGCATATCTTATTGTTCTTTGATCATCCTAGACCCCGCAGGTGTGTTTTGATCCGTGTTACATTTATAAACCTTTAATATGTGCTATATATAAAAATTACTAATTTTAAATAATTATGAACTCTAACTTATGATGTTTATAATTTTATAAATAACAAAATAACATTTATTTCGGATGTATGATATCCTAATGTTCAAAATGAACTAGATGACCAAAATAATACATCAAGATGATATTTAACATCACAAAAATTACCTTATATCATATATAACACGGTGAATGAAATAAACTCATCAATATATATCACGATTGTCATGATGTATTAAAAATAAAGTTTTTTACAATGAAAGTGTATCTTACTACCAACAAATTTTTAAGTAAAGAAAAGTAATTTTAAAAAAATCTATAATTATAATTATCATGTATTTTAGAGTTGTAAATTAATATTAAATAGTTATTTGTATATATATATATATATATATATATATATATATCTTTATATTATATATAACGAGGAGGCGTTCACATCGTAGATAATCCACGTAAACGCCAGCCTCATTCTTGAAGAATTCAATTTAATGCCACATAATCATTTGTTGTCCACCTAAGAATATATTTTTTAATTTAATTAAATATTATGTAATTTTCGGATTTTATTATGTGATTTTTAATTTAATTAAATATTATGTAATTTTCGGATTTTATTATGTGATTTTCGGATTTTTTAATTAATTTTCAAAATTGTATTAAAAAGGAGCGCTAGGATTGAACCTGTTATTTGGTTGAATAACATGTATGTTTACCACTAAGGCAACATGACTTTTTGGAATATATGTTGCAAGTCCAAAATTATAAATCTATGCAACCAATTATGTAGGAGAATCCCTACAACCCTAAATAAAACATATATGTAAAAACTTATATACGGTTCATTATATTTTTTCTCAAAAACCCTAATATCCTTTTTTTCCTCACAATCTCTTCTATTGTTGGTTTACTGATTTTTGTGTTTTCTTCATCACAGGTTTGCAACCATGGACGCTTGACATGTCGTGTAATGTTTCTTTGAGAAAACAGCATGGTTAGTTCTCCATCACAGGTTTACTGCCTACTGACATTGTCATTGTCATTGATTTCTTTGCAGATTTTAGAATAGTTCTTCATCACATCACATGTTGTGGCGAACTAGATAGCCCTGTCATTAGAGTAGCAGTCAAGCCCTATGGTATTTTTCTTGAGTTTTAAATTGATTATACGTTTTAAATTGAGTTTTAAAGTCTCAAATAATTCCCATGTGTTCTTAAAGCAAAACAGTGACAATATAATCTGGCATATCTTAAATTACAACCTGAGCAAATATGACTTTCATAAACTCACCAATCACCAGTTGTCAAGGTATTTTTTCTATTATATATTATTTCTGCTGGTAAAAGTTTATTACTTATTTTTGTTATATTTCATTATAAAACAGGTTGTTCGATGGGGAAGATCCGTGTATGCAAATATCCAAAAATTCATACAGTTCCAGCTAACTGTGAATGTTGTTGCACTTGTGATTAATGTTGTGGCAGCCATTGAGGGTGGCGATGTCCCACTAAATGTTGTGCAGGTCTGTCTCTCTTAAACCCACACACACACATACATACTCAGTGACAGAGCACCTTATAGAAATCATTTGGCTGTTTGCAGCTAATGTTCTGAAGAGATATAATGATCCGGAACCTAGAGTATGTCTTATTGTCCTTGACTAAATAAAAAAAACCTACCAAGAATAACCTGATGTAATTTTACTACTGCTGTAGAGACAACACAATCAGATTCACCCTTTGGAATGAAAAAGCAATGGACTTTGACATTGACACATATGAGAATGCGGCAAAACCAACTGTTATGGCAGTGAGTTAATGTTGGGTTAAAACATACGCAGGTATGGTTACTGCTACATATATATATAGAGTCAGCACACCCGCCACCTGCTACTATCTATGGATATAGAGTCAGCAAGATTGTCTATAAATAATAGGACGTTGTTTTGGTTTAGTGGGCCGAAAAATCTCATGCTGTTGCAGCTTCTGGAATTCTAGAGTACTAGGTATGTCAAATATGGTATTCTCGAGTATATTCAACTGATATTTTGCTGAAGTTTTTATTCTTATTTGCCACTCTCATGTTCCAGTAATGAACTATTTGATGGGTTAATTGGCAGTAGTATATAGAGTAAGCATTCAAGTAGGATCATTAGTTTATCCGCATCCTAAAAATGCATGGTGTCTATATAATTTACCATCCAAACTTTGCTATTACGTATTCATCCTGAAGCATTTTGATTCTAAATTTTTCATTACTGGATAAAGAATATGTAATTAGGTTGAGCAGAGCTGAATAGTTAAATTTAGCATCTCCAATCGCTCCATATATTGTTTTAAGTAATTATAGTCTGCCGAACTACATCATACCTGATATCGCCTTAGTAATCCATGATCATTAGTTCATTATGCTATATCGGTATCATCTGAACCATACGAATTAACATGCAGATATCACTAAACAAGAGTTTTATACGAGATACTTTTTTAAGTAATTATAGACTGTGCTTCAGGTATATGCGATGACAGTACAACTCTGTTAGCTGTACTACATTCAGTCGGTGGAAATATCAAGTGACTCTATAAATGAAGCGCGTAGAGTACATGTAACTTTCTGCTTTTTTTAATAATAATATATTGGTGTTAAGAGTCTTCATTTGCTTGCTAATTTAACTCAGGGTCTTTGCCACAAGTAATTAAGCACATCTTTCAACATGGAGGGTGTTTGGTTCACAGTAAAAAAAATGCAGAAACAATATTGGAGATTGCAAATTTGACACTCACAACCATCTAAGAAGTATCATATTGAAGCAAAAAAGGATCACCCCAAGTTTGGCAAACTGGTTAACTTGATGGTAAGTGCATCGCATAACAGATACACATTCAACACTTTGTCTAAATTCTTATTCCAAGGTTGTCTCACCATCAATGTTACTAATTTGTAGGTTTTACCAAATATGACATCAATTCCTAATATCAAAGCAGTGTCTTATGATTTTTCTAGCTTAGTACATACATTTGATTTTGGTTACATAGCAAAGGTAATCAAAGTTCATACAACGGTGCTTAAGTAGTGAGCATGTTTTGTTGTTAACTCATCCGTTGTTCTTATTTTACAGGTAGCTATGACTCATGGACCAGGCAATGTTAAGTAGTGGGTCAATCTATGATCCGTCTAGGTATATGGGTGAGGGTGGGTCAGATCATGATCAACATCAGATCATTAGCTAATTTAACCTACTGATAGGTCATCTGCGTATATAGTCTTTGACATCAACTTAATTGTCAAGTATTATCCATTCCATATAGGCATTTACACTGAACAAAGTACCACCAGTCGATTCAGAGGTTGTAGCAGGCATTAAGGACTAGGAGACTTGTCTGAACGGGTTTTCTCACGACAGTGACAATAAAAAGGTCTGTAAAGAGCTTGAGAAAAGGGTTGAGAAAATGTGTAGTAATGCATTGGGCATGATATTTAGGCGTAGTGGTTGTTTGCCGTGCTTTTAGGATTATATAAATTGCTAACCCTTTTAATGACATTGCACTTGCTATAGGTTGGAGCACCGTTTTCTAAGTATATTTAATAAAAGAAACATGGGTTCATAGTTTTCTAGGCCTTCTGTTGTTTATCTAACCCTTAAGAGGTCCAGGTTCGCTTGATCGCTGATAACAAGCTGATGGGAGGAAGCTTGATAACAGAAGGTTGCTTTTGGATGTTGAACGTAGTAGAACTGTTCCTAATTGGCAACCCCATAAACTTGGTAGTGGTCTTGGAACAACCAGGGTTGGAGGTGAAGAAGTTAACCAGAGTAATTCTGGAGGTAAACTTTCTTTTTTCTATGAACTCAATGCAGCCCATGCCTGCATATTATGGACTAAATCCCGCCAATATATTATACGTTAAATAAAAAGCCAAGATTTTAAAGGAGATTTAAAACGGTTGAAGTGAAGTTAACGTGAGATTTTTTCAATGAGGCGTGGAAGATCTTTTGTGCTATAGAGTACATGCATACACATGATATGAAAGGTTTTTTTTCCCCTCAACTCTTACATCTGTTATATTTTCTTGTGTCACTCTTATATTTGCATATTTATGGTTGATTTGTTCAATAATTTTCATGAACTTCAGTTACGAATGTTTATCTTTAGCTTATTTGAATAAGCTCCTCTTTAGCTTATTTGAATAAGCTCATAATCTATTTTGTACTTGAATTGCCCATTTAAGCTTTTAGTCGCTTATGGCCTTTTTGGTTTTTGCACTCGGCTAAAAACCACTCCGAAGGGTGTGTTTGTTTGTCACTCGGCTGGAAAAACCACCAAAAGTGGTGATTGTTTGGCCTGGTTCATGACAGCCCCGAAGAGGTGTCGTTGTGATTGTTTAGGTTGAATCTAACACCCAAAAGGGTGCGCTTCGTTTGGTTATTCTTGCTTCTGTTTTGATCCAACAGACCACCCAATAAGGGGTGTTGGTCTTGGTTTGTCGACTGGAAAATAACCCACATCAGGATGTTTGTTACTGCTATTCGAACCCAACAAAAGGTTTTGTTTCATTGCTTATTTTTCTGCACAAGGGTGCGCTTGGTTCAGCTCATTTTCCAGCCCAAAGAGGCGTTTGGTTCTGCATATTTTCAGCCCCAACAGCGGGCGTTTGTTTGCTGCAATACAGCCCCAAAAAGGGTGCGTTTGCTGTTGATTTTCTACACTAAAAAGGGTGCGTTTGCTGCTGATTTTCTGCACTAAAAGGGGTGCATTTGCTGCTGATTTTCTGCACTAAAAAGGGTGCGTTTGCTACTGATTTTCTACACTAAAAAGGGTGCGTTTGCTGCTGATTTTCTTCACGAAAAGGGGTGTGTTTTCTGTTGATTTTCTGCACTAAAAAAGGTGCGTTTGCTGCTGATTTCTGCGCAACAGGGGGTGTTTGATTTGCTTATTTTCAGCCCTGAAAAGGGTGTATTTGTTTGCCTTGGTTGGTCCTCGGTTCACAGCAGTAACACCAAAGAGGTGTTTGGTGTTTGTGTGGCCTATTTCAGCCCTCGAAAGGGTGTTCTTTGTTTGGTTTGTTTCTCGGTCCGGTCCAACACCCACGGGGATTTTAGTTTTGTCCTAATGTAGATTTTAAATTATTATGAAGGTTAAACATAGAGAAATTGTTTCCCGTCTATATAGATGTTATCCTTTGAATATGCGTAAAATGGAATATTGCAATAGGATCTCCATTAAAATCTATTCGATATTTATTCTTTGTGTATGTAGGAAGTGGGAAAATGGTTGTGGTAACAGTATATATAGTATACTATTAAGTGACACTGCATTAGCAAATAGAAGCAATCATATTCTTTATAGGAGCTCACACGTTTAATGATTTACTTCAGGACTCATTGGGTAATTCAATTTTCAGTTCAATTCTCGGTATATAGGTTGGGATTTGAAGCATTAATGTAAAGTGTATGGATGGTTATTTGACCTATTTCAGGTGGAGAGTCTAAGACCTCAATGTTCGTGCGAATTGGTCCCCTGGAATATGACCTAAATCAGACTTTGAGCTCATTAAACTTTGCAACAGTAGTTAGAAGGGTTGAGCTGGGCATTGCCGCAGACTAATAAAAGTCAGATTTAGAAGATGAAACTAATGGTAAGTACGATCTATTATTATTTTTATCTCATAAAAATAATAACTGAAGTGTTATATTAGTCTAACTTGGGCTGGTTCGTATCCATCATGAAGCTTGATAAAGCAAAGCAAGAATTACATTTTAAAGATGAATCATTAAGGAAATTAGAAGATAGTTTACATAATATTGAGAGTGAGGTTAAAGGAAAAATATCAAATGCGTAAACACCAACAAAAAAAGAATAAGGAACTTGAAACTAAATATGAGTTCAAACATAATTGCACTCTCAATTAGAAAAAACAAATTTAGCATATTTTCGAAAAGTTTATACCAAAATAGGAATTCAAGAGTGAGCTCCAACAAAAGGTAGTAAATTTCATTATTTATGTTCCATATGGGTGATAGATGTACTCATCTCAAATAATAGCATCTTTATAAAGGAGCTTGAGAGCAACCTTATAGAGTGACAAAAATGAGGGGCTTTAACATACCAACAAAAGATATTTGAATAAATATTGGTTGAATATATTACTTTTGAAAATTTAAAAATTGCCAATGCATAATGTTTGGATGTTGAAAACAGGTCAAGAACATATGTACATTCGAAATAGTAAAGATAAAATATTCCAATCTTAATGTAAGCTATTTATAAGTAGATTTTAATAGTATGTTGCTGTAAGGATCGGGCAAAAGATTTAGACTTCTTTATATGTATGCTAATGTTTTACAGATCGATTCAACATGATATTGAGAAGAGGTGGTCGATTCACTATTTCCAGAGATCAATACTTCAACGACAACAGCGTTGGGTAAGAAGATAACAAAAGCAACATGAAGTTCAGCTCTCAGACTGTTTTTATGCATGTAGTATTAGGCTTAATCGTAACGAACCCTTTTGCAATGTGTTTCATCTCTCAGACTGGAGCTCTTGGCCCACTAATACGGTGGCTCTCACAAGAAATGAAAACAACGGCTAAACCTCCTGGCAAACCTGGAGCGGCTATTACAGCAGATAATATCCCAGCAGCTGCAAGGCAAGAAAGTGAGAATGCTCCTTTGGTAGGTATGCTTTGTTTTGTGCATTAACTCATGCTTAATGACTATATGAACCTTTACACCATTGTAAAATGCAGGACTATTTACATGGTAAAAATAGAATTTTCTTAATGAGATATTGAAGCCCCTGATTCTTTCTTACCAAACCCTTATCTTCCACAACACTTATTAATCTGAACATGTCCCATTATGAGCAATGTGATGCATTTATAAATTATAATGAACCAATCTACCATTTTTATGCGATTTAGTCTAAATAAAACCAACAAGTAGCATTACATCACATGCATTATTAGGGGCAACTTTTGGGGGTTAATGTTTTCCTCAGTAAAATAAAGTTTGTCTAATCTAAGCACTGAATGAAATTAAACTTCAATTCAGCAAATAACAACTAAATTTTATAAAAATATTATATGACATATCCAGACACTTATATGGAGAACCTGCTACAACTCTCACAATTTATTTGTATAGGATATATCCATTATCCACGTAATTATATTTGATGCATTAATCAGTATTGTTTTGTGTGTACTATCAAAGTTTTTATTATGTTCCAAGCAAATATACGAATCGTTGTCTACAAAGAAGCTTTACATCACTTTAATACATTTTCATTATCTACAACTTTACAAACATACATAAAATTCATAATGTTGTATCAAGACCTTTTCTTGTGGTGTAAAACATAAAGTTGTCATTTCTTACAAACTCATGCTCAGTATTTTGGGGAAACATTTGGAATATTTTGTAACAAACAATGAGTTTTCAATGAATGATAACTATTTCTATTAAAACGTCTCTTTTGAGTCGTTTTCTATGATTATTTACTGTGATCCCAATCCAAGTAACACCCCGATTAGTCTTCCGCTGTCATTATGATCTCGGGGTGTTACAACTTTACAACTTTACAAACATACATAAAATTCATAGTGTTGTAAAAATTTAAGTTAACTGTTATATCACTTTAATACATTTTCATTATCTACAACTCTTTAGAATTTAAGTTAACTGTTATATCACTTTAATACATTTGTTTAGAATTTAAGTTAACTGTTATATCACTTTAATACATTTTCATTATCTACAACTTTACAAACATACATAAAATTCATAATGAGCTTTACAAACGTACATCAGTAATTCGGTGTATGCAGTTGAGTTTTGGTTGCATGAGCTTAGCGCATAATAATCTGTGATTTTCTTTATGATATATTGTTAGTTTACAATTATCATGTTCATGTTCTTGTCCTCAACTTTACATTAAACCTATGGATTTCACACAACATTTTTTTGACCTTTTTTAAGCATGTTATCTCAGGCAATCAATGAAGATTATGTTCAAGGCGCGAAGTGAGCATATCAAGACCTTTTCTTGTGGTGTAAAACATAAAGTTGTCATTTCTTACAAACTCATGCTCAGTATTTTGGGGAAACATTTGGAATATTTTGTAACAAACAATGAGTTTTCAATGAATGATAACTATTTCTTAAAACGCCTCTTCGAGTCGTTTTCAATGATTATTGACTGTGATCCCAATCCAAGTAACACCCCGATTAGTCTTCCGCTGTCATTATGATCTCGGGGTGTTACAACTTTACAAACATACATAAAATTCATAATGTTGTAAAAATTTAAGTTAACTGTTATATCACTTTAATACATTTGTTTAGAATTTAAGTTAACTGTTATATCACTTTAATACATTTTCATTATCTACAACTTTACAAACATACATAAAATTCATAATGTTGTAAAAATTATATGTGTTGTGTTATTAACCATCCACGCAAACCATACAATTATTTATAATTCTTAAAGAAAATAAAAAATATTAAAAATAAAAATAATAATAATTGTCTTATAATATTGTTTGACAATTTAAAAAATGTATTTAAGTTAACAAAAACAAAGAACAAATAATTATAAGTCATGCCACCATTGGGGCTTTAAATCTAGTGTATATATATATATATATATATATATATATAGGGTGAGTTAAAATGAAAAGTTTATAATGAAAGAATGAGAAGGCATGCGGAGGTGACATGTGTCACCTGCCACATCACCATGCCATGTGTCACCCCCACCCCACCCCACCCACCCACCCCACCCCCCAAAAAAAATTTTTTCCCGCTAAAAAATTTTTTTAAAAAAAAAATTTTTTCCCGCCAAAAATTCATAAAATTTATTCGCATCACAATCATAATTGTGATGCAAGAATTTATAACCTAATACACTCAAATCATGATTATGATGCAAGAATTTATATCAGTGATGCAAGAACTTATAACCTTAATGCACTAATAAGTTTTGGTGCATCTTTATTATAAGTTACTTGATCATTCTACAAAGGTGTAGATTGGCGGAACACTCGACCCCGGTGCCTTTTGGCACCGACCATTGTCCACCCCACAAGGATTAGCTCAGAAACTCTCCGGCCTAGTGGGCACCAACCTGAGTGAGTACGAGCCAAGACTAGGACCCTAAGTTCTTATTCCACAAAGTATCTCCATTGTCCCCACGGTGTTTTGCGGAGGTGGGTACCTATATGAAGCAATGCCAAGGATGGGACTTGAACTTGGGTCAATTGACTCAAGCAAGTGCTCCAACCATTGGACTAATGCCCATTGGTGAGATTCTTCGCATCATAGTTAATAGTTCAGCATCAACTATGATGCACTAAAATCAAGGTTATAACCTTAAATGCACTAAAATCATGATTGTGATGCAATAACTTTATAACTGTAATGCAAGAATTTATAACCTTAATGCACTAAAATCATAATTGTGTGTGAAAAACTTATAACCTAATGCACTAATAAGTTTTGGTGCATCTTTTTATAAGTTCTCGCATCATAGTTAGTAGTGCATCAACTATGATGCACTAAAATCAAGGTTATAACATTAATGCACTAAAATTATGATTGTGATGCAATAACTTTATAGTGTGATGCGATAATTTATAACCTTGATGCACTAAATTCATAATTGTGATGCGGTAAAAATATTTGGCGGAAATTTTGGTCGGAAAAAAATTTTGCAAAAAAAATTTTTGGCGGGAAAAATTTTTTCGGGAGGGGGGGGGGGAGGGGGTATGGTGATGTGGCATGATGATGTGGCAAAGGTGACACATGTCACCTCCATGCCTTCTCATTCTTTTCATTATAAGAACTTTCATAATAACCCAAACCTATATATATATATATATATATATATATATATATATATATATATATATATATTTGTGTGTGTGTGTGTGTGTGTGAGGTTCTTTTCGAACCAATTAAATGTCGAGAATCATGCGAACCAATCTACACCATTCATTATTTAATCAAGGGTTGTGAGTGGTTATGGCGTTGGTAAATAAATGAAAGATGAGAGGAAATGCAATAAAGAAAATAAGGGTAGTAATGTAATCTATTATCTATAATAAAATAAGCTTTTGTACAAGTTCTACTAAGCACCTTGCATTAAAAATTGGTTTAATGCTTTACCTTATTTAGCTGCTAAGTACAATTAGTTTATGCAAGACGTTTTTAAAATGAAGGTATACTGATAATTTTGTATTTAATGTGTTTAACAAAATTAGTCAACACGGTATTGAAACTGATAATTTTGTATACTTCTCTCTCTCTCTACACGCTCACCAATGTCAAGCGATTCAAAAAAACTATACAGAATTACGATTTTTGATTAATATCTTGAGTCCATACCAGTTTATCTCAAACGCACCACGATTCAAAAATCAAACTCACCGGTTTCATCTCAAATCAATTCATGGTTCTAAGATAAAAATGGGCAATGATTCTACGGAGGAAGATTCGGGCAATGGAAGAATTGGTGAGTATCGATTTAATTATAATATTAGTTATCAATTCAATTCATTCTGTGACTATGCGCGATTCAAAATCACTACACAAAACATTTTCACACGCTGCATGTGCCAGTGATTTCTATGCTATCCACATCGAAAAATTGGGGAAAATCAGTTTGATGAATTAGTTGTGGATCTTTTTGTGTTTGTTCATGGAAAAATTAGGATCCGATAATTAGTATCTTTTTGTGTTTGTTTGATGAAAATCAGGTAATTTAAGAATTTTAGTGCTTCCTGATTTTGCGATTGTGGTTTGCTTTAGGAGTGTTTGGATATGCGTTTTGTGAAGTCATCGTAACAATTAGGATCAGATAATCATTGTTACTTATAGTCACTTAATAGGTGGTGATTATATTGTAAATTATTGAGAGATTATTAGTTAATCTGTAAGTCCTCCTAATAACTTTATCTTATGTTGAAACTGCAGAAATGACGTCAAGTGCTAATGAAGGTATATATCCTTTGCATCGCTCTAAAACCATTCATTTGGTATGTTTTCATACTTTTATGGTTCAATCTCCTGCTATCATTTAGTATGTTTTATTTGGACGGCCGTTGTGATCTAACAGGTCAAAACAAGAATGTACCAAATGGATGGCCGTTGTTATATAAGTATGTTTTATTTAGCTAACTATAGGCTACAAATATTGTTCAACTTAGACACGCTTACATTCCGTTTTTTTTTTCTTCCTTATTTACTTTAGGATTTCACCAAGCACATAGAATCGTGGCTTCTTCGGAAAGTTGTAGTAATTGTAGCCCTTCGGAGAACCAGTAATATTACCATCCCACGCCACATATTAAAAAGATTCTTATTTTATGAAATTCATCTCTATTTTGTTATGTTGAAAATATATGCAAGCGTTTCTATTATCAAATGATCAATTATACATGTTTTTAACTATACATGGAATTTAATGTAAAAAAACAAAATCATAAAGATAGCCTACTCATTGGGTGGGTTTTGGGTCGTGCTTTTATGCTATCTCTTCAGTTTATGTTACAACTATATTAATTGCATTTGCATTGAGAATTTGTTAGTCATATAATTCATTCCAAAATGCAGAGGAAGGATACATATGGTCACTTTGAACTTATATCAAAGTTGAACTCGCATGAAATCATTAGACGGCTAATGTGATCCGGGGTGACACTTCAATAAAAAATTCCAAATGGTAATTTAGTTATTCTCTTAAATTTATCATGTTTACAAAACGATCTCAACTCGGGATATTTGGGACTGTTTTCAATAGTTGAATTTAGGGGTGTTTGGGCTGTTTGAATAGATGAATAATGGGATTTAAAGATCTTTGTATGGTGTTAGTGGGTGTGTACGACAATCGTATTGAGGTCATATTTTTCCATTGTTGTCTTTCCCATTAGTTTCTGTGAGTTGGTGGCCAATGACATTAGTAGTAATGTCTAATGCAAGTTCCAAAGTTCTGCAAAAGAAAGTTTTAATATTGGAATCCATTTGGTCATTGTGGCTATTAAGTGGCATATGGTCATTTCTTGCAGTCCGCAATAAACGCCTATGTTCACCATTTTCTCTAAGCCATTTTTCTAAGTATTGTGTTTGGAATAGTCTTTTTTTTCTTTTGGCTTCGTGGACTTGGTCAGTGACCGAGTGAGTGTTGGTTTGCAATTGGGATTCATATAGCCTTCAAATAGATGCTACCGTGTAATTTTTGGGATAAGTTGCAGACGCAATTTAAGGTTCGAGTGGGGTCCGCTACTATCCGTTTGGTATAATCCTTGGTCTGCACTTCATTACCCAGCATATTGGTAATTCGTTTCATGGGCTTGTGTTTGTGGCCAGGCCTTGCTTGAGTTTGTGGTTTTATTCCTTTATGTATGGTTTATTCTCGGTACATGTTCAGTAGTTCCTGCTTTTAGTTTTAGTTTGGTAACTTATTGTTTGTAAGTGTTATATCGCTTCGTCTATCAGGAATCAGAATCTATGTTTTCACATCGAGTAGGATTAAGGTCATTTATGTTACTTGGCAGATATGTGCTGCTATTTCTATGATACAATTGCTTTCTTATAAGATAAAATACAATTTATGATTTCGGTTTTAGGCATATAAAGTTATACTGGTGTATGTCTTTTGGCATTGCATACTAAATGGTGTTCACCGTGACACGGTGGAAAGAACAAAGTCAAGACCAATTGCAAGCGGTGCCTTAACACCATTCCGTGGGTTTTTTTCTTTCGCTCAACGCTTTTGGGTCTTGGTATTTTCCTCCGCCTTAATGACTATAGGTCCGTATTCAACTTGGCTATTCTTGGATTCACTGCTTTAACCTATATTATCATTATTCTTACCTAAAAGCTTCTTACATTTACAACAATAGACGTATAGAGGTGGCAAAATGAACGGGTCAAGTTTGTTGGCTAACGGGTCAAAAGCGCCATTTTACTTTTAGATCGACTGAATTGGCCCATGCCGGGTTGGGTTGGGTAACAAGTGAGTTTCGGTATGAACCAAAATGGATTGTGTAGGGCTGCTCTGAAACCCTCTTTCGTAACAAAATTAAATTTCATAGATATTAGCGTGTCAAATATGATTACAAAGATTATATTGTTAAATAATCATATGCTTTTTTGAAAATAAGCATTAAATTTACACTTTGGGCAGACTTTCAACCTGTTTCGGTCTTCCTTCTTGCTATTGATTGTCACAATTAACCTGTTAGGGATAAAAGTAACCCAAACCGAACCATTTATGAGTAGGGTCGAAAATGCCACCGCGTAGTGTTCTTGGGATGATCAATTTCAATCACCGCCTAATAAGTTTCTTGAATATCACCACTCTCAAGCAAGTCTGCTTTTCGAGGCACAAACAATGGCTACAACATGCAAATACCAAGAGGTGCATACAAAATTATGAAAGTACGTAATTTTGGATTTGATTGTTGCTTTTTCTAATGTATCATCGTTTACTTATATGGAAGATCATGTTTTTGTTCGCTTTTTACTATTTTTGCCTTTTCTTCTTGCATATAAGTGACATGTATACATGAACCTCGGTGAGATGTACATGGTATGAATGAAATATTTTGGTTTTTTTTCGTTTTAAAAGAGCAGTCGCTCGATCCGCAACTCAACTAATAGTTGATTCAAGAATGAGTTTCTTCTTGATTCTCAAGACGTTGGTGAAGTCAAGAGGTGATGACTACTCAAAGGAACTCACCATACGTGGGAAAAGTCTTATTTTGCAATTCTTGTAAAACAATTTAAGAAAGTCTTATTTTGCATCGCAACAAGTTTTAAATTGTTATCACATGATCAAGAAAAGTAACACCGAACGAACCTTGAACGAGTAGCAAGAACAACTGTGATTTCCACCAGTAACTCCTCGACCAAAAGGAAGGTCCCAAATCGTCAGAACATCGTGCACTACCATTCAAAAAAGTAGCAATCATTTTTTATTTCTCTCTATTTATATTTTGTTTAACGGTGTACATGACATGTTATTTCCCAATGCGTTATCTATTTTTGCGACTTCAATACATGTCTCATCAAGAAATCATTTTAGGTTTGGACTCACCGGAGCTTTTGGTGTATCTCAATTCTGTAACCGTGTAATCTCACAATCGGTAACAAGTTCTCCATTATGATACATTCTACTAACCATTCCATAATTGGTATGATACTTCAACCTCTTGATCCTAACGCCATAAATATTGACTTATTAAATATCAAGTATCGGTGAAAAATGGGTTGGTCGATTGAGTTGGGTAATGAGTCTAAGGTGAATAATCTTAAATGCGGGTCAAATGGGTAATTTTGGGTCGTAGTAAATGAGTTATTTTGGATTCATTTTAAAGTAGATCGAGTTAGGTTGACCTCCCATTTTTTGAGGTTAAATGAAGTTTCATGTTAGTAACAATAACTTTTACTATATACAATAAAGATTAATGTCTGCAATATGGTCATGCTTACATTTAGCACTAAAAGATCTGCAAAAAATTAAATATAACATGTATTAGTCCATAAAAATTATGTGTGAAGTACAAAGACCAAGTGCGGGGCTGCTACAATAAAAAATGACAGTTTGTCTAAAAAATGAAATGTTAGATGTTACTAAAAAATGAAATGGTCAATGAAACCTTTTGACCCATCTCGTGTCTTACGCCTTTTGGACCACTTTTGAATATGATAGCTTCCACACTTCATCACTAACATGTGAACTTAAAACTCTTGGTCTCTATGTGCTTTTAGTGCCATCGCATCGTTATGATTGATAACTTTTGAGCCTCTGTTATGTGCTTAATGACTAGATTGTCGATGGATCCACCTAAGCGTAAATCCTAATATTCATATAGATGTTAAGGTGTTTGGGTGAATACCTACTCTGTATGTAAGTACATATTCATGTTTTTAAGTACATGAACCCACAAGTAAATTGATACTCAAGCTTAAGTAAAGTACCCATTTTCTAAAATGGGTTGATTTTTAAAATTTTCCTTATAAGATAGATACAGGTCAAGATAAGGGTAAAGTTTGCCCAAACTGCTTAAATCATTTACTTATCATTATACCAAAAGTATTAACGCACGATGCAAAGGTTATTCTATAGTCTTTAGTAAATGCATTCTTTTCATATAGATCTTTAAAAACATGTGCATTAAGGAAGTTGTGTGAGCTATAGTGCTCTATCAAGGATAGGTGTAGCGTTCAAACTAAACTTGCTCAAAGTTAGCTTCTTTTACTAAACCAATATAACATGCTTACAAATGAATGAAGAAATCATATATATAAAATTCATACAAGAAATTATGGTTATATTTAAATTCAAACGGTCACAAATGAGTTGATTGTTTAGGTAAAATCTATTATATTTCTTTTATTACTTGGAAAAATAACTGAATTTGAGAAGCATGTGTGAATGTGTTGTACTCATATAATTTTAGTATCATTACAAGTTTATATGCTTGGGTGCCCATAACTCGATAACTCATCTGCTCTAACTGTGATTATATATCATACAAGAGGAGACCATAACTTATTCCGTTGAGTAGTTCATGATGGTAGAGTAGTTCATGATCCCGAGTTTTATGTCAAAGTTGAGAAAGATAATCACCTTGATCTTGGCAAGTCTTTTACGATTATATAATGTACATGAATTTTATGTGAAAGTTGAGAAATATATTAATCTTCTTCCTGTAAAGTCTTAGTCCCATTATAAAATGTTCATCTTATTTATCTGCCTTCATACTATATTAATCGAGCTTAAACGTCAATTTCTTCAAGATAGTTTTGATACTAGATGCATGTTATCATGATCTTAGTTCTCATGTGCAAGTACCTTTATTTTGTGTTCAAATTAACCAAATTAATCAACGTCTAACTTTATTTCCACAATAAAATGTGCATGACGGTAATAAACGTAAGACTTCGGTAGGGTCAATGAGTCACTTGGAATCATGGATTATTAAGCATGTTTTAATGTATTTATCAAAACTTTTAGTTTTTCTTACCCAGTGGCTTTTTCTTTTAAATTTTGGTTTAGTTGAGATATTTTATTTTCAAGCTTAGGCATAGAGGTTAAAAGATGGAAAGGTCGGATGGGTTGGATAACCGGTCGAAGAAGGTTTGGGTCGGAATGGGTCGTTTTATATCAATAAATCAATGTGTTAAAGTTGAATATAGGTGGGTGCTTGGTGTTTTGGTCGACGTGATCGGGATGGTAATCTCTTCAAAACCACAACAAATGTCGTTTATAAAGAAGTCTTGAAGGTCTTTGAACAAGGTTCATGTTGTATCATGTATGTATCATTGGTGTAATCACGTTGTATTATACTATGGTTCATTATTTTAATGTTACAAAGTTTGTTAGCAACTCAATTGATCATTAAAATCACACATCATTTTATGTTCGAGTCAATCTATTTTAAACATGAACGCCGATGGTTGTAAATCGATTGTGACTCACACATATTTTATATTTAACAAATTTACGTTATTACTTTTATTATCATCTCATTTATCTATTTCTTTAAAAATAACCCGGTGTCAACGGGTCTCTAAGCTAGTTTTGCACATTAATACCGCATAATATGCATAATTTTAAAAATTCAGTTCCTTTCTTTCTTATGATCTTTTTTTGTCTAGAAACCCCCAGCCGCCAAGCTCCTAACACTCTTCACGATTTAGTGCTTTCATTTATATTAATCAACATCGACTTAACGTCGGAAGTGAAATAGGCATATATTTATTCACCAAAACCCAACTTACAGAGACAAAAGACTAGTTGCTGAGACAAAAACATCATGTTGCCTTCTCTTTTTCATGTTTTTATATCAGGTCACACCATTTTTCATTTTTTCTTTTAGTATTGTAGAAGTTTCTTTATGAGTTGACAAAGTTTTGATTCATGACTCATGTTTCATATCTTATTTGGATATAAATACATTTTATTTTATTAAGCTTTTCATGGAGATTTAAATTTAGTGATTTTGGACTGCGGCTCATCGGTTACTTTAGGTCATGTTTAGGCCTTTCTAAATGTCACTTTTAAGGATATGCACACGTATATTTCTATGTTGATGCGTTAAAATGGCTTTTCTAAATGTAATTGTTAAGGAAAATGACTTTTTTTCTTTAAATGTTGTTCTTAAGGAAAATTATTTTACTTCTCACAAAATAAATTTGTCCATAAACTAGTAAAAGTTTCGAGGGCCTTCATTTCTTTAAAGATTAGCGCCTACAGTTTATAGTATGGTAATTTTAAGCTTTTTGTTGTGTATTAATCTCTCATGCGATATCATCATATTTCAATTTGTTGGTTTCTATAAATTTGTTTTCTGATGTTGTTTGAATATATATTTGTAGATTTGATGAATATGATGATCCTAAACGATGAAAATACATGTGCATGCATGGTTCAAGACTACATGTAAGTAGTGAACAAAGACGATAAAAGTACATGCACATGGTTCAAGACAAACTTTGTGTACCAAGTAAACGACTAAGACGATGAAAATATTTGTGCGTGGCTTAAAATTATGTGTACCTAGTGAACTAAGACAATCAAAATACATGTGTATAGTTAACAAAGACAACGAAAATACATGTTTTTAACTATAGTATGAAGCGAATGTTGTATACTATTCGCAATGAAGCAATTTCTTTTTTTGAGACTACTGTATATTCATCTTCGCTCATTTCATCATTATTAATTTACACGATACATGCAACTTACAATCCGAAAACTCAAACAAAAACTATAAGTTTTAAGAATAAAATGTTTTACAGGAGGTGCACATATGCAAAACATGAGTAAATCATTCTAGAAAGAAATTGAACACCTATGCAATTTTATCATTTTAGAAAGAAATTGTACGAGTGGTAAACGAAAAACACATATGCACGATAATAAATATATGCCGGAATAAATATATACTAATGTTTATGCAACTGTATTTGTTTAGAAAACCTTTGAATGAAATATAAACGGGATACATAACAGCTGCACTGGTGTTTCTCAAACATATATATATGGTGAGAACGCGAGAAAAAATCTTAGCCATCCATTTATCCCTCTCTTTTTTTGATCTAAAGGCCAAGATTAATCCACCATTTCCACTAACTATACTATAATCAAGGTACTTTTGAAAATAATTACAGAATAATTCATATATACACAAAAAAAAACACACACACGCCCACAGTTACGGTGAAAACCAACTAAATCCTCTCGATCATCGCCGCCGATTAAACCACCTAAAATGACTGCCGATTACACCGCCGTTACACCGCCATTCTAACCACCACTACACCACCGTCTACTACCAAAATCACCACCACAATCAAAACAGTAACAAAGATAACCATTAAAAACCTAACAAATCAAAATTGATAAGTGTCACAAAAATCGATCAATATGAATGAAGACGAAGCTGGAGTTGATGAAGTTCAGACAATTGGAAATGAGATTAATGAAGAAGAAGAACTTTCCAGTTCATTACACATAAATATCGAGTAACTGTTCTTTTTAATAAATTTTTAGTGTTGAATTGTGAATTATTATGCGTTTGAAGTTATTGTCATTGTTTAAGTCTTGATATGTCACATGTGAAAGTATAGATCAAGAATTAGGTCTTGATTGTTATAGGCGAGTTAACTAGAGTTTGTTAATAGTATATTGAATGAATATGTGAAAATATAGACGATGAATGAAAATTTGATGATCAGAGATCAAAGTTTGTGTAAAGTAGAATTTAGCAGAGATTAAGTGTAGTGAAAGTATCTTCACACGTGAAGAATATCACCAAGGTATGAAGTTTTGACATTTTGATACAAGTATCTTCGCGCGTGAAAACTTTAGTAAGATTATCTTCGCGCGCGAAAATATAGTAGATATTTTTCTTCGCGCGCGAAAATATAGTAGATATTTTTCTTCGCGCGCGAAAATATAGGAGATACTTTTCTGCACACGTGAAAAGTTTAGTAAGTAGTATGTGTTATTTTTCTTCGTGCGCGAAAATATAGGAGATTTTTTTCTTCGCACGTGAAAAAATAAGAGATAATTTTTCTGCGCGCGTGAAAAGGTTAGTAAGAATCTGATATTTTCTTCTCGCGTGATGTCAAGAAATTGCAACAATCTCGAGATAACTACTGGGCGGTGTTCAAATGTGTGGTTAAATTGATATAGCTATTTGAAGTCCCAATAATGAGTTTTTAGTGATTGGATAAAAAATATTATGATAATGTTATCTAATTACTTAGAGTTAGGGAAAGGACTTTGATGAGTATGCTGAGGGAAGTGAGGAAGACACCATGGATTACTAGCTTTGAGAACCTCATTACTGATGCAAAATACAATTTTGGTATGTTCATTTGGGTCAGCAAGAAATGTAGCATCTAGTATCTTTTTTGTGCAACCCCTTTTTAGATAACTGAGTGATATTATAAAAGCTTAACTGGTTTATGGAGTGTCTATTTCTGTTTTATTAAACTAAATTTCAGTCGGGTAGATAGAGTACTAGCTAACTGTAATACTAGATTTGTTTCATCTTGTCCACCTATAATACTGGTCACCTGTCTTCTAGCTCTAGTAGAAAATTAAATATTGCAGTAATTTGAGGGCATATAAGGAACCTAGTGCTTTAGGTGAGCTTCTGTCGTGCCAATGTCTCTTTATTTTAGGTTTATTTCTGGTCCATGAATACTCGATATGAACAAGCCTTAAACTTCTTTTGGAATTTGGAATGACTCGGTAATAAAGTCATTATTTTGTTGGCAACCCAGTTTAAGACTATTAGTTTTAAACGTAAACCGCAGTTGTTCTAGTTCGCTTTCATCATTTTTACTTTTTAAGTATTCTTATGGTTCAGCTTAAATGTGGTCTTGGCACCTAGTTCATTACACTTGAATTTCAAAAATACCCGTCGTTGTAGATGTTACAGTTAAATCTCGTAGAACAAAAAGAATGAGGGCTTGCCTAAGGTCCATGGCAAGTAAATGCTCTCCTTTACTTTTTGACTGATTGTGACTTTGGTTCGATCATTGTCCTTAGTTTTGACATGTCACTTGTAAACAGTACTGAGGAATCACACTTTCTTATCCCCCTACTAATGTCGTATGTTTAATTGCAACAAGACATATATGGTAAAAAAAACTCCAAAAGCTTTGAGTACATTATAGGTGTTGGAAAATCTAGCCAAGTGTATAGCCAAAAATATGTTTCACATATTTGAGTTGGCTTCTTGTGATATCCTAGGCTGAACGTCACATGTAACATCTCAGCTAAAATTTGTTTATTCATGAAATCACATTTATATAATTGTGGTTTGGTAAGTCTTGTAAACTCTAAAGAATGAACTGCTTACTACTCATGAAGACAAGTATTAAGTTCTTTAGTTTGTTTGCCACATTTCTAGACAACATAAAACGTCCTCCCTGTAGTACACTCCATATACTTAGCAGTGTGATTATCACATTCCTTTAGCGCCTTTGCCTTCATTTTGCTTTGTAAAGCTACAACACCAATGGATAACATAGCATAATTTAAACGACAAAAATGTTATATTATAAGAAACACACAATCAAAATAAATTCATAAGTTCGTCCTGATCACAGAAAGTATCAGTTCTCTTGAATTTTTAGAGTTTCATATTATTTCGTTATAGTTTCGCAAACATGAAGATAAATCTTTACACATAAATGAATCTAACTAAATGGAAAACATCAGCTAATCAGATCATAAATGTATCAATTGAACCACATTATGCATGGTCATCCTCATATGTTTTTTACTTATATTTTTCTGCATTTTTACCAAATAGTTCTGAAACCTTTTATGAATTCATACTTATGGTTGATTCTTGATGATTCCTTGTAAACTGGGGAAGTTATGTTATTTGTTTTAGGTTAGAGAACCGTGACTATGAGTATGTGATTGGCCCAGCTCGGGCACATTACCATTGCTTGTAAATATCATAATTCGACCTTAGACCGGTTTTCAAAGTTACTAGCATTATAACTTTGAAAACCTGGCTAAAGTGTAGCAAAAAGGCAGGAAGCCTAGTCACGAAACATGCGTTTAACGTTGGAAGACTTGGAGGTTACTATCTTTTGAATTTATCTATTATACAGTCATTTTCATATGTACTTGCAGTTGTGCTAATGGTGAATTGGTAACCTAAGTTTTTATTATTATTTTTTTTTATTAATTTTTTTTTTACTATTATACAGTTTTTTTTTTCGCGCGTGAAAATTTTAGTAAGAGCATCCTCCGCGTGAAGAGAAAAAGTAAGAGTAAAGGTTAGTGGGGTTTATGGATCATTGATCAGTTACGTGTCTTTTTATTCTAGTCAATATGCAGTAGCTACTACTGGATCGGGTGATCAATATTTTTATTTGAGCATAAAATTATGGGAAGCATTATTTCAGTTTGTAAAAGATCGTGTGTCTTTGGCAATCATGTGTATTTTTCAGTGAAAAGAAGCTAATTGATCTATTAGATTTCGGTTTCAATATCTTATTGTGTTTGTTGAGCATTGTTTAGATCTGTAATAATATTCCATGTTGTTTAGCAGTTACGTGTTATTGAGCCGAAATTCATGTGGTTTTGATACTTTTAAAGTAAGATTTATTTGTGTTTAGCGTATGGTTTTGAGTTAGAGTTTTGATTTGTTTATGTTTGTATAGATCGGGGATGGCTATTTGCATGCCAAAGACCATCTTAATCACCAGGGCTGCTGGCTTCATTGCCTCTCATGTCGCTAAACGCCTCATCAGAAGCTACCCTGATTACAAGATTGTCGTCCTTGACAAGCTTGATTATTGTTCCTGTCTTAAGAACCTTAACCCCTCTAGATCATCTTCTAACTTTGAGTTTGTTAAGAGTGATATCGGGAGTGCTGATCTAGTCAACTACCTTCTGATCAGTGAGTCTATTAATACGATTATGCACTTTGAGTTTGTTAAGAGTGATATCGGGAGTGCCGAAATGTTTCTTTTAATTTATCTGATCTTCTGTGGTTAGGTACTTACGTTTTAACTTTTCTGCTTCCAGATTTTTGAAAGCGATTGACAGGTTCAACGATTTGGTGGTGTCAGTATACGTGACAGCTGGTCATATCCTTCTTTTAATAATTTTTTTGTTAGTTAGCCCAACATTGCATTACACCGAAGAACACACTACTTACACTTTGGAATGAGTTTTCGGTTTGTTTCAATGCCAGTTAACTAAAAAGGTTTCATAGTTGGTATAATCAGTGAATTTGTATTGGCGTCTTTTCATTTATTTTTCTTAACTCAATCTGTACATACACGATTGATGATGCTTCATGACTCTCGTAATGATGATGGAATCAAGAGCTTTTTCTTAGAGGTCCACGAGCTCTATATAAAGGCAAGTTTTACTTTTTGAGTGTTTTTGTGATTGCGAGTGCTCTCCTAAAGTACATATATGTTCCTAGTTGGCAAACTAGTGTTTTAATTTGTTTCACCTTACCAAGTGTTTTAATATGACATTCAACTTTTTGCAGATTCTTCTGAATCCTCTCTACCTGCCAGGATCTCGTGTTACATCTTCACATTTTGATACCAAGGTCCAAGCACTTGCAAGAAGGTACCTGTAAGGATGTCATCTTAAACCTTAGTGTAAACTTCAATTTCCCTCCATTTTATGTCACAACCCGTGTCAACTTTGGCTCTCTGTTGTGACTATTGAATTCATGGGGGCTATGTAGAAGTGAGTGATGTTCTTGGCCAATTATACATGGCCTTTTGTTTGTTTCAAGTTTTCACTATAAAAAGGGTTGAAATTCTTGTATCTTATATCATATAATGCTAACTATTTCCATGTTTGTCAATGCTGAATTTACAAGTCAGTTAATCAAGTTTTATTTAGAGAAGGGACTCAATAAATCAATCATGACAGTTGAATTTTGCTATCCTGTTTAGATTACGTGATATACATATAGCCCAAAAGTCGTAGCTATTATTATATGTACATTTCATTTTCAGCTACAAAATGAAGATGATTACATGGCGGGCCTACATGAATGGAGAAGAAGCAAGATTCGGGTGAAGAAAGAGTCCTTTAATCGGGTAAGTTTTTACCAGGATACAAAATTATGGTTACATCAAGGTTCTTGCTTAATATTTTAGGCTGAACATATGAGTTGAGCTTGCTGAATCATGAAGATGCAAGGACTCTTTTTTGCAGGACACGTGAATGTTGCTCCTTGTCACTTGACAATAGAAGCATAAACATTACTTTCGGCTACCCTCGTACATGAAGTGAGTGTGATATCAGTTGTGTTTTAAGTTGAGTATTTTAGAGGCTTTTAAAAATGTTTCTGACAAGTTTGGAGTTCCCAGGTTATTCATGTTCTTGGATTTGAACCTCACGCCTTCACACATTTTAGAGATGAGAGAAAAAGGCGACGTAGTCAGGTATCTGGACTAATAATTTCATCATTAGAGAAAAAAGAATGTTATCTTGATGTTGATGCTTTAACCATGATTAATTTTTATTCAGGTCACTAAACAAATCATGGATGAAAAGCTTGGAAGGACAGTAACTCGTGTGGTTCTTCCACGCATTGTCATGCATTCACGCTATCACTATGGGGCACATCTGACCTTCACTTTCTTTTTACAAAATTTTCTAAATACGCGAGTACCGAAAATATAACATTTATAAGCCGTTTTTTGTTAGGCATTTTCGGATAATTTCACTGGTCTAGAATTGGAAGATGGTGGATGGCGTGGATCATCAGGTTTGTGAATATCTTATTCAGTATTGAAACTTTCTTAAGTCTGCTCATTTAAAGGTAGGTTCATGAGATAAATCAGTAAAAGACAGCCTTTGATAATTTAGATGTGTAAAAATATGCTTCAGGGTCTCATTGGGAGAAGAGACTTCTGATGAATGAGATAAATCAGTAAAAGACAGCCTTTGATAATTTAGATATGTAGTTTCAAAAATGACGTTAGCTTTGCTAGTAGATAGTGGTTGGTATGAGGCTAACTATAGCATGGCGGAGCAACTAGATTGGGGCCACAACCAAGGGACCGAATTTGTTACCACCACTTTCTTTATTGCAGCAAATCCCAGGTTTGCTAAAGAACTTATTGTCAACCTTCAGGAGGCCGGCCAGAAAGTCAATCGTGATCTAGCAGCAATAGGTCGTGGTCAACCTCCGCCTCCAGGTTGGTTGATTCGATTTTTATTTAACTCTTCTTGTGTGAAGGACAAAATTGCTATTTGCTATGGCTGGTGGAGGCGTGAAACAAGTAGATGTGGCAAAATGGGCTTGCTGGGTGGTTGTGTAATGGGTCAAACTGTCGAAATGTTTTTTTTTTTTTTTCTTCTTTTTTAAGGTATATGCTGAACGGTTCAGGTTGACCTGTATTACATTCTGTCGAAAATCTTACTTTTTATGAACAATCAATCATGTTAACCATGATGAAAAAATCTTTGGTATTTTAATAATAGTTTTTGAATAGAATGATTTAGGATGTTTCATGCATTAAAATACACTTGGTCAACTTTCAACTCATTTGACTTAATTTTTTTTACCCATTCCTGTTACTATATTAGTTACCCATTTGACCCGATAGAGATGAGATATTACTTGAATAAGCCTGTTTATATGTTGATTGGTTGAAATTGCTACTCTTGGTATGCTCAATCGGGTCGTGCTTGTTTGTTTCAAAAGATTGAAATACGTTATGATGACAAATATTTTACTTAAACAAGTTATTTTAGTTTAACAGCTGATTTTGCTTGGAACTAACTCTATATTTATTTGTGTCTCGAGCAAGACATCGTGGTTTTCACGATCGTGGTCGGGGTTACAGTGGTGGTCGATCTTGGAACTAATAAGCATCAAGAAACACTCAATGTGAGGTGCAAACAAGTGGATATCATTAGGGTTTTTTTTATTGTAAACTAGTTGATTGGATCAGTGTTTTTTCTTGTTCTTTGAACACTAATAGTAATCAGTTAGGCTGTTCCGTTTGTGTACTCACCAAGTAGAACTTTCAATTATCCACCGGTTGTCGGGATCTTGCACCTATTATCTATCAGGATGTTAGTTGGTGCCATGTTAAAAGTCTAACATATGTCATGTTATGTTTTGTAAAATACTCCTTGTAAAGTCAGTATCAATATCAAGCCTCTGCTGATGAATAGATTGATATACTATGGTGCATTTCAAATAAGTATGATGAGTTGAATGAAAAATAGCACCCCTTGCATCTGTCTAATCTTAAAGAAGAGGAAAAGACAATGAAGCAGATTATGCAAGCCATGAAAGAACAAGCTTTACTCGATAAAGAAGAGGCCGAGAGAAATGCAAATCTTAAATTTGCAGAGACAAAGCAAGAGACCCATCCGACCCTGGATACATACTAATGAATAATTTATACATGCTCGTATACTTTTTTCTTTCGCGTGTTAATAAACTTTCTTCACTAGTAAATACGTGTAAATTTATACATAAACATATAATTTTTTCTTCGCGTATGAATAAATACACGTATATTTATACATGAGTATTATACTTTTTTCCTTCGCATGTGAATAAACACCGTAAATAAATGTACATGTATACATATGAGCATATACGATTATTTTCGCGTGTGCATAAACACTAGTAAGTGCACACACATTTATACATGACAATATATAAAAAAATTCGCGTGGGAATCAACACTAGTAAATACACGTACATTTATACATGATCATATACTTTTTTATTAGCGTGTGAATGAACACTAGTAAATACACCGACATTTATAAATGAGCATATGCCTTTTTTTCACTTGTGAATAAACTTTGTTCACTAGCAATATACGTACATTAATACATGATAATATATTTTTTTCTTCTCGTGCGAATAAACTTTTATTCACAATAAATACACGTACATTTATACATAATCAAATAATACTTTTTCTTCACGTGTGAAAATAAACACTAGTAAATACGCATACATTTATAGATGAGCATATACTTTTTTCTTCGTGTGTGAAAAAACTTTATTCACTAGTACATATGCGAACATTTATACATGAACATATACTTTTCACATGTGACCAAGCTATTCACACATCTTTAAAATCTAAGAGACATACGAAACATTGGTCACACATCCTAAAAAGCTACGAGCCATATATTTTCACATGTGAACAAGTTATTAGAATATTAGACATATATTTTCATATATGGCTAAGTAGTTTACGCATCTTAAAATGTAGGAGATATATATTTTCACATGTGACCAAGTTGTTCACGCATCATTAAAATATACAAGTCATATTTCACATGTGACCAACTTGTTCGTGCATCTTAATAAGCTATGAGACATAAACTTTCACATGTGACAAAGTTGTTCACGCATCCTAAAAAGCTACGAGACATATATTTTCACATATGACTAAGCTATTAACGCATCTTAGTAAGCTAGGAAACATATAGTTTCGCATGTGACCAAATTACGAGAAATAAATTTTCACATGTGACTAAGTTGATCACGCGTCTTTAAAATCTACAAGACACATACAAAGACATATTTTCACATGTGAAAATATATTTTCAAGTTACTCATATTAATAAGCTACGAGATGTAAACATATATTTTCACATGTGACAAATTTGTCCACGAATCTTAAAAAGCTACGAGACATATATATTCACATCTGAGCAAGTTACGGACAAATATCTTCACATGTGACTAAGTTTTTTACGCATCTTAAAAAGCTACGACATAAGTATTTTTACATGTGACCAAGTTGTGAAGATATTCTTAAAAAACTTCAATCCTTGCTCATAATTTTCACATGTGAAGATATTCTTACAAAAATTAAATAATCGTCTAATAAACATTAATATATCCTATTTTTGCACTTCTAGTATAAAAGATATGCCAATAAGATCAAAGATACAATTCTTGCTCATAATTTTCACATGTGAAGATATTCTTACAAAACTTAAATAATCATCTATTAAACATCAATATCTCCTATTTTTGCACTTCTAGTATAAAAAATATGCTAGTAAGATCAAAGCTTCAATCATTGCTCATAATTTTCACATGTGAGGATATTCTTACAAAACTTAAATAATCGTCTATTACACATAAATATCTCCTATATTTACACTTCTATTATAAAAAGTACGCTAGTAAGGTTTTAGCTACAATCCTTGCTCATAATTTTCACGAGCAAAGATATTTATTGCAAAACTAAAATATTCATCTATTAAACATCAATATCTTCTATTTTTGTACTTTTAGCATAAAAAATACATCAAAGCTTTAATCATTGCTCATAATTTTCAGTCGAATATATTCTTAGAAAACTTAAATCATCATCTATTACATATTTACATATCAATATCTCCTATTTTTGCACTTCTAGAATAAAAAAGTAAATGTTCATGTATAAATGTATGTGTATTTACTCACATGAAGAAAAAGTGTATTAATATACGTGTATTTACTAGTGAAGAAAGTTTATTTACGCGCGCAGAAAAAAATCTATAAATATACATGTATTTACTAGTAAAGAAAGTTTATTCACACGTGAAGAAAAATAAATACATGCTCATGTATAAATATACGTGTATAAATTAGTGAAGGAAGTTTATTCACACACGAAGAAAAAATATATGCTCATATGTAGATGTACATGTATTAACTAGTGAAGAAAATTAATTCACATGCGAAGAAAAAGTATATGCTCATGTATAAATTTACGTGTATTTAGCTTTGTATATTAACACTCCAAGAAAAAAATATTTGTTCATTTGTAAATGTACACGTATTTACTAGTGTTTATTGAAGAAAAAAGTATATGCTAATCTGTAAATGTACCTGTATTAACTACTAAAGAAATTTATTCACAGGCGAGGAAAAACGTATCGCTCATGTATAAATGTACACATATTCACTAGTGATGAAAATTTATTCACTCGTGAAGGAAAAAGTATATTCTCGAGACAAATATTGGTCACATGTGAAAATATATATCTCGTAGCTTTTTAAGATGTTTGAACAAGTCGGTCACATGTGATGATTTTCCGAAAAGTAAGAAAAGTACCTCCTGCTATCCTTAAAAATGAGACTCCAATCAATTAAAAAAAAAAAAAGGTCAATAGATCTTCTAGCTTTGATAGTTTTGCACTAAAAATCTTATGTCCAAAATTGTACACATCTATTTACGAGTCGGTGTCTAGTAACAAGTGAAATCAAAGCCATCTTATTTAAAATATATTAGCTACGATGGGTCATAAGCTTAGAAAGTTACCCAACATTCACTATATTTCATAAAACATCCCAAATCAATATAATTTAATTTATTACAGTATTATTGAAGTAACAAGGTCGACTGCAACCTCATTGCGTTCTTGGGGGGCCATGTTATGCATTCAAATGGAGTAGGCTTGAAAAAGACCATAGGCTCTCAAAAGTGGTTACTTGCTGTATATTTCTACAAATTCACAAAAAGACTTGCACCTCCATACACAAAGTAACAAATGAAAAGTGGTGATTTAGAATTTAACATATGATACATCTATTTTTTACCTACTGCATATTTAGCTTTGGGAAGGCTAAGGCCATAACTGTTTTGGTTTCATCTTGTGCACATCCTCTTTTTCATCTTCATCTTCATCACACATGGTATTTGGTTTCGTTCAACAGATGATGTAGCTACTTTCTGGAAATAATCAAAATGGGTCATATTATATTTGCCAAGCAAACTTTTTTACTGGCCATTGATATTTGCAGTGACAGTCTATAAGGGGTACGGAAGACTATTGACTTATATGATTATATTGATGTTAACAGTAAAGATAAATAAACAAATGAAAGCTTGGTGTACTCACCCGTGCACAGAGTTCCAGTGCTTGTGGTTGGAAGACTGTAAGGAAGTGCTTGATGGAACAAAACATTCACTATAAGAGATTTTGGAGAAAACGGGCAATAAATGAATCATGAAGCAAACACCATTAATTCATTAGCATAAATGACCTGTTTAGCCACCTCCATAGATAACTGAACCAAATAAAAAAAATCCAAAAACGTAGTATGTGTCCAGAACTAGCAGTAAAAGAATCCTTAACGAAAATATACAAGTTTTTAGACGATATTGGTGAATCTGTAATACCTCAACAACATTTTTTACTTCAGGTAGTAATGGCTGAATCCCTGCAGAGAAAGAGCTAGTTGTACCGGGAGACAGAGGATTGAAACCAGGTCGGTGTTTGTTCAATATATCAGGTGCTTGAATGGGGCCAAGTAAGCTAGGCTCTGCACAAAAATTAAAGAAACTATACTAAGAAAAGATCAACCAGCTTAAATACTCTTGTGTGTAAGTGAAGAAAAAGTTTTACGAGTACATACTTTCTAAAGGAATCAAGATACCTGGGGTCTCTCAGATTTTAGGTCCACGTTGTCTCTCAGATTTTAGGTCCACGTTTCTGGAATCCTGAGAAAGGTTAAAATTGAAAGCAATGAAAATTAGTATATTCTGTGTAGAGCTTGTTGTGAAAGAAACGGTCTACGAGTGTGTTTGGGGTTGCTTAGTTTTTCTGCTTATGCTTCTGCTAATAAATAAGTACTTGTAAGCTGCTTAAAAATTAGCACTTCAAGAGATAGTGTTTGGATTTGCTTATTTTGTAAAAAAAAATGTAATAAAAGTCATATATAATATTTTGTTAGAAAAGCTCAAGCGAATGCATTTATTTTACCTAAATAAGCTGATAAGCAGAAAAAATAAGCAAACCCCATTAACACCTACATGCATAACAGATTTAGGGTTTGGACGGTAGTGAGTTGAATACAGAAATGCGAAGTACTGTGTAATATTTGTTGTGTGGGTTTTGGACCAAGGATATGGGAATGAAAGTAATTAACTATGTTTGCTATGTGTATATGGGTTTCAGTGAACCAAACCCATGAAGCATTGATTTTACAAAACCCATGTGAAGGAATCTCTCTCACATACAATCGCCTCCCACTCTCTGTCTCTGAAAAATTATTCTTTTACAATAATACCTTTTTTTTCTCTCGCCTAGTTTTCTTCAAATCCGTACTCATTCCCAATCCCATTTCCAAACCAAACAGACCCTAATTGTAATCCTGAATCACTCCTTGACCACACCGTTACACACGCACAGTTATTAAATTATTATTTGGATTTCACACGTTTTTCCTAGTTGAAAGTTATTGAAGGTGAACAAGTGACGCCAAGAAGAAAAAGTCAAGATTGCTGCAGAGCAAGTGAATTAAGCTATTTGTTTAGTCAGAATAGAATGCTTGCCTGATTTGACACATACAACACGCTTCAACAATTGGTTTGGAGCAATTAGGTGTGCCCCTGGGTCTAGCAACCTCCACATCTCCAATGCATAATCTCTTTCAGCCATTGTGCAGACATGAACTTAAAATCTTTTACGGCCTTTTGCAATCAAATAGCTTCTCAATTCCTCCCAGGCAGGTCGTAGCCTCAAAAGGACACTGGTATCACGA
The DNA here is from genome assembly GCA_022545495.1 of Chrysanthemum lavandulifolium. Classification (NCBI taxonomy): domain Eukaryota; kingdom Viridiplantae; phylum Streptophyta; class Magnoliopsida; order Asterales; family Asteraceae; genus Chrysanthemum; species Chrysanthemum lavandulifolium. The sequence goes on from CM040246.1 coordinate 210,952,196, forward strand.
ATCTGTATGTGCAAACAAATTATTATAAAAACTGACAAAAGCTTAGGAATTCATTGTATGTGAATTTCCATTGACCACAAGTACTATTTTTTCATTTTTTGGCGATCCTCAGGAATCACTTCCCTGCTAATGTTAGAACAAAAGCAACAACAAAAAATACCGAACAAAAAAGAAAAACAGATTTGTAGCTACATAACAATTTGTTAAACCTTAATGGTTTCATGACATGATTACAAAGAATACAACGTAAATGTTCAACCGTGCCAATATTATCTTAGTTAGGCCCTTTGCATAACAGGTGTCAATGATTTCTATAATCCAATAATAAAATGTGACCTTAAAGTATCAAATTAAGAAGGTATACAAAAAAACTGATTTTCTCATGAGCTAATCACAAGAAATAGAGACAATATGTGAGTCTATATATAGAATGGTCCTCTGAAACCAGTAGATACATGCACATGTGCGTGAGTGCAGCAACAGGCCCTGTAGGCCTCAATAGTCCCTAGATAGTGTGTCTGAATTTGGTCAGATAAATGTGAATACAATCTCCAAAAAAAATGACTTGCAAACAGAGAAGTAAAAAATAGGTCATGGGGCATGAGCTAATCACCAGAAATCACAGAAAGCATGTGAATTCTAATTTATAGCATGAGCCATTAAAGCATGTCTGTGAGTTAGAAACATGCCCTGTTCGGCCTCAGTGGCAGTCCCAATACAGTATGGCCAAATTGGGGTTTTTACAAGTGGGCGCAATTCCCAGTAATTAACTGGCCTAGACGTGACATAGATGTTTACACTAGATAATTCTTCTCTTAATTTACATACTTTAACATTAAAGTTAACAAACGGGCAACAAGTTTATCAGCTAAACAACACACAAAAACCTTAAAATTCAAAACCTTTACATAAATTACCATCAAATTCAACACACATTATAAACTAAACAATGCTAAAAGCCATAAAAACAAAATTTCAACCTTCAAATTTATACTACTACTTACACAAGGACCCATCGGCTCATGCAAACTTTAACCGAAGGTTTTATAACTTTGTCTGTAACTGTCAAGCAATCCTACCATGTGGTAGGTAGTAGAGAAATATGTTCGCCTAACAAAGTGAAAATGTCTCCAAATCCGAGGGTAGCAAAGTCATCAGCAGAAATATGTCGAGTTAAAGAAGATTCTAGCTTGCGGACTTCCCTTAATAAGACTAATTGTTTTTTCGGATAAGAGCTTATGTTATCTAGAACTTGATTGGAGACCAAAAAATATTCCTTTGCATATGTCAGAACATCTTCAAGAGTAATGCCTGGGAAGTAAGCAAAAGAAAAACAATTGTTGCAGTCAAAAGGCAAGTCAAAGGTACATGAAACATGGTTGAAGATGATCCAATATTTTCTTAAACTTAAATAATCGCCTCTAAACTTAATCTTATATGATTTTCAACACAAGTGAAGATATTTTTTCTTAAACTTAAATAATCGCCTCTAAACTCAATCTTATATCATTTTCTTCACAAGTGAAAATACTTTTTCTTAAACTTAAATAATCGCCTCTAAACTCAATCTTATATGATTTTCTTCACAAGTGAAGATATTTTTTCTTAAACTTAAATAATCGCCTCTAAACTCAATCTTATATGATTTTCTTCACAAGTGAAGATATTTTTTCTAAACTCAATCTTATATGATTTTCTTCACAAGTGAAGATATTTTTTCTAAACTCAATCTTATATGATTTTCTTCACAAGTGAAGATATTTTTTCTTAAACTTAAATAAACGCCTCTAAACTCAATCTTATATGATTTTCTTCACAAGTGAAGATTTTTTTTTCTTAAACTTAAATAATCGCCTTCTAAACTCAATCTTATATGATTTTCTTCACAAGTGAAGATATTGTTTCTAAACTTAAATAATCGCCTCTAAATCAACATGAGAGTACACATTATTCTCATAATCTATCTTTTACGCAAACTAACTCATTCCTAGATGAATTTCTTCACAAGTGAAGATATTGTTTCTAAACTTAAATAATCGCCTCTAAATCAACACTAGAGTACTACACATTATTCTCTTATATATATCCATGAAAATTTCAACCAAAAAATACACATCACTAAGTAAGGCATTTCGTCGAACACTTGGTCTACACATATATCCATGAAAATTATAGCCAAAAATACACATAACTAAGTAAGGCATTTCGTCGAACACTTGGTCTACACATGCAATCCACAACATAGTTATGCATTTTGCCAAACACTTAGTCTACGCATACAATCAATCAATCAATTACACAAAGCATCATATAACATCTTGACATGTGACGCAATAGATAAGATGTACAAACACATATTTTATAACTACAAAAAGTAAAAACATTCATTAGTTGAAAATTAATTACCAATATTAGAATTCAAATCCACATAACACTGTTTCAATTGATTAACAAAAGGAATCATCTTAAGAAAATTTTTGAAAAGTTGAAATTTATACCCAAATGAATCGGAAATCAATCAGTTAAAAAGTCAACCCGCATTCATCGCCGGAGATTATTGGCGGCAAAGAGATGATAGGAGATGATAGTTAATAACCGGCAAGATGAGAGTAAAAACCACGGAGATGAAGAAAGGTGTGGTGGGTGTGTGTTTGGTTTTTGCAGAGAATACTTTTTTTTAGGTGGAAAGCAAATGAGGATAATACAATTAGACCCCTCTAATTTTTGGGCAAAAATTACAAAAATGCCATTCCGCCCAAACTGATATTAATATGAGATGCACTTGATCTACTTGGTCCGGATCTCTACCGCGTTCTCACAAAAAATAGGCACCGTTTGAGCGGCATATATATATATATATATATATATATATATATATATATATATATATATATATATATCTTTGGAAAAATAAAAGGTGTTTTATATTCTCTAAAGAAAAAAAAATGGTATTAAAATTACAATTATAATGATAAAATTGATATTAGAATAACAATTATAATAATAGAAACAACTCCTTTTAAAACGTCATGTAGAGAAAAAATATTTGTTCCTAGAATCATGGAGTTCCTAAAAGGAAAAAAGAAATGTTAATTTAAAACAATAATTAATTAAGGGCACTTTTACTTAAATACCCTTTTCATTTTAAACAAAAATCATATTAAATAAAAAAAAATTGATTGGTTAATAAGTTTAAGTTGGATACGAGGCCTTGAGACCCATGCGATGCACACGGGAGTATGTGTTGTTGAGTGCTTGTGTTTTGAGTTAACGGAAGGTTGAACGCCTATTGTTTGTTGAAGATTAGTTTTAATTAGTTGAATCAGTTTATGAATGTGAGTGAAAACAGGTTATATAGTTGGACTTGAACCAATTTGTCTATATAACAAAAAGGAAACATTGAGTTGAGCCATCTTAATTTCTATAACTATAACCTATACATGTGCGTTGTATGAAAATATTGATTCAATAAGCATTCATATATTGAGAAGCCTATACATAAACCGAGCAAAAGGACATCGTTTGAAACCGATTATTTGACAAGATACTTTGTTTATCCAAACATTAATGAGTTGAATAAAAAATTAGACCCAATGAAAATAATATGAGAAAAAATGATCAAAAATATATTATTCTAACATATTGTTGCTGGAGTAAATGACTTGATTGTTTGTATAGTTTGTGTACTTGAGAAATTATCAGCTAAAAAAAGAATCGGGGGATGAGCCAACATGGATTGAGATTCCAGAAGAATTCCTTATCAAATCATGGACCTCTCCAATTGAGCAGATTGTTGCAGAAACGTATCTCGATTTCACTTCAAGGCAAGCTGACGGTAAGTATCTTAAAGAAAGAGCAATTCTATCCCCAAGGAATGATGATGCTGATGCAATCAATTAAAACATGTTTAAAAAATTAGCATGGGCGACAATACCTTACAATAGTGCCGACGAAATCTGTAAGGCATCCACAAATACTGCAGATCAACACAACCTAAACCCCATCGAGTTCTTAAATTTCCCGAAGTGCCACGATATGTGTCTAATTAAACATATCTTTTATCCATCAAACCGGACCTAAATGACCAAAACGTACCAAAATACCTTGTATTTGTATGTTTTCATTGTATTGTCAGAAACGGATATCGAAGAAAAAGACAAAAAAACAAAGCCAAAAGAACAAAACCGAGCACGGACTGGAAAGAGTGTGAGCAGTCAAAGCCAAAAAGGTCAAAGTCAACAAAAGTCAACCCAGACAAAGTCAAGGTCAACTCCGAAAGACGAAACTCCGGATCACGAAGACCAACCCGAGCCCAATCAATTGGGTGGCTCGATAAAAGTAACTAAGTCAACACTTACTTAATTAAAAGCCCAAATAAAAGCCTAGTCCATTTCATTTTTATCCAACCTACCAAGATGCAAAGCCATTAATAACCCTTTGAGATAATCAAGTCCAACGAGGCCTTTAACTTTTCTAACACATTTAGTCCTTTGGACTAATCTGCAAGCACAAACTTAACAAAAGGACTAAAGTCATTAATCCAAGGACGAATGTTGCAATAATAACAATAACCTTCAGGGACTGAACTTGACAAGTCCCCAAAGTTTAAATGGTACAGTGCCTGGGTTCCCCTGTTCGCGCCCAAACTTCATCCCCCCAATGAGTTTACCACTGGATAACCATTATCCACCACCTCCACTCAACCCTATGTCACATGTTACAAGCCAGCTTGGCAATCTCACACCATTCAAGGGAGTTTAAGCATAATCAAGGGCCGAAAATCAACAAAAAGAAGCACAATGGGCTCATCAATGGCTGAGAGGCTTTTTACCTCAGCAAGGAAGCACAAGAAGAAGGAGAAAACCCTATAATTTTTTGTATAAATAGTGTAGGAGTTTAGCTTAGAAAAGAAAGGAAGTTTTTCTAATTTCTCTTGTAATTTTCAGCTTTTCATCAGCTTATTATGTTTAAGTTTGTATTTTCAATATTGTAATTGCTTTCTTAATCAATACAAGTGTTCTTTTTTATCTTCCATCTTAATTTTAAGTTTTAACTCAAAACCTCTTTTAAGCTCTTACACTAAAATAATCCTTTATAAGCTCAAATTTGTTCAAAAGAAGTCACCGCTCATCTTATAAAATCTTTGGAATGGAAAGGAGTTTATGGTTTAGTGTTGGTGTGTGACAAGAGGTATTTTAATGACATAAGCTTAAATAAGCTTATGGGGCTTAAGCAATAAGCTTAGGCCAGTGGTTAAGCTCTGCTTAGAGCTTAAAGTCTTTGTTTAGCTAAGACTTTGAGGTATTTCTTAATCTCTTTTACTTTTTTTAGCTTAAATCATTTAAAAAAGCTAAAAACAGTAGCTAGCTTATTTACTTATTTCTCTTTGCTTACTGTTTGTTAGTTTGCTCTAAATACTTATTTTATCTTAGGTGTGTTTGTTTTGGAAAAAACGCCTTACCGCCTCGACGTCTTCTTGAGTCGACGCGGTCGACTTTTATGTGTTTGTTTTTTGCGAGTTAGACATGATCGATCGTGAAGCTCTTACCCGTTAGAGTGGTTGTCATGTCTTATTGCCTCTTATCACAATTTTGGTGCGGTGAATTGGTTGTGTTTGTGTGTGATAAAAATGGTGTAGTATGTTCCGACAAATAAAAGAAGAAAGAAGATGAAAACATAGAAGAGAATATATGCTTTATTGGGAATACAAGATGTGCTTTCATTGAGAATGTAAATAACAAGTACTTTTAAAATAAAATACTCCAGATACAACTAAATATTACGAAATACTTTTAACGACCTTGTTTTTTAATTGGGTTGTGTTATTCAGATTTCTCATGGTCTACCAATAAATACAAAAAGTATAACCTTCACCTCTTTTGATCTTTTGTATTTTTCGTTTCATAGTTAAAAAAAAAGAAAAAGAAAAAAAATAGCATATATGATATCACTTGTAATTATGGGAGTCTTTATAACCTATCCATTTCCGATTTTATAGTCTTATAAAGTTGAACAATTTTTATTTTTGTTTATGCAAATTAAAAACGCATTAAAATGACTCATGGAATAATTATAGCGGCAAATAATTATAGTCTTACTAGACAAAAAAAAGTTGCGCAAAGCGACGGTTTATAGCGGCAAATAATTATATTTGCGAATTTGTGATTTTGGTGTGACTTTTAATGCAACACTTACGGGTTCAATTAGTCATTGCAAGAAATAGTTTATGGGTTATAAAAGAAAAATGATAAAAGTGTGAGAATTTAAATTGTTTATAACATGTCAAACGCTCGGATATAATTTTCATTACTTTTTATTTGTTTAATTTTTTGAAATAAGTGTTAATCGCAATACATAGAGCAATTTTGTTACCATTAAGTAAACCCGACCTGATAATTTATTATCATGTTATATTTATGATTAAAAAAAAGTTTTCATGTTTACACATACTATTTATTTATCGTATAGCTATGGTTTAATATAAACTTAAAGAGATAGACAATTAAAATCAATCGACAATTATTTAAAACAAACAACATTATTTCATTCAGATTCAGACTTTTTATCCACCTCTTAACAAGAAGATGTGGTAATCGATTCGCACCAAAACATCTTAACGAAACAAACACACCCTTAGTTTTAATATTTATAATCTGTTTTAGTTATATTTCTATCTTAAAAGTCAAAATAACTTTTCAAATGGGTGTTTGGTTTTACTTTAATTGGGTCAAAATGGGTTATCAACCCATTTGAGTCTTTATGTGAATTTATTAAGCCATTTTGAGTCATATTAGTTAGATTTTAAAAGCACTTTTAGGTTTATTTAAGTTTTAAAGCTTGTTAAAAAAAATCCACTTATGAAACTATTTTAAATAAAACAGTCCCATAAGCTCTTTTTGATTAAGCCTTCTTTTTAGCTTTTGGTTGAGTTTTTCTTGTCTTTCCTTATGTTTTAAGAAGTGTGTCAAAGTTGTGGTTCATTTTATCCTTCTTAAGTTAAGTCTGTCTTTCGTTAATCTGTCAAAGTTTTTGCTTTCAAAGTGTCAAAGGTGTCTGTTTGCAGCTTATTTATAAGCTGTTAAAAAAGCATTTTAGTCCTTAAAACTCCTTTTTCTAGTCCCTCTCTAGGCCTTCTTCACCTGTTTTCAGTTGAAGTACAAAAATAAGCTCAATCATTGGCTTATTTTTGGGCTTAAACAAGCCTCAGCCAACTCAGTAAGTGCTGAGTTAAACTCAGCATAAGCTAAGTAAACCAGCTTATTGTTAAGCTGTTTTTAGCCCCTTTGTTGCTTATTAGCCCCTCCCAAGGGGCTATTATAAGCTCCATCCTAGGTCTACAAGACCTTAGTTCAGCTTATTTGGCCTTATAAGCCATTTTGGTGGCTTATTTGGTGGCTCAAACAATCCCTTAGGCTGTTTGTCCTGCTGTCACCCCTACACTTTTTTTCCATTCCTTATTTTTTGCTTATTTCTATGTTTCAGCTTATTCCTTTTGTTTTTTCAAGCTTATTATAGTTTGTTTAGCTTATTAGTCATTAATTGTTAGCTTAAGTTAGACTTTAGCTTATTTGATTTACTTTTGTTCTAAAAAGTTGCAAAAATGTTAGTTTGTTTGATTTTTAAAGCTCTGGGCTAAACAGATTGTTTCTAGCTTATTTCTTAGCTTATTTTAGGTTTAGGGTAGTGTAAATTTGCTTATTTAGGTCTTTATTAGCTTATTTGATATCCTTGTGCTTATTTGCTAAAAAGGTACATTTGGTTATGTGTTTTTAAGTGTTGTGTTAAGCCGTTGGAAACAACAGCTTATTTTAAGCTTAATTGTCATTAAAAAGCTGTTTTAAAAATTCTTTAAGCTGGTATAAGCTTATAAAAGCTTATTGTTTTAAAAAGTTTTGCAAAAAATCAAAGGTAAGGACCCCAAAGTCCAGGGTGATCCCGTGAGGTTCAAACCCTGGACCTAAAGGGTCAATCTACCCTTGACCAAAGACTCAACACCAACCTCCACTACCACAAGCGCCCTAGGGTCTTTCCGTTATAGCTTGCAATATTAATTCATTTATCACCTTTTTGGCCTATTTCCTATATAAGCACTTATAAGCTGTTTCACAGCTTATTTGATAAGCTGGGCCCAAAATTTTTCGTTCATAATTTTTGTTATTCAATTTTAAACTATTTGTAATTTTTTCAGATTTTTCTCAATAGTTTTAATATTTTTTATAATTTATTTTCATTTTAATCTTTAAAAATCATAGAAAATAGAAAAAGCTTAAAAAATATAATTCTTTTTGAAAATTTTCTTTTAATTATAGTTTTTTTTAAATTATTTTGAAATTTGTAGGGTTGTTTTTAGAAAAGTCGATTTTAAAGAGCGGATTGACACCCCGACTCTCGTTTTTTGTTAATTTTAGTTTTAGCTTTCGTAACCTAGTTTTTCATTCTCGTTTTTACTTAACTTGAAAGAAAACTGGGCACACCATACCCTTATTCCTCTTTCTTCATTCAAAATCCGTTCTTCGATTCTCCGGATATTCTATTCACGCCTCACTGGGATACGACACGGGTGTTTTTGGTAATTTTCTTTGGTAAAAAGTCAAAGTTACCTTAAACCGACCCTAAATCTACAATTGGGGATTTTCATCATATTTATTTATATATTTTTATATTTATTATATTTATATAGTATATATAATTATATATATTTAAAAGGATAAAATTACCATAAATCAAATAAGCGTCGTTCTTGAGAGGCGGTGTCATTGATTATCCGTTGTTGAAGACTCGTTGTTGAAATCCTTTCTCTTTGTATATTATTTTGTTTATTATAAATTATAAAAGTACAAAATATTTTCTTTTCTTTTATTATAATTATCATTAAAATTAAAAAACAAAAGAAAAATCAAAAATATAAAAAATTATCCATAAAAACATAAAATAAACTCCAAAATTCAGTTATTCCTAACGTGTGGAATAGCAAACTAATTTCCCAACTCGAATAAAAGATATAAAACTTGCCATTTGTGTCGATTCGAGTACGGCTCACCTCAAACGAAATACAAACTATATAGTGAGAAAAGGCGGGGCTGGTCTACGGATCGCCATAAGGGAATAAGGTTACTCTAAAAGAGCCTCGCTCTTTCCTAATTCCCCCGCTCACCTGATTGTATTGCTTTTTTGGGAGTTACCGTGAAGTATCTGATTATTTGGTTTAAGTTGTCTAGTTTTAGGTTCCTGTCCGTTAAAATTGATTGTGAATTCATTAATAAATCCAAAAATAATCTTCTTAATATCTTTTTAGTGCATGCGCACTCGTTCTCAGCACCATAACCGTTCTCGGCAGCAAGTTCATCCACCTATTGTTGAGCAGTTAAATCTCGAGGAACCCGTTATCAATCAACCTCCTCCCGATATCATGGCCGACAATCGAACTATGGCCGAGCTACTTCAAGCACCCACCGAGGGTTACGAAGAAGCTATTGTTATCCCGCCAATCCAATCGGATAATTTCGAGCTTAAACCAAGCATCATCTCACTTGTCCAATCGAAAATCTTCGAGGTCGGAACAAGATCGACCACATTCTCATATCCGTTATTTTGAAAGCATCACCAATAACCTTCGTTATCCCAATGAGCCAAATACTACGGTTAAGCTTTTTCTTTTCCGTTCTCGATCGATGGGGCGGCCGGACTTGGCTAGACAAAGAGCCCCGAGATCCATTAACTCATGGATGACCTAGTGTCGAAATTCATCAATCATTTCTTCCCACCGTCCAAAACCACTAATCTCCGCAAAGAGATCACGGGTTTTAGACAATATGCCAACGAATCATTCTACGAGGCATGGGAAAGATTCAAAGAGCTTTTACGTAAATGCCCACATCATGGTTTTGCTCTATCTCACCAGCTTGACACCTTCTATAATTCTTTGAATTATAATGATCAGGATTTGTTAAATTCCGCAGCAGGCGGTAATTTTCTTGACAAGAGACCAACTGATTGTTTGCGTATCATCGAGAGCAAGGCAAAAGTTCGACATTCACGAGACACCGTTGTTTTGAGAACGACTATGAATGCTCCTTCTTCCTCTTCTACACCTTCCAAAATGGTTAAGTTGGAAAAGACCATTAACGAAATGAAATCCTTGATTGCTACAACTCCCGCTCCCGTCAAAGCGGTTGAGGAAAAGTGTGTCACTTGTGGTGATCGTCATAACTCAAACCATTGCCCATTAACAAGGGGAGGATATGAACATCCGGTTTTCATGATAACTTTCATCGGTTTGTTCAAACCGCTACCGTTGGCAATTTTGTTCAAAGAAATCTTGAAAACCGTCCTCCTATGATGGCAAATCAAATGAGACCACCTGGTTTTCCTCCAACAAATACCCGAAACAATCAAGGGTATAACCAAAATCAAGGCTACAATCAGAATCAAGGGTTTAACAACCAAGGAAATAGGAATCTATTTCATCAAGGAGCTAATTAAAACCCGGGCTTAACTCATCAAGCTCCAGCTTACCAAGCCCCGGTTCAACAAGCTCATGTAACAAACTCTCTTTTTGAAGCCTACACCAAAGCCAATGATGCCAACATCAATAATATGAACATGAAAATTGATGATTTCACAAAAAGGCAAAATGAATCTCAAAAGAAGAATGATGAATTCCAACAAATGATGTTGATGTATATGCAAAACAAGAACAACAACAATGCTTCAGGTTCGGGAACTCTCCCTAGCAACACAGTTGCTAACCCGAGGGGTGAATTGAAAGCAATCACCACCCGAAGTGGTGTAGCTTATGATGGACCTCAAATTCCACCATCGGTGGTGGAAATTGAACCCGAGGTTACTAAGGATACGGTGTCCCCAAACACCGAAGACATCCAACCTTCGGTGGTCCAAGTTGATGAACCAGTTGTTGTGCCCAAAGCTAAGTCGAACTTACCTTACCCGTCTAGGATGACCAAGGAGAAAGTCCGTAAGGGCGACCTTTAGCCTCGAAGTTCATGCAAATCTTTCGGAATCTGCAATTCGAGCTAAGCTTCACGGATGCTCTCCTACACATGCCTAAGTTCGCACCGATGTTTAGAAAGCTCCTAAATAATAAAGACAAAATTATCGAGTTAACCAAGACACCGGTTAATGAAAATTGCTCAGCGGTTATCCTAAAGAAATTTCCTGAGAAATTAGGAGACCCGGGCAGGTTTCTTATACCGTGTGATTTTCCTGAGCTAGATGAATGCTTAGCCTTGGCCGATCTTGGTGCAAGCATTAATCTAATGCCTCTACTGTCTTTAAAAGCTCAATCTCCACATTGACCAAAACAAAATGATCCTCGAGTTGGTCGACCGATCAACGACCACTCCGACCGGTATAGCCGAGGATATTTTTGTAAAGGATGGAGCCTTCTACTTTCCCGCCGATTTTGTGGTTGTTGATTACGTTGCGATCCTAGAGTCCCGTTGATTCTAGGAAGACCATTCTTAAGGACGGCAAGAGCTTTAATTGATGTTCACGGTGAGCATGATGACCTTAAGACACGATGACAAATCGGTAACTTTCAAGGTCGGTGATACAGAACTCTCTCTTACAATGCCATCGAATCCATTAACAAAGTCGATGTTATCGATATGGCATGTGAAGAATTCTCTCAAGAAGTTCTTGGTTTTTAATCATGTTGCTAGTGGCAATCCCACTCCGGCTATGATCCCATAGTATCCACTTCTTCTCCACCCTCACTCGCTTGAGGGTAGTGACTTCTGGCGATTGAGGACGCAAATGCTTTCCTGAGTCTAGAGGATGACTTAACTTTACCACTAGTCGATGAATCATACAATGACCCGGAGGGTGACATCTTGTTGCTCGAGGCAATTCTAAACAGTGAACCCTCACCACCGCTTCCCAATCAAAAGAATTACCTTCCTGGGCTTCGAAGAGAGCTAAAAGTTTGTGAAGCCAAATCTGAAGAAACCGCAATTAATGAACCTTCCGAGGTCGAACTTAAGGACTTACCTCCCACCTCGAATCGCATTTTGGAAGATGACAACAAGTTACCCGTCATTATTGCTAAAGACTTAAGTATGGGGAGAAACCGCTCTCATAAAGGTGTTGCGGTCCACAAGCGATCCATTGCTTGAAACTCTCCAATATCAAGGGTATTAACCCGAATTTTATACTCACAAAATTCTCATGGAAGAGGACTATACACCACGGTCCAACATCAAAGACGTAAATCCGAAAATCCACGATGTCATCAAGAAGGAGGTAGAAAAACTCCTTGACGGATTGATTTACCCAATATCCGATAGTCATTGGGTGAGCCCGTACACCGTGTACCAAAGAAGGGTGGTTTCACCGTTGTTGAAAATGAGGAAATGAGTTGATCCCAACTCGATTGGTTACGGATGGCGTGTATGCATTGACTACCGAAAGTTGAATGAAGCCACCCGAAAGGACTACTTTCCACTCCCGTTCATGGATCAAATGCTCGAGAGATTAGCAGGAAACGAGTACTATTGTTTTCTCGATGGTTTCTCGGGTTACTTTCAAATACCCATCAACCCAAAAGATCAAGAAAAGACTACATTCACTTGCCCATACGAAACGTTTGCCTACCGACGCATGCCTTTCGGCCTTTGTAATGCACCGGGCACGTTCCAAAGATGTATGTTGGCTATCTTCCATGACATGGTCGAAAAGACTATGGAAGTATTTATGGATGACTTTTCGGTCTTTGGGGATTCTTTCTCTACGTGCCTAGCCCATTTAGAAAAGATGCTTAAACGGTGTGAATACACAAATTTAGCTCTAAACTGGGAGAAAAGCCATTTCATGGTTAAAGAAGGCATCGTTCTCGGACATAAAATCTCCAAGTCGGGAATTGAGGTCGATCGAGCTAAGATTGACGTTATTGCTAAGCTCCCTCACCCAACTTCTGTCAAAGGTATCCGAAGTTTTCTTGGGCATGCCGGGTTTTATCGAAGATTCATCCAGAATTTTTCGAAAATAGCCCGTCCCATGACCTATTTGCTCGAAAAGGAAACTCCGTTCATTTTCTCTAATGAGTGCATTGAGGCATTTAACACACTCAAAAAGAAATTAACTGAGGCTCCAATCTTGATTGCCCCAAACTGGGATGAACCATTCGAACTTATGTGCGATGCAAGCGATTTCGCCTTAGGTGCGCTTTTAGGCAACGTCGTGAAAAGCATTTCGAGCCTATACACTATGCAAGTAAAACTATGAATGAGGCGAAATCACGATACACCACAACAGAGAAGGAAATGTTAGATGTGGTGTATGCTTTTGAAAAATTCCGATCCTACCTCGTCTTGAACAAATGCATTGTGTATACGGATCATTCCGCCCTCAAATATCTCTTTGCTAAGAAAGATTCAAAGGCGAGATTGCTCCGATGGGCCCTCCTCCTTCAAGAGTTCGACTTCGATGTTGTTGACACAAAAGGAGCCGAGAACCTAGCGGCCGACCATCTTTCTCGATTAGAGAATCCTCATGAAAATGAACTCGATCCTAAGCAGATAAATGAGAAGTTTTATCTTGAAACTCTTGAATCAGTTGCTGTTGTGAATGCTAGTACCCCATGGTTTGCGGACATCGCAAACTACCATGCGGGGAATTTTGTGATCAAAGGAATGACTTCCCAGCAGAAGAAAAAGTTCTTCAAAGACGTAACGCATTATTTCTAGGAATATCCTTTTCTGTTTAGAATTTGTGCGGATCAGGTCATTCGACGTTGTGTTTTCGGCAAAGAAGCCCATGACATCCTCAAGGCTTGTCACGATGGTCCCACCGGTGGACATCACGCTGCCAACAACACAGCAAATAAAGTATTTGACTCCGGTTTCTTTTGGCCTCACGATCTACAAAGATGCCTATGAGTTGGTTAAAACTGCACTCATGCCAACATCAAGGAAAAATTTCTAACGAGATGAAATGCCACAAAATTCCATTCAAGTTTGTGAAATCTTTGGCGTTTGGGGCATTGACTTTATGGGCCGCTTCCATCTTCTAATGGAAACAAGTACATACTAGTGGCGATCGATTACTTGTCCAAATGGGTTGAGGCCAAAGCACTCCCACCAACGATGCCCGAGTAGTATGCAAATTTTGAAATCTCTCTTCTAGGTTTGGAACTCCCGCGCTATCATCGGTGATCGCGATGCGCACTTTGCAATGACCAATTCTCGGGGTCATGCTTAAGTGCGTGTCACTCACCGTCTCTTTACCGCCTATCACCCCAAAAAGCGGGCAGGTGGAAGTTTCAAACCGTGGTCTTAAAAGGATTCTTGAAAGAACAAGGCGCGAAAATCGTACCTCTTGGTCGACAAACTAGATGACGCTCTCTGGGCCTTCCGTCTGCGTTCAAAACACCCATCGGTGTCGCCTTACAAACTTGTGTGCAGGAAGGCATGTCATCTACCGATCGAGCTTGAGCACAAAGCTTATTGGGCTTTGAAGTATACTAACTTTGACCTCCAACCATGGGTGATCACCGGAAAGTTCAAATGAATGAATTAAATGAACTCCGTGATCAAGCATACAAGAACTCTTTAATCTACAAAGAGAAAACAAAGAGGCTCTCGACTCCAAAATCAAGAACCGCGTTTTCAACGTTGGTGAGTCCTCTCTTCAATTCTCGACTTAAGATTTTCTCGCAAGCTCAAAACCCGTTGGACCGGACCATTTACCATTACTCAAGTTTTTCCATATGGCACCGTCGAGTTATCTCAAAACTTGGGCCAAACTTTAAAGTAAATGGTCATCGTCTCAAGCACTACTTTGGAGAGGACATACCATCGATGGATGTCCCGGATCTCCAAACTTTCCCCAAGGACCAATAAATTTGAGGACGGGTCAAGCTCAGTGACCTTAAACAAGCGCTTCGTGGGAGGCACCCCATGCTTATCCATTTTCTTTTCTTCTTTCTAACTGTGTAACTGTGAGAGGTATACCTCTTCATTCTTCGTGTTGTTTTGTGTTGTTATATGTCCAGGATTGTCCCGGATGTATGAAGTCTCTCGTGCTCTCGGTTTTTCACAAGACTTCATGATCCTCAGCTTCATTTTGGGACTCCCGATATCCTTATCATTTCGACTAACGTTTTTATTTTGGCATACCTTATAAACGGCCTTAGTTGACGTTAGGACCCTTCAAAAACATTGAGGACAATGTTTCATTCTAGTATGGGGGGGATCTTTGATTTGATGTTGCCTGCAGTCGTTGTTATCACGCAAGTCCATTTTTAACCACCAAAAATCCAAAAAAATTGAAAATTTTCAAAAATTTTCAAAAATATCATAAGTGTTTTGTTACGATATTTTCTCGCTTGGGTAGAATAAGATTGAATTTGGACTCGATCGAGCGTGTTGAGCTCTTAGCTTTGTTCCTCAAAAACTCAAGCTTAAACGAAAAATGATAGTGTTAATCACGATTTAGATGCTAAGCAAGGATTATTTGGAAATCCTACAAGCTCATGTGTGCAATTTGTAGCTTTTCCTCCCATAAGCTCCTAAAACAACTAATATACGTGCTCATTTCTATTTTACACTCGAATTCGTCGTTTTATAAAAAGAAGCTCTTTCAAAAATGAAAATCTCAGTCTTATTACAGTTTTATATTTGAGTTTTATGAATCGAAATTTTTTACACTCCGCGTATCATTGTTGATGAATAAATAATTGGGTGCAACTATAAGCCCGTGAATAATAAGTAAAACCCCATTTGATCTTGAGTACATGGCCATAGCGGTATGCTTCCGGTGTGACGTCGAAAAGGTAAAGTGGTGGTCTTTTACTTTCTGGAAATTCGGTGTCATAATAAGTAAACTAAACTTGACGGTATGCTCCCGGCTTGAGGTTGAGATAAAAGGCACCCATTTCTAGACTAATAATATGTTATATGCAGTATTAAAAAAAGTGGAAAATGAGAAAGGTCGCAAAAATATAATAAACGCATTATAAAGTGTTAAAATTTCAATTCTAAAAGCTTAAATATGATTTTGAACTAAGACTATTTTGCTTAAAGATTTCAAAGGTTTACGATTGCCGTCGGTAGATTATTTCGATTAAGTATTCTCTGTGAGGTGTCAAAAGCCTGGGCACTTAGCTGACAAAGCTGGGAGGTTTCGAGAACAAAGGTCGTTACATGGAATAATCTTACCGATGAGATCTTGAGTCTTTGCAATTTGCGTGCTTTGAGTTGTAGTTTAACGGTAAATTTAAGAAATTTGACTTCGATGGTTGGAGTATTTCGATTACATTCCGATTCTCTGCGGGGCTTCAAACACTTGATTACTTAGCCGATGAGGCTGAGATAATCGAGATAATGGGCGTACATGGTTGATCTAACTCTCGAGTCTTAATTCTTGAAAATATCGTTAACTATAACTATCTAAATCGTCGTTTGAAAGTTAATTTGGAATTTGAGCACATTCACTTAATTCATAATCATTGTCGGGAGCGAGAAAAGTTTACAAGTTACAAACATGAGTAGTCTTGGCATCTTAACTTGTAATTAACGGTGATTTTGTTTAAGCATAGTTTGGGACAAGTGAAAAATCGGGGACGATGAATTTATCAAGAAATTGAGCATCATATACGAAATGCTTCTTATTCAATGATCCCAAAAGTCGATAAAATTAATAAAGTTCAATCACTCAAAATAAAATTACAAAAATATGTACATAGGAAATAAAATGGTTTTAAACGGGGCTTTTCAAAACTCGTGATCCCTTAATTATCCTTGACGAACACTCACTACTTTTCTAGGCAATTAATCAAGGGTGATTGAGATTCATGGTTTTTAAGTGTTTACTTATAACATTGCGTGAGGACACGACAATACTCTAGTATGGGGATTTTGATATGTGTCTAATTACACATATCTTTTATCCATCAAACCGGACCTAAATGACTAAAACGCATGCCAAAATACCTTGTATTTGTATGTTTTCATTGTATTGTCAGAAAGCGGATATCGAAGAAAAGACACAAAACAAAGCCAAAAGAACAAAATCAAGCACGGACTGGAAAGAGTGTAAGCAGTCAAAGCCAAAAAGGTCAAAGTCAACGAAAGTCAACCCAGACAAAGTCAAGGTCAACTCCGAAAGACGAAACCGAGACCGAGTCCGGATCACGAAGACCAAACCGAGCCCAATCAATTGGGCCGGGTCAACCCAAAAGTAACTAAGTCAACACTTAGTTAATTAAAAGCCCAAATAAAAGCCTAGTCCATTTCCATTTTTTATCCAACCGGCCCAAGATGCAAAGCCAGCCCAATAACCCTTTGAGATAACTGAAGTCCAACGAGCCCTTTAACTTTTCTAACACATTTAGTCCCTTTTGGACTAACTGTGCAAGCACAAACTTAACAAAAGGACTAAAGCTGTTAATCCAAGGACGAATTTTGCAATAATAAAAATAACCTTCAGGGACTGAACTTGACAAGTCCCCAAAGTTTAAATGGTACAGTGCCTGGGTTCCCCTGTTCGCGCCCAAACTTCATCCCCCCAATGAGTTTACCTTTCATCCTTATTATCCACTGGATAACCATTATCCACCACCTCCACTCAACCATATGTCACATGTTGCAAGCCAGGTTGGCAATCTCACACCATTCAAGGGAGTTTAAGCATAATCAAGGGCCGAAAATCAACAAAAAGAAGCACAATGGGCTCATCAATGGCTGAGATCAACTCAGAGGCTTTTTACCTCAGCAAGGAAGCACAAGAAGAAGGAGAAAACCCTATAATTTTTTGTATAAATAGTGTAGGAGTTTAGCTTAGAAAAGAAAGGAAGTTTTTCTAATTTCTCTTGTAATTTTCAGCTTTTCATCAGCTTATTATGTTTAAGTTTGTATTTTCAATATTGTAATTGCTTTCTTAATCAATACAAGTGTTCTTTTTTTATCTTCTGTCTTAATTTTAAGTTTTTAACTCAAAAGCTCTTTTAAGCTCTTACACTAAAATAATCCTTTATAAGCTCTAATAAGCTCAAATTTGTTCAAAAGAAGTCACTGTTCATCTTATAAGCTGCTGGAATGGAAAGGAGTTTATGGTTTAGTGTTGGTGGCCAACAGTAGGTATTTTAATGACATAAGCTTAAATAAGCTTATGGGGCTTAAGCAATAAGCTTAGGCCAGTGGTTAAGCTCTGCTTAGAGCTTAAAGTCTTTGTTTAGCTAAGACTTTGAGGTATTTTTAATCTCTTTTACTTTTTTAGCTTAAATCATTTAAAAAGCCAAAAGCAAGAGCTAGCTTATTTACTTATTTCTCTTTGCTTCTTGTTTGTTAGTTTTCTCTAAATACTTATTTTATCTTAGTTTTAATATTTATAATCTGTTTTAGTTATATTTCTGTCTTAAAAGTCCTTAAAAGTCAAAAATAACTTTTTAAAGGGGTGTTTGGTTTTACTTTAAATTCGGGTGAAAATGGGTTATCAACCCATTTGAGTCTTTTGTGTGAATTTGTTAAGCCATTTTGAGTCATATTTGTTAGATTTTAAAAGCACTTTTAGGTTTATTTAAGTTTTAAAGCTTGTTAAAAAAAATCCACTTATGAAACTGTTTTAAATAAAACATTCCCATAAGCTCTTTTTGATTAAGCCTTCTTTTTAGCTTTTGGTTGAGTTTTTCTTGTCTTTCCTTATGTTTTAAGAAGTGTGTCAAAGTTGTGGTTCATTTTATCCTTCTTAAGTTAAGTCTGTCTTTTGTTAATCTGTCAAAGTTTTTGCTTTCAAAGTGTCAAAGGTGTCTATTTGCAGCTTATTTATAAGCTGTTAAAAAAGCATTTTAGTCCTTAAAACTCCTTTTTCTAGTCCCTCTCTAGGCCTTCTTCATCCGTTTCGGTTTAAGTACAAAAATAAGCTCAATCATTGGCTTATTTTTGGCTTAAACAAGCCTCGACCAACTCGATGAAGTCTTGAGTTAAACTCGACATAAGCTAAGTAAACCCGACTTATTGTTAAAATTGTTTCGACCTCCTTGTTGCTTATTAGCCCCTCCCAAGGGGCTATTATAAGCTCCATCCTAGGTCTACAAGACCTTAGTTCAGCTTATTTTGCCTTATAAGCCATTTTGGTGGCTTATTTGGTGGCTCAAACAATCCCTTAGGCTGTTTGTCCTGCTGTTACCCCTGCACTTTTTTTCCATTCCTTATTTTTTGCTTATTTCTATGTTTTAGCTTATTCCCTTTGTTTTTTCTAGCTTATTATAGTTTGTTTAGCTTATTAGTCATTAATTGTTAGCTTAAGTTAGACTTTAGCTTATTTGATTTACTTTTGTTCTAAAAAGTTGCAAAAATGTTAGTTTGTTTGATTTTTAAAGCTCTAGGTTAAACAGATTGTTTCTAGCTTATTTCTTAGCTTATTTTAGGTTTAGGGTAGTGTAAATTTGCTTATTTAGGTCTTTATTAGCTTATTTGATATCCTTGTGCTTATTTGCTAAAAAAGGGGCTGTTTGGTTGTGTGTTTTTAAGTGTTGTGTTAAGCTGTTGGAAACAACAACTTATTTTAAGCTGTTGGAAACAACAACTTATTTTAAGCTTAATTGTCATTAAAAAGCTATTTTAAAAATTCTTTAAGCTGGTATAAGCTTATAAAAGCTTATTGTTTTAAAAAGTTTTGCAAAAAATCAAAGGTAAGGACCCCAAAGTCCAGGGTGATCCTGTGAGGTTCAAACCCTGGACCTAAAGGGTCAACCTACCCTTGACCAAAGACTCAACACCAACCTCCACTACCACAAGCGCCTAGGGTCTTTCCGTTATAGCTTGCAATATTAATTCATTTATCACCTTTTGGCTTATTTCTATATAAGCACTTATAAAATTGTTTCACGACTTATTTGATAAATGAGCCCAAAATTTTTCGTTCATAATTTTTGTTATTCAATTTTAAACTATTTGTAATTTTTTCAGATTTTTCTCAATAGTTTTAATATTTTTTATAATTTATTTTCATTTTAATCTTTAAAAAATCATAGAAAATAGAAAAAAGCTTAAAAAAATATAATTCTTTTTTTGAAAATTTTCTTTTTAATTATAGTTTTTTTTTAAATTATTTTGAAATTTGTAGGGTTGTTTTTAGAAAAGTCGAATTTTAAAGAGCGGGATTGACACCCGACTCTAGTTTTTGTTAATTTTAGTTTTAGCTTTCGTAACCTAGTTTTTCATTCTCGTTTTTACTTAACTTGAAAGAAAACTGGGCACACCATACCCTTATTCCTCTTTCTTCATTCAAAATCCGTTCTTCGATTCTCCGGATATTCTATTCACGCCTCACTGGGATACGACACGGGTGTTTTTGGTAATTTTCTTTGGTAAAAAGTCAAAGTTACCTTAAACCGACCCTAAATCTACAATTGGGGATTTTCATCATATTTACTTATATATTTTTATATTTATTATATTTATATAGTATATATAATTATATATATTTAAAAAGGATAAAAATTACCCTAAATCATGCCCCCTCATGCCCTCTGCTTAAAAAAGGAACTCCCAATAATGCTCATTCGGAATATAAACCCATGTTAGGGTCTATGCAACGACACTAGGCTCATCATCACTGGTCTCACCCAATTTGTTATTCATGCTAAAACCCTAACTGGATCACATGTAGGAGACAACGTCATCATACACAGGATTGTACTCACATCTACACAATCAAAATGGTCGTTTGTATTGAAACGAAGACAATTCCCGTCAAGTCGTATACGCAATGATAATTAATAAAAGCCAAGGATGCCTCTAATTTATGTCGGTGTATATTTACCATATCCCGTGTTCGACCATGGTTAGCTTTACATGGCACTATCCAGGGTCACAAGTCCTGACGGACTAAAGATCTTAATGATTAAAGACGAAGACAATGAATTCAAAAATCGCACACGCAACATTGTTTTTAAGGAGGACTTCAACAACGTTTCTTAAGACAACTACCTACATAAGAATGATATTTAGTTTATTGCACTCATTATCGCCTTTTGGCAAAGAAGTTATAAAAATATACTTTGCACTTTCTCTGAGCACCATAACAATTGCAATTGCAATTTCAGAACATTATGCAGCCCAAATACAAGTTTCTAAATCCTGATAATCAACCTACTTATCTCAAGAACATTCAGAAACAAATTTAAAATCACTTTACATAATCTGATTAAAAAATACCTGTAAACGCATTCTTTAACACAACCAAAACCACAACTTCATTAATACACGCTACAGCAAGTCCCTCTAAATAGCAACACCAACTTCATCAATACATAGTCACCTCCTTACACTTCTCATCAGCACATTACTCTATACAAAAGTCCTTTGCATCCACTCGCGTTTCCAAATAGCTGCACTACCAACACAATACAACCTGAAATTGGAACCGTTATCAAACTTAAAACCCAATTCAATATAACTGCGAGCATACTACGCTAAATAATTAATTTGAAATAAATGACCGGTATTTTGACACGACTAATAAATAAACTTTATGAACATCCTCTCAAAATTCCGGATACCAACTATATAACAAAACAACATTAATCGGCCAATAAATAAACAATCTACGATACAACCTGCAATTTCATAATGTAGAACCATAAATCGGATAAAGCCTACCCTTTAGGCTACTAATTCTAAACATACGACACACCAAAACTACTCAAAATAAGAATAAACACCGCTAACCACTACGAACTTCATAATCGTGCGTAAAAATGTCCACGACCTAAAATGGAACACATACCTAAAACCACTTCTTAAATTCATAACAATAGCTCAAATTCACAACCAACATAGGTAAAGCATTGCCAATGCTCTGAAACACAAGAACATAAGTTTGAACATTGAATAACCAAAATGAAACTACAAACACAACACAAATCAATAAACCAATATATATGCTACTATCAAACATCCAAAACAACAACAACAACAACAACAACAAACCCAATCCCGCCAAGGCAGGGTATGGGGGAGGTAAAATGTAGACAGATCCTACCCCTACCACCAGGGTAAACCCGTGGGTAGAGAGACTGCTTCCAACGAGACCTCCGACAAGTGCATGTGTGCTAGTGCGAAAGGATAGAGCAAGCTTACGACAAAACAATAGGCAAAAGTGTAGTAAAAAGAGAGCAAGCAAACAAGCAAACAAGGCATACAGGAAAAGAAACACGCACAAGCATGCCGAAAATAAGCCAATAGTAAAGCGCAAACAGACATAGAACAAAAAGCCTAGGCACACCAACAACAGACCAACAAAAGCGGGCAACACATAGCAAAAGCAAAGTAGCACATTGGGCATAAAGGTACGGCAAAAAAATAAATAAATAAAAAACAACGAAGCACCACAAGACCAAACGCAGGGAGCGAGGAAAAGCAGACAAACCTAAGGGAGCAACAACAGAGCAACGCAAACTACGCATGGGGCCTAATACTACGACAAAGCAAAAGGAGGCCACAAAACAAAAACACGCACGGAGGCAAAAGGGGAAACCTAAAAGCCAACCTAGCACCACTACCCGCAAATCCTAATTCTATCCCTCCACCCCGTCCTATCTGAGATCATGTCCTCGGTCAAACGAAGCTCCATCATGTCAATCTTAAGTCTATCTTCCCACCTAATATTGGGTCTGCCTCTCCTTCTCACGCCATCTACAACTAGCTCTTGACCCTTCTAGCGGCGGCCGACCGTGGCCTCCTCCTGACATGTCCGAACCACCTCAACCTACCTTCTCTCATTTTCGAAACAATATTCCCGACCTCAAGTTTTGCTCTGAAAACTCCGTTCGGGATCATGTCAAGCAAGGATTTACCACAAGTCCATCTTAGCATCCTCAGTTCTGCCACCTCTACCCTGTTAGCCTGTGCTTTTAATATAGGCCAACATTCAGAGCCGTACAAGATAGCCGGTCTAATCGCCACCTTATAAAATTTTCCCTTTAACTTAAATGGGATGTTCCTATCGCATAGGACTCCTGACGCCGCCCTCCATCTCGCCCACCCCGCTCTAATCCGGTGGGTTACGTCCTCATCTATCCTCCCTGATTTATGTATTATTGATCCCAGGTATCTAAAGGAGTCCTTGGGTGGCAGGATCTGATCACCGATATGAATTTTTTCGTGGAGACCTGGCTCAATCCTACCAAAATCACATCTCAAGTATTCAGTCTTCTCCCTGCTCACCCGAAGGCCATTGTCTTCAAGAGCCTCCCTCCAATGCTCAAGTCTGGTGTTTAAACCTTCCGCCGATTCTGCCACCAACACAATGTCATCAGCAAAGATCATGTTCCACGGGATGCCCTCTTGTACCCCTCTAGTTAACTCATCTAGAATCAGGGTGAAGAGGTATGGGCTAATGGCGGATCCCTGGTGGAGCCCAACTTCCACAGGGAAAAACTCTGAGGTCCCCACTGTGGACCGTACACGAGTCTTAGCACCTTCGTACATATCCCTAATGACTCTCACGTATCTATTTGGGGTTCCTCTGTCAATAAGAGTTCTCCAAATCAACTCGCGCGGAACGCTATTATAAGCCTTTTCAAGATCGATGAACGCCATATGCAAATCCTTTTGTCTTTCTCTATACTTCTCCATGAGGCTTCTGAGAAGGTGAATAGCCTCGATCGTGGATCTTCCTGGCATAAAACCAAAATGGTTTTCAGACACCCTCGTCTCCCTTCTCAACCTTCTCTCAATAACTCTCTCCCAAAGCTTCATGGTGTGACAGAGAAGCTTAATGCCCCTATAATTGCTACACACTTGTACATCTCCCTTATTCTTGTAGATGGGAATGACTTCACTGAGTCTCCATTCTTCTGGCATCTTATCCCCGTTGAAGATCTTGTTGAAGAGGCATGTCAACCAATCTAACCCCTTATCGCCCAGACACCTCCAAGCTTCTATGGGGATTTGGTCCGGTCCTACCGCTTTGTTTCTACCCATCTTCTGTAGTGAGATCTTCACTTCAGGTTGACTAATCCTCGAATAGTAGCACTCTGTTCGTTGGCTAAGGATCTCTTGTTCTGCGCTGCCTGCAGCACTTCCTACATTAAAAAGAGATGAGAAGTACTCTCCCCATCTCTTCCTGATATCCTCTACATTCACAATGGTCTGTCCTCCTTCATCTTTGATATACTTTGCGCATCCTAAGTCACTCCTTCTCCTCTCTCGGGCTTTAGCGATCTTGAAAATGTCGTTAGCCCCCTCTTTGGAGTCTAGTTTCTTATACAAATCCTCATATGCCTTGTCCTTTGCCAGAGCAACTGCCTTTTTCGCTTATCTTTTAGCTACCTTATACCTCTCTTGACCAAATAATGTCCTTGGCGACCCTCTCGGCACAAAAGCTCTCTCGAACCTAGATTGCTTCTCGGCGACTTTGGATTACACTTCTTCATAAAACCACCAAGATTCTCTGTTGGCGGTTGGGACCTTGATGTCCCTCTAGCCACCCAAGGAATCCTTTGTTGCATCTTTGATAATCTTTGGCAAGAGTGCCCACAACCGGTCCGCGTCTCTAGCGACCAAGTCAACCGACCGAGTATCAAGTCCTCGAGACTTTCACTCTAAACGATTCAGCCGCTTCACCGTAAATTCTTCCAAAGAATCCTCAACCCAGTCACTAATCTCCTTGACTGTTGCCTCTCGAAGAGCATGTCACCCGCTACCAATTTGTGTTGGGATGAGCAAGTCTCTCCTGGGAAAACCCTACAGTCCCTGCATTTAGAAAGATCACTTCTTCGCACCAACAGATAGTCAATCTGGGTGTTGTGACCCCCGCTCCAGAACGTTATTAAGTGAACATCCCTCTTCTTGAAGAAAGAGTTCACTACTACCAAGTTGTGGGCGGTAGCAAACTCTAAAATCGATCGACCTTCGTCATTCCTAACTCCGAAGCCGAACCCTCCGTGAATCTCCTCGTAACCATCAGCATCTGCACCTATATGTCCGTTCAAGTCACCGCCTATAAACAAATGCCGATCCAAAGGGCACTCCCTCACGAGCTCGTCGAGATCGTCCCAAAAACTCTTCTTCTCTCCTTCACTCCGGCCCACCTGTGGTGCGTATGCGCTAATGACGTTGACGGTCTCCCCATTGATAACCAAAGTAATCGCCATGATCCTATCGCTCCTCGGGTCACTTGCACTACATTATCCTTTAGCCCCGCCAAAATAACACCAACTCCATTTCTCACGACCTAGGCCGAGTACGGGCTTGTAGTTTACCTCCCTCGTGCTTGAGCCCTTCCATTTAGTCTCCTCGAAGCACGCAATGTCAACCTTATGTCTCCTCAACACATCTACAAGCTCAAAGAGCTTACCGGTAAGGGACCCAACGTTCCAACTACCCACCCTAATCCTACGCGAAGACGCAGCCCTAGCAGAAACCCTACCCGCTCTAAGCCTGCCCTCCCTACCATCCCCGCCAGCCCCACTAACCCCGCCTACCCCACCCACTACATCTACTCCACCAACCCCGCCCAACCCGGCAAGACATGACCTCAGGTTACCATCACTAGCCAAGGGGTCTATCCTAGACCAGGCAAACTAGCAGCAAGAAAAGACGCAAAAGGGAACAATCAATATATACGAAATACGAACAAAAGAAAGTATTGGATAAAAACAAGCGGTGACACAAAAAAGAAAATAAATAAAAAGCAAAAATAATAATAATAGTACTAATAATAATAATAATAATAACTAATAAAGAGTAAATAAGAGTAAAAGAGTAAAATAAATAAATAAGGAGGAATAAGAGTGAGGTTAAAAATAAAAAATTAAGAGTAAATAAGAGTAAAAGAGGAAGAAGAGAAACAAACAACTCCGGTGATGCCGGAATAAAATCCGGTCAGCAGTGGCGTCTTCTGGCGGCAGTTAACCTTGATGGCGGCAGGAGGTAAGTCCCACGGGTCCCCAAACAACCTGCAAAAGAGATAGACAAGCAGGAAAACAAAACAATAAAAAAATATATGCCGAAGACTTCCGGTAAAAAAAACCTCCGCCGGAAAAGGAGATATCTCCGGTCGGTCAGGGAATAGCCCTAAACACGCCGAAAAGTGGGTGCGGTGTAATTGCTTTATTTCACCGGAAAATTAATTTCCAGCAGTGATGGCCGCGGGCGGCGGCGTGAAGTGTCCGGCGGTACTGATCGGTACTAAAGTGATCGGTGTAATGTGAGTAAGTGGATGATGGTGTTTAATTAGATCACCATAACTCAAATCCAAAACAACTACTTTATATCATAAGTCAACGACCACCACTTTTCGGACTAACAATGCTCTTCTTCAACACACCTAAATTATACTTGTCGCAATTCATAACCAACAAAATATCAAACAAGGTAACAAAACCACTACACTTGAATCTATATTTCAACTACCTTTGCATAGCTTTCTCGGAAACAATGACATCGTTGACTAAGAAACACAATAATCATAAGGCATAATTAAAGAAACACAACACTAAAACTTAATAAAAGTACTTTCTTATTCATACACGAAAATACCATCCATACATATTCTTAATTGAACATAAGCTTCACAAACAAACTGGATACCCAAAAGACTACTACACAAACCAAAACCATAAACCCCATAACAAAACATACCAACACCTTGACCTAAACACCATTTTCATCACCACCCAATATCTCCACATTGGTTTCCAAGGTATGAATGTCCTCCAAAGCTTCCGTAATCACCTCATTCAGCCAAAAGCTTGCTATCCTCCCACATTTGATATCCTTGTGACCAAGAAGCTATTGTAAACTTCATCTTCATTCTCCATTGCTTGAAGTTTAGCAACAACAACCGTGATCGACCAATACAACCCCTAATGGTCTCGACTTCCTCACGCCACGCATCATAAAACGGCGGCTTTCAACTAACTTTCAATCAAGAAAAACCTCATGTAGCGGGAACCAGCGGTCCTACCACTAAATGCAATTATATCATCAATAACACGCCTAACAACGATGTTAGCATTACCGGAGTAGCCATTGTGAATGAAAAGAAGTGGAACTAAATTGAAAGGGTTAGAAATTGGGGATAGATTAATTAGATGAAAGAGTAGATGAGTAATAGGAGGAAGAAAAGAACTATATAAAGGCGCTTTGTAGTGGAGATTCATCCCCAAAATCACCATTACTAGAAACTCAACCGACGGGTGTTTCGAGAGACAATTAAAGCCTATCAACTCGGATCTGGGGAAAACCATTAAACCCATCACCCACACCAAAGACCCATTTATTGAAATTTTATTTTGGGTATCAATTTCTCTGTTGCAAGCATATTCATTTACACTCATGCTACGTGTAAGCGTGAAAACCTTGCAATATTTGCACAACTTTGATCGGTTTATGCAAGCGTGAATTACCTCCTGTCTTTTAGCCTTTGGAATAACTAGCGTAATCGCCAAAGTCCCTCCTAGCACATCATTCCTTAAAAATACAATTTCTTTTGGTCGGATTTTGTATCCCAATATATCCCGTAACGTTTTATCTAATGCTTCAAAAGCATATCTTTGAGTCATGGGTGCCTCGTCCCAAATTATTAGCCAATCTTGCTGCATCGAGTCGCTAAATGAGTATTCTGTTTGATATCGCATGTGTTATTCTCCATTAGTTCCGGTATAACAAATCAGCAATGAGCTATTCTCATCTTTGGCGAGAATAATGATGCAATGCCTATTTCAATTTTAGAACAAAGGTTAGTTATTAATAAGCTAGTGATTGTAATAAGCAATTGAATATAATTTTTAAAGGTTAAACCAATTAGTAGATATGTATAAAGGAGTTTACCTAAAGAGGCGACAACAAGCACGGTCATTTGTTCGATCTTAATCTTGCGATTATAGTCTTGTATAAGAAAGTTTTCCTGCTTCCCGTGGTCCATGAATGAAGGAAAATTGTCCTCCGTCATTGTGCAAAGACTCAATAAACTGCTCATATATCAAGCGTTGTTATGGGTTTAACATTGAATGAAGCTATTCATGTTCCACCTTACTCTTGTTTACATCAAATGAGAGTGCTTTTACGATCAAGCGGTTGTCCGTGTTTGTTAGCGACTTTGGATTGGGTTGTAGAAGATCTTTGAAATCATAAAGATCTACCATGCCTATTTAAAAGATCTTGGATTTCCAATGCAGTAATAGTTTTAAGTTGTTCATCCGACACCGTGCGAGCTCAGATATCTCAAAGCTTCCATTTTTATGTAAGATATCCTCGATAATCAAACCAGTTTCTTCCTATAGTTGCGGTGGTCTACTAACATCACGTAACAACAAAATTTTAACAAATAAGTCGCACAGCTTATGGACCCAACGCCCAAAATTTGCCTATGAAATAGCGTGTATCCATTCTCTGTCATTGTTCAAGATACCATATACAAAGCATCTTTGCTTTAAAGCGGCATAGTTTATTTTGTTAACCATCTTCGCTTCTTGAAATGATCGAGCACCTCTAACAACATTTAATAACATTCACTTAAAATATCGTTCTCCAAAAGCGAGGTTGAATAAAAAATCCTGCCTATGCATTTTTTAAGTTTATGTGGCTTCCATTTTTTATCTTTTACGTGCCACACATAGTGTAACGCCCCGACCCGACAAGGGTAAAGGAATCACAAGTAATGGTGTCATATCAAAGCAAACATATAATCCAAAAGAAATCTCAACACAAAATATTGAAATAATCCAAGTCAAACGACTTCAATACATAGGTCCCAAAGGAAAAATAACTCCAAACGAAATATCTAAAATATAAAGTCTAAATGGCATCATAAGATCAAAGCTAAAATCTCTAAGGTAAGTCCACACAAGACTCATCCCAAAGCAATACCCGACTCAATGCTTAGATACCGCCGAAAGAAAAGAAATGCTACGAGCTTCAAAAGCCCAAAGGAATGGATATACAAGCAAAACGAATACGAAACGAGAACGAATACGAATAAAGTGAAAGAAAGATAGTGAAATCATAATCATTTCAAAAGATAAATCGGGATATAAGAATAAGTTTTATAGCTAACTACCTCGAGCCCATACACATATGCCATATCATAATCACATAAGGCAACATTTTGTGGGAGACCTAAACCCAAAAAATTTCCCCAAAAAATTTAAAACCCTTTTCCCTCCCTTTTCAAAGGCCCTTCCCCGGAACCCGGATTTAAACAAAAACGAAAATTTTCAAAAAGATTCCCCAAAAACCCCCTTAATGAATTCTAAACCTTGAAAACCCCAAAAACCCAAATTGTTTGGGAAAAGGGGTTTAAAACCCTTTAAAAAACCCCAAAAGTAGTTAAATTTTCCCAAAAAAACCCCCTTTTTGAAATAAAAACCCCATTAATTTTAATTTAACAAACCAAACCCACCTAAAAAAAAATCCCTTTACCCCAAGATTTCCCATTTACATTTAAAACAAAAAAAGGAACAAATGGTCCCTAACCCTTTTAAGGCAAAATGAAAAAATTTTCCCCTTCAAAATTTTCCCTTCCCATTGTTTTAAATTTTTCCCCCCCAAAAAACTAAAACCTTAAAACCCCCTATTTACCCAAGATCCAAAAACCCCCCAACCAAGTTTCCTAATCCCTCTTTGGGTCCCTTTTTGGTTTCCAAGAAAAAAAAGTGTTTAACAAATTTTATTAAAATTTCCTTTTTCCCAAATTAAAACCCGGGGAAAATTTCCTTTTTTGTGAATTTAAAAACGGCCGACTTTTGGGAACCAAAAGACCTTCCAAACAAAAATTTCCCAAAATTTTACGGGTTTCCTTCCTGGGCCCCCAAAAACTTTCCTTCCAAAAATTCCCACCCCAAAAAACCCCCGTTAAAATTTTAAAATTTTTGGGTTCAAATTTCCCTTTTCCGAAGGGCTGGGAAAACCCCTTCCAAAAAAAACCCCAAACCAAAAACCCCCAAAAAACCCATTTTTTCAAACTCCATTTTTAAAATTTCCAAACATTTTTTGCCCCTTAATTTAAACTTTTAAAACCCTCCCTTTGAACCCCCTCCAAAAAAACAAAAAAATTTAAAAATTTAAAACAAAGGGCCTATTTAAAACCGGCCCCAAAACTTGTAAACAAAAAAAGGGAATTTAAATAAAGTAAAAAAAATTTCCCTTTTCCCGTCAAACCCCTCCAATTTAAAAAAACCCTCCAAAACACCAAAACCAAAGAAAAAGAAAATTTCAAAATTCTAATAAGGGTTTCCATTTTTTAAAAAAGAAGGGAAAACTTAAAAAACCGGGCCCAAAAAGGGGAATATGGGATTTCCTTTCCCCTTTAAAGCAAAATTAAAATTTAAGGGGACAAAAACCCAAAAAGAAAATAAATTTAAAAGAGTTAAGGCCTCGATTTAAATTAAGGGAAATAAACCCCTTCCCCGGGAAAAAAGGGCTTGGCCATTTAAAAAAACCCCCAAAAAAAAAGGGGGGAGAAACCCCTTTTAAAGTACAAAAGGGTCCAAAGCCTTTAAAAATCCCCAAATCATTTTTTAAGGGGTTTTTTAAGGGTTATTATTGGGGAAAATAAAGTAAAACCCTTCTGAAAAATTACCCCCCCCAAAAATAAACAATTTAATTTTTTTAAAACCTTTTTCCAAAAGGGAAAAAAAACCCAAAAAGTTCCGTCCCTTATCCTTTCCCAAAATAAAAAAAAAGCCCCTTAAACTAAAGTCAAAGCCAAACCCTAAAATCCCCCAAACCCCAAAATTCCCCAACCCATTTTTTCCCAGAAAAATCCCCTTAAAAGCCCAAAAAATAAACCCCCCCTTTTCAAAAAACCCCCTTTTGGTTAAAAAAAAAATTTTTTTAAATTAACACAGTTTAAACCCCCCAAAAAATTTAAAATTTTTCCCAAACATTCACCATTAAAGTACAAAAAACAAAAAAAGGAACCCCAAAACCCCAATATAAACCACCGCGAAATACCCAAACCCATTCCCATATTTAAATTATAAAATTTATAAATTTTAAAAAAAGCCCAAGAAAACCCCCTTTTTAAAAAATTTCCCCCAAATTTGACCCGAACTTCCCTTTCAAAATTTAAAAATTTAAAGAAATTTGGGCCCCAGGGAAGAAAAAAAGGGGTAAACCAAGCCCAAAAAGTTAAATCCAATTTCCCAATAAACAAATTTTAATCTTTTTCAAAACAAAGGGTTTAAAAAAGGGTTCCAAAAAAATAAAATTTAAACAAAATTTGAAAAAAGAAAATTCAAATAACAAAAAAAAAAAAAGGCAAAATCCTAAATTAAAAAAAAAAAATTTAAAAGAAACCCTAAACAAAAAATTTAAATGTAAATTTAAAAAAAAAAATCAAAAGAAACTTAAAACCCAAAGAATTAAACCTTTTGAAAAAATCAAAGCAAAATTAATAAATCCCAAATAAAAAGAAATTTTTAAAAATAAAGTTTTATAAAAATAAAAATTAATTTTAAAAATTAAAAAATTCCCAAATTTTGGGTAAAAGGAAAATTTATTAAAAAGGGAAAAAAAAATTTTAAAAAAAAATTTAAAAGTAATAAACACATAAAAAATAAGATTAATAATTTTAAACCCTTCAAATAAAAAATTCTTCTTTTAATTTGGCAACTTTTTTCCCCAAAAAATGAAATAAAAAATTTTTTTAAAATTTTATAAAATTAAAACAATTTTTTTTATTTTTAAAAAACCTATAAATTCCCAAATTTTTTAAAAAATTTAAAAAACCATTTTTTGGCAACTTTGTTAAATTTTAAAAAAAATTTAAAAAATTTACCCCTTTATTTTATCAAACCAAAAAAAAAGTATTGGGCAAAATTTTTCAAAACAATTAAAACCCAAAATTTAAAATTATTATAAAAAATCTTTTTAAAAAAATTTAGTTTTAAAAATTTAATTTTTTTTAAAAAAAGGGGTTTTCTTTATTTTTGTTTTTTAAATTGAAAAAAAAAAATTTAATAAAAATTATAATTTAACCCTTTTTAAACTTTTTTATTTTTTTAAAATTTTTTTTTTGTTTTTTTTCCCTTCCCAAAAAAAACCCTTTTTTTCCAAAATTAAAAAAAACCCATTTTAAAAGTTACTAAACCTAATTTAAAACCTTTGTTTTTGGAATTCGAAATCATAATCATTTCAAAAGATAAACCAGATATAAGAATAAGTTTTATAGCTAACTACCTCGAGCCCATACACATATGCCATATCATAACATATCATAATCACATAAGGCAACATTTTGTAGGGAGACCTACCAGAGTTATGAAGGACGGCGTGCACGCAAAGATCAATCATCAAACAACATATAGCATATAACATATAATATATAACATATAATGGATCTAGGATGCACCCATACGCCCCACAAACATACATTGATAATAATATAAATTGAGCTCATGAATAATGAGATAAGGGACGTGGCGTAACTTCACTCTCATCGCCCTAGAGTCATGTCAAGTGCATTTATCGACACGGACATGGAACCCCATGACTAGTTAATAATTGGCTCGGTGTCAAACTATCTTAGGTCAAATAGAATGTCATAACCGATATAGATCATATTTTATCAAATGTTTAATCATATTTTCAAAATCAAAAGTCTTCACATCATATAGTTCAAAATCAAAGTTTTATGATTCAAAAATCAAAGTTCAGATAAGCAATACTCAAATAGACACATTAGGGTTCATAGCAAAGGCTTAGGAAATCCTAATATGAAAGCGAAAAAAGAAAACATTATAAGAAACCTTCTTTGAAAGGTCGTAATATCTCGTACCTTATTCCAAAGCAAATGATCGAAAAGAAGACACAGGGAAAGCAAAGAATTACTCCTTCTTCACGTAACCTATATACATTAATGGTCGATATATTATTAATGATTCCATAATCGTCAAAATGATCTTTTAATATTTTAGGGTTTTATAATTAAATGAGACTTAAATGTTTTATAATTAATATCGTAGATTAGGGTTCATATGTCATTTATTAAAGTTTAGGGTTAAATGTGAAAATAGTTTAAACGTCTTAACTCACATAAAATAACGAATTAGTATATTTAGCTTCAAAACCCTAATCGACTCTCATTTATATTTTAGGTTTTTATTCTTTAATATCTTATTAATATGCATGAACTTACATGTTACATCTTTTAATGACTCGTTACACATCATAACATAATATTTCCTTTTATGTTTCACCATACACGCTTATGATTTCATGTGACGTACAAGTTACTTATTACTCAGATTAATTTACAAACCATTAGGGTTTGGCATACCTTATTCGATTAACATATCAAAACTAGGGTTTACGTTAACATGACCTTCACTTACTTAATGCACTTTCAAAACTCATATGTGACTCGGTTCAACTTAGGGTTTCAATTAACAAGTTATAGCGCAAGTCTTAACTCATCTATACACTTATCTCATTCAAGTTATCATGTTTTACACCTTATTCGAATGTTTAGCATGGTTCGGTTCTCATTCATATGGTTCGGCTTTATATAAATCGACACAACCATGACCCGATTCAATATTACATATTACATACGTAACTCTTTAACACTTGTAAGGTTTAATCATTAGGGTTTTCTTTGTTTTGGTTTCACTAGGCTCGGTCCACAAAAGAAAAGAACCAACTCGACTAAAATAAAACAAAACACAACATATTAACATAAGGTACATCAAACAAAGACGAGAATAAGTTATACCTTGACTTGGTTGAGCAAAATCTCGACACCTATGGGTACAAGTATTCGGCCGAGCAAAGAGAGAAAAGAAAAAGAGAGACAAAACAAAACTAGGGTTTCACTTTTGAGATTATGTGTTGTATATATAGTAGTTGTATTTGATTTAGGATTAGAAGGGGGATTGGGTTTCGGTTTGGCCCAACCGAACACACAAAACCCACGCACACCATATGTGCTTCGGCCTTGATCCATTCGAAACAAACAAACACGATCCAAGTTATTTACGAAACATTTAATCTTCGTCGTACCAAATTCGATTACGTAATATATTTTAGTTAGGTTTTAATTATTCGCAAGTTAAGTTTTCAATCTCGTTAAATGATATAAATATATTTTACGTATTTTATAACTTTTAGTTCCAAGGGTATTTTAGTCTTTAATCAGATTTTAGATTTTCGGTTTTACAATTCTTCCCCTCTAAAGAAAAATTTTCGTCCTCGAAAATTGAAATGAAACGAAAATGAAAACGAAAACGAGAACGAAAACGAAATGAGAACATACCAAAACTATTCAAAGAAATGAGGATAACTAGCTCGCATCGACTCCTCGGTTTCCCAAGTAGCCTCACGTTCAGGATGATTCTTCCAAAGAATCTTAACGAATGGAATGACTTTATTCCTCATAACTCTTTCTTGTCTTTCCGAATAGCTTCGGTTCTTCGATAAAGACATATCGGATTGAATTTGATCAAACGGATAAGAAGCAACGTAACGGATGATAGTTGTATCCCTTAGGGTGATACATGGAAAACGCCATGAACATGCGATAACCGAGGCGGAAGTGCTAAACGATACGAAACTTCTCCTATACGCTCTAGAATTTCAAACGGTCCAATAAATCGAGGACTGAGCTTGCCCTTGATTCTAAAACGTTTCACACCGCTAAACGGCGAAACTTTAAAAAATACACGATCTCCAACCCGAAACTCTAAATCACGACGATGCTTGTCGGCATAACTTTTCGGACGAGACCTAGCTTCCTTCAACTTCTCTAGCAACGACTACCTTCTCATTAGTGATCTCGATCATTTCCGACCTTTAATCAAACGCCACCTACTTCATCCCAACAAATAGGTGCTCTACATTTCCTTCCATAAAGAAGTTCAAACGGTGCCGCTTTAATGCTAGCATGCCAACTGTTGTTATATGCAAACTCTACTAAACATAAATATTCATCCCAACTCGCCACCATTCTAAAGCACAAGCCCTTAGCATATCCTCTAAGGTCTCAGATAGTCCTCTCTCGATCGACCATCTGTTTGAGGATGAAATGCCGTACTAAAATTAAGTCGAGTACCCCAAGCTTTTGCAAACCTTTCCGTAAACGAGAAGTAAACGCGGATCTCTGCTCGGACACAATAGATGCCGGAGTACCATGAAGTCTAACGATCTCTTGTTGAAAAATCTCCGCCAATTTACCAATACCATAATCCTTCACGATTGGCAAGAATGAGCGATTTGGTTAGTCGATCAACAACTACCCAAATCGCATCATGCTTCTTCCGAGTAAGAGGTAGTCCACCACAAAATCCATAGATATCTTATCCCACTTCCATGTTGGAATATCCAATGGTCAGAATAATCCACTAGCCCTTTGATGTTCAATCTTAACTCACGACAAATCATACACTTCGACACAAACGTCGCCACATCTTGCTTCATTCCATTCCACCAAAAGTATCGCTTCAAATCCCTATACATCTTGGTAGAACCATGATCAATAGTGAAAGGAGAACTATGAGCTTCACCATAACTTTCTCACGAAGCACCGATCATTGGGAACACAAAGCCTATCTCCACACCATACAATACCGTCATTATCAACCTTAAACTCCGTCTCGCTTACCTTCTTCAACATTTTGCGCCACGGCCACACTCAATCATCTTTCTCGAGCCTCTTTAATTTGCGAGATAAGGTTCGACTCCACCTTCATACTAGCCCAAGATCCATCAAAACCTCGTACACACAACTCAACATTCAAACTCTCTAAGTCACGAATAATCCTAGGCTCAATCTTGATACTGCAAGAATGCCTCGATTTCGGCTAAGTCGTCAACAACTACGTTAGCCTTACGGATGGTATTGAATGTTGGTGTCATAATCCTTAAGTTCTAACCATCTTCTTTGTCTCATGTTAAGTTCCTTCGAGTGAAAATATACTTGAGACTCTTATGATTAATGAATATATCACACGCCTCCATACAAGTAATGTCTCTAGATCTTCAACGCAAACACCACCGCAGCCTAACTCAAGATCATGAGTTGGGTAATTCTCCTCATAAGGTTTTAGCGCCTCAAGCATAAGCTATTACCTTTCCATGTTACATCAAAACACGCCTAATCCTTTCTTAGATGCATCATCAGAATTTGGAATCCTCCAGAACCGCTTGGAAGAGTCAAAATAGGAGCGACACCAATCTCCGCTTCAACTCTTCAAAACTCTTTCTCGCTCATCCGTCCATACAAACTTTTCACCTTTCCTCATCGGTTGGGTTAGGGGTAGAGCTAAGCGAGAGAAACCTTCAACAAAACATCTGTAGTAACCAAAGAAGTCCAAGAAAACTCCCGACCTCGATCATCGTCGTAGGTCTTGGCCATTTAGTGATAGCCTCAACTTTAGACGGGTCCATGGTGATACCATCACCGATACAATATGACCAAGGAAAGCAACTTGTCTTAACCAAAATTCGCGACTTCAAAATTTGGCGTACAACTTCTTCTTCCTCAAAGTCTCCAAAACTATCCGGAGATGTTCTTCATGCTCTTCTTCGACTTGGAGTAAACTAAAATATCGTCGATGAAAACAATAACGAACTTGTCGAGGAACTCATGGAAAACACGATTCATCGTGTCCATAAACACAAGAAAGCGATTGGTCAAACCAAAAGGCATAACGAGGAATTCGTAATGACCATATCCGTACGAAACGCGGTCTTAGGAACATCTTGCTCCTTCACACGAATCGATGGTAACCGCACCTCGTGTCAATCTTCTAAAAGAACTTAGCTCCTTGCAGCTGATCAAACAAATCATCAATACATGGCGAGAGGATAACGTTACGAATGGTAATACGATTGAGTTCACGGTAGTCGATACATAGCGCATGCTTCCATCCTTCTTCTTCACAAACAAGACAGTGCACCCCATGGAGAAACACCGCGAATAAACCCATTTTCTATCATCTCTTGCACTGTTCCTTCAACTCCTTCAGCTCTACAGTGTCATGCGATACGGAGCCTTCAAATCGGTTTAGCACCGTGAATTAACTCAATGCTAAACTCAACTTCTCGAGTGGGGAAGTCCAGGAGTTCATCGAAAAACGCCAAGAATTCGCAAACAATCGAAGATTTTCAATGTTAGGACTCTCCAAAGATGTGTCCTTAACAGATGCTAGAAAACCTTGGCACCCATGAGCAATCATGGTCCGTGCCTTCATAGCGGAAATGAGTTTAACAGATTTAAGAGGTCGAGAACCATGATAAATGAATTCGGATGTTTTACGCTCCAAAGATCACCGTTCTAGCATAGCAATCGATTGAAGCTCTATGATAAGCCAACCAATCCATGCCTAGAATGATATCAAAGTCGACCATATCGAGAGGATACAGATTTGCAAGTTTAATATGATCATCAAAACGAAGAGGACACTTAACGATTTATGATCAATGATCACGTGGTTTTTCATAGGCGAGAAATCAATAAGTGATTTGTTAACGGTTTGGGCTTCATATTAAGTTTCTTAGCAAATGTGATAGATATAATGGAGTGTGTGCACCGTATCAAATAAAACGAAGACAAAGATAATCATCAATGAAAAGAGTGCCTGTAATGGTACTCGAAGTGCGCTCACTTTTACGAGTAGTAGCATAAACACGTCCGAGAGTAGTCGGTGGTGGATGTAGTTTCCGTGAATCGCGGGTTCTTCTTAGGGCAATCTTTAATCTTGTGAGCGGTGGAACCACAAGCAAAATAACCACCAAGCTGGCCTTGTAACACCGCCGGATGAGCCTTTCCACAAGTAGTACAAATAGGTGGGGTGGCAAAACCTCACCGTCCTCTATTGACTAGAAGATCCTGAAGCACGACCACTGATTTGTTCC
Organism: Chrysanthemum lavandulifolium; assembly: GCA_022545495.1. Taxonomy (NCBI): domain Eukaryota; kingdom Viridiplantae; phylum Streptophyta; class Magnoliopsida; order Asterales; family Asteraceae; genus Chrysanthemum; species Chrysanthemum lavandulifolium. Next base: position 210,990,016 of record CM040246.1, read on the forward strand.
TCGAAATGGCCGATCCTTGTTGTAACCGGTTATTGTTACCTTGGTTCTCGACGATCATTTCCATTCTTGCCAAGATTTCTATTATCTTGACCCTCATCTCGGGCGCCCAAAGGTCAACATTCCTTCCCGATCGACCCTCCGATCATAACTCCTATCCGCTTGACTCCTCGAATCATAACTCCTACCGTAGTTTCCTTATAGTCATTGCCTTGAGTCCTACCTTGAATCCGATCACCATCGCGATTACGCTTGTTGGAACCCAAACCTCATGAAATATCTCAATGTTACGAGTCACAGCCATTGCAGTCGACACATTCTCATACTCAATATTAAGTAGTCGGTCCAACACCCACTTCTTCGGGCCCCCACTTGAAGTGCTTAGCTTGACGCCTACCATCTCCAAAGAATCGCTCCCACAAAACTCACCAACCTCATAAACCTACTCATGTACTCATTGGAATTCTCATAATCAAACCGGTAGATTGCCCGATAATCCTCTCATACCTTTCTTTGCTTTCAGATCGTGGAAGTAACGGTTATAGAAGATAGTCCAAACTCATTCCAAGTACAAGTCACAAAGAAAAAGCGCCTCCTCCTCTTGCTTGTTTGAGCGCCTTCCACCAATTTAAAGCATCACCTTCCAATTTGAATGCGACCAAACGAGTCTTAAACTCGCCTCCACAACCCAAGACTTCAAACAGATTTCTCAATATGAGTGATCCACCTCGGCCTCGGTGAGGAGTAGCAAAGGTGCTAAACGAAAGAGGCTTAAGCTTACCAAACGCCGAGCCAAGTATGAATACCGAAGGTTGATTTCCTCCACCACTACCCAAGCACCATTCGACATTGAATGTTATTGATCACTGCTCCATCATCTCGTGTAGTAAGACCGTGGAAAAGAGAGTTGAGAGCATTCGCAATCGCAGATCCATGTTAGTAGCATCATCATCTCCATCCGCGCCACCAAGAGTACGAGTTCGAACCATCTAAACGATTAGCAAAATGAACAAAGGTGAGATACTAAATGGAAGTACGAAGGAATCCTAAAGTCTACCCAAATCCTCACAGTGTCAAATCCTAAGCTCTAAGGGTCTCAAAACCTAGGCTCCATATGTCATGTGTCCCGACTACAAGTCGTAAACTGGCTCGATGCCATAAATTGTAACGCCCGACCCGACAAGGGTAAAGGAATCACAAGTAATGGTGTCATATCAAAGCAAACATATAATCCAAAAGAAATCTCAACACAAAATATTGAAATAATCCAAGTCAAACGACTTCAATACATAGGTCCTAGCGGAAAAATAACTCCAAACGAAATGTCTAAAATATAAAGTCTAAATGGCATCATAAGATCAAAGCTAAAATCTCTAAGGTAAGTCCACACATCACTCATCCCAAAGCAATACCAGCTCAATGCTTAGATACCGCCATGAAAAAAAGAAATGCGGCCGAGCTTCAAAAGCCCAAGGAATGAGATATACAAGCAAAACGAATACGAAACGAGAACGAATACGAATAAAGTGAAAGAAAGATAGTGAAATCATAATCATTTCAAAAGATAAATCGTGATATAAGAATAAGTTTTATAGCTAACTACCTCGAGCCCATACACATATGCCATATCATAACATATCATAATCACATAAGGCAACATTTTGTAGGGAGACCTACCGAGTTATGAAGGACGTGCATGCACGCAAAGATCAATCATCAAACAACATATAGCATATAACATATAATATATAACATATAATGATCTAGGATGCACCCATACGCCCACAAACATACATTGATAATAATATAAATTGAGCTCATGAATAATGATAAGGGACGTGGCGTAACTTCACTCTCATCGCCTTAGAGTCATGTCAAGTGCATTTATCGACACGGACATGGAACCCCATGACTAGTTAATAATTGGCTCGGGTGTCAAACTATCTTAGGTCAAATAGAATGTCATAACCTCATATAGATCATATTTTATCAAATGTTTAATCATATTTTCAAAATCAAAAGTCTTCACATCATATAGTTCAAAATCAAAGTTTTATGATTCAAAATCAAAGTTCGGATAAGCAACAACTCAAATAGACACATTAGGGTTCATAGCAAAGGCTTAGGAAATCCTAATATGAAAGCGAACGAAAAGAAAACATTATAAGAAACCTTTACCTAAAAGGTCGAATATCTCGTACTTTATTCCAAAGCAATTGATCGAAAAGAAGACACAGGGAAAGAAAAGAATTACTCCTTCTTCACGTAACCTATATACATTAATGGTCGATATATTATTAATGATTCCATAATCGCTTCAAAATGATCTTTTAATATTTTAGGGTTTTATAATTAAATGAGACTTAAATGTTTTATAATTAATATCGTAGATTAGGGTTCATATGTCATTTATTAAAGTTTAGGTTAAATGTGAAAATAGTTTAAACGCCTTAACTCACACATAAAATAACAATTAGTATATTTAGCTTCAAAACCCTAATCGACTCTCATTTATATTTTAGGGTTTTATTCTTTAATATCTTATTAATATGCATGAACTTACATGTTACATCTTTTAATGACTCGTTACACATCATAACATAATATTTCCTTTTATGTTTCACCATACACGCTTATGATTTCATGTGACGTACAAGTTACTTATTACTCAGATTAATTTACAAACCATTAGGGTTTGGCATACCTTATTCGATTAACATATCAAAACTAGGGTTTACGTTAACATGACCTTCACTTACTTAATGCACTTTCAAAACTCATATGTGACTCGGTTCAACTTAGGGTTTCAATTAACAAGTTATAGCGCAAGTCTTAACTCATCTATATACTTATCTCATTCAAGTTATCATGTTTTACACCTTATTCGAATGTTTAGCATGGTTCGGTTCTCATTCATATGGTTCGGCTTTATATAAATCGACACAACCATGACCCGATTCAATATTACATATTACATACGTAACTCTTTAACACTTGTAAGGTTTAATCATTAGGGTTTTCTTTGTTTTGGTTTCACTAGGCTCGGTCACAAAAGAAAAGAACCAACTCGACTAAAATAAAACAAAACACAACATATTAACGCAAGGTACATCAAACAAAGACGAGAATAAGTTATACCTTGACTTGGTTGAGCAAAATCTCGACACCTATGGGTACAAGTATTCGGCCGAGCAAAGAGAGAAAAGAAAAAGAGAGACAAAACAAAACTAGGGTTTCACTTTTGAGATTATGTGTTGTATATATAGTAGTTGTATTTGATTTAGGATTAGAAGGGGGATTGGGTTTCGGTTTGGCCCAACCGAACACACAAAACCCACGCACACAATATGTGCTTTGGCCTTGATCCATTCGAAAGAAACAAACACGATCCAAGTTATTTACGAAACATTTAATCTTCGTCGTACCAAATTCGATTACGTAATATATTTTAGTTAGGTTTTAATTATTCGCAAGTTAAGTTTTCAATCTCGTTAAATGATATAAATATATTTTACGATTTTATAACTTTTAGTTCCAAGGGTATTTTAGTCTTTAATCGATTTTAGATTTTCGGTTTTACAATTCTTCCTCTAAAGAAAAAATTTTCGTCCTCGAAAATTGAAATGAAACGAAATGAAAACGAAAACGAGAACGAAACGAAATGAGAACATACCAAAACTATTCAAAGAAATGAGGATAACTAGCTCGCATCGACTCCTCGGTTCCCAAGTAGCCTCACGCTCGTGATGATTCTTCCAAAGAATCTTAACGAATGGAATGACTTTATTCCTCATAACTCTTTCTTGTCTTTCCGAATAGCTTCCGTTCTTCGATAAAGACATATCGGATTGAATTTGATCAAACGGATAAGAAGCAACGTGTAACGGATGATAGTTGTATCCCCTTAGGAGTGATACATGGAAAACGTCATGAACATGCGATAACTGAGGCGGAAGTGCTAAACGATACGAAACTTCTCCTATACGTTCCAGAATTTCAAACGGTCCAATAAATCGAGGACTGAGCTTGCCCTTGATTCTAAAACGTTTCACACCGCTAAACGGCGAAACTTTAAAAAATACACGATCTCCAACCCGAAACTCTAAATCACGACGATGCTTGTCGGCATAACTTTTCTGACGAGACCTAGCTTCCTTCAACTTCTCTCTAGCAACAGCTACCTTCTCATTAGTGATCTCGATCATTTCCGGACCTTCAATCAAACGCTCACCTACTTCATCCCAACAAATAGGTGCTCTACATTTCCTTCCATAAAGAAGTTCAAACGGTGCCGCCTTAATGCTAGCATGCCAACTGTTGTTATATGCAAACTCTACTAAACATAAATATTCATCCCAACTGCCACCCATTCTAAAGCACAAGCCCTTAGCATATCCTCTAAGGTCTCAGATAGTCCTCTCGACCGACCATCCGTTTGAGGATGAAATGCCGTACTAAAATTAAGTCGAGTACCCCAAGCTTTTGCAAACCTTTCCGTAAACGAGAAGTAAAACGCGGATCTCCGCCGGACACAATAGATGCCGGAGTACCATGAAGTCTAACGATCTCTTGTTGAAAAATCTCCGCCAATTTACCAATACCATAATCCTTCCCGATTGGCAAGAATGAGCGATTTGGTTAGTCGATCAACAACTACCCAAATCGCATCATGCTTCTTCCGAAAAGAGGTAGTCCAACACAAAATCCATAGATATCTTATCCCACTTCCATGTTGGAATATCCAATGGTCGTAATAATCCACTAGCCCTTTGATGTTCAATCTTAACTCACGACAAATCATACACTTCGTCACAAACGCCGCCACATCTTGCTTCATTCCATTCCACCAAAAGTATCGCTTCAAATCCCTATACATCTTGGTAGAACCATGATGAATAGTGAAAGGAGAACTATGAGCTTCACCATAACTTTCTCAATGGCACCGATCATTGGGAACACAAAGCCTATCTCCACACCATACAATACCGCATTATCAACCTTAAACTCCGTCTGCTTACCTTCTTCAACATTTTGCGCCACGGCCCACGTCGTCATCTTTCTCGAGCCTCTTTAATTTGCGAGATAAGGTTCGACTCCACCTTCATACTAGCCCAAGATCCATCAAAACCTCGTACACAACTCAACATTCAAACTCTCTAAGTCACGAATAATCCTAGGCTCAATCTTGATACTGCAAGAATGCCCGATTTCGGCTAAGCGCGTCCAAGAACTACGTTAGCCTTACCGGATGGTATTGAATGTTGGTGTCATAATCCTTAAGAAGTTCTAACCATCTTCTTTGTCTCATGTTAAGTTCCTTCGAGTGAAAATATACTTGAGACTCTTATGATTAGTGAATATATCACACGCCTCCATACAAGTAATGTCTCTAGATCTTCAACGCAAACACCACCGCAGCCTAACTCAAGATCATGAGTTGGGTAATTCTCCTCATAAGGTTTTAGCGCCTCAAGCATAAGCTATTACCTTCCATGTTACATCAAAACACAAACTAATCCTTTCTTAGATGCATCATCAGAATTTGGAATCCTCCGAACCCGCTTGGAAGAGTCAAAATAGGAGCGGACACCAATCTCGCTTCAACTCTTCAAAACTCTTTTCTCGCTCATCCGTCCATACAAACTTTTCACCTTTCCTCATCGCTTGGGTTAGGGGTAGAGCTAAGCGAGAAAACCTTCAACAAAACATCTGTAGTAACCAAAGAAGTCCAAGAAAACTCCCTCGACCTCAACATCGTCGTAGGTCTTGGCCATTTAGTGATAGCCTCAACTTTAGACGGGTCCATGGTGATATCATCACCGATACAATATGACCAAGGAAAGCAACTTGTCTTAACCAAAATTCGCACTTCAAAATTTGGCGCACAACTTCTTCTTCCTCAAAGTCTCCAAAACTATCCGGAGATGTTCTTCATGCTCTTCTTCGACTTGGAGTAAACTAAAATATCGACGATGAAAACAATAACGAACTTATCGAGGAACTCATGGAAAACACGATTCATCGTGTCCATAAACACAAAGAAAGCGCATTGGTCAAACCAAAAGGCATAACGAGGAATTGTAATGACCATATCCGTACGAAACGCGGTCTTAGGAACATCTTGCTCCTTCACACGAATCGATGGTAACCGCACCTCGTGTCAATCTTGAAAAGAACTTAGCTCCTTGCGCTGATCAAACAAATCATCAATACATGGCAGAGGATAACGGTTACGAATGGTAATACGATTGAGTTCACGGTAGTCGATACATAAGCGCATGCTTCCATCCTTCTTCTTCACAAACAAGACAGGTGCACCCCATGGAGAAACACCGCGAATAAACCCATTTTCTATCATCTCTTGCATTGCTCCTTCAACTCCTTCGCTTCTACAGTGTCATGCGACACGGAGCCTTCAAATCGGTTTAGCACCGTGAATTAACTCAATGCTAAACTCAACTTCTCGAAATGGGAAGTCCAGGAGTTCATCGAAAAACGCCAAGAATTCGCAAACAATCGAAAGATTTTCAATGTTAGGACTCTCCAAAGATGTGTCCTTAACGGATGCTAGAAAACCTTGGCACCCATGAGCAATCATGGTCCGTGCCTTCATAGCGGAAATGAGTTTAACAGATTTAAGAGGTCGAGAACCATGATAAATGAATTCGGGATGTTTTACGCTCCAAAGATCACCGCTCTAGCATAGCAATCGATTGAAGCTCTATGATAAGCCAACCAATCCATGCCTAGAATGATATCAAAGTCGACCATATCGAGAGGATACAGATTTGCAAAGCGAATATGATCATCAAAACGAAGAGGACACTTAACGATTTATGATCAATGATCACGTGGTTTTCATAGGCGAGAAATCGATAAGTGATTTGTTAACGGTTTGGGCTTCATATTAAGTTTCTTAGCAAATGTGATAGATATAATGGAGTGTGGCACCGTATCAAATAAAACGAAGACAAAGATAATCATCAATGAAAAGAGTGCCCGTAATGGTACACGAAGTGCGCTCTGCTGTTACTGAGTAGTAGCATAAACACGCCCAGTGGTAGTCGGCTGGATGTAGTTTCCGTGAATCGCCGGGTTCTTCTTAGGGCAATCTTTAATCTTGTGAGCGGTGGAACCACAAGCAAAACAACCACCGGTGGCCTTGTAACACCGCCGGATGAGCCTTTCCTCAAGTAGTACAAATAGGTGGGGTGGCAAAACCTCACCGTCCTCTATTGACTAGAAGATCCCAAGCACGACCGATTTGTTCCTCGAGTGGTCGATCCTTGTTGTAACGCGGTTATTGTTACCTTGGTTCGACGATCATTTCCATTCTTGCCAAGATTTCTATTATCTTGACCCTCTTCTCGTGCGCCCAAAGGTCAACATTCCTTCCCGATCGACCCTCGATCATAACTCCTATCCGCTTGACTCCTCGAATCATAACTCCTACCGTAGTTTCCTTATAGTCATTGCCTTGAGTCCTACCTTGAATCCGATCACCATCGCGATTACGCTTGTTGGAACCCGAAACCTCATGAAATATCTCAATGTTACGAGTCGCGTCATTGCAGCCGACACATTCTCATACTCAATATTAAGTAGTCGGTCCAACACCCACTTCTTCGGTCCCCACTTGAAGTGCTTAGCTTGACGCCTACCATCTCCAAAGAATCGCTCCCACAAAACTCACCAACCTCATAAACCTACTCATGTACTCATTGGAATTCTCATAATCAAACCGGTAGATTGCCCGATAATCCTCTCATACCTTTGTCGCCAAAGATCGTGGAAGTAACGATTATAGAAGATAGTCCAAACTCATTCCAAGTACAAGTCACAAAGAAAAGCGTCTCCTCCTCTTGCTTGTTTGAGCGCCTTCCACCAATTTAAAGCATCACCTTCCAATTTGAATGCAGCCAAACGAGTCTTAAACTCGCCTCCACAACCCAAGATTTCAAACAACTTCTCAATATGAGTGATCCACCTCGGCCTCGGAGGGAGTAGCGGAAGTTAAACGAAAGAGGCTTAAGCTTACCAAACGCCGAGCCAAGTATGAATACCGACGGGTTGATTTCCTCCACCACTACCCAAGCACCATTCGACACGAATGTTATTGATCACTGCTCCATCATCTCGTGTAGTAAGACCGGGGAAAGAGAGTTGAGAGCATTCGCAATCGCAGATCCATGTTAGTAGCATCATCATCTCCATCCGCGCCACCAAAGAGTACGAGTTCGAACCATCCGAACTATTAGCAAAATGAACAAAGGTGAGATACGAAATGGAAGTACGCAGAGGAATCCTAAAGTCTACCCAAATCCTCACAGTCAAATCCTAAGCTCTAAGGTCTCAAAACCTAGGCTCCATATGTCACAGTCCCGACTACAAGTCGTAAACTGGGCTCGATGCCATAAATTGTAACGCCCGACCGACAAGGGTAAAGGAATCACAAGTAATGGTGTCATATCAAAGCAAACATATAATCCAAAAGAAATTTCAACACAAAATATTGAAATAATCCAAGTCAAACGACTTCAATACATAGGTCCTAGCGGAAAAATAACTCCAAACGAAATGTCTAAAATATAAAGTCTAAATGGCATCATAAGATCAAAGCTAAAATCTCTAAGGTAAGTCCACACAGCACTCATCCCAAAGCAATACCCAGCTCCAATGCTTAGATACCGCCATGAAGAAAAGAAATGCGGTGAGCTTCAAAAGCCTAGTGAATGAGATATACAAGCAAAACGAATACTAAACGAGAACGAATACGAATAAAGTGAAAGAAAGATAGTGAAATCATAATCATTTCAAAAGATAAATCGTGATATAAGAATAAGTTTTATAGCTAACTACCTCGAGCCCATACACATATGCCATATCATAACATATCATAATCACATAAGGCAACATTTTGTGGGAGACCTACCAGAGTTATGAAGGACGTGCATGCACGCAAGATCAATCATCAAACAACATATAGCATATAACATATAATATATAACATATAATGATCTAGGATGCACCCATACGCCCACAAACATACATTGATAATAATATAAATTGAGCTCATGAATAACGAGATAAGGACGTGGCGTAACTTCACTCTCGCCTAGAGTCATGTCGAAGTGCATTTATCGACACGGACATGGAACCCCATGACTAGTTAATAATTGGCTCGGTGTCAAACTATCTTAGGTCAAATAGAATGTCATAACCGATATAGATCATATTTTATCACATGTTTAATCATATTTTCAAAATCAAAAGTCTTCACATCATATAGTTCAAAATCAAAGTTTTATGATTCAAAATCAAAGTTCGATAAACAATGACTCAAATAGACACATTAGGGTTCATAGCAAAGGCTTAGGAAATCCTAATATGAAAGCGAACGAAAGAAAACATTATAAGAAACCTTTATCGAAAAGGTCGAATATCTCGTACTTTATTCCAAAGCAAATGATCGAAAAGAAGACACAGGGAAAGCAAAGAATTACTCCTTCTTCACAGAACCTATATACATTAATGGTCGTATATATTATTAATGATTCCATAATCGTCAAAATGATCTTTTAATATTTTAGGGTTTTATAATTAAATGAGACTTAAATGTTTTATAATTAATATCGTAGATTAGGGTTCATATGTCATTTATTAAAGTTTAGGGTTAAATGTGAAAATAGTTTAAACGTCTTAACTCACACATAAAATAACGAATTAGTATATTTAGCTTCAAAACCCTAATCGACTCTCATTTATATTTTAGGGTTTCTATTCTTTAATATCTTATTAATATGCATGAACTTACATGTTACATCTTTTAATGACTCGTTACACATCATAACATAATCTTTCCTTTTATGTTTCACCATACACGTTTATGATTTCATGTGACGTACAAGTTACTTATTACTCGTATTAATTTACAAACCATTAGGGTTTGGCATACCTTATTCGATTAACATATCAAAACTAGGGTTTACGTTAACATGACCTTCACTTACTTAATGCACTTTCAAAACTCATATGTGACTCGGTTCAACTTAGGGTTTCAATTAACAAGTTATAGCGCAAGTCTTAACTCATCTATATACTTATCTCATTCAAGTTATCATGTTTTACACCTTATTCGAATGTTTAGCATGGTTCGGTTCTCATTCATATGGTTCGGCTTTATATAAATCGACACAACCATGACCCGATTCAATATTACATATTACATACGTAACTCTTTAACACTTGTAAGGTTTAATCATTAGGGTTTTCTTTGTTTTGGTTTCACTAGGCTCGGTCACAAAAGAAAAGAACCAACTCGACTAAAATAAAACAAAACACAACATATTAACGCAAGGTACATCAAACAAAGACGAGAATAAGTTATACCTTGACTTGGTTGAGCAAAATCTCGACACCTATGGGTACAAGTATTCGCCGAGCAAAGAGAAAAGAGAAAAGAGAGAAAACAAAACTAGGGTTTCACTTTTGAGATTATGTGTTGTATATATAGTAGTTGTATTTGATTTAGGATTAGAAGGGGGATTGGGTTTCGGTTTGGCCCAACCGAACACACAAAACCCACGCACACCATATGGGCTTCGGCCTTGATCCATTCGAAACAAACAAACACGATCCAAGTTATTTACGAAACATTTAATCTTCGTCGTACCAAATTCGATTACGTAATATATTTTAGTTAGGTTTTAATTATTCGCAAGTTAAGTTTTCAATCTCGTTAAATGATATAAATATATTTTACGTATTTTATAACTTTTAGTTCCAAGGGTATTTTAGTCTTTAATCAGATTTTAGATTTTCGTGTTTTACACATAGTGTTGTGGTATTTTAGCATAGGTATATTATCCGCCTCTAGATATTCCTTGTTTAACTCAAACCACTCGGTGAGCATTGTAAGGTTGATGCCTTCCGCTTTTAGCGGTGGCAAATTTACGTAGTGTAATGTTACCGCGTTTTGGTATGGTAAATGATAATTCAAATTTGCATGTCATTGGGTATAAGTAGTGGATGTAAAATGAAAATAGATGCGACATCGCCCAAGATTTGCCAAAACCGATAGCTTTAGGTAGTTTTATTTCATCGACTTCCATAACCTGCTCGGATGCCACATTAGCACAAGTTGTAACGTTCTCTTGGATGGTAATAGATGCTTTATCGGGACCTTTATTTAAGTACTTGAATAAGTACTTAATAGCTTTGGATCGGTTGCACCATTCAATATTTATGTGTGCACGGTATTTGAGCAACAGATACCGAGTATAAGGAACCACATGTTTATTGTCATAGGTAAATTTTCCTTTGATGGCGGTGATTTTATTATCATCTGCGACGATAAATAGGGTATCCATATTCATTGATACTTGTCTTTGTGAGGAATGTTTTGGGAAAATGTTTTGAACATTTTCCTCATTGGTAAATGGAGCGTGTTTTGCTTGGCACCGCATGGTCCGTGCAACATAAATTCAAACTACCTTGTATGTGTCTAGATCGCTTGTTGGACATGGTATTTATGCGGAGATTATATCGTTGATTTGATCCGCGTCCCGCACTTGAATCGGTCTTCTAGCCATAGGAGTATATGCGTGGGGGGCGGCGCTTTGGAACTCTATTACATATACAACCGAAAGGGCATATAACGTAGTTAGTAGCCATTGTTAAAAAGAATTCAGTTAGGCGACCAATTGACTTTATGAAGTGATATTCATTACCTACGCAAGATTCTCCAAAATCTTGTCTTTGTAAGATCCTCTAAAAGCTCGGTTAGTTTCATTTTAAAAACTTTGGTCCCTACCTCCGCCGATCTTGAGATTTACGGCCGGTATGTAAGCCAACATCTCAAAGACCTCGGGCCATTTTGGGTTTGAAGTGAAAGTGATAAAGAGGTCCGGATTACCGTCATGAGACATAGAGCCATTGCATCTTGATAGTTGTGCATCGTGTATCTTGGGTCGCCTATAAAATTTGGGGCAACACTATTCTCTTTCCAAGTCCAACGCGACTTGCACTGGTCTCCTCTTGTGACAACATCGCAGCGTTGTGATACGGATCTACGCGGAGCGTGTCTTGATTGTTTCGTGTCCGGTTAAGCCGTTGTTCTTCAATGACCAAGTGAAGGCGCCAACCAAATCTTCTTTGAAATAGCCCGCCTCCTCTTAACAATGTGGTGCCTTGGTTTTTTCGTCAATTATGTAGCCATAATACTCTTTCATGGTTACATATCCACGTTTTGTTTTTCGACTGCCTCCATTGATGTGGTAAGGTATGTTCTCATGGTATCCATCTTCGCCAAATGGAAATAACAAAGGGTATTGTAACACCCCAACCCGACACGGGTCAAAATGTCACATTATGGTGTCATACAAAGCATAATTACGCAAGCGGAAGACTTATTTATTATACAATAAAGTCAAGATTAACATGACTTCCAAAGATAACATAATCCAAAAGTCTTAACAGAAAGAAGTTGAAATGAACAATCCGAAACATAAGTTTAAACATAATCCGAAACAAATGAGATGGATAAACAAGGTAGGTCTTCTATCTCCTACTCTCTCACTCATGCCCATCGTCCCGCTTATTACCTGCCGCATGGAAAAGAAAATGCGGCTGAGCTTAAAAAGCCCAGTGAACAGATATATAATAACAACGAATAATAATAGCATAAGCAAACGATACGAAGTCATATGAATTAGCTGAACAATATCATAGATAAATGAATCAATAAGAAATAAGAAGTCAAAGTCATACGAATCAGATAATCATAAAGAGTCAAAACGAATCATAAGAAATATTGCCACGAGCGCATAACCTAACGTCCAGCATGACACATGAAGGACACTACATACGTACATAACCGTCAATTCATAAGTGTACAAGGAGGGGAGATCTCACGAGTACCATAAGTGCGAGAGGGGTGCAAGGCACGCACAACCAAACGCCATATACATATCATAATATCATAAGCATAGGATGCATCCATACGCCCCCCACATAAACATATCATATCTGTACCCTGCTCATATGACAGGTATACACATAAATCATAATGGCCAAGTGATCACATAACATACATACATAAATGGGGACGCCGTGGACTAATCACACCGCCACAGATAGTGTCATGCCATTGGTGCCATCAATGACATGGTCATGGTACCTCCATAACTAGTTAGCTCGGGCAACATAAGAAACAAAGCATACGAAGCATAATCATAACGTATCATATCATATCATATCAAATGAAAGGTATCAAACTGAATGGAATCATAATCATAGCAAACGAATGTCATAACGAATCGAATCAAATCAAAGGATCATATCAGAAATCATATCAAAAGGATCATAGTAAAAAGAATCATAGCAATATCATAAACGAAACAAAGTCAAGGATCGGAAAGTCATGAGAAATCCCTACTGAAAAGGGATAGAATATCTGTACCTTGAAACGTAAAGCAAATCACCAGAACACACAAAAGAGAACACAAAAGCTAATCCCTCCTCCGCGGATCTACACGAATAATGGTCGATTATTATTTAAGGCTCATTACTATTCATATTTCATAACTAGGGTTCTTAACGAGATTTATTTCCATTAATGGTCAATTTAAAGTTTCGTAGTCATTTAGTTAAGTTTAATAAATATCTTAGTTATATTATATTTTTAAGGATTTTAAATGACATTTTAATAAGGTCTAAGGTCGATCATAATGATAATCAAAATATAGGATTAAATATGCTAATGTAACATAGTTTAAGATTTATTGTGACAAGTACTATATATTAAAACTCAATAATATTATTATTATGATAGTTTAAGGTATGAAATATCAATTCATAATAGTTAAAGCTTGCATGAGACCAAATCTTAAACATGAAGGTTGAAAGTGAAAAATGTCAAATATTTAGCATGAAATCTTAAAATCATGCGTGGACCCTTTTTTTTAATACAGTTGCATCCTTTTTTTTTTCTTTTAACTAGATATCATAATCTCGACAAACTTCAGACTTGCTCGCGGTTCACAATATTCATAGTTACGACTAATTAAACATGCAAACGGACTAACACCTTGCCCGTCTTAACCGACCCGCTTTCAGAATACAAAACAACACACACAAAAATTCCGCGATCATCCTCAAAGTTACCCCCCGAGACCATGTTATACTTTCATTTTAACATGTAATAAAATTCTATTCCATGACTGGTTTTCATATACATGCATACATGATACATTCAAATCAACCCATGATAAATGACATATCCATGCAATACATCTGATCTATCTTTTGCCATAACAGTTTACATTAGATTTTAGCATTCATAAATTTTCCTATCATCTGGTCTAACCCCATATTGACGAAACACCATGCAAACACAAGCATTCATATCGATACCGATTTATATATATACTTGACCCTTTTCACGATATTTAGTTTATTAACAATACTGTTACGAGCATGCAAGCATTCTTATATTATTCGACCCATGACGTTCAAAACCGTAGAAAATATATATCTATACTATATTATAAAGCATTTGGGACATTCCTAAAAAAGAAGGCTTAAAAAATTAAGATTCAACACTTGCTAATAATGGCAAATTTTAATAAATACATATATAATAGATTTGTTGCAACACTTTAAAGCACTTTTTATACATGTTTCTAAAAAGTAAATAAAAAATACAAAGTAATTTAATATAAGAAAAAAACGTCCACGACAATAAATACCTAATAAACGTTATTTTAAAACACCCCTAATATGAAAAATACTTTTGTTATACATATTGTACAAACTAATAAAACACACAAATCTTCATGCAATTTATATGTAAACAAGTTCATGGTACATATGGTTTTAAAAACGGACCGGCCAACGGGTTCAACCGGAAGCAGTCACCACCGTTCGGCTAGCCCATAAAAGTCGTCCAAAACGATATTGTTAAATCAATAGAGTTTAAAATGCATACTAAAATAAAATGTTCAAAAATATTATTAAATCGCAAAAGTACCTCAAGAATCAACATATACGCCTTTTGAATTTTTTAATTAAACTTACCGTAAAACTAAAAACTTTGTTTTATAAAAATCGGACGGTTTTTCAAAGCAAAGGATGCAAAGTCTAATTATATGATTATACACATTTACACATATCATCATTATATTATAAAGATTTGGTACATTCCTAAAAAGGAAGGCTTAAAAAATTAAGATTCAACACTTGCTAATAATGGCAAATTTTAATAAGTACATCTATAATAGCATTTGTTGCAACACTTTAAAGCACTTTTTTTATACATGTTTCTAAAAAAAGTAAATAAAAAAATACAAAGTAATTTAATATAAGAAAAAAAACGTCCATGACAATAAATACCTAATAAATGTTATTTTTAAAACACCCTAATATGAAAAATACTTTTTATTATACATATTGTACAAACTAATAAAACACACAAATCTTCATGCAATTTATATGTAAACAAGTTCATGGTACATATGGTTTTAAAAAACGGACCGGGCCAACGGGTTCAACCGGGAAACGGAGTCACCACCGGTTCGGCTAGCCCATAAAAGTCGTCCGAAAACGATATTGTTAAATCAATAGAGTTTAAAAATGCATACTAAAATAAAATGTTCAAAAAATATTATTAAATCGCAAGAAAGACCTCAAGAATCAACATATCGCGCTTTTGGAATTTTTTAATTAAACTTACCCTAAAACTAAAAACTTTTTTTATAAAATCGGACGGTTTTTTCAAAGCAAAGGATGCAAAGTCCTAATTATATGATTACACACATTTACACATATCTATACTATATTATAAAGCATTTGGGACATTCTTAAAATGGAAGGCTTAAAAAATTAAGATTCAACACTTGCTAATGGCAAATTTTAATAAGTACATCTATAATAGCATTTGTTGCAACACTTTAAAGCACTTTTTTTATACATGTTTCTAAAAAAAGTAAATAAAAAAATACAAAGTAATTTAATATAAGAAAAAAAACGTCCATGACAATAAATACCTAATAAATGTTATTTTTAAAACACCCCTAATATGAAAAATACTTTTTATTATACATATTGTACAAACTAATAAAACACACAAATCTTCATGCAATTTATATGTAAACAAGTTCATGGTACATATGGTTTTAAAACGGACCGGCCAACGGGTTTAACAGGGAAATGAGTCACCACCGGTCAAGGCAAGCCCATAAAAGTCGTCCAAAACGATATTGTTAAATCAATAAAGTTTAAAATGCATACTAAAATAAAATGTTCAAAAATATTATTAAATCGCAAGAGTACCTCAAGAATCAACATATGCGCCTTTTGGAATTTTTTTAATTAAACTTACCGTAAAAACTAAAAACTTTGTTTTATAAAAATCGGACGGTTTTTTCAAAGCAAAGGATGCAAAGTCCTAATTATATGATTATACACATTTACACATATCTATACTATATTATAAAGCATTTGGGACATTCCTAAAAAGGAAGGCTTAAAAAATTAAGATTCAACACTTGCTAATAATGGCAAATTTTAATAAGTACATCTATAATAGCATTTGTTGCAACACTTTAAAGCACTTTTTTTATACATGTTTCTAAAAAAAGTAAATAAAAAAATACAAAGTAATTTAATATAAGAAAAAAAACGTCCATGACAATAAATACCTAATAAATGTTATTTTTAAAACACCCCTAATATGAAAAATACTTTTTATTATACATATTGTACAAACTAATAAAACACACAAATCTTCATGCAATTTATATGTAAACAAGTTCATGGTACATATGGTTTTAAAACGGTCCGGCTAACGGGTTCAACCGAAACGGAGTCACCACCGGTCGGCTAGCCCATAAAAGTCGTCTCAAAACGATATTGTTAAATCAATAGAGTTTAAAATGCATACTAAAATAAAATGTTCAAAAAATATTATTAAATCGCAAGAGAAGTCTCAAGAATCAACATATATGCCTTTTGGAATTTTTAAATTAAACTTACCGTAAAACTAAAAACTTTGTTTTATAAAATCGGACGGTTTTTTCAAAGCAAAAGATGCAAAGTGCTAAGTGCTAATTATATATATATGTATATATATATATATATATATATATATATATATATATATATATATATATATATATATATATATATATATATATATATATATATATATATATATATATATATATATGAATATTAATAATTATATACTCTTTTAAGTAACCAACATGATTTATTGAATATTTATTTTACTTTATCTTTATAAGTAATCTTTTACTTGTATCATCCATCTATGTGGGACAAATTTAACAAACATTATTTTTGAGAACTAAATTTTCTTTGTATAATGTAAGTGATTTTTAAAAGTCGATATGGTGTTATTAGTTAATGATAACTTATATTACTTGTTATCATCAACTTTTTATCTCATACATTTACAATATACCTACTACCAACTCATTATTATCACCACATCACGCGGATAATCTACAATTTTCATATGAAAATTTTGTTATTCATACAAGATTCAAAACTAAAATTATCGTCGTCTCAGATATCTATTGTATTGTAAAACATAGGTCTAAAAAAATTTCGACTGAATATTTTAATTGTATGGCCTACCGCCATGCTGCGCTGTGGCATTCCGCTATATATATATATATATATATATATATATATATATATATATATATATATATATATATGAGCGAAACACAAACTAATTTATTCGACACACAAGCATTATACCCATAACGACCCATGGATTACACATGCAACTCATCATAATTCATGCGTGAATGACTCCCACTTTAACAAGATTACTCATTCGCTATACATGTTACCATTACTTATCATTTACGTACATATATTACACCTTCAGGCCTTTAAACATTTAAATATATTACACCTTCATTCGCCATACAGGCATGGACCCAAATCATGCATGCATATGCTACGCTTTCACCCAAAGTCCATATTCTACATTTTCACATTTAAATATTTAGTAAACCATGATCAGGCATGCATATATTACTAAAGTTTGTATTCATACACATGCATACATAATCAGTTTCCAACATCGATCCTTACCTCGAATTTAATGACCCATGCTTGAATTTATATATGCACAGACTATATTCTTTAACACAGTTCTTAGGTTCAATATGTTTATATTAACATTCATCAAATCTATCATACACCTGGTCATTCTTTATTTTTCCTTGGTTTATATTCGGTTTTACAAATCGACAAGAACTAGGTGAAAATAAAAATGTACAAGACACATACGCTTTGTAACACTTATGAACGTGGTCGACACAAGAAAATGTTATACAGATTCATTGTTTTATTCATGTGACCAAGCAGTTTCATTATATAAGTATCATGATTTGGTGACCCTTTTTGCTTATGGTTATATGCGGTTCAGTTTATATAAAACGTATAGATATTATCATTGTTACCTCTTGATCAACTTAGGGAGGAAACGAGACACAAAGGAGAGGCTACAACCCACGAGTATATACCTCCTGAACCCAGCTACGTTACCAACCCAGGCACCCTATTTCGAACACCAAGCACCTTCGAAATTTCTTGATTTTTAGAAGAAGAATGGAGCAGCCATTTATTTGGTTTTATTTAGAGTTTCACATTGAGATGATGAGTGATATATCTTTGAAATATAAATGGAAGGTATGTCTCTTTTGAGCCGTGATTTACGGAGGAAAGCAAGATACTATCTAAATTATTATGCATTATTTCATATGAATTGCCTATACCACTAATCCACTATCTTATGTGCTCTAAATCTTTACATTTAATATAACTCCACTTAGTTCATTGCATTTATCTTTTAAAAAAAAATTAGGATATAAGTTAGGTTGTACCGAATTCAAGAGTTATTTTAAATATTCCGGTTATTATAGGTATTGTAGCGCCATGTAGCTTGGGTGTAATTCTGAAATGCATTGTGGGCCAGTGTTGAGCTTGTTGACTACTATATCCCTTTTAGGAAGGCCGTCACCAAAATCATTTATAATGAAAGCTGCGACTTCAGATACAGATACTATAGGTGTGTTGTATTGTCTTGATGATGTTCTCTCACTTAGCAGCCCAAGCCCGAAGTTAACATCACTATGTGAACGACACCACTTTTTTGCCATTCGAAATGATTTGGCCATTGCGCTAGTCTGGTCCAACATGCATTTGTATCAGGTTGGCCACTATGTTTTTGTCGACTGTTTCTGGTGTTTCTTTACTCATGAAAGCCGACATCCTATTCATGATTTCATTTTGTGTATCAAAGAAATACTGTTATGCATACCTTGGGGTAATGCCTTCTGCTGGAAGAAGGGAACCCATTCGATGATAGTTTTGGCCATTTATTCTGAATGTGTATGGTCCTCTACCTGAATTAACTGAACGGTCTATTCTAGATCCAAACGATGTGAAACAAAACATACTATTGTATACTCTGATATGATCTTTAAACCTTGATGTTGTAGGATCATTATAGTTTAGTAATTTTTTTAGCGGCCGAGGTGTGTCATTGAGTCTAGGTAGTAGCACTTTACCTTCTTGGCAGCAAAGAGAGAAAGATAGAGTTACAGCCTTTCGGTACTTCTCACTTCTCTCATTGTACCACATGGTGGCATTACACATAGAGCACTGGTATGATGGAGGGCCTAGGTTATGATAAACAGCATGAACACCTACATCTGTAGTATTTATGATTGTCAAGAAAATAACATATCAATGAACATGTAAAGATAGTCTAATTTAACTTAGCTTTTGAAGCTTTCAACATTGCGTAGTAAAATTACCTGAAGAGGTCAGGGCTGCCCCTTTGGGTGCTTTTTTAACTGCATATGTAACGGGTGGTTATGAAATCGAACAATGTTGCATGAAATACTCATTTTATGTACACAACACCCGGGAAAATGCATATTATTTAAAAAATATGTTTATTTCTATAACCGTTTGGTACAATGAATACCTCGGGGTTTCCTTGCTACACCGGTATGTAGTACTTTGAAGATGAAGATGGTCTTGTTTGATGTAAATCTATATGATTAAATGTCCGGGTGACTCAATTACTTCTACATTTAGATCATAGTTGTAGTATATTTTAATGGAAGAATATGTTTGTAGTATTCGACAACTACAACTCGGTTACTAGCGGATAACTTCGACCAAGAAGACGAAACACCAAATAGCTACCGACGTAAAAGATAAATAATATGTAATGCACAAGTAAGTATCCCTAATCGATGTTTGATTAGTTATTGAAAGAATGCGTACATGACCCTCCCTCACCTCCTTCGTGGAGATGAGGGGAGATAAACCGTACAAAGGATGAGTTCATAACCTTCCCCTCACCTCCTTCTTATAGAGATGAGGGAAAGAACAACCGACTCTAACACTGTACCTATATCGGCCGTGATAATAGAATAATACAGACGTGTTGGGTTTCTCGGCTTGAGATGCAAACCGACCCAACGGCGTGTGCGTTAACGACGCCGCACGCTGCTATTGATATTCTAGAACTAGATGACTAATGGAGCTTCATGAATCTCCTAGACTCCCGTGAGCTAATATGAATACTAAATTACAACAATTTCCACCTTAGTATCATATTAGCCATCTCCGATACACAGCAGCCTTCAACCAAAGACCGGAACCTCGGACCGAGTGCCTTCATCCAGCACCGTGAGTAATAACCGCTACTAATCATAGCTAGCTCCCGACTCTATCAAGAGTCCCTTTAATCAAATAGTCTCCTTCACGTACTCCGTAAGTGTCATATACGCCGCTTCAGTTGTTGACAAAGCCTTCATGTGCTATATCATAGCTTCACAGCTTCCTGCACCTCCTTGTATCATAAACTGCAGACTTTGTGATTGACATACCCATGATATAGTCAAAAACCACAAAACTCAGTGACATATGTCTCGTAATCCACGATCAAACCCATCCAACATACCCACATCGGCCGATGCTATGTCGGGTCTCGTGCAGACCACCTGATACTCCCGGCTTCCAACCGCATATACATGACCACTTACCATCCTTTTTCCACATCACGGTCCCCGATAGACTACCCTCCAACGACAAGATGGAGTGTCCCTCCAAGAAAGTTTGTACCAACTTCTCATTGTGAACCGTGGATCGTGACCCCCCGTAGTATTACCACTCGATCCTCGACGATCTCCATACCAAGTATATTTCCTTTGCTTTATCTAGCAATCCCGGTAACCCAGATCTCACCAGCATCCGCAAGAAAACCATACCATCTATATAGAGATAGATGTATGAACATACCGTGTATACTCCCAAGAATAGTCTTTCTTGTCGTCAACGCTTCGCAACCGCTTCTTTGAGCACACACATATTTGACCGAGTAACCATATCTTCTTTCAATCCACCTTCCACCGGGAAATTACCTCACAAGTAATCAGATCATTGAAAGTCAATGACTCATGTGCGATAATAGAGACACCTTTTGACCTAATTTTAGATCCACTAGCTTTTTGGACTTAATGGCTTACCCTTTACCGCCCATCACCGCCCATCGATGTAAAATTTGGTATCTTTCTCTACAAACCCGCCTCACCCTAAGCTTGTCATTCTTCTTTAGCCACAAATCTCTTCTTTGTTCAACTGCTACCCTTGTGACCATCTCCTTTATGAGTTTGCTATTACCAAACGCTTGACCAATAAAGAAATTTTCTTTCCATATTGTACCCTCACTACCAAAGATGAACCTTATTCATCCTAGCCACCTTCCTTAATGCTTTTCTCCTCTCACCTTCATCATCCGAGTCACTCCCACTACCAAGATCTTCATAATCAACTTCCTCATTCTCAACCACCTCGATCACTTCTTTTACAATCTCGCACATCCAACCCATTCGCATTTTTATCTATGTTACTCCTAAATTCACCATATCAACCTCTACATCATTCATCATCCGTCTTGATCAACTACAAAGTCACTATCATCACTGTCTGATTCATTGTCACTATTTGAACCATGATCACTATCTGAACCATGCTCACTCTCTGAACCATCCTCACCCTCTGAACCATTGTTACCAACATCTACATTTGGGCTTTCATTCCTACTTGACTGGCCTACATTCTTATTCAACCTTCCAACCTTATTTAAGCAATTCCTCAACCACTCATCCTCACTTACATCATCAACTACATCATTATCAACACTTTCTAGTACATCATGACTATCATCAGGCACATTTTCTAGCAAAGCAGGTTCTACCTTCTTAGGATTCTTAGAAACAGAGTGTGTAAGATATAACTTTTCACATACACATCAAACCATAACACAAAGTAGCATATAGATGGAATTCTAGAGAGAAAGTTAGAGGTTTAGGGAACTTAGTGAGAGAAAGTGAAAGATCTTATTATGAGCTCCAACTCTCTACCTTGGAAGGTAGAGAGTATTTATAGTCTTACATAACACGCCACACTTTGGGGCTGGATCGTGCATACAGTGGTAAAGACCCGTCCGTCCTCCACGGTGTTACTTAACTAAATTACTACTTAACATAAAAGAACTACGACTACGAGCTTTCTAACGATTACATATACTTGAGGTGACCGACACTTTAATACCGGGAATTTCTAATTCCTAACAATCTCCCCCTAAGGGAGGTCACCTCAATCATGTACCAAAATTTCATAGAATACAAATAGATATTAC
Organism: Chrysanthemum lavandulifolium; assembly: GCA_022545495.1. Taxonomy (NCBI): domain Eukaryota; kingdom Viridiplantae; phylum Streptophyta; class Magnoliopsida; order Asterales; family Asteraceae; genus Chrysanthemum; species Chrysanthemum lavandulifolium. Next base: position 211,012,766 of record CM040246.1, read on the forward strand.
ATTAACACTTGATCTTGCATTCTTGATGTAGTTCTTTGCACATAAACTCGTAGTCATTGATTCTTCACAATGCATGTTTGGTTATTCCAAGTGGAGGTCTTTTACTGATCCACGTGATGATAAGTTTGAGCCATCTTTGGAGATCATCACCATCAACAATCTCGAGACATCCATTGTGGTGTTGTGACTTTGGGACCGACATGCTCACATTCGGATCATGAAATCTTCTCATCGAGTAGCGGAAGCTTTTGTTGAATCATGATATTGGCGGCAGCAGTAGCGAAGCTTGGTGTGAAATATCGAGTCATTGATGCACTAGTCATGATTTCTTTGAGTTGAATGTGTTAAGTGAGCATGCGGCTAAGGATTGACCGCCCATTATGATCACCGCAAACGCCGGGAGTACCGCGACACAACGTTAGCAATAAATCGCACGAAGTGTCTTTGATCACTTTCGTTGAATTGAGGTACATGGCCCACGGTTCCCAGCTGATCAAGATAAATACTTTCCGCGATCGTAGGATTCCTAAGAATCTCCTTGACGGTTTTTCGCAATGTTTCTAGTCGTTCTCAAACCGAACGCCTCAAAGAAGACAACACGGAGTGAGTGAACCAAATAATTTTTAAGTCCACCGATTGATGAAAGAGATTTGAAAAAATAATGTATTGCTCAATAGAAATTGTTTTGCAATACAACGAAGGTTTTATTGAAAATCAATTATCAATCATAAAATACCTTTTGGTTTGAAAATGAGTACACGGTCGATGTGCTAAAGAAAAGAGTTTATAAGCACAAAGACCGGTTTTTCAAAGGTATCCGTCAATCCCTAACTCGAACTGTGATTGATTCAAGAAATTGAATCGCCCCATTGTTTCTCATTCGGTTGTCACATGGTTGATCCATATAATAGATCTCACATGCCACCTACCAGAGCTTGTTTGATGTTGGCTCGAAGGCTTTCCATCTTCATTGTGAGTGTGTAAACACATCACTCGATGTTCCGCAATACCACAAGGATAATGCGAGGACTCATGATATAATCTCTTTTCCACATTGTGTGAAACAGAGAGTCTTCATTGAAAGTGTCCTAATGAGATTTATTGATGATCTCGTGGCTCTAGACTCAATTTGTGCATATTTGGATCCTATAACGGAGACTAGGAGAGGTCTCCTTCTTCAATATCAACCATCTCTAAGAGAAAGTCGATAGATAATGTCGGTTCCCGTGAGAATGAAACAAGTCCTTTAAGAGGAACTTGAGTGGTTTGGAAAGTTGAAGTGCAAAGCGCCATCGGGTCCATGACGCCTTGTCTTCAATACCGATGTTACCATCGTTAGCATATGAAGTGAACCCTGGTTTACGCCTAAGGTTGAATTAATGGAGGGCTATTTGTTTTCACCCTATTTTCATTCAATTCTTTTTAATTCTTCAACCCCTTCAAGCTTACCGAGACTTCATAGCTATTACCTTGTTGGGTTTATTCCAAAGACTAGCTCGGTCTTAGTCCGCACTCTTCCCATATCTCACTTTTCTCCTTTATCATCATACCTAAGGACTTCTACACTAACTAGTGGATTGTCCTCGGTAGATCCCTCCGGCTCGGCGGATCATGGGAACCAATACCTAACCTTATCATCCTTATATCACCGTACATAAAGTAAAGTTGGTCGGTCAATTTGGTATTGTTCATCCGCCATTGGATCCAATTGAAAACCATTTGAAAATCAATTCGGATACTTGTGATATATTATCAAAGCATTTTGTACTTGAGTTGTTTTGATATTTTTAGAACGAGAACTCCCCTCAACATGTGCATCAAATATTTGAAAGAATTTTTTGCACACGAGGCAAGAAGAAAGAATTGACTTCTTTGATTACCATTTTCTAAAGATATCAACATCGCTTCCTCAACGTATCAAGTAAATATGGCATTTCCGGAAGGATGAGGTTTCCATAAATTCGCCCCTCAATATGTGCCTCGAGGTTTGAGAAGAGTTTTGCACATACTAGAGGAACTCCGCATATCGATAAATGATCGCTTTCAAATCATAGGTTTAAGATAGGTGCTCCCCAACATGTGCATTGAAAAATTGAAATCGTTTGTCACATGTGGAGGGACAAGATGTTCATTCATGTGAAACCATTTACCTTAATATCGCTTAAATCTAATTTAAATCACACATTCTCCCCGATCACAATTATCAAATCATTTGAGATTTGTGATCTCGTATAGATTTAAATTGATTTTGAAAGCTTTTAGGAGAATTGTGACTTGATTGTGAAAGCGTTTGAACCGATAAGGATCGGATTTAAGACTTTAAACTCCATTTATAAAACATGCATGTATATCTTTTGAAAAAATTTAATGCCAAATAACTTTTTAATTTAATTGAAATCATTCTCCCCTCAATCAATGACGTGGGTTGTTGATTGAGAGATAGAGATTTTGACAAATAAGTCCCGATGATTATCAAAATAGAGATTGAGTTATTTTTCAAAGCATTTAGTTTTCAAAGAGATAGGAGTTTATAGAATCGAGCATAGGATTTGAAAACATGGTAAAATATGGCTCTGTTTTTCTTTAAAACCGGTTATTGCACGAAGATGACAATAAACCATCGCTTTCTTTCTCCCAAATTTTTTTTTTTTTTTTTTTTATATATATAAAATTCGAACAACATCTAAAGTCCCGTGTCATTCTTTGAATGACAAAGACAAAGACCGTAGATATTATCGAACCGAAAGAAACATGACAAAATGACAATATTTTTGAAGATTTTTCAATTTTTCGATTTTATGGATTTTGAAAGTTTTATAATTTTGTATTTTGTTTTCAAATAAATATTTACAAGAGATAGATGAAGAAAGACCTTTACTCTTCGCTTCCTCCTCGGCGTTAAGAGTTTCGGTTGAAGGCTTTTCAAACCAAGACGTGGAAGAATAAACTCAAAACGCTCTCTTGGAAGAGCTTTGGTGAAGATGTCCGCTAACCGATATTCGGACCTCACAAAATATAGTTCCACCACACCTTTTCCACTTGTTCCCCGATGAAATGATGTCGAATGTCGATATGCTTTGCTCTTGAGTGTTGAACGTTGTTGCATGAGAGAGCAATAGCACTTTTATTATCACAAAGAGAGGATTTTGTTGAATTCAAAGCCATAGTCGATAATCGAGATCTCATCCATAAGATTTGAGCACAACAAGATGACATGGCTATGTATTCACCTCTGTAGAGGAAATAGAAGTACTATTTGCTTTTGAAGACCACCACAAGCTTATCACCCAAAACTCGAGCACCTCCGACGTGCTTGACGTGTATCTTGACAACCTCGCATGATCGGCATCTCGCATAGGCTAACAGAGAACGATCGGCAAAACCGCTGTTATCTCACGCAAGCTAACCACTTGTGAATGACCAACCGCAAGGAACTTAAAACATTTCATTTGAAAAAAAGAGCTCACACACCAATACAATTTAAGATCGAGAATATAGGATCAGCTGGATTCCCTGGATAGTCGTTAAGTCCCACTTGAGGATTCCTTAAACGACCGTGTTTAACACAATCAGATGTCGAATAACCACTAAGGATAGTGATCAGTAAGGTTTTTGAGATTTTTATAAACTACAGGAGATTAAAGGAAATTAAAAGTTAAAATCTATTAAATAAACGCTATCACTATTTTTAAAATGATGTTTTTGTTTTTATGTTTTTATAAAACTGAAATTAAAATCTACGCGACGTACAAATAAAAACGTGAAACTAAAGCAATATTAACCCTAAAAATATGAAAATGGTATTTTTACAAACCTAATGATAAAAGAAAATTTTTAGAAAAGAAAACTATTTTTATAACTATTTTAAGCTTTCCCGAAAAATCTTCAATCTTGAAATGCCGGAACGCAAGCTCACAGCCACTTGAATGATGACCAACCGTGAAGGAACTTAAAACACTCACACACCAATACAATTTAAGATCGAGAATACAGGTGGATTCCCTGGTCGTTAAGTCCCACTTGAGGAGGACGGTGTTTAACACAATCGATGTCGAATAACCACTAAGGATAGTGATCGAGAGGGTTTTGAGATTTTTATAAACTACAGGAGATTAAAGGAAATTAAAAGTTAAAATCTATTAAATAAACGCTATCACTATTTTTAAAATGATGTTTTGTTTTTATGTTTTTATAAACCGAAATTAAAATCTACGCGACGTATAAATAAAAACGTGAAACTAAAGCAATATTAACCCTAAAAATATGAAAATGGTATTTTACAAACCTAATGATAAAAGAAAATTTTAGAAAAGAAAACTATTTTTATAACTATTTAATTAATTATTATTAATTAAAACTATTTTTAACTAATTAATAATAACCTAAATTACAAGAAAATAGGAAATAAAGCTAGAAAAATAAAATTATGACTTGGAAAAATCTAAAATAACAAAAAGAATTTTCAAAACTATTTTTGTATTTTTCTCGATTATTTTTCTATTTTTATGAATTTTAAACTATTAAAACTAATTAAATTACTAAAATTACAAAATAAACTATGAAAAATCTGAAAATTACTTTTTCACTTTTTATATTTATCTAAACTTAATAAAATGAAAAGTTATTTTTTGGACTTTTTCTCAATTATTTGTATTAAAAGCTATTTAAATAATCCTAAAACTGCTTTTAATTAAGAAAATAGCAAACTGTTATGGAAAATGTGAAAATTTCAGGAAAACTCTAAAATTATACTAGGAATCTAGGAAAATAGAAAACATGGTGTTGTGTGGAAGAAATTGAACTCATATAGTAAGTACTTATTAATAAGCACCTTGAATAAGCAAATGAGAACCAAGGACCACCAAATCTTCACAGAAGCTATTTTATGTTAAAATGACCCAAATATAACTAGTTTCAACTACCCTTAACCTCTGATAAGCTAATTCAACAGATTTGGCTTATTGAGACTTAGTACAAAACAAAGCTAAGGTACCAAGTTCGAGCTTAAATAATCGCTTATTAATAAGCTTAAATTGAAAAGCAAAAGTTGGAAATTGTACTAGGCCCCGGCTAGCTATGCTTAAACCAAAGATCAGCCTATGAGCAGCTCTGTGGAGCTTGGAACAAGCTCGCAAAAATTGAGAAAAGCTCACCGATCGAGCTTGTGAAAGCAGGCGCTTAAGGCCAAATTCACAAGCTAGTTTGAAGCTTTTAAGAAAATTGTAAAATTATGCTAAAATGGTTATAAGAAAGAGTACCAACTGAACTTTTGAAATGCCAACTCTCACTGAGATTGGCTCATAAATAAGCTCATGAAAAATCCTCCTATTTGAGCTCAAAACCACTTTTCACACTTTTGACTTTTGAAGATAATGATAAACTTTGACTAAGTTGAACTTTGGATCCAATTTTAAGATTGATGTTGATGTAATATGTTAAGCTAAACCTACTGCAAGCAATGTTTAATGAATTTGAACCCAAAACAAGGGTCTGCTTGTCCAAGTTTTCAACAGTTAAGTGGATTAGACAGTTTTAAAGGCAATTTTGACTTTAAGTGATTGCAGACACAAGATACTGATTGATACTCACACAAATGAACTACACAAACATTAAGCAACAGATTCTAACCATTGAATAGACCTCTGAGACAATGTGACAGTTAATCCAAACACACCCTTATTATACTGTTTAGCACACAAAACAAGTTTAAACAATGAAACAACTTGATATTATAATCAAACTGACTTAAGAAAACCTAAATACTACTTATTAAACTGATTTTAACTACTTAAAATAACAAGGACAAATTATGCTATGAGACTTGAAAATTACTTACATTTGTCCATAGCCACAAAGGGCTTGCACAAATGTAACCAATGAACCCAAGGACCATTATCTAACCTAATCAACCCAACTGATTGTAAGCAACCCAAATCCATTTCCGATTCAACCCATTTCAATTCATACCATTTTTGCTCCAATGTTGACTTTCGTTGACCAAACCCAAATATTTATTGAACTCGTCTCAAAACCTCACTAAAGCTATAATAAGCTTCAATGAGCTTATTTGAATTTGAAATTAAGCTTGTTGAAGCTTGGATTTAGCAGTTGAACATTGCAATTTGAAACAGTGAGCTTGAAATTAGAATTCTCAACATAAGCTTGCATTAACACTTAAAAACTTGACAAAATGATTTCTTAACTTAATATTGATGTAGTTAAACTGAAAATTACAACTTTGAAGCTAAATTAAAACATTGGTATTAAAAACGAATTACATGAAAACTAAAAATTAACTAACTACTTCTCTGTTGACTCTTCCTCCTCTTTTATGCTTCAAATATCTTACACGTGTCCTTATGAGCGATCCCACCTCTTTTGACCAATGGGTGAGTTTTGAGTGAGATACCATTTTTTCCATTTTGGCGGAAAAGGAAATTTGACTTGTAGGCTCAAATTTGTAGGTAGGGGGTGGCATTAATTGTGGGTGGTGGATGATGATGAAGGTGGAAAGTCGAAAGTGACGAGAGATGAGGGCTGGGGTTTGCAGCAAGGGAGGTAGGAAGAAGGAGGAAGATAAGCAGTGGGCGCCTTTTTCTGCTTATTTGACTTTCTTTGACCAAGGGTCAAAATAGGGGTCAAGGGTGACAGGGGGCTCAAAAGGGATAATGGCAGGGTCAATTCGCATTTTGACAAGGCATAGGTTTAGTTATCGACAAGGACTTAAGTTGCAAAATCGAAATCTTGAAGGACCAATCCCGCATTTTTCCAAACTTACCAAGGGACCAAAATTGACAACCCTTAATAGTACAAGGACTAAATTTGACATTTTCCTATTTTCCAAGGACTAAACTTGCCAAATTTCAAAGTTCGTGGACCTAAGTTGTAAATTTGTAATTTTAAGTTTCAAGGACTAATTTTGACAACTTAGGAATCCCTAGGGACTCAAAATGATATTTTTCTTTATTTGGATTTACCAGGGACTGCTTTTGACAACTTTTCAAACTTGGGGACTAAACCGCCAATTATGCAAACTTGATACGCTTTTCACCGATTTTGATATTTTTGCATTTAAAACACATAAAACACTTGTTTGTGATATTTTTATCATTTTGATGCGTTTCGAGTGTTTTCGATGTTTTGCGCTTAATTTGTATAAAATGATGAGTATTTACACACTCATCAATCCCCACACTAAGATATTGCTAGTCCCTAGCAATGATTTGAGAAAATTTAATGGATTTCATCTCTTTACCAAAAGCCATTACTCGAGTAGCCAAATGTTTCAGCTCAAGTAAGAACTTTGGTACACCGATAACCAAATGATTTTGAGCAAATCACCGCCTTTCAACGGATTTGATTTGTCTTTACCGTGCCGCTTGCTTCGGACTAGCCAACTCTTAGATAAAATATCTTTGGTGAGTCGATTACCAATTATGGTTTTCCAATCGCCTTTACCACAAGCCATAAACTTGCGGGCTAGCCAACTCTTCACTTTTAAGGATATGGTGAATAATACCATACAATTTGGGCAAATTGCAAGTCGTCAACGGATTTGAGATATCTTTACCAAGAGCCGCTTGCTCTCGGATTAGCCAATCCTTTTGTTTATTAGACAAGGCGGATCGATAACCAAATGAGTAAGTGTAAAACACTTACTCCAAAAAAAAAAAAAAATTTGGCCAAAAACGGGAATTAGGCGGTATAATTACATGATAAAATTCGTGAGAATTCCCCACACTTAGAAATGAATATTGCCCTCAATATTCAAAGTACCGCGTTATGCCAAACATAGAACGAAAAGGGAAATACTAAGGCCATTATTTAGCAAGGATTTTTTTTTTTTTTTTTTTTTTTTGAACATCTTATATATACACAACATGCGGGCAACTCCCCACACTAGGTGGTACACACGGTGAAAACCCATGTAACATGCTATCGTTTTTGATACCCGAGTCGCTAGCTTGACTCGATCCCCGCATTCATTGGTTCATGGGAAAGTTTGAAGATCCGGGACAACCATGGGGAATGTCCTCTCCAAAGTAATGCTTCAACCGATGACCATTCACTTTAAAGTCGACCATCGGGTTGAGATAACTCAATGGTGCCATAAGGATAAACCTTAGTGATAGTGAATGGTCCGCACCAACGGATTTAAGCTTTCCGAGAAAATCTTCAATCTTGAATTGAAAAGAAGGACTCGATCACCAACGTTGAAAACGCGGTTTTGATCTTCGAGTCATGAATCTTCTTTGTCTTTTCTTTATAGATCAAAGAGTTCTCGTATGCTTGATCACGGAGTTCATTTAATTCATTCATTTGAACTTTTCTATGATCACCACCGTCTCAATATCAAAGTTGGCATGTTTCAAGGCCCAAGATGCCTTGTGCTCTAACTCAACAGTAGATGACACGCCTTCCCGTATACAAGCTTGTATGGAGTACACCATGGGTGTTTTGTAAGTCGCACGGAAGGCCCAGAGTGCGCCATCTAGCTTATCCGACCAAGAGGCACGGTTTTCGCCAACCGCCCTCTCCGTAATTCTTTATCCTCGGTTTGAAACTTCCACTTGCCCACTAGTTCGGGGTGGTACGCAGAGAGAGACGGTGAGTTACACCATACTTCGCATGACTCTTTCAAACCGGTCATTGCAGAAATGCGCACTCACGATCACCGATTATGGCTCGTGGAGTTCCAAACCTAGCAAAGAGAGATTTCAAGAATTTCACAACAACTCGGGCATCATTGGTATGCAAAGCCTTAGCTTCAACCCATTTTGACAAGTAGTCAACGGCCACGAGTATGTACTTATTACCGCGAGAAGAAGGAAATGGCCCCATAAAGTCAATGCCCCAGATGTCAAAGATCTCACACACTTGAATGGCGTTTTGTGGCATTTCATTCCTTTGTGAGATATTCCTGACGCTGACAAGCGCCACAGCTTTGACGAATTCATGGGCATCCTTATAGATCGTGGGCCAATAGAATCCGAATCAAACACCTTCTTGGCGGTGTAGTTGGGGCTATGATGTCCCCAAGAGGGTCCAAAGATGGCAAGCTTTGAGAATGTCAATAGCTTCCCGACCATATACACATCGCTCGATGACTTGATCCGCGCAAATTTTAAACAAGTAGGGTCGCCCCGTAAGTAATGTTTAACATCCTTGAAGAATTTGTTCTTCCGCTGGGACGACATCCTTTCACTATGAAGTTACCCGCATGGTAATTTGCGAAGTCAAGAAACCATGGGGTAGAAGAGTCTCCACGAAAAGAAACCGCATTGAGTGTCTCGAGAGGAAATGTTTCATTTATTTCCTTTTTCTCAAACACATCCCGTGAGGGTTCTCTAATCGATAGATGATCGCAGCCTAGGTTCTCACCTCCTTTTTATCACGTATAATGATATCAAATTCTCGGAGGAGGAGAACCCAACGGAGCAATCTCGGCTTTGCATCTTGTTTTGCAAAGAGATATTTAAGAGCCGAGTGATCCGTGATACACTACGATTTGGTCAAGATGAGGTATGGTTTAAATTTCTCAAACGCATACACCACAACTAATAGTTCTTTTTCCGTAGTGGTGTAATGGGTTTGAGCTTCACCATAGTCTTACTTATGAGTGTATAGGCTGAAAATGCTTTGTTTTATGCTGCCCCAAGACCGCACCGATAGCAAAATCACTTGCATCGCACATGAGCTCAAAGGGTAAATCCCAATGGGGCAACTAGAATGGGTGCTTCCGTAAGCTTTTTCTTTAGTGTTTCAAAAGCTTCGACGCACTCAGAGAGAAGATAAAAGGAGCTTTTTTCAAGAAGATGGGTCATAGGCCGAGCGATTTTAGAAAATCCTGTATGAATCTACGATAAAACCCGCATGACCAAGGAAACTCCTAATACCTTTGACGGTAGTAGGATGAGGCGCTTAGCAATAACATCAACTTTTGCTCTATCGACCTCAATCCTGCTTTTTGAAATCTTATGGCCAAGGACTATGCCTTCTTTGACCATAAGTGACTCTTCTCCCGCTTTAGACATAGATTGGTGTCTTCACACCTTTAAGCATTTTGTCTAAATGGGAGAGACAAGTCTAAATGAATCCCGATGACCGAGAAGTCATCCATAAACACCTCCATTGTTTCCGATCATGTCGTGGAATATGGCCATCATACATCGTTGGAACGTGCTGAGCGCTACATAAGCCAAAAGGCATACGCTTGTAGGCAAAAGTTCCGTACGGGCAGTGAATGTGGTCTTCTCTGATCCCGTGGATCAATGGGGATCCGAAAGTAACCCGAGAAACCATCAAGGAAACAATAGTACTCATTCCCCGCTAATCTCTCAAGCATCCGTCCATGAAGGGTAGAGGAAAATGGTCTTTACGGTGGCGCCATTCAACTTACGATAGTCAATACACACACGCCATCCCGTAACCAATCGAGTTGGAATTAACTCGCTTTCTTCATTCGTGACAACAGCTATGCCACCCTTTTTGGAACACAAAGAATCGGGCTAACCTAAGGACTATCTCGAGATAGGGTAAATCAATCTCGCATCAAGAAGTTTGATAACCTCTTGTTTGATAACATCATGGATTTTGGATTTACTCTTCTCTCGATGTTGAATCATTGGTTTGAAGTCATCCTCCATTAAGATTTTATGAGTACAAAACTGTGGTTGATACCCTTAATGTCGGAGAGTTTCCAAGCAATTGCTTGCTTGTGTGACTTCAAGACCTTTATGAGAGCAATTTTTCATCTTTACTCAAATCTCGAGCAATAATGACGGTAATTTATCATCGCCTTCAAGAAATGCATACTCAAGATGAGGTGGTAAGTCCTTAAGTTCGACTTCAGAAATTCTTCGCTTTTCTCAACCGACTTGACTTCCTTGTTATGAAGTTTGACGGAGGGAGAGGAGGAGAAGTGTCCCGATTTAACAACTTCTCAAGAGTAAGAATATCTCCTCCTGATTAATCTCATGGTGATTAATCTCTTCCGAATTGCATCACTAGGGTGAGGGGTTGATGAGTGATCATCTTTAAGCATTTTCTCAATGAGAAGTATGTCCCCTCGATGTCAATTGAGCGTGATCAATTTCCCATGGAATGTAATCACTAGCCAAGTATGCTTCAATCTCTTCCAAGATGAAGTCGCCTCAAACGGAGCGAGAGAAGGAGTAGAATTGGCTATGATAGGTTGAGAAGATGTGGTGGGATTCCCACTCACGTAATTATGAGAATAACCAAGAACTTCTTGAGAGTACTCTTCGTAGCAACATCAATGATATCTATTCGTTAACCGACTCGTAATCATAGTTTGCGAGTACCTCAAGTTTGATCAAGGTTAAAGGTGACACCTTCATTACCAACACGTAATGTGATTTCTTGCTCAAATACATCAATGAGAGCACGCCCGCTCTCGTGAATCCTCTTCCAACAATGAGAGGAACCCGTGGATCAAGATCGAAATCAACAACTACAAAGTCACCGGAAAATGGAACTTTCCTACTTTCACAAATACGCCCCTGCAATTCCAAGAGGACGGATATTGTACGATCCGCAAGCTCGAGAGTCATGCATGTAGGAGTAAGATCCTAAGAGAAAGTTTCTTCCATACCGAATGAGGCATCGTGTTTATGCTTGCACCAAGATCGGCTAAGGCAAAGCATTCAACCATTCCCGAAATACACAAGGTAAGAGGAACTTTCCAGATCTCCAAGCTTCTCGAAGCTTTTTCAAGATAACCGCAGAGCGCTCGCTCGAGAGGAGTTTTAGCCATTTCAAACAGCTTTTTCCTTGTTGCTTAACATGTGTTTGAGAGTTGATGCAAACTTGGGCATCAACATGATAGCATCCGCGAAGCTTATGTCAAATGAAGTTCTTGGAAAATTTGAAAGAATTTTTCCATTTGATGACCAGCTTTCTCATGAGCTTTTGCTCATGTAAACGTGATGGGTAAGGAATAGAAGATTTGGATTTTTCAATGGGAGCTACAGGAGGTTCAAAACAACTCCTGGATTGGATTTTGTTTCGGACAACCCGAGGATGGACATTGTTGGTACTTCCGTTATTAGTAGGAAGTTCCTTGTCCTTTGTCGCCTCAGTGTTCACTTTCCACTACCTTCGGAGAGAAGAAGAAGAGGTAGTAGGAATAGCGGTCCATCATACGAAACACCACTTCGTTGTGATCGCTTTGCATCGCCTCGGATTAGCGATCGTGTTGCTAGGTAAAGTACCGAGCCCGAGGGTCGATCATTTAAAGACTTCTTTAATTCAACGATCCGACCGACCAACAACTGCTTGTCTCCTCTTGAGTCTTCATGAATTGCCTTAAAAGCTCATCGATGTTGACACAGAGGAGGAGGAGGAGGAGGGACATTTGAGGTCGTATGTTCGTTATAGCCGTAATTCCCTTGATTAGGTTCATATTCCCGAAATTGATTCCCTCGGTTGTAAGTGTTTTGATTAAGATTTCCTTGTTGTTGGAAACCTTGGTTGGGTCCGAATAGAAATTACCTTGGTTTTGATAACCTTGGTTCATTCTTGGTTGGTTCTCGATTCGGTTAGGATTCTCGTTGAAACCGGTGGTGCCTCGATAAGTGTTAGCTCGGTAGTTTGGTTCATTCCGAGGACGGTATTGATTACCTCCTTGATTTGAAGTACCGCTATAGCATTAGCTTCAAACGGACTACCATCGGTGGCGAGACAGCTTGTAGTATGCATGAGGACCACCACAAGTAACACAAACTTCAACTTTCTTCACTTCACCATATGATGGTGCTTGTGTGAAAGTGACTTTCTTTGGTTAGCAAGAACCAAAGCTCGAATAATATCCGTGAGTTTGTCAATCTTAGCATCGGTGCTAGATGTACTCACGGAGATGAAGTAGAAGGTCCAAGATTAGACTCAAGATGATATGTCTTTGTGCGGAAAGGACGGACCGGGACTTGTTTTCAATTATTTGCAAGGCTTCTTTTGTGGTCTTGCTCAAGAAATTACCTCCGCGAGGCATTTAGAGAGTCTTGATTGGCCCGGTTCGCACCATTGTAGAAAGTATCCATTTGCATTAACTCGGTAAAACCATGATGCGGACACTCATGAGCAAGTCTTTGTAACGATCCCATGCCTCCCGAATGATTCATCAAATCTCGAGAAAATTTCATTATCTCATTCTTAAGACTTGTAGTTCGGGATGGAGGATAGAATTGCTCACAAACTTTGTGACAAGATCTTCCCATGTCTCAATGGAACGAGGGGTTGTTTCTCGCCCAATTCCGGCTTGTCCTCTAGAGAAAATGGGAATGTAAGAAGCTTGATAGCTTCATGGGACATTCTTATACTTGATGGTAGATGCAATCTTGTTAAACCATCGAATGTGTGCATGAGGATCATCCCGCCAAAACCATAGAATTGGCTTTGGGTTACCGATTAAGTAACCCGGTTTTGAGCTCAAAAGTGTCGCCCACGATGGTCGGGACAACAATGGCATCTCCGTAACCCTCGATGGGTGCTTGGAGAAGCTCATTCATCGGCTTGTCTTCCGCCATTACGGCAGTGGTGGTGGTGGTAGACGCCTCACCACACCAAGGAGCGTAACGCCCTCACGCTCACGAGGAATCTTTCCAAGTTCGACAATGGACTTGTAGAATCGAAGAACGAGCGCATGCACTAAGTATAAAAATCGCCAAAACAAATGCGAGGCAAAACGACAAGTGAACTTAACCAATAATCACAAGTGAAATGGCTTTTGAAAAGGTACACCAAATCACAAGGACACAAAGGCAAGTTTTAAATCGATGTTCGGAACTTATTATGGTCGCACCCCGCTAGGTAGTGCAATCGCCTTGATTTGCGGTGGTTGATTTTATGTATATTAAGTATCACCGAAAAGACGAGGTACGATTTGTGCCGATGGGTTTAAAAACTTTTGGACAATATTTTTGGTATCGCCTCGTTTAACCAAATCGTATTTCTTTAAGAATCACCTTAAAAGAAACACAAGTCGAAAACGTTACGATTGTTTTGTTGTTTTATATTTTGTTTGGTGTTTTTAACACTTTAGGAAAAGTGTTAATGAACTTTTGATTTTGTTATAACTTTACAAAACTTTTACAAACTGTGGTATATGTGCAAGTACGGTCCGAAAATGCTTAGAACACGCTTACATACCTCCCAATGCAAGCGCCAAAATTTGATCGGCAAAACCGCTGTTATCTCACGCAAGCTAGCCACTTGTGAATGACCAACCGCAAGGAACTTAAAACACTCACACACCAATACAATTTAAGATCGAGAATACAAGGGATTCCCGGTCGTTAAGTCCCACTTGAGGATGACCGTGTTTAACACAATCGATGTCGAATAACCACCAAGGATAGTGATCAAGAAGGTTTTGAGATTTTATAAACCACAGGAGATTAAAGGAAATTAAAAGTTAAAATCTATTAAATAAACGCTATCACTATTTTTAAAATGATGTTTTTGTTTTTATGTTTTATAAAACGAAATTAAAATCTACGCGACGCATAAATAAAAACGTGAAACTAAAGCAATATTAACCCTAAAAATATGAAAATGGTATTTTACAAACCTAATGATAAAAGAAAATTTTAGAAAAGAAAACTATTTTTATAACTATTTAATTAATTATTATTAATTAAAAACTATTTTTAACTAATTAATAATAACCTAAATTACAAGAAAATAGGAAATAAAGCTAGAAAAATAAAATTATGACTTGGAAAAATCTAAAATAACAAAAAAGAATTTTCAAAACTATTTTTGTATTTTTCTGATTATTTTTCTATTTTCTATGAATTTTAAACTATTAAAACTAATTAAATTACTAAAATTACAAAATAAACTATGAAAAATCTGAAAATTACTTTTTCACTTTTTATATTTATCTAAACTTAATAAAATGAAAAATTATTTTTTGGACTTTTTCTCGAATTATTTGTATTAAAAGCTATTTAAATAATCCTAAAAACTGCTTTTAATTAAGAAAATAGCAAACTGTTATGGAAAATGTGAAAATTTCAGAAAACTCTAAAATTATACTAGGAATCTAGGAAAATAGAAAACATGGTGTTGTGTGGAAGAAATTGAAATCATAGTAAGTACTTATTAATAAGCACCTTGAATAAGCAAATGAGAACCAAGGACCACCAAATCTTCACAGAAGCTATTTTATGTTAAAATGACCCAAATATAACTAGTTTCAACTACCCTTAACCTCTGATAAGCTAATTCAACAGATTTGGCTTATTGAACTTCTAGTGCAAAAACAGTTAAGGGTACCAAGTTTGAGCCTAAATAACTGCTTATTAATAAGCTTAAATTGAAAAGCAAAAGTTGGAAATTGTACTAGGCCTGGCTAGCTATGCTTAAACCAAAGATCAGCCCTGGAGCAGCTCTGTGGAGCTTGGAACAAGCTCTGCAAAAGCTTGAGAAAAGCTCAGCTCTGACTGAGCTTGTGAGCAGGGCAGTTAAGGCCAAATTCACAAGCTAGTTTGAAGCTTTTAAGAAAATTGTAAAATTATGCTAAAATGGTTATAAGAAAGAGTACCAACTGATCTTTTTGAAATGCCAACTCTCACTTAGATTGGCTCATAAATAAGCTCATGAAAATCCTCCTATTCGAGCTCAAAACCACTTTTCACACTTTTTTCGACTTTTGAAGATAATGATAAACTTTGACTAAGTTGAACTTTGGATCCAATTTTAAGATTGATGTTGATGTAATATGTTAAGCTAAACCCATCGCAAGCAATGTTTAATGAATTTGAACCCAAAACAAGGGTCCGCTTGTCCAAGTTTTCAACAGCTAAGTGGATTAGACAGCTTTTAAAGGCAATTTTGACTTTAAGTGATTGCACACACAAGATCTTGATTGATACTCACACAAATGAACTACACAAACATTAAGCAAATAGATTCTAACCATTGAATAGACCTCGAGACAATGTGACATAAGCGTAATCCAAACACACCCTTATTATAATTGCTTTAGCACACAAAACAAGTTTAAACAATGAAACAACTTGATATTATAATCAAACCGACTTAAGAAAACCTAAATACTACTTATTAAACCGATTTTAACTACTTAAAATAACAAGGACAAATTATGCTATGAGACTTGAAAATTACTTACATTTGTCCATAGCCACAATGGCTTGCACAAATGTAACCAATGAACCCAAGGACCATTATCTAACCTAATCAACCCAACTGATTGTAAAAGCAACCCAAATCCAACTTCGATTCAACCCATTTCAATTCATACCATTTTTGCTCCAATGTTGACTTTCGTTGACCAAACCCAAATATTTATTGAACTCGTCGAAAACCTCACTAAAGCTATAATAAGCTTCAATGAGCTTATTTGAATTTGAAATTAAGCTTGTTGAAGCTTGGATTTAGCAATGAACATTGCAATTTGAAACAAAGGAGCTTGAAATTAGAATTCTCAACATAAGCTTGCATTAACACTTAAAACTTGACAAAATGATTTCTTAACTTAATATTGATGTAGTTAAACCGAAAATTACAACTTTGAAGCTAAATTAAAACATTGGTATTAAAACGAATTACATGAAAACTAAAATTAACTAACTACTTCTCTCTGACTCTTCCTCTTCTTTATGCTTCAAATATCTTACACGTGTCCTCCGAGCGCATCCCACCTCTTTGATTGACCAATGGGTGAGTTTTGAGTGAGTTAGCCATTTTTTCCATTTTGGCGGAAAGGAAATTTGACTTGTAGGCCTCAAATTTGTAGGTAGGGGGTGGCATTAATTGTGGGTGGTAGTGATGATGATGGGTGGAGGAAGGGAAAAGATGAGGTGATGGGAGGCTGGGCTTGCAGTGCAAGTGGTGGAGGGAAGAAGTGGAGGAAAACAGGATGTGGGCGCCTTTTCTCGCTTATTTGACTTTCTTTGACCAAAGGGTCAAAATCAAGGGTTTTGACAGGGGGTCAAAAGGGGATAATGGCAGGGTCAATTCGGTTTTGACAAGGCATAGGTTTAGTTATCGACAAGGACTTAAGTTGTAACTCGAAACTTGAAGGACCAATCCCGCAATTTTCCAAACTTGCTACAAGGACCAAAACGACAACCCTTAATAGTACAAGGACTAAATTTGACATTTTCCCATTTTCCAAGGACTAAACTTGCCAAATTTCAAAGTTCGTGGACCTAAGTTGTAAATTTGTAATTTTAAGTTTCAAGGACTAATTTTGACAACTTAGGAATCCTAGGGACTCAAAATGATATTTTTCTTTATTTGGATTTACCAGGACTGCTTTTGACAACTTTTCAAACTTGGGGACTAAACCGCCAATTATGCAAACTTGATACGCTTTTCACCGATTTTGATATTTTTGCATTTAAAACACATAAAACACTTGTTTGTGATATTTTTATCATTTTGATGCGTTTTCGAGTGTTTTCGATGTTTTGCGCTTAATTTGATAAAAATGATGAGTATTTACACACTCATCAAAGGATTTTTTTTTTTTTTTTTTTTTTTTTTCATGAAACTTTTATATATACACAACATGCGGGCACTCCCCACACTAGGTGGTACACACGGTGAAAACCCATGTAACATGCTATCGTTGATACCCGAGTCGCTAGCTTGACTCGATCCCGCATTCATTGGTTCATGGGGAAGGTTTGTAGATCCGGGACAACCATGGTGGGGAATGTCCTCTCCAAAGTAATGCTTCAACCGATGACCATTCACTTTAAAGTCGTGACCATCGGTTGAGATAACTCAATGGTACCATAAGGATAAACCTTAGCGATAGTAAATGGTCCGCACTCGGCCGATTTAAGCTTTCCCGAGAAAATCTTCAATCTTGAATTAAAAAGAAGGACTCGATCACCAACGTTGAAAACGCGGTTTTTGATCTTCGAGTCATGAATCTTCTTTGTCTTTTCTTTATAGATCAAAGAGTTCTCGTGATGCTTGATCACGAGTTCATTTAATTCATTCATTTGAATTTTCCCGTGATCACCAAATGTCTGAATATCGGTTGGCATACTTCAAGGCCCAAGATGCCTTGTGCTCTAGCTCGACAGTAGATGACACGCCTTCCCGTGATACAAGCTTAGATGGAGTACACCCGCGGGTGTTTTATAAGTCGTCCGAAGGCCCAGAGCGCGCATCTAGCTTATCCGACCAAGAGGCACGGTTTTCACCAACCGCCCTCTCAAGAATTTTTATCTCCGGTTTGAAACTTCCACTTGCCCACTTGTTCGGGGTGGTACGCAGAGAGAGACGGTGAGTTACACCATATTTCGCATGACTCTTTCAAACCGGTCATTGCAGAAATGCGTACTACGGTCACTTATTATGGCTCGTGGAGTTCCAAACCTAGCAAAGAGAGATTTCAAGAATTTCACAACAACTCGGCATCATTGGTATGCAAAGCCTTAGCTTCAACCCATTTTGACAAGTAGTCAACGGCCACGAGTATGTACTTATTACCGCGAAGAAGGAAATGGCCCCATAAAGTCAATGCCCTGTGATGTCAAAGATCTCACACACTGAATGGCGCTTTGTGGCATTTCATTCCTTTGCGAGATATTCCTGTGACGCTGACAAGCGCCACATGCTTTGACGAATTCATGGGCATCCTTATAGATCGCGGGCAATAGAATCCGAATCAAACACCTTCTTGCGGTGTAGTTGGGGCTATGATGTCCCCAAGAGGTCCAAAGATGGCAAGCCTTGAGAATGTCAATAGCTTCCGACCATATACATCGCTCGATGACTTGATCCGCAGATTTTAAACAAGAAAGGGTCGTCCCAGTAATGTTTAACATCCTCAAGAACTTGTTCTTCCGCTGGGACGACATCCCTTTCACTATGAAGTTACCCGCATGGTAATTTGGCGGTCAAGAAACCATGGGTAGAAGAGTCTCCACCTAAAAGAAACCGCATTGAGTGTCTCGAGAGGAAATGTTTCATTTATTTCCTTTTTCGAACACATCTTGGTGAGGTTCTCTAATCGGATAGATGATCGCAGCCAGGTTCTCACCTCCTTTTTCATCACGATAATGATATCAAATTCCCGAGGAGGAGAACCCAACGGAGCAATCTCGCTTTGCATCTTGTTTTGCAAAGAGATATTTAAGAGTCGAGTGATCCGTGATACACCACGATTTGGTCAAGATGAGGTATGGTTGAAACTTTTCAAACGCATACACCACAAATAATAGTTCTTTTTCTCGTAGTGGTGTAATGGGTTTGAGCTTTAGTCATAGTCTTACTGCGTAGGTATAGCCGAAAATGCTTTGTTTTATGCTGCCCCAAGACCGCACCGATGGCAAAATCACTTGCATCGCATATGAGCTCAAAGGGTAGATCCCAAATGGGCAACTAGAATGGGTGCCTCCGTAGCTTTTCTTCCAGTGTTTCAAAAGCTCGACGCACTCAGAGAGAAGATAAAAGGAGCTTTTTTCAAGAAGATGGGTCATAGGCCGAGCGATTTTAGAAAATCTCAGATGAATCTACGATAAAACCCGCATGACCAAGAAAACTCCTAATACCTTTGATAAAGAAGGGATGAGGCGCTTTAGCAATAACATCAACTTTGCTCTATCGACCTCAATCCTGCTTTTTGAAATCTTATGGCCAAGGACTATGCCTTCTTCGACCATAAAGTGACTCTTCTCCCGCTTTAGACATAGATTGGTGTCTTCACACCTTTTAGCATTTTGTCTAAATGGGAGAGACAAGTCTCGAATGAATCCTCCATGATCGAAAGTCATCCATAAACACCTCCATTGTTTCCGATCATGTCGTGGAATATGGCCATCATACAAATATTGAACGTGCTGTGAGCGTTACATAAGCCAAAAGGCATACGCTTGTAGGCAAAAGTTCCGTATGGGCGTGTGAATGTGGTCTCTCTGATCCCGTGGATCAATGGGGATCAGTAAAAAGGGGGAAATCCGGGGTTTTTTTCCCCTTTTTTCCCCCCAAAAAAAAATTTTTTCAAACCCAAATGGGTTTTGGGGGAAAAACCCCCCCAAATTTTTTCCCCGGGGTTTTTTTCCCCCCCAAAAAGGGTTTTTGGGGCCCCTTTTTTCCCCCCCAAAGGGTTTTTTCCCTTTTCCTTTTTCCCAAAGGTTCGGGGTTCCCCGGGGTTTATTTCCCCCAAACCCAAAAATTTCAAATTTAAAAACCGGCCTTTTTGGGCCCCCAAACCCGGAAATTTAAAACCCACAAAAAACCCCCAAAAAGGGGGCCCCCTTTTAAAAATTCCCCAAAAAGGAACCAATTTGGGGGGAAATTTCCCCGGGAAACCCCAGTTAAAATTCACAACCTTTAAACCGGGCATTTTTTTGGGGGAAAAACCAAAAACCCCCTTTGGGGGGGAAAATTTTTGGGGGAAATGGAAAATTAAAAAATTTTTAAACCCCGTGGAAAGGGTCCCAAAGATTTAAACCAAAAATTTTTTTAACCCAAAAGGTTGTTTTAAAAACCCCCCGGGGCCCCAAAGGTTTTTCAAAAATTTTTTGGGCCCAAAACCCCTTTTCCCAAGGAAATTTTAATTTTCCCTTTTAAAATTTTAAAAAAAGGGGGTTTTAAAATTTTCCTTTTTTTTTTAAAAAATTTTAAAAAAAAAGGAAATTTTTTCCCCTTTTTTAAAAAATTTTAAACCAAATTTTTCCCCCCAAAGGAAAGGGTTTTCCTTTTTTAAAAGGAAAAAAATTTTTTCCGTTTTAAAATTTTTTTTTGGGGAAATTTTGGGGAAAAAATTTTTTTTGGTTGGGAAAAGGGGGTTTAAAATTTTTGGGGAAAGGGAAAAAAAAGGGGGGGGGGAAAAATTTTTTTTAAAATTCCCGGGAGAAAAAGGGCCTTTAAAGGGGGGGGCCCCCTTTTAAAAACCCCCTTTTGAAAAAGGAAAAAAAATTTTCAAAAAAGGGGAAAAAAAAAAACCCCTTTCCCCCCCAAAAACCCTTAATCCGGACAAATTTGAATTTAAAGGAAAAACCCCCTTTTTTTTTTTTAAATTTTTTTTTAAAAAAACCCCCCCAAAAGAAACCCTTAAAACCCTTTAATTTTTTAAATGGGGAAAAGGAAATAACCCTTGGGGGCCCCCCCCCCTTTGTGGGAAAATTCCCCAAAAAGGGGGGTTTTTTAACCCAAAAGGGGATTGGTAACCCAAAACCCGGGGAAAAATTTTCTTTCCCCCCAAAAACCCCCATAAGGGAAAAAAATTGGCCTTTTCCCTTTCCCCAAAGAAGGTAAAAACCCAGGGTAACCAATTAATTTTAAATTTTTTCCCCCAAAACCCTTTTGGAAAAGGTTTTCCCCCAAACTTTCCAAATTTTAAACAAAAAAAAAGGGAAACCTCGGTTTGGGTAAAAATTTTAAAATTTTTTTTTTTTGGTTTAAAAATTTTTTTAAAATTTTTTTTTTTTTTTCCCCCTTTAAAAAAGGGGGGTTTAAACCCTTTAAAGGGGGTTTTTTTAAAATTTTCCTTGGGTTTAAGACCTTTTAAAAAATTTTTTTTCCAAAGGAAAGGTTTTTCAATTTTAAATTCCTTTTTCCCCGGAATTTTTAAAGGGTTGGGGAAGGGAAATTTGGGGTTTTCCCCAAAAACTTCCTTTTTAAAATTTTTAAAAGGGAAATTTTAAAAAAAAAATTTTAATTAATTTTTTTTTTTCCAAAGGAATTTGGGGTTGGAAGGACTTTTAAATTTTAAAGAAAACCCCCAAATGGGCCCCTTTAAAATTTCCCTTTTAAAAAAAGGGTTTTTCCCTTTAAGGTTGAAAATTTGGGGGCCCGGGGGGTTTAAATAAGGGAAAATTTTGGGTTTTCCCAAAAAAATGAAAAACCCTTTCCGAAAAAAAAAAAAAAAGGGCCTTTTCCCCGGGGTTTTTTAAAAATAAAAAAACCCCTTTTTTTCCCTTTCCAACAATGAGAGGAACCCCTTCGGAAAAATTTAAAAAAAAGGCCCGGAAAAGGAACCCAAAAACCCAAAAACCCCGGAAAATTAAAAAAACGCCCCCAACCGGGCCAATTTTGGGGAAAAAAATTTTTTTGGGGAATTAAAAAATTTTTTAACCAAGACCAAAAAACCAACCAAAAAAAAAAAACCCCCGGGTTTTAAATTTGGGAACCCTTCCCAAAAAGGGGCCCCTTTAAAAATTTTCCTTTTTAAAAATTTTTTTGGGGTTAAATTTTTAAAAAAAAATGAAAAAGGGGAAAAAAAAATTTTTAAATTTTAAAATTTTTCCATTTTTGGGGTTTTGGGGTTTTGGGTAAGGAAAAAGGATTTGGGAAAAAAGGGGGGGAAAAAAAAAAGGGGTTAAAACCTCGGGGGGGCCCCCGGGGGGAATTTTTAAATTTTTTTTTCCCCGTTCCTTTTCCCTTTTTTTGGGGGGGGAGGAAAAAGGGGGAAATAAAACCCCCCAAAACCCCTTTGGTTGGGGGCCCCCCGGGGGGGGGAAAAAGGGTAAAAAGGGTTTTTTTAAAATTCCCCCAAAACCCCCCCTTTTTTTGGTCTTCCCCTTAAAACCTTAAATTTCCAAAAAGGGGGGGGGGAAAATTTGGTTTTTTTAAACCCCTTTGGTTTTTCCCCCCTTTTTTTTGGGTTTTTTTTTTTTTTTTTTTGGGGTTTTTTAAAAAAATTTTTTTTTGGTTTTTTTTTTTTTTTTAATTTTGGAAAGGTTGGGGGGTTTAAAAGTTTTTTTTGGGGGGGTTTTGAACCTTTTTAAACCCCATTTAAACCCCCCCGGGGGGAACCTTTGGTTAATGGGAAAAAAAAACCCCAATTTCCAAACTTCAACCTTTTTTTCCCAAAAGGGTTTTTGTTAAAAAAATTTTTTAAAAACCGGGGAAAAAATTTGAATTTAACCCGGGAAAAAAATTTTTTAATAAAGGGTTTTTTCCGGAAAGGGGCTTTGGGCCCCGGGGGGGAATTTTCTTTTGGTTTTTTTTTTGGGGAAAAAACCTTTTGGGCCCTTTAAATTTTGGGGGCCCCATTTGGTAAACCTTTTTTAAAAAAAGGGGACCCTTTTTAATTTTCCCCCCCCTTTTAAATTTCCCTTTTTAAATTTTTTTTGGGAAAATTTTTTAAAAATTAAAAATCCCCTTTTTAAAGGAACCCTTTTTTGGGGGGTTTTTTGAAAAAATTTTTTAAAAATTTGGGGGTTTTTGTTTGGGGCAATTCTTTTTTTAAAAAAATTTGGGTTAAACCCCCAAAAAAAGGGGGGGCCCCCAAAAATTTAAATTTTTTTGGAAAAAAAAAACCCGAACCCTTTTGGGGGAAAAATTTTGGGGTTTTTGGGTTTGGGTTTGGGGGCCCCGCCAAAAGGGGGGTTGGGGGCCCCGGGCCTTTAAGGGAAATTCCCTTTAAAAAACCAAAAAAATTTAAAAAAAAAAGGGGAAAAAAAAATAATTTAAAAAAATAAAGGAAAGGCAAAAAACCCAAAACCGGGAAAAAATTTTTAAAAAACCCCCAAAAAAAGGGCAAATTTTGGTTTCCCCTTTTTTGGGGGTTTTTGGGTTTTAAGTTTTTGGGGGGGTTTTTTTTGGGGTTTAAAAAAGGGGGTTTTTTGGTTTTTTTAAAACCTTTGGTTTTTTTTCCCTTTTTAAAAAACCAAATCGAAATTTTTTTTTTTTTTTAAAAAAATTTTTTTTTTTTTTTTTTTAAAATTTTTTTTTTTTTAAATTTGGAAAATTTTTAAAACCTTTGGTTTTGTTTAAAAAAAAAGGGGGGGTTTTTCCTTTAGGGGGAAAAAAAACGCCCCTTTTTAAAAAAATTTCGGAAAAAGGGAAAAAAAACCCCACCCAAAAAAATTTTGGGAAATTAAAAAACCCCCTTAAAAAAGGGAAACCGGGGCCCAAAAGTCCCAAAAAAAGGGGGGTTTAAAAAGGTTTTGGAATTTTTAAAAATGGGATTAAAGGGTTTTAAAATTTTAAAAATTTTAAAAAAAAAAAAAAAAATTTTTTTTTTTTAAAAAAAAAATTTTGGGTTTTTTTAAAAAAAATTAAAAATTAAACCCAAAAAAAAAATTAAAAAAAATTTAAAAAAAAAATTTTAAAAAAAAATTTTTTTAAAAAAATTTTTTAAAAAAAATTTAAAATTTTAATTTTTTTTTTTTTTAAAAAAAAAAAAAAAATTAAAAAAAAAAAAAGGAAAAAAAAAAAAAAAAAAAAAAATTTTTTTTTTTTTTTAAATTTTATTTTTTTTTAATTTAAATTTTTTTTTAAAATTTTAAAAATTTAAAATTAAAAATTTAAAAAAAAAATTTTTTTTATTTAAAAAAAAAAATTTTTTAAATTTTTTTTTCTTTTTAATTAAATTTGAAAAATTTTTAAATTTTCCAAAAATTTGTTTTAAAAAAAAATAAAAAATTTTTTAAAATTGGAAAAATTTAAAAATTTTAAAAAATTAAAATTAGGAAAAAAAAAATTTTGGGGAAAAAAAAAAAAAGGGTTTTTAAAAAAAAATTTTTTGGGTCCTTAAAAACCCCCCAAAAAAAAAAACCCAAAAATAAAAATTTTAAAAAAAAAAAAAAAAATTTTTTTTTGGAAAATTTTAAAAATTTGAAAAAGGAATTAGGAAAAAAAAAAAAGGGGGGAAAAAAAAAAAAGTTAAAAAAATGGAAACCCAAAATTCCCAAAAAAAAAATTTGGCAAAAAAATTTGGAAAACCCAAAAACAAGGAAAATTGGGGAAATTAAAGCAGGGAAAAAAAATTGTTAAAATTTTAAAAAATTTTAAAAAAATTAAAAAAAAAATCCAACTTTTGGAAAGGCCAAAAAAGTTTAAAAATTTTTTTCCCCCTTTTCCCCCTTTTTTAAATTAATTTTAAATTTAAAAAAAAAAGGGTTAATTTAAGGAAATGTTAATTAAAATTTTAAAAAAAAAATTTTTTGGAAAAAAAGGGCCCCCCTTTTTTAAAGTTTTAAAAAAGGGTTTAAAATTTTGGCTTTTTTTAAAAATTTAAAAAAAAAACTAAAAAAAAAACAAATTTAACCAAATTTTAACCAAAATTCCTTTAAAAACCCAAAAATTTTTTACCCAAAACAAAAAAAATTTAAAAATTAAAAATTTTTAAAAAAAAAAAAAAAAATTAAACCATTTTAAAATTTTAAAAAAAAAAAAAAAAATTTTTTTTTAAAAAAACCAGGGAAAAAAAAAAAAAAAAAAAAAAAAAACCCAAAATTTTCCCCTTTCCCCCCCCAATTTTTTTTTTTCCCTTTTTTTTTTTTAAAAAAAAATTTTTTTTTAATTAAAAAAAAATTTTTAAAATTGGTTTTGGAAAAAAATTTTGGTTTTAAAAAAAAAAAAAAAAAAAAAAAAAAAAAAAAAGGGGGTTTTAATAATTAAAAATTTTTTAAATTAAAAAAAAGGTTTTTAAAAAAAATTAAAAAACAAAAAAAACCCTTTAAAAAAAAAAAAAAATTTTTCTTTTTTTTCCCTTTTTTTTTTGGGGAACCGGTTTTGGGAACCCACCCCCCCAAAATTGGGGGGGCCCTTTTTTAATTTTTGGGGGAAAAATTTTTGGGTTTAAAAAAAGGGGGGGGGGAAATTTTGGGTGGGGGTGGGGGGGGGGGGGGGGGGGAAAAGGGGGGTTTTGGGGAAAAAAGGGGGAAAAAAAGGGGGGGGGGAAAAAAATTTTTTTAAAAAAAAAGGGGGGGGGGGGCCAAAAAAAAAGGGGGAAATAATTTTAAAACCAAAAATTTTTAAAAAATAATTTAAAAAAAATTTTGGGAAATTTCCCCTTTTTCCAAATTCCCAAAAAAAAAAACCCCCAAAGGGGAAAAAAATTTTTTTTTTTAAAAAATTTTTTTTAAAGGGGAAAAAATTTTTTTTTTTTTAAAAAAAACCTTTTTTAAAAAAAATTAAAATTTTTTTTTTTTTTTTGGGGGGTTTTTTAAATTTTTAAAGGGGAAAAGCCCTTTAAAAATTTTTTCCCTTTTTTTTTTTTAAAAAAAAAAACCCTTTTTGGAATTTTTTTTTTTTTTTAAAGGTTTTTTTTTTCGGAATTTTAAAAAAAGGGTTTTAAACCCCCCCTTAAACCCCCAATTTAAAACCCTTTTTAAAAAAAAAAAATTATTTCCCCCAAAACCCGGGAAAAAATTTTCCCCCCCCGGATATCCTTTAGCAACTTTTTTAATTTTTAAAAACCTTACCGGAATTGGGAAAGGGAAGGGGTTTTGGAAATTTTTTTTTTCCCCCCTTTTTTTTAAGGTTAAGGGGGGGGAAAATTTTTTAACAAAAATTTAAAATTTTCCCCCCCTTTTTTTAAAAAAAAAGGGGGGGGGGGGGGAAAAGGGGTTTTAAATTTTTAAAAAAAAACCCCCTTTGGAATTCCGGGAAAAACCCAATGGAATTAATTCCTTCCAAAAACCCCCCTTTTTTCCCCGGGGGGAAAAAAGAATTGAAATTTTGGGAAATTCCCCAAGGGGGGCCCCCTTCCAAAAAGGAACCCAAAAAAAACCCCAAAAAAAAAAGGGAACCTTTTTTTTTTTTTAAAAAGGGGAATTTAAATTTTCCCAAAACCAAATAAATTTTTTAAAAAATTTTTTGGGGGAAAAGGGCCCCAAATCACCAAAAAAACCCCCCAAAAAAAATTAAAAAACCCGGGTTTTAAGTCCGGAAGCTTTTAAATCCGGGATTTTCCGAAGGGGCCTTTAAAATTTTTTTTAAATGGTTTAAGGGAAGGAAAACCAACCAAAAAACCCAAAAAGGGAAATTTAAAAAAAAAGGGGGGTTTTTTTTTGGGGCCCCTTTTGGGTTTTCCTTTAAAGGGTTTTTGGGGGAAAAATTTTGGAATTTTAATGGGAAAAAAAAAAACCCGGTTTTTTTTTTAAAAGGGAAAGGAATTTTTTTTTGGGTTTTTAACCTTTCCTTTTCCCGGGTTTTAAAAAATTTTGGGGGAAAAAAGGGGGGGGGTTCCAAAAAACCCCCAAATTTTTTTGGGGCCCCGGGGGCCCCCGGTTTTTCGTTTTTAAAAAGTTCCGGGCCTTTTTGGGCCTTTTCCCCTTGGGAAAAAAATTTTTTGGGTTTCCAAACCCAAAAACCCCCAAGATTTTTGGGGGGGAAACAATTTGGGCAAAAAACCCCGAACCCTTATTTTTTTTTAAAAAACCCCCCCAAAATGTTTTTTTTTCCCCTTTTGGGGGTTTTTAAAAAAAAGGGGGGGGAAAACCTTGGGGTTTTTTTGGTTTAAAAATTTTTTTGGTTAAATTTTTTTTTGGGGGGGGGTTTTTTTTTGGGGGTTTGGGTTTTTAAAAATTTTTTTTAAAAACCTTTTTTTTTTTTCCAATTTTTAAAGGGGGCCAAAATTTAACACCTTTTTTTTCCCCCAAATTTTTTTTTAATTTCCCTTTAAAAGCCAAAAACCAATTGGGGGGTTTTTTTGCATGGGCCAAAATAACAAAATTAAAAACCCCCCTTTTTTGTTTTTTTTTTGGGGGGGGGAAAAAAAGGGAAAAATTTTTGTTTTTAAAATTTTTCCCCCCGGGGAAAGGGTTTTTTCCCCCAAAAAAAAAAGGGGGGAAAATTT
This sequence comes from Chrysanthemum lavandulifolium, assembly GCA_022545495.1. Classification (NCBI taxonomy): domain Eukaryota; kingdom Viridiplantae; phylum Streptophyta; class Magnoliopsida; order Asterales; family Asteraceae; genus Chrysanthemum; species Chrysanthemum lavandulifolium. The sequence goes on from CM040246.1 coordinate 211,040,304, forward strand.
TTTTGGGGGGTTTTTTTTTCCCCAAAATTCCCCCCAAAAAAACCCTTTCCAATTTTTGGGTAAAAATTTTTTGGGAAAAAAACCCAAAAAACCCCTTTGTTCCCCCCCGGGGGGTTTTCCCCAAATTCCGGAAAATTTTCAAAAAAAAAGGATTTTTGGGGGGAAAATTTTATTTTTAAAAAAAATTTTTCCCCCGGGGGGGGTTTCCCCAAAACCCTTTTTTTTTAAAAAAAATTTTTGGCCCAAATTTTCCCGGGGGGAAACTTTTCCCCCTTTTGGGGGGAAAACCCCAAAAAATTTTTTTTTTCGGCCCGGGGTTTTGGGGCCCCCGGGAAAGGGAACCCCGGGGGGAAATTTCCGGGTTTTTCCCTTTAAAGGAAAACCCCCAAAAAATTTTTCCCGGGAAAAAAAGGGGAAAGGGGAAAAACAAAAAAAAAAAAATTTTTAAAAAAAAAAAAAAAAAAAAAAAGGGGGAAATTTTTGGGCCCCAAAAAGGGGAAAAATTTTTTTTTTAAATTATTAAGGGCCCAAAGGGGTTTTGGTTTTTTTTTAAAAATTTTCCCAAAAAGGGGCGTTTGTTTTAAAAACTTTTTTTAAAATTTTACCCCGGAAAATAAAATTTTTTAAAATTTTTTTAAAAAAAATTTTTTGGTTTTTTTTTTGGTTTTTAATTAATTTTTTTTTTTTAAATTTGGAAAATTTTTAAAACTTTTGGTTTTGTTTAAAATTAAAATTTTAAAAGGGTAAAAGGGGGGAAAATTTTTCCCCAAAAAAACCCCAAAATTTGCCCTTGAAAACCCCGGGTTAAAAAAAGCCCCAAAAAAAATTTAAGGAACAAAAAATTTAAAAATTTTTAAAAAAAGGGGGGTTTTTAAAATTTGAAAAACCCAAAAATCTGGGTTTTAAATTTTAAAAAGGAATTTTGGAAATTTTAAAAAAAAAAAAAAATTAAAAAAAAAAATTTTTTTTTTTTTAAACCAAATTTTTTTTAGTTTTAAAAAAATTAAAAAAGCAAAAAAAAAATTAAAAAAGGAATTTTAAAAAATTAAAAAAAATTTTTTAAAAAAAAATTTTTTAAAAAAATTTTAAAAAAAATTTAATTTTAAAAAATTTTTTTAAAATTTTTTTTAAAAAAAAAAAAAATTAAAATTAAAAAAATAAAAAATTAAAAAAAGGAAAAAAAAAAGAAATTTAAAAAAATTTTTTTTGGAATTTTTTTTTTTTTTTTTTTTTTTTTTTTTAAATTTTTAAAAAAAAAAACTAAAAAATTAAAAATTTTAAAAATTTTATTTAAAACTAAAATTAAAATTTTTAAATTTTATTTTTTTTTTAATTAAATTTTAAAAATTTTTTTTTTTAAAAATTTTTTAATTAAAAAAATTTTTTTAAAAAAAAATTGTTTTTAAAAAAATTAAAATTTTGGAAAAGGAAAATTTAAAAAACCTTTTTTAAAAAAAAATTTTAAAAAATTTTTGGGGGAAAAAACCCTTTTAAGGGAAAAAACCCACTTTTAAAATTTTTAAAAAAAAAAAACCAATTAAAAATTTTAAAAAGGAAACCAAAAAAAAATTTTTTTAAAAAAAAAAAAGGAAATTTGGGCTTAAAAAAAAAACCAAATGGAAAAAAAAAAAAACCAAAAAATTTTAAAAAAGAACCCAAAAAAAGGGGGAAAAAAACCAAAAAAAGGGGGTTTTTTTAAAAAAAAAAAACCAAATTTGGGGTTTTGAAATTTAAAAAAAAATTAAGCTAAATTTGGTTTTAAAAAAAAAAATTTTTAAAAGGAAAAAAAACCCCAAAATTTTGGAAAAAACCCCCAATTTGGCTCAAAAAATTTTCAAAAACCCCTTTTTTTAAAACCCTTTTAAATTTTTTTAAATTTAAAAATTTTTTTTAAAAATTTTAAAAATTTCAAGGGTTTTGTTTAAAATTTAACCCAAAAAAGGGGGTTTTTTTAATTTTAAAAAAAGGGCCCTTTTTTTTTTAAGGTTTGGAAAAAAAATTTTGAATTTAAAAAGAACCAAAAACCGGCCCCAAAAAAAAAACCCCCAAAAAATTTTAAAAAAACCCCCTTTTCCTTTTAAAAAAAAAAAAAAAATTTTGAAAAAAAAAAAAAGAAAAAAATTTTTTAATTAAACCGATTTTAAAAAAAATAAAAATTTAAACCTTTTAAAAAAATTAAAAATTTTTGGGGGGAAAAAAACCTTTGCCCCAAAATTTTTCCAAAAACCCAATGAAAAAGGAACCCTTTCAACCCAAAACCCAAAAAACCCAATTTTTAAATTTCCCTTTTTCCTTTCCAAAATTTTTTTAAAATTTTGTTTAAAAAGGTTTAAAGGGGTTTTTTCCCAAAAAATTTTAAAAGTTTTTAAAAAAAAAAAAACCCCAAAAAGGGGAAAAAAAAAAAAAAATTTTTAAAAAAAAAAATTTTGGAAAAAAAAATTTAAAAAAGTTTAAAAATTAAAAAAAAAAAAAATTTTAAAAAAAAAAAAAAAATTTTTTTTTTTAAGTTTTTTTTCCTTTTCCCCAAATCCCCCCAAAAACCTGGGGGGGAAAACCCCAATTCAAAGGGGAAAGGGTTTTTTTTTTTAAAAAAAGGGGAAAGGGGGTTTATTTTGGGTTTTTGGGGGTGGAAAATTTTGGGGGGGGGGTGGGGTGGGGAAAGGGGGGAAGGGTGGGGGGAAAAAAAAAAATTTTTGGGGGCCAAAAGGGGGGCCCAAAAAAAAAATTTTGGGTTTCAATTTAAAAAGGGGGGAAAAATTTTTAAAATTTTAAAAAAAAAAAATTTTTTTTCCCAAATTTTTTCCCCCCCAAAAAATTTTCCAAATTTGGAAAAAAAACCCCTTTTTTTAAAAAAAAAATTTTTTTTTTTGGGGACTAAATTTTGAATTTTTAAATTTTCCTAAAGGAAATTTTGAAATTTTTCAAGGCCCAAAAAATTTTTTTTTTTTAAAAAGGGTTTTTTCTTTTTTTTTGGGGGAAAAAATTTTTAAATTGGGGTTTTCCCCTTTTTTTTTTTTAAAAAAAATTTTATTTTTAATTTTAAAAATTTTAAACATTTAATTTGTTTTTTTTTTTTGGAATTTTAAAATTTTTGGTTTTTAAACCTAATTTCCCCAAAAAAGGGGCCCCCAAATTTTAAAAAAAAATTTTTTTTAAAAATTTTTAAAAATTTAAAATTTTTTTAAAAAACCTTTTCTAACCAAATGTTTTTTAAAAAAACCCTTTTAAATTTAAAATTTTTTTAAGCCTTTCCCAAAAAATTTTTTTTTTTTTTCCCCCCAATTTGGTTTTAAAACCCTTTTTCCCAACCCAAAATTTGGGGCCAACCCCCAAAAAAGGGGAAACCAACCCCAAAAAAGGTTAAAAATTTAAATTTTTCCCCAAATTTTGTTGGATTTTAAACCCCCCGGGGGGATTAAAAATTTTTTAATTAAAAACCCCAAAAAAAAAAAAGGGGGGGGAAAAAAAAAAATTTTTGGGGGGCCCCGGAAAAAATTTTAAAATTTAAATTCCCCCTTTAAAAAATAAACCTTAAAAAAAAATTTTTTAAAAAAAAAATTTTTTTTTTTTTTTAAAATTTTTAAATTTTTTTTTTTTTTTTTTGGAAACCAAAAACCCAAAAACCCCCCTTTTTAAGGGGGTTTTGAAAAAAATTTTTTTGGGGGTTTTAAAACCCAAAGGTTCCCTTTTAATGGGAATTTGGAATTCCCAAAAGGGGGGTTTAAAAATTTCCCATAAATTAAACCTTTAAAGGGAAATGGGGGGTTTTTTTTAAAAAAAACCCAAAATTAAAAGGGCCCCAACCCCCGGGTTTTTTTTTTTTTTTTTTAAAAAAAGGGTTTTTTTTGGGTTAATTTTTTTCTTTTTTTTTAAAAAGGGGGAAATCCGGGGTTTTTTTCCCCTTTTTTCCCCCCAAAAAAAAATTTTTTCAAACCCAAATGGGTTTTGGGGGAAAAACCCCCCCAAATTTTTTCCCCGGGGTTTTTTTCCCCCCCAAAAAGGGTTTTTGGGGCCCCTTTTTTCCCCCCCAAAGGGTTTTTTCCCTTTTCCTTTTTCCCAAAGGTTCGGGGTTCCCCGGGGTTTATTTCCCCCAAACCCAAAAATTTCAAATTTAAAAACCGGCCTTTTTGGGCCCCCAAACCCGGAAATTTAAAACCCACAAAAAACCCCCAAAAAGGGGGCCCCCTTTTAAAAATTCCCCAAAAAGGAACCAATTTGGGGGGAAATTTCCCCGGGAAACCCCAGTTAAAATTCACAACCTTTAAACCGGGCATTTTTTTGGGGGAAAAACCAAAAACCCCCTTTGGGGGGGAAAATTTTTGGGGGAAATGGAAAATTAAAAAATTTTTAAACCCCGTGGAAAGGGTCCCAAAGATTTAAACCAAAAATTTTTTTAACCCAAAAGGTTGTTTTAAAAACCCCCCGGGGCCCCAAAGGTTTTTCAAAAATTTTTTGGGCCCAAAACCCCTTTTCCCAAGGAAATTTTAATTTTCCCTTTTAAAATTTTAAAAAAAGGGGGTTTTAAAATTTTCCTTTTTTTTTTAAAAAATTTTAAAAAAAAAGGAAATTTTTTCCCCTTTTTTAAAAAATTTTAAACCAAATTTTTCCCCCCAAAGGAAAGGGTTTTCCTTTTTTAAAAGGAAAAAAATTTTTTCCGTTTTAAAATTTTTTTTTGGGGAAATTTTGGGGAAAAAATTTTTTTTGGTTGGGAAAAGGGGGTTTAAAATTTTTGGGGAAAGGGAAAAAAAAGGGGGGGGGGAAAAATTTTTTTTAAAATTCCCGGGAGAAAAAGGGCCTTTAAAGGGGGGGGCCCCCTTTTAAAAACCCCCTTTTGAAAAAGGAAAAAAAATTTTCAAAAAAGGGGAAAAAAAAAAACCCCTTTCCCCCCCAAAAACCCTTAATCCGGACAAATTTGAATTTAAAGGAAAAACCCCCTTTTTTTTTTTTAAATTTTTTTTTAAAAAAACCCCCCCAAAAGAAACCCTTAAAACCCTTTAATTTTTTAAATGGGGAAAAGGAAATAACCCTTGGGGGCCCCCCCCCCTTTGTGGGAAAATTCCCCAAAAAGGGGGGTTTTTTAACCCAAAAGGGGATTGGTAACCCAAAACCCGGGGAAAAATTTTCTTTCCCCCCAAAAACCCCCATAAGGGAAAAAAATTGGCCTTTTCCCTTTCCCCAAAGAAGGTAAAAACCCAGGGTAACCAATTAATTTTAAATTTTTTCCCCCAAAACCCTTTTGGAAAAGGTTTTCCCCCAAACTTTCCAAATTTTAAACAAAAAAAAAGGGAAACCTCGGTTTGGGTAAAAATTTTAAAATTTTTTTTTTTTGGTTTAAAAATTTTTTTAAAATTTTTTTTTTTTTTTCCCCCTTTAAAAAAGGGGGGTTTAAACCCTTTAAAGGGGGTTTTTTTAAAATTTTCCTTGGGTTTAAGACCTTTTAAAAAATTTTTTTTCCAAAGGAAAGGTTTTTCAATTTTAAATTCCTTTTTCCCCGGAATTTTTAAAGGGTTGGGGAAGGGAAATTTGGGGTTTTCCCCAAAAACTTCCTTTTTAAAATTTTTAAAAGGGAAATTTTAAAAAAAAAATTTTAATTAATTTTTTTTTTTCCAAAGGAATTTGGGGTTGGAAGGACTTTTAAATTTTAAAGAAAACCCCCAAATGGGCCCCTTTAAAATTTCCCTTTTAAAAAAAGGGTTTTTCCCTTTAAGGTTGAAAATTTGGGGGCCCGGGGGGTTTAAATAAGGGAAAATTTTGGGTTTTCCCAAAAAAATGAAAAACCCTTTCCGAAAAAAAAAAAAAAAGGGCCTTTTCCCCGGGGTTTTTTAAAAATAAAAAAACCCCTTTTTTTCCCTTTCCAACAATGAGAGGAACCCCTTCGGAAAAATTTAAAAAAAAGGCCCGGAAAAGGAACCCAAAAACCCAAAAACCCCGGAAAATTAAAAAAACGCCCCCAACCGGGCCAATTTTGGGGAAAAAAATTTTTTTGGGGAATTAAAAAATTTTTTAACCAAGACCAAAAAACCAACCAAAAAAAAAAAACCCCCGGGTTTTAAATTTGGGAACCCTTCCCAAAAAGGGGCCCCTTTAAAAATTTTCCTTTTTAAAAATTTTTTTGGGGTTAAATTTTTAAAAAAAAATGAAAAAGGGGAAAAAAAAATTTTTAAATTTTAAAATTTTTCCATTTTTGGGGTTTTGGGGTTTTGGGTAAGGAAAAAGGATTTGGGAAAAAAGGGGGGGAAAAAAAAAAGGGGTTAAAACCTCGGGGGGGCCCCCGGGGGGAATTTTTAAATTTTTTTTTCCCCGTTCCTTTTCCCTTTTTTTGGGGGGGGAGGAAAAAGGGGGAAATAAAACCCCCCAAAACCCCTTTGGTTGGGGGCCCCCCGGGGGGGGGAAAAAGGGTAAAAAGGGTTTTTTTAAAATTCCCCCAAAACCCCCCCTTTTTTTGGTCTTCCCCTTAAAACCTTAAATTTCCAAAAAGGGGGGGGGGAAAATTTGGTTTTTTTAAACCCCTTTGGTTTTTCCCCCCTTTTTTTTGGGTTTTTTTTTTTTTTTTTTTGGGGTTTTTTAAAAAAATTTTTTTTTGGTTTTTTTTTTTTTTTTAATTTTGGAAAGGTTGGGGGGTTTAAAAGTTTTTTTTGGGGGGGTTTTGAACCTTTTTAAACCCCATTTAAACCCCCCCGGGGGGAACCTTTGGTTAATGGGAAAAAAAAACCCCAATTTCCAAACTTCAACCTTTTTTTCCCAAAAGGGTTTTTGTTAAAAAAATTTTTTAAAAACCGGGGAAAAAATTTGAATTTAACCCGGGAAAAAAATTTTTTAATAAAGGGTTTTTTCCGGAAAGGGGCTTTGGGCCCCGGGGGGGAATTTTCTTTTGGTTTTTTTTTTGGGGAAAAAACCTTTTGGGCCCTTTAAATTTTGGGGGCCCCATTTGGTAAACCTTTTTTAAAAAAAGGGGACCCTTTTTAATTTTCCCCCCCCTTTTAAATTTCCCTTTTTAAATTTTTTTTGGGAAAATTTTTTAAAAATTAAAAATCCCCTTTTTAAAGGAACCCTTTTTTGGGGGGTTTTTTGAAAAAATTTTTTAAAAATTTGGGGGTTTTTGTTTGGGGCAATTCTTTTTTTAAAAAAATTTGGGTTAAACCCCCAAAAAAAGGGGGGGCCCCCAAAAATTTAAATTTTTTTGGAAAAAAAAAACCCGAACCCTTTTGGGGGAAAAATTTTGGGGTTTTTGGGTTTGGGTTTGGGGGCCCCGCCAAAAGGGGGGTTGGGGGCCCCGGGCCTTTAAGGGAAATTCCCTTTAAAAAACCAAAAAAATTTAAAAAAAAAAGGGGAAAAAAAAATAATTTAAAAAAATAAAGGAAAGGCAAAAAACCCAAAACCGGGAAAAAATTTTTAAAAAACCCCCAAAAAAAGGGCAAATTTTGGTTTCCCCTTTTTTGGGGGTTTTTGGGTTTTAAGTTTTTGGGGGGGTTTTTTTTGGGGTTTAAAAAAGGGGGTTTTTTGGTTTTTTTAAAACCTTTGGTTTTTTTTCCCTTTTTAAAAAACCAAATCGAAATTTTTTTTTTTTTTTAAAAAAATTTTTTTTTTTTTTTTTTTAAAATTTTTTTTTTTTTAAATTTGGAAAATTTTTAAAACCTTTGGTTTTGTTTAAAAAAAAAGGGGGGGTTTTTCCTTTAGGGGGAAAAAAAACGCCCCTTTTTAAAAAAATTTCGGAAAAAGGGAAAAAAAACCCCACCCAAAAAAATTTTGGGAAATTAAAAAACCCCCTTAAAAAAGGGAAACCGGGGCCCAAAAGTCCCAAAAAAAGGGGGGTTTAAAAAGGTTTTGGAATTTTTAAAAATGGGATTAAAGGGTTTTAAAATTTTAAAAATTTTAAAAAAAAAAAAAAAAATTTTTTTTTTTTAAAAAAAAAATTTTGGGTTTTTTTAAAAAAAATTAAAAATTAAACCCAAAAAAAAAATTAAAAAAAATTTAAAAAAAAAATTTTAAAAAAAAATTTTTTTAAAAAAATTTTTTAAAAAAAATTTAAAATTTTAATTTTTTTTTTTTTTAAAAAAAAAAAAAAAATTAAAAAAAAAAAAAGGAAAAAAAAAAAAAAAAAAAAAAATTTTTTTTTTTTTTTAAATTTTATTTTTTTTTAATTTAAATTTTTTTTTAAAATTTTAAAAATTTAAAATTAAAAATTTAAAAAAAAAATTTTTTTTATTTAAAAAAAAAAATTTTTTAAATTTTTTTTTCTTTTTAATTAAATTTGAAAAATTTTTAAATTTTCCAAAAATTTGTTTTAAAAAAAAATAAAAAATTTTTTAAAATTGGAAAAATTTAAAAATTTTAAAAAATTAAAATTAGGAAAAAAAAAATTTTGGGGAAAAAAAAAAAAAGGGTTTTTAAAAAAAAATTTTTTGGGTCCTTAAAAACCCCCCAAAAAAAAAAACCCAAAAATAAAAATTTTAAAAAAAAAAAAAAAAATTTTTTTTTGGAAAATTTTAAAAATTTGAAAAAGGAATTAGGAAAAAAAAAAAAGGGGGGAAAAAAAAAAAAGTTAAAAAAATGGAAACCCAAAATTCCCAAAAAAAAAATTTGGCAAAAAAATTTGGAAAACCCAAAAACAAGGAAAATTGGGGAAATTAAAGCAGGGAAAAAAAATTGTTAAAATTTTAAAAAATTTTAAAAAAATTAAAAAAAAAATCCAACTTTTGGAAAGGCCAAAAAAGTTTAAAAATTTTTTTCCCCCTTTTCCCCCTTTTTTAAATTAATTTTAAATTTAAAAAAAAAAGGGTTAATTTAAGGAAATGTTAATTAAAATTTTAAAAAAAAAATTTTTTGGAAAAAAAGGGCCCCCCTTTTTTAAAGTTTTAAAAAAGGGTTTAAAATTTTGGCTTTTTTTAAAAATTTAAAAAAAAAACTAAAAAAAAAACAAATTTAACCAAATTTTAACCAAAATTCCTTTAAAAACCCAAAAATTTTTTACCCAAAACAAAAAAAATTTAAAAATTAAAAATTTTTAAAAAAAAAAAAAAAAATTAAACCATTTTAAAATTTTAAAAAAAAAAAAAAAAATTTTTTTTTAAAAAAACCAGGGAAAAAAAAAAAAAAAAAAAAAAAAAACCCAAAATTTTCCCCTTTCCCCCCCCAATTTTTTTTTTTCCCTTTTTTTTTTTTAAAAAAAAATTTTTTTTTAATTAAAAAAAAATTTTTAAAATTGGTTTTGGAAAAAAATTTTGGTTTTAAAAAAAAAAAAAAAAAAAAAAAAAAAAAAAAAGGGGGTTTTAATAATTAAAAATTTTTTAAATTAAAAAAAAGGTTTTTAAAAAAAATTAAAAAACAAAAAAAACCCTTTAAAAAAAAAAAAAAATTTTTCTTTTTTTTCCCTTTTTTTTTTGGGGAACCGGTTTTGGGAACCCACCCCCCCAAAATTGGGGGGGCCCTTTTTTAATTTTTGGGGGAAAAATTTTTGGGTTTAAAAAAAGGGGGGGGGGAAATTTTGGGTGGGGGTGGGGGGGGGGGGGGGGGGGAAAAGGGGGGTTTTGGGGAAAAAAGGGGGAAAAAAAGGGGGGGGGGAAAAAAATTTTTTTAAAAAAAAAGGGGGGGGGGGGCCAAAAAAAAAGGGGGAAATAATTTTAAAACCAAAAATTTTTAAAAAATAATTTAAAAAAAATTTTGGGAAATTTCCCCTTTTTCCAAATTCCCAAAAAAAAAAACCCCCAAAGGGGAAAAAAATTTTTTTTTTTAAAAAATTTTTTTTAAAGGGGAAAAAATTTTTTTTTTTTTAAAAAAAACCTTTTTTAAAAAAAATTAAAATTTTTTTTTTTTTTTTGGGGGGTTTTTTAAATTTTTAAAGGGGAAAAGCCCTTTAAAAATTTTTTCCCTTTTTTTTTTTTAAAAAAAAAAACCCTTTTTGGAATTTTTTTTTTTTTTTAAAGGTTTTTTTTTTCGGAATTTTAAAAAAAGGGTTTTAAACCCCCCCTTAAACCCCCAATTTAAAACCCTTTTTAAAAAAAAAAAATTATTTCCCCCAAAACCCGGGAAAAAATTTTCCCCCCCCGGATATCCTTTAGCAACTAATCGAGCCTTGTTCTTCAAAAAACCCCCCCCTTTTTTTTTAAAATTTTTAAGGTTAAAAAAGGGGGGGTTTTTAACTAAAAAAAAAATTTTAATTTTAAATTTTTCCCTTTTTTTTGGGTTTTTTCCTTTTTTCGATTTAATTCCAAAAGGGGGGGGGTTGGTTTTGGGGTTTAAAAAGGGGGGAAAAAAAAGGGGGATTTGGGAGTCCCTTTTTAATTTTTTGGGGCCAGGGTTAATTTGAAGTTAAAAGGTTGGTTGGGGAAGGTTCGTGAAAAATTTTTTTAAAAGGGCCTTTTTCCAAAATTTTAAACATTTTTAAACCCCCTTTTTTTTTTTTTGGGGGGGAAAAAATTTTTTTTTAAAAAAAAAAGGGTTTTTAAAGGGGAAAAGGGATTCCCCAAAGGGGTTTTAAAGGGGGTTTTTAAATTCCAAAAATTTAAAATTTTAAAATTTGGGAAATTTTTTTTTGGGGGTTTTTTGGGGGGAAAAAATTTTTTTTGGGGGCCCCAAAAGGGGGGTTTTTAATTTCCCAAAAGGGAAAATTTTTTAAAAAAAAAAAAATTTTTTTTTGGTTGGGAAAAAAAATTTTTTCCCTTTGGGAAAAATTTTTTTAAATTTCCCAAAAACCCAAAAAAAAATTTTTTCCTTTTAGGGTTTTCCAAAAGGGGTTTTCCAAAAAAAGGGGGGGCCCCCTTTGAAAAACCCCCAAAAAAATTTTTAAATTTTTTAAAAAACCTTTTCCCTTTTTTTCCCCCGGGGGTTTTTTCCTTTGGGTTTTTTAAGGTTTAAAATTTTTTTTTTTTTCCCTTTCCCGGTAATTTTGGGTTTTTCCCCTAACCCCCCAAAGTTTTTAATTTGGGTTTTTTTTAAAAATTGAAAATTTTAAAGTTAAAAAAAACCCCCCCTTTTTTTTTTGGGCCAAAAACCTTTTAATTTTTAAAATTTAAAAAAGGTTTTGGGAAAATTTTTTTTTCCCCAATTGAAAACCCCAAAGGGCCCCTTTTTTTTTTTTAAACAAAATTTTTTAAAAGGTTTGGGTGGTTTGGGGGAAAACCCCAAACCTTCCTTTTTTAAACCTTTAAACCTTTTTAAGGCTTAAAGGGAATCCAAAAAAAAAGGGGAAAATTTAAAACCCCCAAAAAACCCCAAAAACCCCCAAAAAAAAATTAAAAAAAAAAATTAAAATTTAAAATTTGGGTTTTCCCGGGGGCCCCGGCCCAAATTTTTGGAAAGGGGGAAAACCCCTTTTTAAACCCGCTTAAAAAAAAAAAGGGAAATTTTCCCCCAAAAAGGGGTTTTTTTTTTAAAAAAACCCCCCGGAAAAAAAAAAAAGGGAAAAATTTTAATAAAATTTGGAAAATTTTTTGGTGGCCCCTTTTTGGGAATAGTTCTACCAGGGGCCCTTTTTTGGGGTTTTCCTTTTTTCCCAAATTAAAAAAACCTTTTTTTTTTTTTTTTTTTTTTTCCCCTTTTCCTTTTCCTTTTTTTTAATTTTTTAAAATTTAAAAAGGGAAAAAACATTAAAAAAAAACCCCCATTTTAAAAAAAAAAAACTAAAATTTTTAAAATAAAAAAATTAAAAAATTTTTTTAAAAAAAAAAGGTTTTTTATTCAAAAACCCCTTTTTTTTTTTTTTTGGGTTTTTTTGGGGTTTTTTCCTTTTTTTTTTTCCCCTCCCTTTAATGTCAATTTTCCCTGTAGGGGGGAAAATTTTTTTTTTTTTCCCCCAAATTTTGGGCCAAACTACATGCCCAAAAGGTTTTTTTAAAAATTTTTAAAATTATTAAAAAAAATTTTTTTTTAAGGGAAAAAAAAAACCCCCCAAAACCCCCCCCAAAAAAAAATTTTTTTTTTGGGGAAAAAAAAATTTTTCCCCTAAATTTTTTTTTAAAATTTAAATTTTTTTTTTTAAAAAAAAATTATAGGGTTTTCTTTTTTTAAAAACCCCCCAAACAACCCGGGGAAAAATTTTTTGGAAGGGTTTTTTTTTTAAAGGGGGGGAAAAAAAAAAATTTTTTTTGGGGGAAAAAAAATTTCCCTTTTTTTTTTTTTTTCCCCTTTTTTTTTTTTAAAAGGTTTTTTTTTGTTTTTTTTAAGGTTTTTTTTAAAAAAAACCCAAAAACCTTTTTTTTTTTTTTAAAAACTTTTTTCCTTTTTAAAAATTTTTTTTAAAAAATTTGAGAACTCGAGAATCTAAAAAAGGGGTTTGGGGGTTTATTTTTTTCCCCCTTTTTGGAAACCCCTTTTTTTTCCCCCTTTTTTTGGTTTTAAAAAATTTTTTAAAACCGGGGGTTTAAATTTTTTTTTTTTTTTTTTTTTTTTTAAATTTTAAAAAAAATTTTTTATTTAAAAATTTTAAAAATTTTAAAACCCGTTTTTTTTTTTTTAGTTTTAAAATTTTTCAAGTCAAGGGGTTTAGGGGGTTTTTAAAAATTTAAAAAATTTAAGCAATTTAAAGGGGGAAAAAAAAAAAAAATTAAAATTTAAATTTTTTTTTTTTCTTTTTTTTTTAATTTTTGGTTTCCCCAAACCCCGGGAACCAAAAAAAAACCCCCCCTTTTCCCCTTTAAAATTCGGAATTTTTAAAAAAAAAGGGTTAAAATTTTTTTTTTAAATTTTTAAACCTTTTAAAAAATTTTTTTTTTTTTAAAAAAAAAAAATTTTTAAATTAAGGTTTTAAAATTTTGTTTTTTTTTTTTTAAAAAGGGGGTTTAAGGGAAACAATTTTTTTTGGGGGGGTTTTTTTAAAATTTTTTTTTTAAAACCTTTTGGAAATTTTGGAGTCAACAAAGTCCGGGAAAATTTTAAAAAATTTTTTTCCTTTTTAAAAAGGGGAGAAAATTTTTTTTTTTTTTTAAATTTTTTCTTTTTTTTTTTTTTTTTTTAAATTTTTTCTTTCAAACCAAAAAACCTTTTTTAAAATTTTTCCCCAAAATTAAATTTTTTTTCCCTTTTTTTAAACCCTTTTGGTTCCCCAAAGGGGGCCTTTTTTCCAAAATTTTTGGGGTTTGGGCCCAAGGGTTTTCCTTTAAAAAATTTTTTAATTTTTTTAAATTTTTTAAAAAAATTCTCCAAATTTTTTTTTTTAAAATTTTTTTTAAATTTTTTTTTTTTTTTTTTTTTAATTTTTAAAATTTTTTTAAAAAATTTTTTTTTTTAAATTCTTTTTAAAATTTTTTTAATTTTTTCCCCCCCATTTTCCCCTTAAAAATTTTTTTCCCTTTTAAAAACCCCAAACCCTTTTTCTTTTTGGAAATTTGGGCCATTGGGGAAAAAAAAAATTTTTCCCCCCTTTTTTTTAAACTTTTTTTTTTTCCGGGGCGGGAAATTAAATTTTCCCAAATTTTTAAATTTGTTTCAATTGTTTTTTTTTTTTTTTTTTGGTTTTTTTTAAAAAATTTTTGGTTTCCCCGGGGAAAAAGAATTTGGGGAAAACCGGGAAAAAAAATTTTGGGGGGTCCATCATCTACATCGAGTCGAAAAAATTTTTAAAGGGTTTTTTCCTTCTCCCCCCCCCCCTTTTTTTTTAAAAAAAATTTCCCCCCAACCCAAAGGGAAGGGGGGTTTTTTTTTTCCCTTTGGAAATTTTTTTGTTTCCCCCCCCGGTTTTTTTTTTTGGGCCCCCCCCTTCCCCAAACCCCCCCCCCCTTCCCCCCCAATTCCCCCCGGGGGTTTAACCCCCTTTTTAACGGTTGTTGGTTGGTTGGGTTTTTTTTTGGTTGGTTTTGGGGGGAAAATTTTTTGGAAACAGGAAAAATTTTTAAAGGTTCCATTCCCCCCTTTTTTAAAAAAGGGGGGGTTGGTTTAAAAAAATTTTTTTTTTTTTTTGGGGAAAAGGGGGAAATTGGGACGTTGGTAGACATGTTAATGATTATACGGATTTTATAACTCAATGATTAAACCGGAAATAGATTCTTTCACGTGATTTTACTAAATCAAGAGAAAACCGTAAGCAATCACTCAAGTCGCTAGATAATAAAGCTCTAAGTCGCTAGAAACAAATCCACTAAGTCGCTACCAATTAATTCGCTAGATGACCAAGTCGCTAGAATCCCAAGTCGCTAACAGAAAAACAAGTCGCTAAGTAGTAACTCGCTACGGACCAAGTCGCTAACCAAATTTTGGCGAATTGCTTACTCAAGTCGCTAGAAACACAAGTCGCTAAAGAGCAACTCACATCGACCAAGTCGCTACCATTAAGTCGCTACCCGTAGTGGAGATTCCACTACTTGTACTTTAACTCGCTAGATCTAACTCGCTAGATTTAACATCGTAACTCGCTACAATTTTGTGAAGCAAGTCGCTACAAAGAAAACTTATCCGTGAACTAACTCGCTACCATGAAAACCATATAAACATCACTTTTCAATCCAAAACAACCCAACCAAGATGATTCAAGCTTACCAAATGAAAACCTAAACACTTTTGATGATTCTAAACATAAAAGTACCAACAAAATTCAAACTTTAACACAAGAGATCAACCAAATGATGCAAAACCACTAAACTTTTTCAAACTCAAAACCACCTAAAACCACTATAAATCCAAAGATGCAAGATATGATCTAACCATGGCTCTTGATACCAATTGTAAGATATAACTTTTCACATACACATCAAACCATAACACAAAGTAGCATATAGATGGAATTTAGAGAGAAAGTTAGAGGTTTAGGGAACTTAGTGAGAGAAAGTGAAAGATCTTATTATGAGCTCCAACTCTACCTTGGAAGGTAGAGTATTTATAGTCTTACATAACACGCCACACTTTGGGCATGGATCGCATACAGATGGGTAAAGACCCGTCCGTCCTCCACGGTGTTACTTAACTAAATTACTACTTAACATAAAAGAACTACGACTACGAGCTTTCTAACGATTACATATACTTGAGGTGACCGACACTTTAATACCGGCAATTTCTAATTCCTAACAGAGTGATCAACATATAAATCAATAACCTTATACTTAGATACGTGGGTCAACAATTCCAACACATCTTTATCAGTTTCTAATTTTCTTAGACCATTATCTAAATCGAGTTAGGTAACTTGTAAAAAAGTCCATACCTAAATTTTCATTTCATACCCTAACTCTTTCATCATAGTGGCAACCTCAACAACAAGTAGAACCGATCAATCAATTGTGTCATCCAATTGACCTTCCCACCTTTGTAGCGCACCTTAGGAGGTCGGTGAATGCACCTCCATGGTTAATCTTTAGACAAAAAAGCAGTTGAAACTCACCGATCACACAAAGAACGATTTACATTAGAACCTCAATTTTACATTAAAAACAGAGTAACAACATTGTGTAATTACTTACGATAATCATTGTATGGATTTGAAGTCAACCCTTTTACGCACCTCCATTCACACAACATTGTGTAATTACTCTAGGGTTTCATTCAATTAGTATGATTAGAGAGAAATTGTGGGTGTGTTGTCGATTTGTGAACCGTAGGATGAATTATGATGCGTTAGGGTTAGATAAAGAACCCCAATTCGCTACTAAAGGTAAAGTACCAAAATACCCCGTGATATTAGTCTAATTAGGGATTTAACGGTCAATCGACGGATAAGTTGGTCAAGGACCAAACCCATATGGGTTGAAAACCACGGGGACCAAACCCAATGAAATTAAACCACGGGGACGATTTTCGAGTGACCCGGCAAACCACAAGGACGATTTATGATATTTACTCAATACATAATTATTCCCAACCTCCATTTCATTAATCTAAACCAAAATGAAAACCAAAACACTAAATTATCTATCCAGAAACAATCTACATACACCACTAGCTAATTTATCCACAGTTATCATTTATTATTCATAATATTACGGTTACAAATGAAGAATATTGTGATGATTGTTTAGGAGATCTGGAGATGCAATGGAAGGGATATGTCATTGAATGATAGTACTCAGCTTCTGTAAGTGTTTCACCTGTTAATAATCTAGTTGTTAATGATACTGTTTGTGAATAAACGTACGTTGTGAATACTGTAAATAGTAGTGGCGTGAAAGGGACGGTCTTATGCTAATAATGTTGTTGATAATGAGAGAGAGTAGTAAGTTGAATAACAAGTTCAACTTTGTCCCTGCTAAAGTAACTAACTGAAGATGGGGGACGACATAGGTACTTCTTTTTTTATAAAGAGTTGGTATAGGAAGGAAGTAACAAGTGGTCTCTAACTGTGTGTGGTTTTTTCCTAGCGATGCGTTATTTGTAATTACAATCACAAATGGATGTTGTCTATTATCAACGCATTATAAGATTCATCCTTCATCTAAGTGGCAGATAACAAATTCAGTATCATATCTATGGGTGGTAATTATTGAGTGAAGAATATTATTAAACGGAATTATTTGGAGTTAGGAGGAGGAGAAAATAAAAAGATTGAAAAAGATGTAACGGGGGGGGTTCTGATGGGGAACAAGGTAGATTATTAATTTATTTGATTTTAAAACAAAAAATTCAAGACAAAACTGGAAATGATTGAAATGCCTCACGTGAAAGGCACGTGAGGGTGTTTAAACCATTGACTGACGTGCGTTAGTCAAATGAACCATCAAGAGGCAAAATTGACATGTCAAGGATGTTAGGTGTATTTATTTTGAAAATGGGAAGAAACATATATTTTGGCTACAACCTTAGGGACGAATGGTGTGCTACTCTATATTTAATAAATTATTTGATCTTGGTTTCCTTTTCAAAGTTTTCAGTCATGACGACTAACAATATAAAATATTATTACAGTCAACTTGTAGTTGGAGCATCACTATCTCAGCTTAGCGGCTGTTATTATATATCATAATTGCATTTAGTCATCTTAATCACTTATTTATACACTTTCAAAATGGTATCATGGCTAGCCATTCTAACATGCCAGCTGCTAAGAATATATTAAATATGTAAAGAAGAAGAAAATCAAGAGGTGTGAGGTTAGTACCTGTATATATCATACCTTCACATTCATTTGTAACCCATAGTTTTTGGCCTTCTTAATATTTACTCAATCAACAGAAATATGGCCTCCACAATCACAGAATTTGCTCACTTACAAATCCCACTTGAAGATGTAGTCAAGGCCACCAACAACTTTGCTGATGAAAATATCATCGGGCAAGGCGGTTTTGGTTATGTTTACCAAGGGAAGCTCTTGGTGTCTGGGGAGTTGTTAGATATTTCTGCACGGAGGTTAGATCGTAGTCACGGGCAAGGGGGCGTTGAGTTTTGGACCGAGATCTCTATGCTTTCCGTTCTAAAGAACGATAATATAGTCTGTATGATTGGATTTTGTGACGAGAAAAGTGAGAAAGTCATCATATACCACTATTATGCCAATGGAAGTCTCAGCATGCATCTAACCGATCCGACCCTCACATGGTCGAAAAGATTGTCCATATGTGCTACGGTTGCGGAGGCAATAGATTACATCCATAAATATGAGAAGGAACGAAGTTACTGTGTCATACATCGTGCAATCAGCAGCTCCACAATATTATTAGATAAAGACTGGGAACCCTACTTATCTGGTTTTGAATATTCTATCAAACATTCAGTAGGTCGAATGAACCAGACTCTCCTTTCTGAAGCTATTGACACAAGAGGTTATATGGACCCGGCAATTGAAAAGACCGGAGGTGTGACCCACAAGTCAGATGTATACTGTTTGGGGTCGTTTTATTTGAAGTTTTGTGTGGGAGAAGAGCATTTATTCCAAATGAAGATAATAGATATCTAGCTCAATTGGCTAAATCTCATTATGAAAGCGGTACACTGCAGGAAATAATCCATCCTGATCTATGGAATCAAATGGATCCTTACTCATTCCAGTTCTTCTCAAGAATAGCATATTCTTGCCTCAAAGCAGAGCGATCACAACGGCCCAATATTGAACAAGTTTACGAAGCACTCGTAGATGTATTTGGATCCGAGGCAACATATAAAGTAAGTGTTTTTCATTATTATCATATTTTCAGCTATCCTTTACACTTTCCAGTTAAGTCATTAAGCAACATAAAAGGCATAAACAAACATTAAAACCTTGAATAAACAACATAGGATAAAATGAAGTAAATTACTAAAGGAATATGTTTTGATAACAAAGTTTTTAGTAGTGACTCTTTGTTTAGAACAGTTCTATAAAGATAAAGCCGGACCGACCACTCAAAGTTTAGGAGATGCCGCTGAAAGTGTGCCATCCAGTCGCTCAAAGGTTATTAACTTACTCTATATTTTGTTTAAGGAGATTAATGCTAAATAAAAGCTTTGCTAAATTGATTATCTATTATAAACATGTATTTATAATAAGCTTTATAAACATCATTTCAAGAGCTAGAACCGCTTGAGAAAAGTGACACTGGGTTGCAAAACCACAACTAAGATATGAAATGCACTAAAAGAGGATACGCAGGTTTAATGTGGAAAACCCCAATAGGGTAAAAACCACGAGCAAGAAAAGATAATTTACTATATAGAAATTAGGAGTTACACATCATACTTATATATTAAAGTGCAGGATTGTAATCCTAATGCACACATTAAATGCACCCTTAAATGCATTTCATTAAAACCCGAGTTGACCCACTGAAAACCCATGGGTTCCGGCGTCTCCGGCGGTTCCTGGGTTGACCCTACCAACCCTTTAAAAAAACATTTTAAACCCCTAGGCTATTTTTCATTTGTTTTTTACTTTTAAAAACCTCAGCCTATAATGCGAGCGCAGTATATAAACCTCGTTCTCTAATTACAAGGATAAACACATTTATCTCCTGAATTAGGAGAGATTACACCAACTCCCTAAATAACTCACAAGAACTAAAGAAGTGTTTGAATGGGTCGAGAAATGAAGCTTACCCTTCATCGCCTTTATAGGCGATTGCTCAGACAGTGACATCACCTATGACAACACAATAAACTAGTCATTATACATGATATCGTTGTTTAATTAGTCATTATACATGATATCGTATGGATCCATGACAGGTGACCTTTTATCCGCTATGCTTATATGTTTATAAATGTACTTTCATATATAAAACCCAAGACATATCATCGCGAACATTAGACTTCTCAAGTCTTGATGTATACGATACTGAGACATCTTCATCATCTCTTCTTACGCTAGGACTAATCTTAAGAAGATAGTTTGACATCAATAGCAACTAGGTTGATATTTGCTTACAATCTTGCATATTAAACTGTTGCAAGATTTTCTTCAAATAACTTTTCTGTGAGAGCCAAGTCTTCCTACAACTTTGTCTCACATAATTTCCATCCCCATAATCTTATTTGTAAGTCAAAGGTCTTTCATCTCGAATTCCCTAGCCAGTTGAGCCTTCAATTTATTGATGCGATCTTTGTCGCGCCTGCTACCAACATGTTGTCAACATATAACAGCAAAATGATAAACTCATTATTTCGAAACCTCTTGAAATATGCACAAGGGTTGTTATATTCAAGGCTCATGAAAGAATCAAATCTTGTACCTACACCTGGCGCGCTGATTAAAGCGCTTAGAAATTTGTTTAACTGCAAACCAAGTTTTCTTTTCCTTTTGTTCAAAACCTTGTGGTTGGAGCATGTAAATTTCTTCTTTAAGATTTGCATGAAGAAATATAGTTTTCACATCTAGTCGCTTCTAGATGTAAATCGATGTAGTACACATTGCAAGAACCACTCGAATTGTTGTCATTCCTACCACACGGAAAAATTTCGTTAAAGTCGATTCCTTCTTCTCGAGCATATCCTTTAATCACCAATCTTGCATGATACCGCCCACCGATCTTCACTGCTTCTTTAATTTTATACACCCATTTGTTTCGATAGATTTTCTACCGCTTTGTAGTGGCATCACTCCTATGTTTTGTTTTGTGAAAAGCTTCAATTTATTCTTGCATTGCTACCATCCATAGCGATGCATTTGGGTTATTTAGCCTCTTGAAGAGTTCATGACTCTCCTCCTCTTTCTCCGTAAGAAGACAATATGCGATGTTGCTTCCATAACATAACCGAGTATCACATGACGTTTTCTTTCACGATTAAGAGTACGGGTCACGGAGCTTGAGACTCATTTGTCTCATTCACCTCGTCTTGAGGTACAACTTCATCGATGAATCATTCTATTGAAATTGCTTTTCCATTGGTATTGAAGTAGTTTCTTTGTTATGCTATCACATTCTCCATTATCTTGAATTTTGTCTTCCATAAAGGCAAGTGATGACTACTTTCAAGGGCGGTGGGGCCCATGCGATACCCTTTATTCCACAAGATACCCCAAGAACAAACATTTTCGGATTTCCGGTTTCGTAGTTTTTGGGTATTGTACATCACGCACACACGACTACCAAATATATGAAATTCGAATAGTTGACCGCTTCCTACGACATCTCCATCGGTGTCTTCAACTTAATTGCAGTGGAAGGTCACAATTTATCACGTAACATGCGGTATTGATTGCTTTTGTCCAGAACGATTTTTCAAGCTTGCAGTTGCCAACATTGCGCTTGCTCTAACAAGGTTATTTTCATCCGCTCTGCCACTCTATTCTGTTGAGGAGTATATGCCATTGTGAAGTACCTTGCCTGCAAAAAGTATCAAACTCATCACCAATGTATTCACCTTCCATTATCTGTCCTCAAACATTTGATCTTCTTTCTAGAAACAAGTTCAACCACGCTTTGTAAACTTTAAACTTCAAACACATCAAACTTCTTTTGAATAGTACACACCTAACATCTCTATCTCTAAATACTTTACTCTTCTCGTGGATAAACTGGTGCCTTGAGTGAACCAATTCTACAACAGAGACACACTTCAATTTGATGTCTTGAATTTTAGGCGATGCTACTTGTTGATAACACAGTGTTCAATGAAAGGTAAAGAAACCTTTATAAGACCATGAGGTAGATTTCTTTCTACAAGAATCTTCTCGCGTTTTTTAGACATATGTCCAAGCTTTTGATGCATATGTCCAAGCTTTTGATGCCATGTTACTATAGCTTTATGGCTTTGACCATGAAGCAACAATGCTTCCGAGTCTTCCACCGCTCTTCTTTCACCGGTATAAGTTCGCACCACCTTTTCTCCTTTCATAAGTACAAGTCTGCTTTATGATTTTCATTATCTTGTTTTGTATTTCCACCTTAAAACCAAGATCATCCAATTGTCCTAGAGACAATAAATTATTCTTTAAGCCCTCCACGTGTCGCGACATCGTTAATAGTACGAATTGTACCATCATGCATCTTTACAATGATACTTCAAATCCCAAATGATCTTTAGCTAATGATCATTAAACAGAAATGATCCACGCTTAGGGATTGATTTATATTGATGGAACAATTCTCTTCTAGCATTCATATGAAAAGTAGCTCCCGTATCAAACGACCATACATCTTCAAATCTCTTTCTCGCCTTCATTTGCAACCACTGCTTCACAACACAAGGGGCGTTCCCATCTTGCTAGTGACATTTCCGTGAGGATTTGAGGTATTTAAACCTCGACAATCTTTCTTAAAGTGACCCAACTTACCACATTTGTAGCATTTGTAACCTTCTTTCGGGTCATATCGTGTTGACCTCCCTCTCGTCGCCACCACGTGTCTTGAACTGGCCTTTCTGTCCTCCCTATTGTTGCGCCTATTTTTTTTTTCCAGAATAGTCTAAAAGTACATTATTTAGTTAAGTTGATGATGAGCTCGTCATATGAGTCAGATAAACTTTGAAGTAGAATTTCAACACGCTCATGTGGTTTCATTGTACAACTCAAAGCAGTGAGTTGAGAAAATAAAGTATTCAAACTATTGACTTGCTCGCCACTCAAGTAGATTCCGCTGCGTAGAGCATATAACTTCCTCATAAGGAAAATCTTATTGTAAAGTGATTTTGCCTCGTATAATCAAGCAAGATGATCCCAAATCTCCTTTTCACTTTTCTTCTCCTCTATACTCTGCTAATACTAGATGAAGATCTCGCAATAGCATTTCCCCATTTAGTCCCATTTATTGTCATTCGCGACCTTTTACCGATGGTAGCTAAACATTTATCGCTTCTTAGATAACCTTCATCGTTAGCTTCCATAATGAGAAATTACGCCATTTGAATTTTTCAATTTTAAATTTCATTGCCCTAACTACAATCATAATCTTCTTTTCACAAAACTATTATTTGTTGATAATTGTAGCGAACGCCTTTGAAGTGAGTATAATCTTCTTTATCTTTGATGTGGAGGGTCCACTTATTAGTAGCAACCACATAGCATACGATAAATAATTATACAAACACCCAATCTAAGCTCTTGATTCTACTTATTGAGAAATGTGAAACCGGATGGAACCAAAACCAGGTGGAGCGGTAAAATCGAATCGAAGGGGCAATGAGCCATGAAAATGTTTCGATAACGGAAAACAATTTTTTATATAATTTAGCACGAGTCGGGTCGGTTAATCTTTACACATTCTTCAAAATTTGCTTGTATCAAGGTCTTTAGACTTATAGTAATGGGATCGAATGGTCCAATCGATCTACACAAATAGACGCGTCCTCCTATACCATTGCATTTGTTTGGTCTCGTCGATGGACCGAAAGAATTGTTTGGTTTGTGTGTGATTTTGTTTTTATTTATTATTTTGGGTTTGCATTTGGTTGTATTGCGGTTTCTTTACTACGAGTGTTTGGTCTAGGAAAAAAAAAAATAAGTTGACGCTAATGTAACGAGTTCTTTTTTTTGTCTTGTTGTGGTTCCACTACGCTTAGTCTTATAAATAGCTCACCTGTTTGTAAATAATAAACTTAGAGCTACAAATTTTAAATTGTCAACAAAGTTTAAATAAAATATATACTCAATTTGTTATTAAATATACATATTGAATCGAACTTTCATTATATTTAGTAGTACCCACTCCCCACTACTACCCAACTACCCACTTTCTTCTTTAGAGTCCCTCTCCCAACTTTTCAACAGTGCTTTTCATGTCTCTGCCAACTTCCAGCGACCGCAAAAAATGGCTTTGAAGATTAAATTGATGATCTTTCTTTTGAAGAGGGCACTCAACTCTATGTTGAGGGCATACCAATTTTTGCATAGTTTTTCTACCGGTTTAGTTGATCTCGTAGAGCTTTATTGGGGGCCTTTCCCCCACTAACTATAAGGTGGCTCCACACGTGACCAAAACTACAACTAAAATATGAAATGCAATAAAAGATGACACGGATTTAACGTGGAACACCCCAATAGGGTAAAAACCACGGGCAAGGAAAGATACTTCACTATGTAGAAATTAGGAGTTACACATTCTCTCTAATTACAATTACAAGGATATACACATCTCTATCTCTTGTAATTAGGAGATATTACACGAACACTCTGAATAACTCACAAGGACTAAGCAAGTGTTTGGAATGAGATGAGAAATAAAGCTACCCTTCATTGCCTTTTATAGGCAAATTATTTGTATTGTGACATCACCCATGACAACACCATAACCAAGTTGCAAGTTCCAAGTTGCAAAAGATTCCAATCAATTAGATACAATGTATCTTCTTTACAAGAACAATTCGTTTAAATTCAAACGATCTTCTTCAAGCTCGAGCTTGCGTTAATAAGTTAGTCAATCCAGCTCAAACTCTTGTACCAGCAGAGTTTAACTAGTTTATCAACAAAAATTCAAAAAATCAACATGTTTCAATCTGGAACGCGACCAACATAAAAGTGCTGCAGCTCAACTCGACTCGTATCGTTAACACCTGTAATCAAAATACCTTCATCTTTACTTTTGGTGTATAAACCCAAAAGCTCGGAAAAATTCATCAACTATGTTAAGAAAAAAATAAATCCTACTTTAGTTGTAAAATTTTAGGGACCTGAAACATCAATATAATTGAAATCATCAACTAAGAGGAAGGGTTTCGTGTTTTGTTTGCCTATATGACAAAGGAACACACAAAGAGAAGTTTAAGTTTCTTATACTACTCTATTAACTAACTTACAATGGTGCAGGTACACAACTTGGAACACTTGAGGATTGGACTCAAAGATATTCACATGGCTACTGAAAATTTTTCAGACACTTGTAAGATTGGGCGAGCCACTTTGGTATATTGTACAAAGCTGAACTCAAATGTTTTGATAGAGAATATCTTTCCTCGTTGAAGACAACACTTTTGGCAGTGAACATCCAAAACGACACTACACTGTTACAATAGAACGATCGACGATGATAAAGAAGATATGTTCCATAAAAAAATTGATATTCTTAGGAGTTGTAAGCATCAGAACATACATATTCTTCTTGGATTTTGTGATGAAGGTCCTCATATGTTACTTGTCTATGAGTATGTTCAACTTACTCACCTTTCTAGATATTTAGAAATGGGCATTCTTACGTGGGAAAAATGCTTAAAAATTTTCCTTGATGTCGCCCGTGGATTGAATTACCTACATACTAATATGGAGGATCAGAAGATGGTAATATACTCTGGTATAAGTAGCTCTAGCATTCGATTGACGATAATTTGGGGCAAAAATCTTTGAATTTGGATCCTCTGTGTTCCTACATCAATATCAAGATGACGTTGTTCTGATCTAGATATTAACACAGATCCAGAGTTCAATGAAACTGCCAAGCCAAGAAGAGAATCAGATTTATACATGTTTGGAGTAATTATGCTTGAAGTCCTATGTGGGCGCTCTGCATTCGATATTGGCTACAAGGATGGTAATGGAAGATGAACAGAAGGCAGCGCTACGTAAAAATCATAGTTGGGACGATGAATGGTTGGCGCCTTTAGCTCGACAATGGTTTAACGAGGGAATAATAAAGGACAAGGTTGCTCGTACAATAAAGGACGAGAACTGGGAAAACAGGTTGTTTCTAAATAAAGGACCTAACGAAAATTCTTTGGACATTTTTATAAAGTTGCAAGGCAGTGTTTTATGGAAACACTCAACCAACGCCCAACAATGGAAGTCGTGATAACTGAACTTGAAAAGGCATTATCGTTACAAGTAAGTCTATAATTTTAAATAAAGATGATCTTTCCTCCACTTTATTTTCCTTAGCAAGAGGTACTGGTTTATGCTGATTCATAGTCAAAGAAAACAATCTTAGGACTTTGAGATCCAATTTGAAATCTGTATACATATTATATAATCACTAATGGATTTCGACACTGGTTTATGCCACCATAGTACCCATACTAAACCACTATATCATCTGTTTTAGTATTTTATATATCCACACTTGATCGATCGATTATGAGCACCACACTATTTGGTATGATATGTTTTATTTCATAAATTAGGTGGATGATGTAATTGATGCATAGTAAAATTGAAGAATTACTGACTGACTGCTCCAAAACATTAATATTAAGAATTCATATTACTATAGATAAGTACATTATAACAATTATATCATTACTTACAGGAAAACCACAAAGACCCCTTCAGAATATCGTTTGAGGACATTAAATTTGCAACACAAGACTTTAGCCGCGAAAATGACATTGGAGGAGGAGGTTTTGGGAGGGTATACAGAGGAAGACTTCCACATGTACATGGTAATGGAAATTATACGATTGTTGCAAAGCGGTTGGATACAAGTCTTGGTCAAGGGGACCAACAATTCTATAGTGAGCTACAGATACTGTATGAGTATAAGCATGAGAATGTCATCGATCTTCTAGGCTATAGCAACGACACACGAGAGCGAATCATTGTATATGAACATGCATCAAGGGGGAGCCTTGATAACTATTTGGATGATGTTGGTCTTACATGGAGGAAAAGACTTCAAATATGCATCGATGCTGCAACTGGGTTGGCTTTTCTTCATGGAGGTGGTCAAGAACGAAATGTGGTGATACACAGGGACATCAAAACTGCTAATATTCTACTGTTTGATGATTGGAAGGCAAAAGTTGCTGATTTTGGGCTTTCCTTAATAAGTGCAATAAATGAGGACACAAACTATATTATCGACCATGTTTGCGGCACAAAAGGCTATTGTGACCCACTATATGGAAAATCGGGTTTTCTAACTATGGAATCCGATATTTATTCATTTGGTGTAGTTCTATTTGAGATATTGTTTGGGAGATCAACATATGCAATCTACAAACAAAAGAAACAGTTTCTACACAGTTTGATTAAAGACTACTTTGCAGAAGGAAAACAAGATGAGTTGGTGTTTGAGGCTTTAAAGGAACAAATTGTACCAACATCTTTGTCTATATTTCAGAAGATTGCTTACCAATGCTTACATGATGATAGAGAAAACCGGCCAACATCAAAAGAAGTTTTAGCACATCTCAAGAAGGCATTGTATGTCCAAGTAAGTTCTCATAGTTTTACAAAATATAAGAGAGAAGGTGTCTTAGGTGTCTTATGACCCAATAACGTGATATTAAATGCTCGCTACTTTAGCGCCACCACATCCCCACCCAATAATACGCCAATAATTAAAACCCACTCATAGCAAAATACCAATATGTTATTCGCTTTTTTTTTTTTCATTTTAATTAACACAATACAAACTAAAATTTAAATACGATATTAAAAATACGAAATGAAATAAAAATACGAAAAATATTAAAACCTACCATACAACAAATGATAAAACTAGGATGAACCAAAATATTTTGCTCGGATATCGTCTTTGAGTTTTTCGATATTAGCCGTGATCAAATGGCGTCATCCCCTCAGACTAAAATTAAGAAACTTCAATTCCTCTATTTTTTTTTTGCATATCGATAAGGTAACTTTTAGCTCGTTCAATTCGTAACTCTTCTTGGACCATATCCTTTAAAGCTTTTTTCCGTCAAGATTGAACCCTTCGATTTGGACGAGTCGGATTTTGACTCTTGCTAGGCCTCGCTTGCCGAGAGGACGGTATTGTATATCTTGAGCCATGGAAAACTTCCGAACCCGCTTCAAGAAAGTTACTGCGCGTCTTTCTCAAGTTCTCCAAAAGAGAGAATGAGAAGGGAAAACCGTATCCAATATTCGCACACTTATCCAAATACTTACCACGCTTACGTCATGCAAGATCAATCACCGCCGACGTGGCGCCAAATCACCGTCGGTCAGTGTCAAAGGCGAGGACTCGTTCATTGTCTCTGCCCCAACCCGTAATCGGAACCACACGGCCAAATCAAGTATGCTCTTCCTTCGAGATAGCCATTTATTATTATTATTATTACTACTATTATTATTTATTTATTATTAATAATATTACTATTTATTATTATTATTATTGATTATTATTTTTAGTTATTAATTATTAAATATTAATATTTTATTATTACTATTCATTTATTTATTATTAATATTATTTATTTTTTTACTATTATTATTTTATTCTTATTAGTATTATTATTATTATTATTATTTATAATCATTATTTATTATTATTATTTGTTATTATTATTTCATATTATTATTATTATTACTTTTATTATTATTATTTATTATTATTATTAATTATTAATTATTATGATTATTTTATTATTATCACTTTATTAGAAAATCATAGGATTTACAAAAAATTAGAGAGAAACCGAGATACTATCTGGCCCACTCCTTTAGCAATAGCGAAACTAATCCAATAAAAAATATGAACACCTGCATGTGCCCCTGAGTCATGGAAAACTTCCGAATCCGCTTCAACAAGCTAACCACGTCTGCCTCTTATTACCCAAGGAAGAGAAAGAAAATGGGAGAAACCCATATCGTATAGCTGCACACTTATCCATATACTTACCGCGTTTATGCTGTACAACATCAATCACCACTCGACCGGGTACGAAATCAGCCATCCCGGATTGCGTCAAAGGTGAAGATCCAGTCAAATCCACACACACATCAAGTCCTCCATCCCACGAGTAAAGTAACATCTGCTGGGCGTAATGGTTTGTCACACCCCCCGTCCAACCCGATATCAACTTCCTTACCAGCTGAAATCCCAGAACGATAACATATGTCGACAAGGGTATCACGCACAACGTTATGACGATGTTTAATACCAATAATCCCAGCACACGATACAACATGGTCTCCATAAATGTCCCCAACAAAAACCCTTGAACAAGCTAAACAAGGCTTCGAAACAGAAAATAAGGGAATACCTAACCAATAACACAAAACACAACCGTTCATAGTTTGTCCCAACCCAGAAATAGGGACCGTCCTAAGCCAGAGGTATGATCCTCCCTTTGAGAAGTCCACAAGGCCATCTGTCGAGGAGATAAAGAAAATGTGGACTCTGCATTTTTAGTAACCCGTGTGAAATATATGTCATTTTCTTCATGAGTTTGGGGGCAACGATCTCCCGAGCCTATTTTGATGATGCCTTTCTTGCTTCTCGATTATGTCCTCAAGGGTAGCCTCACTATAAGGAGCAACAACACCAGAACACGAAAGAACTATGACTGCAGCAATGTAATGTCCATCACAAATCTTCCTCTTACATTTCTTAATATTCCGCTCAGCCAAATCAAGGTCATCGTCATCAACATCTACAAAAGTAGGGGAAGACTCAGCCAAAGTCTGCCTCTAAAGCTGTAAACTACAACCCGACATCCCCCATCATCGAATGACATTAACAATAATCTCTTCCTAGCGTTGACGCTTAATAGCGGACTTCCACTCAAGATTACTCCTCGGACGGAAGGTCTTAAGGATACAAAGAGGCAAGACTAACAAACTAACCCAGTAAGAGATATCATCAGGCTTGCTCCTTTCAAGACACGAGAAAACCCAAAACGACACTTGG
The DNA here is from genome assembly GCA_022545495.1 of Chrysanthemum lavandulifolium. Classification (NCBI taxonomy): domain Eukaryota; kingdom Viridiplantae; phylum Streptophyta; class Magnoliopsida; order Asterales; family Asteraceae; genus Chrysanthemum; species Chrysanthemum lavandulifolium. Next base: position 211,069,151 of record CM040246.1, read on the forward strand.
GCGGATGGATTTGACAGTACGTAATCCCTTTGAAAACAGACTATCAAGAAGAGTCAAAGTAAAACCACCATGCAAGTAGGACTCCCCATCATTAACATGATCAAAAGGCTTGGAACAAGAAGGAACCCGAGGCTTAGCAAGGTCATAAAGCATGAAATGAACAACACAAGGGTGACAAAAAATCCGAACCGTTGCCATGAAGACGCTTGGACCGCAGAGTATGCGTCCTGAAACAAACCTCGCATAACCAAAGCCCCATACGCTTAAGAGTTAACTCAGCCCTCTCAAAAACGGCCAAATCGGTAAGAAGAGAGTGTTTTGTGATAGCTTGTACCACCACAACAATGCCGATCATGAAAGTGTGTGATCAACGAAGTCTTGGTAAGCCCATTTCCACCACCTTCGACACACCCATTAATTCTCACAAACGGCAATGAAATCGCAACCGGCATGTCACCACTAAATGGCCACAATAAGAGTGTCTAGAAGAGGCAACAACAACAAAACTCGGAACAAAAACGTTCACAAACCATAGACCCTAAGACGAGCGCAACCCGAATCGAAATATATTCCTCCATAATGTAGCAACAACAAACCAAATAGTACATATACCACATAACCGATGAAACGATTGCTTACGAACCGCCATTCGAACCCCAAAATGCCAAAACAAAACCAAACATCATGTAGTCATATAAACCCCAAAACATCACTATAGCGATGAACGAGTAACACCACATTGCGATTATGAGCAAGCAACAAACCACCATGCGGTCAAAACAGAATCCAAGGCGTCAAACAACACCACAAGAGCAAACAAACTCGGTATATCAAGGCAACACCATCGCCATAGTTACGAGACACACCACATAACCGGCTATGTCAAGGCAACGAACCCGAGCTTAAAGACCCCACAAGAAAGCGGCAATGAAATGGGTTTGAAACCGCGACGGCCCGCAAAACCCCAATGCAACAAACGAAGCCCTAAAACGGTTAAGAAGAAGCAAACAAAAACCTTCGAAAGGGCAAGAATCCCACAACAACAGGCTATCGTAAGTCTCGAACTAACACCACGGATACGAACATCTCGTAACCAAGGAACCACAGGGAAAATAAAACTCTTAACAGTAACAAAATCTCTAGAAAAGGGAACTGATGGTAACTGGCACAACCAACAACGCATGTAGTACCACAGATCGAGGATATTATTATTATTATTATTTTATTATTATTATTATATTAAATACTCAAGAGATTTACAACAAATTAGAGGGAAGCCGAGATACTATCTGAGCTCCCACTCCTTTAGCAATAGAAAAACTGATCCTACTAAAAATATGAACAGCTGTACGTGCCTAATGTCTTGAGATACGGAGAACTTTCGGATCCGCTTCAGTAAGGTCACAACATCGCTCTCAAGTTTTCCAAAAGAAGAGAATGAGAAGGGGAGAAAACCATATCCAATCTGCACATTTGGCCTCGTACTTGACGCGTTTACGTTGTGCAGCCTCAATCACAAAGACACCCCAAAGACAAAATCAATCATCTCGGTTTGCGTCGAGGCGATGAACCCGAGATCCACATACATCAAGCTCTCCATCCCACGGTAGAGCAACATGGACGCAAGGTTTTGTCCCGCCTCCACCAAGTCCAATATCAACTTCTTTACTTTGAAATCTTAGACGAAATAGATGTCGGCAGGGTATCACGCATAAAAAGTTAGTATTTATTACTATTATTATTATGGTTTATTTAATTACTATTGATATTTATTACTATTACTAATGTTGTTGTTATTATTATTATTATTATTATTATTATTATTATTATTATTATTATTATTATTATTATTATTATTATTATTATTATAACATCACTTTATTAGAAGAAATATAATATTTACAAAAAGTTAGTGATTATTATTTATTATTATTATTATGATTTTATTTATATTAATAATATTAGTATTTTATTATTATTATTATTATTATTATTATTATTATTATTATTATGATTATTCAACTTTTTTGAAAATTTTTGAAACCTTTTATATAATAGAAGTATTACATAATTTCAGAATTTTTTATAAGATTTGATCTTATAGAAAAAAATTGAACCAATCAGAACACTAATAAAACTTTAGTGGTTGAATTTTAAATAAATAGCATGACGTTAAATGTAAATTTAAAAGTTTCATGTTTTTAATAACTTCAAAAAAAAAAACAAATAATCCTTAGACTTTGTAGCGATACTTTATATTTTAAATATACAACATATATGTTGTTTTAAAATACAACATATATATGCACAAAATTATTAATATCAAAATGAAATCATGAATTATTGTGTATATAAATAAATAGACGATGTTGTACGTATACGAACAACTCATGTTTTTCCTCTTTATGAGTTTAAGTAAGAATAGCCTGAAAAAAATTACTTTAACTATATGCGTTCAATAAGGACCCATTGTTATTCAATTTTATAAGTTTATTATATGCGTACATGTATTTTAATATTAAATACGGCTAAATTATTATTAACACACAACAATGTAATTTGCAAACATTGGGATTAGTATTCGTTGTTTAATATGGTCGGAAACATTTATTATAACTGTTACAATTGTTTAAATTAAGAGAAACTCGCATTCACAATTACTGAAACAAGAACTTCAATGTGCAAATACGAAAAAATAACAACACTTGCAAAATTAACACTTAATTAAAATTTAATATCTAAACCCCGTGCGTGCACGTGTATTAAAACTAGTTACAATACGTTAAAATTCAATCAAACACATTGATAGATTACATCAAATACAATTACAACACATTACAATTTCAACATATTCTACTTTTTGAATTACAATTCATTCAAATTACAATTTCTTTGACATATTACAATTCCTTTCAAAACATATCAGAACCAAACGCACCCTAAGTAATGGTGTTGCATTCTGAGGTAAATGGAATAAATTACTAAAGATCATACTTGAAACATCAATATAATTGACATCATCAACTAACAGGGAAGGGTTTCATGGTTTGTTTGCTTTTACCACAAAGGAACACACAAAGAAAAGTTTAAGTCTATTATACTATTAACTAACTTACAATGGTGCAGGTACAGAACTTGGAACACTTGAGGATTGGACTCAAAGATATTCACATGGCTACTGAGAATTTTCAGACACTTGTGAGATTGGCTATAGCCAATTTGGTGCATTGTACAAAGCAGAACTCAAATGTTTTGATAGAGAATATCTTTCCTCGTAGAAGACAAAACTTTTGGCAGCGAACATCCAAAACGACACTACACTGTAATAATAGAACGCATGACCCATGATTTTGCAATGAATGAAGAAGATGATCTAGAAGATGTGTTCCATAAGACAATTGATATTCTTAGGAGTTGTAAGCATCAGAACATACATATTCTTCTTGGATTTTGTGATGAAGGTCCTCATATGTTACTTGTCTATGAGTATGTTCATCTTACTCACCTTTATAGATATTTACATATGGGCATTCTTACGTGGGAAAAATGCTTAAAATTTGCCTTGATGTTGCCCGTGGATTGAATTACCTACATACTAATATGGAGGATCAGAAGATGGTAATATACTCTGGTATAAGTAGCTTAAGCATTCGATTGGACGATAATTTGGGGCTAAAATCTGAATTTGGATCCTGTGTGTTCCTACATCAGTATCAAGATGACGTTGTTCTAATCTAGATATTAATACATATCCAGAATTCGATGAAACTGCCAAGCCAAGAAGAGAATCAGATTTATACATGTTTGGAGTAATTATGCTTGAAGTCCTATGTGGGCGCACTGCATTCCATATAGGCGACAATTATGGTACGGAAGATGAACAGCAGGCTGCGCAACGTGACGATCATAGTTGGGATGATGAATGGTTGGCGCCTTTAGCTCGATCGATGGTTTAACGAGGGAACAGTAAAGGACAAGATTGCTCGTTCAATAGAAGACGAGAACTGGGACAACAGGTTGTTTCTAAAAAAGCATACAACGAAAATTCTTTGGACATTTTATAGAAGTTGCAAGGCAGTGTTTTGCGGAAACACTCAACCAACGTCCAACAATGGAAGTCGTGATAACTGAACTTGAAAAGGCATTATCGTTACAAGTAAGTCAATAATTTTTAATAAAGATGATCTTCTCTCCACTTTATTTTCCGTAGCTAGAGGTATTTGGTATATGCTGATTCATAGTCTAACAAAAACAATCTCAGGACTTTGAGATTCAATTTGAAATCTGTACACATATTATATAATCACTAATGGATTTCGACACTGGTTTATGCCACCATACTAAACCACTATGTCGTGTTTGTTGGTAGTTTATATATGGACACTTGATCGTTAGAGCACCACACTATTTGGTATGACATGTTTTATTTCATAAATTGGGTGGATGTTGTAATTGATGCTTAGTAATTTTGAAGAATTTCCAAAACATAATATATTTAATAAATCATATTACTATATATAGATATTACTATAGATAGATACATTATAACGAATAGGGGTGTTTATCGGTTCGATTATCGGGTTGTTCGGTTTATTCGGTTCGGTTAATTTTTTTTCAAAACATTGAAACGAACTAAATTCAAATTATACTTAACCGAACCGAAAACCGAATTTGAATTTGGTTCAATTTTCGTGTTGACCCGAATAATCTAAATTACATCATTTATATCTTTTTAGAATTTAATTATATAGATATTTAGCAATTATTTCAAGCTTAAAAAATGTTTTTTTTATATACTAAGATAAATTTTTAATGGTCATTTTATGTATATAAATATATAAAAGAATTATATATATTTATATAAATTCGCTTTCGGTTCGGTTTAGAATTTAGATTGCCAAAACAATAACCAAACCGAAGACCAAATATTTAATTCGGTTCGATTTTTTTTTTTTTGGTTTTATCGGTTTGGGTTTCGGTTATGCGGGTATTACCCGACTCAAAACCGCTAATAACAATTATCTCATTACCGACGGAAAACCACAAAGATCCCTCGTAATGTCATTTGAGGAGATTAAATTTGCAACACAAGACTTTAGCCGCGAAATGACATTGGAGGAGGAGGTTTTGGGAGGGTATACAAAGGAACACTTCCACATGTACATGGTCATGGAAATTATACCATTGTTGCAAAGCGGTTGGATACAAGTCAAGGGACCCAAAATTCTACGATGAGCGACAAATATTGCATAAGTATAAGCATGAGAATGTCATCGACCTTCTAGGCTATTGCAACGAAACACGTGAAAAAATCATTGTCTATGAACATGCATCAAGGGAAGTCTTGATAACTATTTGAATGATGTTGGTCTTACATGGAGGAAACGACTCCAAATATGCATCGATCTTGCAACTGGGTTGGCTTTTCTTCATGGAGGTGGTCAAGAACGAAATGTGGTGATACATAGGGACATCAAAACCGCTAATATTCTCTTGTTTGATGATTGGAAGGCCAAAGTTGCTGATTTTGGGCTTTCCATAATAATAAGTATGATAGATGAGGAGACAAACTATGTTATCGATCATGTTTGCGGCACAAAAGGCTATTGTGACCCACTATATGAAAAATCGTGTTTCTTAACCATAGAATCCGATATTTATTCATTTGGTGTAGTTCTCTTTGAGATCTTGTTTGGGAGATCAACATACGCAATCTACAATCAAAGAAACGGTTTCTACAGTTTGGTTAAAGACAACTTTGAAGAAGGAAAACAAAATGAGTTGGTGTTTGAGGCTTTAAAAGAACAAGTTGTACCAAAATCGTTGTCTATATTTCAAAAGATTGCTTACCAATGCTTACATGATGATAGAGAAAACGCCAACATCGAAGAAGTTTTAGCACATCTCAAGATGGCATTGGATGTCCAAGTAAGTTCTCATAGTTTTACAAGATTTAATTTGCATGGTTCCTATAAATGGTCCTTTAGATAACAAAATGAAAATTTCATAAAAAGAAATAAAGTATAACTAATCAAAAGGTATAAATAACACTAAATTGTGTAGATACAAAAAAAAAAAAAAAAAAAAACTAAACAATTGAGTTCATGGAAAATATATCAATGATTATTATAACTAGAGTTCATTGCATCCGTATATAGGAACTGTCAGAATGTATTGGTAAACTTTTATTGAACCTTTTAATATCGTTATGAATGAATACTTGTAAGAGCATCCACAATGGTAGTTTATGAAAAGGTTTATAAAATAATGAAAAGGTCTAAAAACATGTAAATCATAGTGAAGATAGGTTTATAAATAGGTTTAGAAATGATAAGTCCAGAATTCTAGACCTCTTCAAAATTTAATGCATTTGAATTATGTATAATGTTTATAAAGCTTTACGAGGTTTATGCATAGTGAATATAGGTTTATAAAACAAAAAAGGTTTATAAATTAATGCTATAATAAATGTATAAACATTTATAAAAGTTTACCATTGTGGATGCCCTAAGTGGCACTTTGTAGTAATGTGACATCACCAATTTAAAAAAATAATTTTTTTATGTTTGTTTATGTTCGTTCATTAAGGTGTTAAATGAACATAAACGAATGGATTTAATTGATCATTTAAAATAAGCACAAAATATTGATATGAACCGGACACATAATAGAATAAACAGAAGAAAATAAACAAGATAGATGGTTTATGTTAATGGGATAAATCGACCTCCGATGGTTTATATTAATGAGATAAACCGCCCCCAATTGATTAACAAATAAATACTTCATATCATTCGATAAGAATTACAATCCTAATGCCATATTTATAATAAAAGATGCTCTATACTTAACTTATTGATTAAGAAAATATAATAAAGGAAACTACTAAATATTAATAAAGAGACTATTAAGAAGGTTCTTATCAATACCCCCGATCCCAAAAACACTTTGTCCTCAAGGTGTTGCTTTAAAATCTCGCCTCACGTGATTTCGGGATCCCATGTTTTGACTTGTAGTTCTCCCTTTGTAAGTCATAATCGACATCGAAAGTGTTGGCATGGGTCGCTCATAATTTGTTAATGTATTGTCACAATTCAGCCCGTCATATATAGCTTCACTCATCCAACCTCAATGACAACACAAGACTTTGATTTCTTCCATACGAAAGACCTTTTCCTTTACTTTCTCTTTTTATTGGCAACACAATGTTCTAGACCCAAATGAGACCCCTTACACTTATTCAAGGCACGACCAAACCCTCTTTAATCCTTTTTGCACTTTAAGCTTTGACGAGCACCCATGTTTTTGTTTAGATGTTGTTGGATATATAGGTTTTACTCATGTGATGCTATTGTAAGATCTTCACCGACTCCTTTTCCGTATTCTTTTGTTTCCATCGGATGTCTCATTGTTGTGCTTAATTCATTATGATTAGGTGCCAACAAACAACCCAAATCATCATAACGTAGAGAATCTTGAATCGGTTTTCTTTGGTACCTTAGTTGTTCCTCGGTGCCGTTTTAACAGCGATATGGGATATCGAATGAAAGATTGGATTAGATTCTTTAGTTCTTCAATCTTTGATTCCATTCTTCACGCCTCTTATCCTCTTCAGAAGCTCCAATACGCATTTGCTCCGCCTCTGCAAGAAGTATATATCCGCTCCATACTTTGTTTGCACAACCATTCGTAATTCGGATCTCACCGCCTCCTCATGGACCTTTTGTAAGCCTCCATACTTGCTCGATGTTCTTCTATTATAGCATTCCTTATGTGCGCCATTGATTCAAAAATCGGGATACAATAAAACAAAATATTGTTTGGGCGAACAAAGTTCGGATGAACAAGATCACGCTCGTGAACAGTGATTGGATGAACAAGTGGCTTCGATGAACAAGAACTTTACGCTTTTTATTAACAAATCAATACTTCATATTCATTCAACATTCAACATCCGTAAATTTCTTGGTGACTAAGCGTATATAATAATAGATGCCCTTTTGACTAAGAAAATATAATAAAGGCAACTAATAAATACTAATGGTGAAACTGATAAAAAGGTTCTTATCAATACTCCTTCCCCAAAAAACACTTTGTCCTCAAATGTGTTGCCTCATAATCTTGCCTCACGTGATTCCGGGATCCCATGTTCTTTTTTCCGCTCAAACTGGTTCTTGTCTCAACCAAATATTCGTACAAATCAGTCCATGAGAGATCACGCACTTCACTTTAACCTCATAATCGCCATCTCATTGTGTTATGATATGGTTTATTGTCCATCAAGATCGTTAGAAGTCTTCCTTAATAATGTTTGCATATGATCCCAACACCATAAGAGGCTCATCTTCATCGCCATAATTTGTCCCATTATATCACCTTCATCCACACTTAAAACATCCAGAACCTGCTCCAAATTACTACCATCTTCTCCACTTATTTCAGCTTGTGGCGGGTTGTGTCGGATACTTTACAATTTCCTCATCGAACATGGAACCACCAAGTGTTCTTCCTGGTCTTGATCCATCGCCACAATCTTCAGTGACAAAGATTTGTGATTTAGGATTTGCTATTATATCTTCGGATACTTCTCGAGCTCTTTTAAGATCACGCCACTTCTCCCATTCTTCAACCTCCTTAGGGCGACCTGTTGAAATCGCATACTTCTTCAATAGATCTATAAGCTCTTCATGTTTACGGGTTGATTCACTCATAGCCTCAAATTTGTTCTTGACATTATAAATCCATTCTTTCATTTGTGTCGACGCTCCTTGTTAGTCATGACTAATTTGATGATGGACAAAATTCCAAAGAATGAACAGGTGTCTCCCAAGATGAATAAGAACTTTTCCGTGAGCAAGACTTTGAAGAATTTTTTAAAACCCTAGAATCGAAATAGCTCGATATTAATTGATATGAACCGGATCGATAATAGAATAAACAGAAGAAAATAAATAAGATAGATGGTTTATGTTAATGGGATAAGCCGACCCCCCGATGGTTTATATTAATGAGATAAACCGACCCCCAATTGATTAACAAATAAATACTTCATATCATTGAACATAATAAGAATTACGATCCTAATGCTCTATTTATAATAAAAGATGCCCTAAAATTAACTTGTTGACTAAGAAAATATAATAAAGGAAACTACTATATATTAATAAGGAGATTATTAAGAAGGTTCTTATCAAATATCCAGAATATTGTATCTTTTTGTGTGTGTTTGTTTGTCTAAGTTTGCCTATTTTACGAAAAGTAAATTGTATAAATATATGATATTTGGACATAAACGAATAAGCATACATAAACAAACATATACATGAACCTTCACGAACGTAAATGAACGAATAAGGCTTGTGTTCATGTTTGTTCATTTAATTAAAAGAACACAAAAATTTTGTTCAGGTTAGTTCAATTAATGAATAAATATGAAAGTTTGGTTCGTTACAAGAACTTGTATTAGATGCATCATAATATTAATTTTTAGCTCAAAATTAGATACATTTCATCATATTAAGCGAGTCCTATGTATTTTTCGTCTCTTCCGTGTTAAATTTGTTGCTAGTAGTATTTTGCATCGTTTTCATTTTAAACCACATTCGAAACTAATTGAAATGCAATCAAATGCAAATCGACGCATATTAAATGTGTGATTATAACTATTTCATATTATTCTCGTTGTAAATTTTCTTGTCACTAAAATTTTGCCATACAAGTAAATGTTGTTGCATTATGATGCAACATGAACAAATTACTAAAGATCATCTAGGTTTAGTACAAGTTCATTTTTCTTGTAGGATAGACCACGACAAATAAAGAAAAACCGTAACCCATTTTTGTTTTATATTCTGCTTTATTTTCATATTTTAAAATGAAAATGAAGAGGAGGAAATTCACCAGTTTCGATTATTTTATATTTTTACACGGGACAAGAAGCGTAGTATGAGCTTTTTGAAAATTGCCCAATAAAAACCTACATCGAATATTTTTTAGGTGTGGTTGATGGTCCATAATGTCTACCGATGAATCCGATGACGTTGATCTAAAGTGATTCGGGGTTCAAGCCTCGCTATTCATCTCATTCCATGGTCACACATTTCGCGAACCATGGTTCGTTTTTGAACTTATTTTCATGAGAGTTTCGTCAAGGAATGTATCATCGATTCCTGCTTCTTGATTTTCCGCTTTAGTATTTCCGGTATGAGACAAATGATTGTAAGGATTTGGTGATCAACAACTTGGCTATAAATATGCACAACTGAAAATAAATATGACGATACAAAAATTACATATAAACATTATTTATATTTAATGATCTTCGACGCTTCGTTAATGACAAACATAATGCGTATAAGGTATAAAGTTAACGTAAACACGTTTTGATGACGTATCTGCAGGGCGCTCAAGGTCTCACCTTCGAACTCTCTCGAAAGCTACATATTTGAAATACTAAGTAGTCTCCTTGATTTTATTAACGCCAAACCATTTACGAATAATGCTTACCGCTTGGGAATTCGTTAGTCAAAGCATCACACCCTTCGAGTTGTGTCATTGGAAGACAATAGAACTGGACAATCCATGACTTGGTAGTATGAGCTTTTTGAAAATTGTCGCCCAATAAAAACCTCGTGATCGAATATTTTTTAGGTGTGGTTGATGGTCCATAATGTCTCCGATGAATCCGCGATGACATTGATCTAAAGTGATTCGGGGTTCGAGGCATGCTATTCATCTTCCAATCATTCCATGGTCACACATTTCTGCGAACCATGGTTCGTTTTTTGAACTTATTTTCATGAGAGTTTCTTCAAGTAATGTATCATCGATTTCTGCTTCTTGATTTTCCGCTTTAGTATTTCCAGTATGAGACAAATGATTGTAAGGATTTGGTGATCAACAACTTGGCTATAAATATGAACAACTGAAAATAAATATGACGATACAAAAATTACATATAAATGTTATTTATATTTAATGATCTTCGACGCTTCGTTAATGACAAACATAATGCGATAAAGTATAAAGTTAACGTAAACAAGTTTTGATGACGCACTCAGGCGCTCAAGGTCTCCTTCGAACTCTCTCGAAAGCTACATATTTGAAATACTAAGTAGTCTCCTTGATTTTATTAACGTCAAACCATTTACGAATAATGCTTACCAGTTGGGAATTCGTTAGTTAAAGCCTCACACCCTTCGAGGTGTGTCATTGGAAGACAATAGAACCGGGACAATCCATGATTTGGTCTCCCCCCCACCACACGATCATCACTCAACCATGAGTTTGGTAAAGTTAATTAAAAGGGGTGTGTATATTTTACTCGTATATAAATATTCGAAGTTCTAAGAATACAAGCTGACTCTAAATCTCCATGACACAGAAGCAACAAGTCATCAGCAAAACACAGGCTAGTAATCTTAAGTTTTCTACACCCCGAATGGTACTTAAATCTACCAGATTTATTAATTTGCCTTTTAATCATAAGATTCAACACTTCCATCACAAGGGTAAATAGGTATGGTGAGATAGGATCTCCCTGCCTCAGACCCCTCCTAGCTCTAAAAAACCCATGACACTCACCATTCACACAAATAGAGAACGAAGCAGTAGTGAGACATATCATGATCCAGTGAACCATAACAGGGTGGAAACCAAACTTCCTAAGACAAGATTCTAGGAATTCCCAACTAACCGTGTCGTATGCTTTTTGAACATCAACTTTAAAAGCACAATTTTTAGCTCTACTTCTCCTATTATATCCCATCATAAATTCCTGAGCAAGCATTATGTTATCACTAATTTGCCTACCAGGAATAAAGGCGCTTTGATTAGCATCAACCAGAACATCAAGAACAAATTTCAACCTATTGGTGATGATTTTACTTATCGCCTTATAAACCATATTACAACAGGATATGGGTCTATAATCCGTGACTTTGGCTGGGGTCTTAATCTTAGGAATAAGAGAAATAAGCGTTGAATTAAATTCAGTAAGGATCTTACCACTTTTGAAGAATTCCCTGACAGCAGCGCAAGTATCATTGCCCACCACACTCCAAGCAGCCTTGAAGAACTTCGAAGTATAACCATCAGGCCCCGAAGCTTTATGTCTACAATGCTGAAAATAGCGTCTTTGATCTCCTTGTCCGTCACAGGTTTGATAAGCTCAACATATCTCTCAACATCCACCTTGTTATCGAACAGATCATCAATGTCTTCCATAGGATAAACCACATCTTGAGTACCAAGAAACTTCTCAAAATGATTTAGGAAAACCTTAGGAACCTCATCCCCAAGATACATCCGAATTTCATCATCAATCACCATCTCAATTCTACTCTTGCCGATTTTACCCTTCATAGCATTGTGGAAGAAAGATGTGTTCAAATCACCATCTTTGAGCTAAGCAATCTTGGTTTTTGTCAAAAACCTTTCTTCATCAAGAGTCGCTTCCGATAAGCCTCGCTCATATATCATTTCTTCTTCCTTTAAACACACATTAGTCGGGTCTTTATCCAAACATTGCTGAACTTTAGCTAATTCAGCTTTCAGGACCTTGACCTTGTCAAAAACATTACCATTATCTTTATTCAACCTCCTAAGGTGACTCTTCATAGCTTTCAACCTTTTAGATAATTTGAACATAGCAAAACCATTAACCTCAACCTCCCAGTTGTCTTTAACAACCTCTATAAATTCTTTCTTGTGAGCTAAATAATTCATAAATCTGAAAGCACCACCCTTCCTCACAACAACACCAGGAAAGGATAGAATTCCCGGGCTATGATCAGAAGTTAGATATGGCATAAACGTAGCAAAACAAGCAGGGTAACAGCTAACAAAGTGCTTATTACCCATGATTCGGTCAAGTTTCTTTAAAGTGCCCAGCTCTGGGTTTCTCAATTTTTGAATCCATGTATAAAACATACCAAACATGCTAACATCTTCCATCTCAATACTATCCACGCACTCCCGAAACTCTTGCATACCATCCCCTCTAACACCAAGCCCCCTGGAATTCTCATCGATCCTAAGAATAACATTAAAATCACCCATCATAACCCATGGATTATTCCCAACCAGAAGATTATGATCCATAAGATTTCTCCACAGTTTAACTCTTTGCTTAGGAGTATTTTCACCATAAACAACAGAAACAAACATACTCTTACTATCAACCAAGGATTTGACAAAGAAATGCATCACCTGGTCAATTTGAGATATCAAATTCACAGAGAGCACAAACGAGTCCCATCCCACAGCAATTCTACACCCTTTACAGCTATCACTAGAGTTCGAGACCCACTCCCATTTACCAAAAACACTATCACAGACATTGTTAACAAACTTCTTCCTTAACTGAGTTTCAGTAATACCACAAAAATTAACTTGATTACCTTTGATAAAATCTTTGATCTCCTTTTGCTTAAGTGGTATTGCACATACCCTTAACATTCCATGTCAGCAAGTTTTAGCATCATTTAACCGTAATGAAATAATGCGTAAATATCCTGCATTTGATCGAGGTCACAATGCATACCATTAGATACCATATCCGGGTAAATATCCGAGCGAGACCGAACTAACATCAAGAACCTCTTCATCAGCATTTTGAGTAAACTCAGCCTTGATTTGTTCCTCCATCTTCATATAAGCATCCTCACCAATTTTGATTTGTAGAAACCTTTCATCTCATCGGTCCAAGTCTCCCATTCATAGATGGTAAACACCTCTCCCGTTGTGAAGAATAGCTCTACATCAGTCAACCACTTATCCTCTATCATTTTTTAATATCTTCCCTTTCACCATTGTAGACCTCTTCATAAACCTTAGCATAAGCTTGATTTTCAGACAAACCTTGAGCCAACAAAGCAGACTTGTCAATACTATCCGCTTTTCTTCTTGATGCCATAACAATACTATCGTTACTAGTTTTGATTCTCCTCTCCAAATTCTTAATCTTCAATCTTAGCATATCTACCCTACCTTTCTTCACAAATTTCTCCATTTTCTTCTTGTAATACTCCATTAAATCACTAGGCCAACTATTCTTTTCTTCAATGCTGATAAACAACCCTTTGTTACATGCCTCATCAATCCTATCTCTAATCCTCTCCCATTCCAAATTCTTCTCCATCTCAACTTCATCAGCTAACGTAGCAAACTTATTCCCATTACTAATACTACCCTCCATACCACTCACCTTATTACTCTTCTCATCACTGTCCAATTTATCCTTGCCCTTGTTATTTTGACTGTCACATTCTTTAAATCATCCATTGATTCAGTAGTTTTCTTCACTGTATTTTGTTGCACATAGTCATTTCTGTTACTTCTTTGAAAACCACCACCTCTCCCATTTAGGTTACCTCTACCCCTTCCATTAAAACCACCTCTACTGTTTGAACTTTCCCCAACAAAAAATCTTTGACCACCATAACCATTATTCCAACCTTCATTTCTATTATTCCTCCTATTACTCACAGATTGCCAATCATTGCCATTAATAGTCCCATTAACATCATTCACTGGTTTTTGAACATTTACCTCAGCACCTTTCTTCTTCTCAGCATCAGTTAGCTCCCTTTTAGTACACCTTTCATAACTATGCCTGAAAACTTTACAATATGAGCAAATAGGAGGTCTCCATGGATATTCAACTCTCAACTCCATAGACCTACCCAAACTTTTATAACAGACTTCAATACTATCAATAAGCCCATCCGCAGCATCCACCTCTACAAGAACCCTAGCAAAACCAGCCCTCCCACAACCATTCACACACATATCTGTAGTAATCCTGTCCATAATAATAGGATTGCCAATTCTGCTAGCAATTCTGCTTATACCTTCTGAATTCCAGGCTTCTAACGGGACATTTAGAATTTTCACCCAAATAGGAACCCTAGACGGCTCAGGTTTTTCCATACAATTACCCGCTTCCCACTTTTGAACAAAAAGAGGCTTGCCATCTACCAGCCAAGGACCATTTTCAAGGACATATTGCATCCGCTCATCAGCTTTGAATTTAAAAAAATATAACCCACACTCATTCAAAATTATTTCATCCAAATGGAAACCCCTCCACATTCTTTTTAAATGACCCAAAATCTCCCTATATGACATCTTCATTCCTACAAAATACCCAACCAAAGTTCTAACCCATTTTTTGCTACCCTCCACAATAACAGGATCAAGATACACCAACTTTTTACCATGCTCATTCTTGCTAACAGGAAAAAAACTTAGTTTATTACTCCCATTTCTACTCCTTCCCTGCACAGCGTTAGCAAAAGACACAGGCTTACTAGGGGCACTGCTATCCTCCATCATAGCATCCTTCATCACCCTCACACCATCAATATTTTGATCAATGCTACCCCTATTAACATCATTAGAGCCACCTCCTAAACTAGGCCATTTCTCCACAGAATTGAAGGAGAAATCCTCCTTAGCCTTACTACCACCATTATGCAAGACTTCACCCCTTTTCAAAATCCTAGGAATCTGACTAGGACTACTACTAGGATTAAGAATTGGGTTTTCATTAACAGGCACAGGGATATCTCCTATGTTTACACCAGAATTCTTAAGCAAATCACTACCAGATTTCACCCCACTAGACTCAACATCATTACCCCAAAACATATCATTATTAGACACAGGACAATTATTCTTACCAGGATTAGCAGACACATCAGGTACATCCCTTTCCATACCCTCAACCTCACTATCAAACATACCACTCTCTGAAACAGTATCCCCAACACTCCTTGAATCCACACTCTGAGTATCCACATTGGAGTTGATATCCCCATCAAACTTCTCATTCATAACCTCATCAGCTACACTACCATCCTCCTCACACTCAACACCCACCATGCCCTCTCCTACCTTACTACCTTTCTTACCCAATCTTCCAACACTCTTCTTGAAACTCACCGATTTTGTACCCACCTTTGATTGCTTACTCTTATTCTTCAAGGCGCTATTCTGACTACGAGTTGCCCTCAAGGACTGGATAACATCATCTCGATCCCCTGGGGAACCAAATGTTTGCAAATTAGTGAACTTTATTCCATTTTATGGTTTAAAATTTGGGAAGAACATACCATTTGTAGTGAACTTTATTCATTTTTGTAGATCAAAAACTAATTTTTTTTAAAATCTATTTAATTTAGATGACTATATTTTTAGTGTTTGTGAATATTATGTTTGCAAATTAGTGAACTATTTATTTTTGTAAAATGCATACCTTTAGACTTTATTATTTTTACAAAAACATTATTTTGAATTTATACTATTTTTACGACTTTTATTCACATTATTTTGAATTTATACCCATTAATGAAGTGTGCATTATTTTAGTGAGTTATTTTTCAAGTTTCGTACTCATGTACTTAGTTTTAGGTTTACTTGAGCAATTACGATATATGTGACTAAAATCTCTCGATCAATTACGAATATATAAGACACAATAGCATCTATCTTATCTCAAACCAAACATACCAAACAAAAATAAAGATAATACCGTAACAACACGTGATAGAAAAAGGTAACTTTCGTGGTTTCATGGGTGTCATTTTTGATAACTGGCTTCAGAAATATAACTATAGTGAAAATCTATGAAATATTTATGGACTTCAGTTGACAAAACAAGTCTTCTATTAATTTGTGGAATGAAAAATATTTAAAAATATGATTTGGTGAGGTTGTTTCATTTTAGACCGATGCAATTGAAATGAAAACATTCATTTAGTGTTGTTATTTAGCAATTAGTGTTATCTTCAATATATAAACTTGATACTAATCATTGTTGAAAGACTTAGTTATATAGGAGCTTATAATACCGTTACAAGAGTAGCACGTCACTAAAATTTCTTTTCAAAGGACTTTAAAATAAATGCACTACCTTAGTAAGTAGAACTCAATTACCAAACGGGTTTTATTGAGTTTTAACAAGAAAAATACGATAAATTTTGAGAAAAAGAAAAACAAAATATACATTCATGAGTTCTTTTATAAATGTGGTCGTTTATTAAAATTGTTATATATCTCAAACGTACGTGATATCCAACCTCAATTAGGATTTAGCATTTATATTTATCATTTAGTGTTATTGTCATTGCATGGATTCAATACCTATTTTTATCTATAGAGACTTAGTCATCTATGAGTGCATCATTGTATATTTTTCTACCTCGTCATATCTAAATAACTTTTTAAGCAACATATTCTAAGGTGTTTAATGTCTGTAATTTTAAGAATCAATTCTCCAAAACCACGATCTATTTTAATTTAATGAACACACCGGAAAACCAATACTCTACCCTCTTTTATTGAATTTATTAGCTGTTTTATAAGTATTACACCATTTGAGCAAATTATATACCATGATAGTTAAATTAATGCAGTTTTTTTGCATGTTTGCAAATTAGTGAACTTTATTCCATTTTTGTAAAATGCATACCTTTTTAGCGAACTTTATTCATTTTTTACAAAAACAATTTTTAGTTATCTTTACATAATGTTTGTGAATATTATACTATTTTTACGACTTTTATTCACATTATTTTGAATTTATACCCATTAATGAAGTGTGCATTATTTTAGTGAGTTATTTTTCAAGTTTCGTACTCATGTACTTAGTTTTAGGTTTACTTGAGCAATTACGATATATGTGACTAAAATCTCTCGATCAATTACGAATATATAAGACACAAATACCATCTATCTTATCTCAAACCAAACATACCAAACAAAAATAAAGATATACACCAATACCGCAACAACACATGATAGAAAAATGTAACTTTCGTGGTTTCATGGGTGTCATTTTTGGTAACTAGCTTCAGAAATATAACTATAGTGAAAAGCTATGAAATATTTATGGACTTCGGTTGACAAAACAAGTCTTCTATTAATTTGTGGAATGAAAAATATTTAAAAAGATGATTTGGTGAGGCTGTTTCATTTTAGACCGATGCAATTGAAATGAAAACATTCATTTAGTGTTGTTATTTTGCAATTAGTGTTATCTTCATTATATAAACTTGATACTAATCATTATTGAAAGACTTTGTTATATATGAGTGTATAATACCGTTACAAGTGTAGCACGTCACTAAAATTTCTTTTCAAATGACTTTAAAATAAATGCACTACCTTAGTAAGTAGAACTCAATTACCAAACGGGTTTTATTGAGTTTTAACAGGAAAAATACGATAAATTTTGAGAAAAAGAAAAACAAAATACACATTCATGAGTTCTTTTATAAATGTGGGCGTTTATTAATATTGTTATATATCTCAAACGTACGTGATATCCAACCTCACTTAGGATTTACCATTTATATTTATCATTTAGTGTTATTGTCATTGCATGGGTTCAACACCTATTGTTATCTCTAGAGACTTAGTCATCTATGAGTGTATCATTGTATATTTTTCTACCTCATCATATCTAAATAACTTTTTAAGCAACATATTCTAAGGTGTTTAACGTCAGTAATTTTAAGAATCAATTCTCAAAAAGCATGATCTATTTTAATTTAATGAACACACTGGAAAACCAATACTCTACCCTCTTTTATTGAATTTATTAGCTGTTTTATAAGTATTACACCATTTGAGCAAATTATATACCATGATAGTTAAATTAATGCAGTTTTTTTTTCCTTAAAGGTAAATTTTATTAAGGAATGCACCCAAAAAGGCACAAGAAACAACAAACACCAAGCACAAAACCACAAAACTGTTAGGACACATCCCTAACTAGCAAGTTTTGGCTAAACGCTCATGGCCTAGAACAACAAAAACATCCACCAAACAAAACTGGAATACATAATACAAACTAGAAAACAAAACAGAACAAGGAACCAAAAATACATCTAGAAAAAGATAGCAACAGAACATACTATGTGTTCAAGACAGTATACTTCTGAATCATTGGGACATAAAGAGACCAATCTAAATGCCCCAAACCATCACAATACACTGCCCTAATCCACAAGTCTAAATTCTGAGTATAGATCCCACACAAGCCAAGAGCATAAGACATCTTCATCCAATCATCCTTAGAGGCAGGGAAGGTTAAGCATAAACAAGAGAAAACCTTTGAGCCAACAATCCATACCAAACCATACGAGGAGTGCCAATGTAGCAGCCTAAGAGAAATCACCTCCTTAAAAAACCTACCCCAAGTAAAACCACAAGGGAAAAAGCTTAAGGTAGGAAAAAGAGCATGACTCTCCCTTAGGCCTCCCCCATCTGTGCTCCCAAGAAAGACAAGCAGACTGAAGCTAAGAAAACTACACCCACCAGTAAGTGAGAGACAGAAGAGCCTAATTGTAACACCACAATCTTGGGAGAACAGAATCATCAAAGCACCAATAAACCTGCTCAAAAGAAACCTTGCACCAATTCCAAACAAACCAAAGACATACCAGGTTAGACAAAGAGGTAACAACAGAAAGTGATGCCCACCATGACCTCTATCAAACACCTTATTACTCATCCAGAAACCTGTCCCTCCCAGATCTCTATTACTCCAACAAAGGATCAAGAACCTACCCTGCATCATCATTATATAAACACCCCAACTCCCGAACAATACCTCTATACCTCATGTCTCTACTTAAAGGAATATCCCATATCTTAAAAGCTTTTAACACATCCGGCGAATACTTAATAGTAAGACCCCTTACTTTCAACTTCACAATGCTAATGATTTGGTCAAACAGAGTATCCACAGATCTATAGTCTTTCCTAAAGATTCTATAGTTTCTTTCCTGCCAAATGTAATACACCACAGCACCAAAACATAGTCTTTGGAGCACACTCCAAATTCTATTCCTAGCCGGCTTATTAACCATACCAGAGATGGCACTAGCCCAACTGTTACTAACATCCTCCATTTGAGTCATAGATTTGACCTTATTCCACAACTTACTTGAATAATGACAAGAGAAAAAGAGATGGGCGTGGGACTCATTATTATTACCACATAAGCAACACTTAACATCCTGAATACTAAACCACTTAGACAATCTATCAGTAGTTTTTAGTCTACCTTTTACAGCCATCCAAGTTATAAACGCGTGCCTAGGAATACATTGAGAGAACCATATGTGATTATGCCAAATAACTTCGGAAAATCGCCTAACAAAGAATATAGGCTTCCTCACACTAAAACACTTTTCTGTACCCATTTTATCAATCCAAACAACCGTATCCTCCTTACTATGGTCCAGATTAGGCACCGGAACATCCACCACCTCCTTAAATCTATCCTCCCAATCTAAAGGCCAATTCCAGCTCCCATTATCAATAAGGTCACAAATTTTAGCACTAAGACTAAATCCAGCTTGAGTGATGGTTCTATGGTCAATAAGTTTACTTAACGGGCCATTCAAATGCCATTTATCAAACCATATGTTGCATTTAGTGCCATTTCCTATTCTCACATTAACAAATTTCTTAATATCATCTCTAAGCTTCAACAATTGAATCCACACCCAAGTATGCCCCTTGTTCAGCTCCACATCCCATAAACTACGACCATCAAGCTTATGAATTTTAACCCACTTAACCCATATGGAGTTCTTATCAGAAGCTATATTCCATAGATATTTAGCCATAAGAGCATTATTCCAAGCATGCAGAGGTTTAAGACCAAGACCGCCCTGAGATTTTGGTTTACAAACCTCATTCCAACTGACACTAACAATGCCACTCACACTATCATTTCCATTACCCCCTGGCCCATAGAAAGTTCTTAAGCAATTTATCAATTTTATCACAAATAGCCTTAGGAAGAATAAACATAGAACACCAATAGACTTGAAGAGCAGATAACACGAAGATATCAATCAAGTCTTCCAAAGAAAAGAAAGGCTCTTATTCCTCCAGTCATTAATTCTTTTTTGGACCGTCTCAATAAGCACCCTACAGTCAGCAATAGTTACTTTGTTGGCCATTAAAGGCACACCCAAGTACCTAATAGGGAGGGTCCCTTCTCTAAATGGCATAGCAAGTCTAATATTCTCCTTCACATCAGGGGTAATACCACAAAAGAACGAGTCACTCTTACTCATACTAGGATATAAGCCAGATGCCAAACTGAATTCATCAAGGCCTCTTCTAAGAATACAAGCTGACTCTAAATCTCCATGACACAGAAGCAATAAATCATCAGCAAAACACAGGCTAATAATCTTAAGCTTTCTACACCCCGAATGGTACTTAAATCTACCAGATTTCCTAATTTGCCTTTTAATCATACGATTCAACACTTCCATCACAAGGGTAAATAAGTATGGTGAGATAGGATCTCCTTTCTCGCACCCTCCTAGCTCTAAAAACCCATGACACTCACCATTCACACAAATAGAAAATGAAGCAAGATAGTGAGATGATCATGATCCAATGAACCATAACATGGTGGAAACCAAACTTCCTAAGGCAAGATTCAAGGAATTCCCAACCAACCGTGTCGTAGGCTTTTTGAACATCAACTTTAAAAGCACAATTCTTAGCTCTACTTCTCCTATTATATCCCATCATAAATTCCTGAGCAAGCATTATGTTATCACTAATTTGCCTACCAGGAATAAAGGCGCTTTGATTAGCATCAACCAGAACATCAAGAACAGATTTCAACCTATTGGTGATGATTTTACTTATCGCCTTATAAACCATATTACAACAGGAGATGGGTCTATAGTCCGTGACTTTGGCTGGGGTCTTAATCTTAGGAATAAGAGAAATAAGCGTTGAATTAAATTCAGTAAGGAGCTTACCACTTTCGAAGAATTCCCTAACAGCAGCGCAAGTATCATTGCCCACCACACTCCAAGCAGCCTTAAAGAACTTCGAAGTATAACCATCAGGCCCCGAAGCTTTATTGTCTTCAATGCTGAAAATAGCGTCTTTGATCTCCTTGTCCGTCACAGGTTTGATAAGCTCAATAGATCTCTCAACATCCAGCTTGTTATCAAACAGGTCATCAATGTCTTCCATAGGATAAACCACATCTTGAGTTCCAAGAAACTTCTCAAAATAAGTTAGGAAAACCTTAGGAACCTCATCCCCAGTATACATCTGACCCACA
Source organism: Chrysanthemum lavandulifolium (assembly GCA_022545495.1). Lineage (NCBI taxonomy): Eukaryota > Viridiplantae > Streptophyta > Magnoliopsida > Asterales > Asteraceae > Chrysanthemum > Chrysanthemum lavandulifolium. Next base: position 211,091,265 of record CM040246.1, read on the forward strand.
TCATCAAGAACCATCTCAATTCTACTCTTGCTAATTTTACCCTTCATAGCATTGTGGAAGAAGGATGTGTTCAAATCACCATCTTTAAGCCAAGCAATCTTGGTTTTTTGCTGCAACAACCTTTCTTCATCAAGAGTCGCTTCCCGATAAGCCTGCTCATATATCATTTCTTCTTCCTTTAAACACACATTAGTCGGGTCTTTGTCCAAACATTGCTGAACTTTAGCTAATTCAGCTTTCAGGACCTTGACCTTGTCAAAAACATTTCCATTATCTCTATTCAACCTTCTAAGGTGACTCTTCATAGCTTTCAACCTTTTAGATAATTTGAACATAGCAAAACCATTAACCTCAACCTCCCAGTTATCTTTAACAACCTCTATAAATTCCTTCTTGTGAGCTAAAAAGTTCATAAATCTGAAAGCACCACCCTTCCTCACAACAACACCAGGAAAGGATAGAATACCCGGGCTATGATCAGAAGTTAGATATGGCATAAAAGTAGCAAAACAAGCAGGGTAACAGCTAACAAAATGCTTATTTCCCATGATTCGGTCAAGTTTTTTTAAAGTGCCCAGCTCTGGGTTTTTCAACTTTTGAATCCATGTATAAAACATACCATACATGCTAATATCTTCCATCTCAATACTATCCACACACTCCCGAAACTCTTGCATACCATCCCCTCTAACACCAAGCCCCCTGGAATTCTCATCAATCCTAAGAATAACATTAAAATCACCCATCATAACCCATGGATTACTCCCAACCAGAAGATTATGATCCATAAGATTTCTCCACAGTTTAACTCTTTGCTTAGGAGTATTTTCACCATATACAACAGAAACAAACATACTCTTACTATCAACCAAGGATTTGACAAAGAAGTGCATAACCTGGTCTATTTGAGATATCAAATTCACAGAGAGCACAAAAGAGTCCCATCCCACAGCAATTCTACAACCCTTACAGCTATCACTAGAGTTCGAGACCCACTCCCATTTACCAAAAACACTATCACAGACATTGTTAACAAACTTCTTCCTTAACTGAGTTTCAATAATACCACAAAAACTAACTTGATTACCTTTGATAAAATCTTTGATCTCCTTTTGCTTAAGGGTATTGCACATACCCTTAACATTCCATGCTGCAAGTTTTAGCATCATTTAACCAGAATGAGATAATGCAGAAATATCCTGCATTAGATTGAGGTCACAATGCATACCATTAGATACCATATCCTGGGTTAATATCTGAGCAGTACCCGAACTAACATCAAGAACCTCTTCATCAGCATTTTGAGTAAACTCAGCCTTGATTTGTTCCTCCATCTTCATATAAGCATCCTCACCAATTTTTGATTTGTAGAAACCTTTCATCTCATCGGTCCAAGTCTCCCATTCATAGATGGTAAACACCTCTCCCGTTGTGAAGAATAGCTCTACATCAGTCAACCACTTATCCTCTATCATTTTGTTAATATCTTCCCTTTCACCATTGTACACCTCTTCATAAACCTTAGCATAAGCTTGATTTTCGAGACAGACCTTGAGCCAACAAAGCAGACTTGTCAATACTATCCGCTTTCCTTCTAGATGCCATAACAATACTTTCGTTACTAGTTTTGATTCTCCTCTCCAAGTTCTTAATCTTCAATCTTAGCATATCTACCCTACCTTTCTTCACAAATTTCTCCATTTTCTTCTTGTAATACTCCATTAAATCACTAGGCCAACTCTTCTTTTCTTCAATGCTGATAAACAACCCTTTGTTACATGCCTCATCAATCCTATCTCTAATCACCTCCCATTCCAAATTCTTCTCCATCTCAACTTCATCAGCTAACGTAGCAAACTTATTACCATTACTAACACTACCCTCCATACCACTCACCTTATTACTCTTCTCATCATCGTCCAATTTACCCTTGCCCTTGTTATTTTGCCATCACATTCTTTAAATCCTCCATTGATTCAAGAGGGTTTCTTCATTGTATTTTGTTGCATATATTCATTTCTATTACCTCTTTGAACACCACCACCTCTACCATTTAAACTACCTCTACCCCTTCCACTAAACCCACCTCTACTGTTTGAACTCTCCCCAACAAAAATCTTTGACCACCATAACCATTATTCCATCCTTCATTTCTATTATTCCTCCTACTCACAGATTGCCAATCATTGCCATTATTAGTCCCATTAACATCATTCACTGGTTTTTGAACATTTACCTCAGCACCTTTCTTCTTCTCAGCATCAGTTAGCTCCCTTTTAGTACACCTCTCATAACTATGCCCAAAAACTTTACAATATGAGCAAATAGGAGGTCTCCATGGATATTCAACTCTCAACTCCATAGACCTACCCAAACTCTTATAACAGACTTCAATACTATCAATAAGCCCATCCGCAGCATCCACCTCTATAAGAACCCTAGCAAAACCAGCCCTCCCACAACCATTCACACACATATCCGTAGTAATCCTGTCCATAATAATAGGATTGCCAATTCTGCTAGCAATTCTGCTTATACCTTCTGAATTCCAGGCTTCTAACGGGACATTTAGAATTTTCACCCAAATAGGAACCCTAGACGGCTCAGGTTTTTCCATACAATTACCCGCTTCCCACTTTTGAACAAAAAGAGGCTTGCCATCTACCAGCCAAGGACCATTTTCAAGGACATATTAAAAAGATAGCATCAAACAGATCCTCGTGTTCAAGACAGTATACTTCTGAATCATTAGGACATAAAGAGACCAATCTAAATGCCCCAAACCATCACAATACACTGCCCTAATCCACAAGTCTAAATTCTGAGTATAGATCCCACACAAGCCAAGAGCATAAGACATCTTCATCCAATCATCCTTATAGCATAATAAAGCCTTTGAGCCAACAATCCGTATCAACCAATACAAGGAGTGCCAATGTAGCAGCCTAAAGGAAATCACCTCCTTAAAAACCTACCCCAAGTAAAACCACAAGGAAAAAGCTTAAGGTAGGAAAAAGCGTGACTCTCCTTAGGCCTCCCCATCTCAGGCTCCCAAGAAAGACAATGATTGAAACAATGAAAACCGCATCCACCACTAGAAAGAGAAATAAGAACCTGATAGTAACACCACAATCTTGGGAGACCAGAAACAACAAAGTACCAACAGACCTGCTCAAAATAATCCTTATACCAATACCAGACAAACCAAAAACATACCAGGTTAGAAAACAACATAAAATCAGAAAGCGTTGCCCACCATGACCTCTATCAAAAACCTTATTACTCATCCAGAAACCTGATCCTCCCAGATTACTGAAACTCCAACAGAGGATTAAGATCCTACCCTGCATCATCATTATATAAACACCCCAACTCCCGAACAATACCTCTATACCTCATGTCTCTACTTAACGGAATATCCCATATCTTAAAAGCTTTTAACACATCCGGCGAATACTTAATAGTAAGACCCCTTACTTTCAACTTCACAATACTAATGATTTGGTCAAACAGAGTATCCACCGATCTATAGTCTTTCCTAAAGATTCTATAGTTTCTCTCCTGCCAAATATAATACACCACTGCTCCAAAACTGAGTCTTTGGAGCACACTCCAAATGCTATTCCTAGCCGGCTTATTAACAATACCAGAGATGGCACTAGCCCAACTGTTACTAACATCCTCCATATGAGTCATAGACTTGACATTATTCCACAACTTACTTGAATAATTACAAGAGAAAAAGAGATGGGCGTGGGACTCATTATCATTACCACATAAGCAACATCTAACATCCTGAACACTAAACCACTTAGACAATCTATCAGTAGTTTTAAGTCTACCTTTCACAGCCATCCAAGTTATAAACGCGTGCCTAGGAATACATTGAGAAAACCATATGTGATTATGCCAAATAACTTCTGGAAAATCAGTTCTAACAGCAATATAGGCTTCCCTCACATTGAAACACTTTTCTCTACCCATTTTATCCAACCAAACAACCGTATCCTCCTTACTCTGGTCCAAATTTGGGACCGGAACATCCACCACCTCCTTAAATCTATCCTCCCAATCTAAAGGCCAATTGCAGCTCCCATTATCAATCAGGTCACAAATTTTAGCACTAAGACTAAATCCAGCTTGAATGATAGTTCTATGGTCAATAAGTTTACTTAAAGGACCATTCAAATGCCATTTATCAAACCATATATTACATTTAGAGCCATTTCCTATTATCACATTAACAAATTTCTTAATATCATCTCTAAGCTTCAACAACTGAATCCACACCCAAGTATGCCCCTTGTTCAGTTCCACATCCCATAAACTACGACCATCAAGCTTATGAATTTTAACCCACTTAACCCATATTGAGTTCTTATCAGAAGCTATATTCCAAAGATATTTAGCCATAAGAGCATTATTCCAAGCATGTAGAGGTTTAAGACCAAGACCACCCTGAGATTTTGGTTTACAAACCTCACTCCAACTGACACTAACAATGCCACTCACACTATCATTTCCATTACCCCCCCTGGACCACAGAAAATTCTTAAGCAATTTATCGATTTTATCACAAATGGGCTTAGGAAGAATAAACATAGAACACCAATAGACCTGAAGAGCAGATAACACAGAGGATATCAACTAAAGTCTCCCAGCAAAAGAAAGGCTTTTATTCCTCCAGTCATTAATTCTTTTTGGACCGTCTCAATAAAACCAACTGCAATCTATCTGGTCTCAGATACTGAATCCAACATCCTTTCTACAAGATCAAGGTAATATAAAAACGATACAATCACCGCAACTAATTAACAACTCGTGCTAGTGGACGTGCTTAAAAACTCAAGAAGACTTGATTCCTCTCTCGTTGCGCTTCTTGCCTTGCATCTAAACCGCTTCCACTTTCTTCAATGTGAGGGACAGCACGAGGGAAGATTACAGAACTGTTGGGAGTAGATGTTTACAATAAGCAACAAAAACAATGTTTGTAACCGATACTAGTCAGAAGATTATGATCCATAAGATTTCTCCACAGTTTAACTCTTTGATTAGGAGTATTTTCACCATAAACAACAGAAACAAACATACTCTTACTATCAACCAAGGATTTTACAAAGAAATGCATCACCTGGTCAATTTGAGATATCAAATTCACACCCTTTACAGCTATCACTAGAGTTCGAGACCCACTCCCATTTACCAAAAACATTGTCACAGACATTGTTAACGAACTTCTTCCTTAACTGAGTTTCAATAATACCACAAAAACTAACTTGATTACCTTTGATAAAATCTTTGATCTCCTTTTGCTTAAGGGTATTGCACATACCCTTAACATTCCATGCTGCAAGTTTTAGCATCATTTAACCAGAATGAGATAATGCAGAAATATCCTGCATTTGATTGAGGTCACAATGCATACCATTCGATACCATATCCTGGGTTAATATCTGAGCAGTACCCGAACTAACATCAAGAACCTCTTCATCAGCATTTTGAGTAAACTCAGCCTTGATTTGTTCCTCCATCTTCATATAAGCATCCTCACCAATTTTTGATTTGTAGAACCCTTTCATCTCAGCGGTCCAAGTCTCCCACTCATAAATGGTAAACACCTCTCCCGTTGTGAAGAAAAGCTCTACATCAGTTAACTGCTTATCCTCTATCATTTTGTTAATATCTTCCCTTTCACCATTGTACACCTCTTCATAAACCTTAGCATAAGCTTGATTTTCGTATGCACCTTGAGCCAACAAAGCGCACTTGTCAATACTATTCGCTTTCCTTCTAGATGCCATAACAATACTTTCGTTACTAGTTTTGATTCTCCTCTCCAAGTTCTTAATCTTCAATCTTAGCATATCTACCCTACCTTTCTTCACAAATTTCTCCATTTTCTTCTTGTAATACTCCATTAAATCACTAGGCCAACTCTTCTTTTCTTCAATGCTGATAAACAACCCTTTGTTACATGCCTCATCAATCCTATCTCTAATCACCTCCCATTCCAAATTCTTCTCCATCTCAACTTCATCAGCTAACGTAGCAAACTTATTACCATTATTAACACTACCCTCCATACCACTCACCTTATTACTCTTCTCATCACTGTCCAATTTACCCTTGCCCTTGTTATTTTGCCCTGTCACATTCTTTAAACCCTACCTTGATTCAGTAGGTTTCTTCATTGCAGTTTGTTGCATATATTCATTTCTATTACTTCTTTGAACACCACAACCTCTTCCATTTAAACTACCTCTACCCCTTCCACTAAAACCACCTCTACTGTTTGAACTCTCCCCAACAAAAAATCTTTGACCACCATAACCATTATTCCATCCTTCATTTCTATTATTCCTCCTACTCACAGATTGCCAATCATTGCCATTATTAGTCCCATTAACATCATTCACTGGTTTTTGAACATTTACCTCAGCGCCTTTCTTCTTCTCAGCATTAGTTAGCTCCCTTTTAGTACACCTCTCATAACCATGCCCAAAAACTTTACAAAAGGAGCAAATAGGAGGTCCCATGGGTATTCAACTCTTAACTCCATAGACCTACCCAAACTTTTATAATAGACTTCAATGCTATCAATAAGCCCATCCGCAAAGATCCACCTCTATAAGAACCCTAGCAAAACTAGCCCTTCCACAACCATTCACACACATATCTGTAGTAATGCTATCCATGATAATAGGATTGCCAATTCGCTAGCAATTCTACTTATGCCTTCCAATTCCGGTGCTTCTAATGGCACGCTTAAAATTTTCACCCAAATAGGAACTCTAGACGGCTCGGTTTTTCCAAACAATTACCGGCTTCCCACTTTTGAACAAAAAGGGGCTTGCCATCTACCAGCCAAGGACCATTTTCAAGGACATATTGCATCCCCTCATCAGCTTTAAACTTAAAGAAATATAACCCACACTCATTCAAAATAATTTCATCCAAATGGAAACCCCTCCACATTCTATTTAAATGACCCAAAATCTCCCTATGTGACATCTTCATTCCTACAAAATACCCAACCAAAGTTCTAACCCATTTTTTGCTACCCTCCTCAATAACAGGATCAAGATATACCAACTTTTTACCCTGCTCATTCATGCTAACAGGAAAAAAACTTAGTTTATTACTCCCATTTCCACTCCTACCCTGCACAGCATTAGCAAAAGAATCCGGCTTACTAGGGCACTACTATCCTCCATCATAACATCCTTCATCACCCTCACACCATCAATATTTTGATCAATGCTACCCTATTAACATCATTAGAGCCACCTCCTAAACTAGGCCATTTCTCCATAATTGAAGGAGAAAGCCTCCTTAGCCTTACTACCACCATTATGCAAAACTTCACCCTTTTCAAAATCCTAGGACTCGACTAGGACTACTACTAGGATTAAGAATGGGTTTTCATTAACAGCATGGGATATCTCCTATGTTTACACCGAATTCTTAAGCAAATCACTACCGATTTCACCCACTAGACTCAACATCATTACCCCAAAACATATCAAGATTAGACACGGGACAATTATTCTTACCGTGATTAGCGATACATCAGTACATCACTTTCCATACCCTCAACCTCACTATCAAACATACCACTCTCTGAAACAGTATCTCCAACACTCCTTGAATCCACACTCTGAGTATCCACATTGGAGTTGATATCCCCATCAACCTCCTCATTCTTGACCCCATCTGCTACACTACCATCCTCCTCACACTCAACACCCACCATACCCTCTCCTGCCTTACTACCTTTCTTACCCAATCTCCCAACACTCTTCTTGAAACTCACCGATTTTGTACCCACCTTTGATTGCTTACTCTTATTCTGCAAGGTGCTATTCTGACTACGAGTTGCCCTTGAAGGACGGATAACATCATCTGATCCCCTAGGGGGAACCAAATTAGGGTTTATGGGATCTGGTTCAGTCATGGTTTGATGTGGTTTGAAATGGGAAGGTGAAAAGGATTGAATAATAGCATAGAAAGATTAAGGTTTAAGGGTTTAATTTGGGTTAAAACACAAAACGATGAACAGTGCGTGTTATGTGTGTGTAACGGAATTTTAAACGGTAATAAATGGAGAAACTAAACTTAAGAAACAATGATAAAATTGGTATAGAAATGTAGATCAAGGAAAAGGCTAACCAAATCCAAAATCCGCTTTTAAAATTCAATGGTTAAATTTAATTTAGATGATGAAATACTATGATTTTTAGTGGTTTTTTAGGGTTTTTAGAGAGAGAAATAAGTAATGCAGTTTTTTTTCCTTAAAGGTAAATTTTATTAAGGACTGCACCCAAACAGGCACAGGGAACAACAAACACCAAGCACAAAACCACAAAACTGTTAGGACACATCCCTAACTAGCAAGTTTTGGCTAAACGCTCATGGCCTAGACAAAAAAACATCCACCAAACAAAACTGGAATACAAATTACAAAATGAAAACAAAACAAGACAAAACTAGGAATCAAAATACATATAGAAAAAAGATAGCATCAAAACAGATCCTGTGTTCAAGACAGTATACTTCTGAATCATTGGGACATAAAGAGACCAATCTAAATGCCCCAAACCATCACAATACACTGCCCTAATCCACAAGTCTAAATTCTGAGTATAGATCCCACACAAGCCAAGAGCATAAGACATCTTCATCCAATCATCCTTATAGCATAATAAAGCCTTTGTGCCAACAATCCGTATCAACCAATACAAGGAGTGCCAATGTAGCAGCCTAAAGGAAATCACCTCCTTAAAAAACCTACCCCAAGTAAAACCACAAGGGAAAAAGCTTAAGGTAGGAAAAAGAGCGTGACTCTCCCTTAGGCCTCCCCCATCTGTGCTCCCAAGAAAGACAAGCAGATTGAAGCAATGAAAACTGCATCCACCAGCTAGAAAGAGAAATAAGAACCTGATAGTAACACCACAATCTTGGGAGACCAGAAATAGCAAAGTACCAACAGACCTGCTCAAAATAATCCTTACACCAATACCAGACAAACCAAAAACATACCAGGTTAGAAAACAACATAAAATCAGAAAGCATTGCCCACCATGACCTCTATCAAAAACCTTATTACTCATCCAGAAACCTGATCCTCCCAGATTACTGAAACTCCAACAGAGGATTAAGATCCTACCCTGCATCATCATTATATAAACACCCCAACTCCCGAACAATACCTCTATACCTCATGTCTCTACTTAACGGAATATCCCATATCTTAAAAGCTTTTAACACATCCGGCGAATACTTAATAGTAAGACCCCTTACTTTCAACTTCACAATACTAATGATTTGGTCAAACAGTATCCACCGATCTATAGTCTTTCCTAAAGATTCTATAGTTTCTCTCGCCAAATATAATACACCACCGCTCCAAAATCGAGTCTTTGGAGCACACTCCAAATGCTATTCCTAGCCGGCTTTATTAACAATACCGGAGATGGCACTAGCCCAATCACTAACATCCTCCATATGAGTCATAGACTTGACATTATTCCACAACTTACTTGAATAATTACAAGAGAAAAGAGATGGGCGTGGACTCATTATCATTACCACATAAGCAACATCTAACATCCCTAACACTAAACCACTTATACAATCTATCGGTAGTTTTAAGTCTACCTTTCACGACCATCCAAGTTATAAACGCGTGCCTAGGAATACATTGAGAAAACCATATGTGATTATGCCAAATAACTTCGAAAATCGCCTAATAAAGAATATAGGCTTCCTCACATTGAAACACTTTTCTACCCATTTTATCCATCCAAACAACCGTATCCTCCTTACTCGGGTCCAAATTTGGCAATCAAACATCCACCACCTCCTTAAATCTATCCTCCCAATCTAAAGGCCAATTCCAGCTCCCATTATCAATCAGGTCACAAATTTTAGCACTAAGACTAAATCCAGCTTGAATGATAGTTCTATGGTCAATAAGTTTACTTAACGGACCATTCAAATGCCATTTATCAAACCATATATTACATTTAGTGCCATTTCCTATTATCACATTAACAAATTTCTTAATATCATCTCTAAGCTTCAACAACCGAATCCACACCCAAGTATGCCCTTGTTCAGCCCACATCCCATAAACTACGACCATCAAGCTTATGAATTTTAACCCACTTAACCCATATTGAGTTCTTATCGGGTTATATTCCAAAGATATTTAGCCATAAGAGCATTATTCCAAGCATGTAGAGGTTTAAGACCAAGACCACCCCGAGATTTTGGTTTACAAACCTCACTCCAACCGACACTAACAATGCCACTTACACTATCATTTCCATTACCCCTTGGACCACGTAAAATTCTTAAGCAATTTATCGATTTTATCACAAATGGGCTTAGGAAGAATAAACATAGAACACCAATAGACCAAGAGCGAGATAACACGAGGATATCAATCAAGTCTCCCAAAGAAAGAAAGGCTTTTATTCCTCCAAATATTAATTCTTTTGTGGACCGCCTCAATAAAACCAACTGCAATCTATCCGGTCTCGATATCAATCCAACATCCTTTCTACAAGATCAAGAATATAAAAACGATACAATCACCGCAACTAATTAACAACTCGTAACCTAGTGGATGTGCTTAAAAACTCAAAGAAGCGACTTGATTCCTCTCTTGTTTGCGCTTCTTTCCCGCCGCATCTAAACCGCTTCCACTTTCTTCAATGCGAGGGACAAGACGAGGAAGATTACAGAATCATTGGGAGTAGATGTTTACAATAAGCAACAAAACAATGTTTGTAACCGATACTAGTCAAGATTATGATCCATAAGATTTCTCCACAGTTTAACTCTTTGCTTAGGAGTATTTTCACCATAAACAACAGAAACAAACATACTCTTACTATCAACCAAGGATTTTACAAAGAAATGCATCACCTGGTCAATTTGAGATATCAAATTCACAGAGAGCACAAACGAGTCCCACCCTACAGCAATTCTACACCCTTTACAGCTATCACTAGAGTTCGAGACTCACTCCCATTTACCAAAAACATTGTCACAGACATTGTTAACGAACTTCTTCCTTAACTGAGTTTCAATAATACCACAAAAACTAACTTGATTACCTTTGATAAAATCTTTGATCTCCTTTTGCTTAAGGGTATTGCACATACCCTTAACATTCCATGCTGCAAGTTTTAGCATCATTTAACCTAATGAGATAATGCAGAAATATCCTCGCATTTGATTGAGGTTACAATGCATACCATTAGATACCATATCTTGGGTTAATATCCGAGCAAGACTAACTAACATCAAGAACCTCTTCATCGAGATTTTGAGTAAACTCAGCCTTGATTTGTTCCTCCATCTTCATATAAGCATCCTCACCAATTTTTGATTTGTAGAACCCTTTCATCTCGCCGTCCAAGTCTCCCACTCATAAATGGTAAACACCTCTCCGGTTGTGAAGAAAAGCTCTACATCGCTTAACCGCTTATCCTCTATCATTTTGTTAATATCTTCCTTTCACCATTGTACACCTCTTCATAAACCTTAGCATAATCTTGATTTTCGTACGCACCTTGAGCCAACAAAGGCACTTGTCAATACTATCCGCTTTCCTTCTAGATGCCATAACAATACTTTCACATTAGTTTTGATTCTCCTCTCCAAGTTCTTAATCTTCAATCTTAGCATATCTACCCTACCTTTCTTCACAAATTTCTCCATTTTCTTCTTGTAATACTCCATTAAATCACTAGGCCAACTCTTCTTTTCTTCAACGACGATAAACAACCCTTTGTTACATGCCTCATCAATCCTATCTCTAATCACCTCCCATTCCAAATTCTTCTCCATCTCAACTTCATCAGCTAACGTAGCAAACTTATTACCATTATTAACACTACCCTCCATACCACTCACCTTATTACTCTTCTCATCACTGTCCAATTTACCCTTGCCCTTGTTATTTTGCCCTGTCACATTCTTTAAACCCTCCCTTGATTCAGTAGGTTTCTTCGTTGCAGTTTGTTGCATATATTCATTTCTATTACTTCTTTGAACACCACCACCTCTTCCATTTAAACTACCTCTACCCCTTCCACTAAAACCACCTCTACTGTTTGAACTCTCCCCAACAAAAAATCTTTGACCACCATAACCATTATTCCATCCTTCATTTCTATTATTCCTCCTACTCACAGATTGCCAATCATTGCCATTATTAGTCCCATTAACATCATTCACTGGTTTTTGAACATTTACCTCAGCACCTTTCTTCTTCTCAGCATCAGTTAGCTCCCTTTTAGTACACCTCTCATAACCATGCCCAAAAACTTTACAAAAGGAGCAAATAGGAGGTCTCCATGGGTATTCAACTCTCAACTCCATAGACCTACCCAAACTTTTATAACAGACTTCAATGCTATCAATAAGCCCATCCGCAGCATCCACCTCTATAAGAACCCTAGCAAAACTAGCCCTTCCACAACCATTCACACACATATCTGTAGTAATGCTATCCATGATAATAGGATTGCCAATTCTGCTAGCAATTCAACTTATGCCTTCTGAATTCCAGGCTTCTAATGGCACGTTTAAAATTTTCACCCAAATAGGAACTCTAGACGGCTCCGGTTTTTCCAAACAATTACCAGCTTCCCACTTTTGAACAAAAAGGGGCTTGCCATCTACCAGCCAAGGACCATTTTCAAGGACATATTGCATCCCCTCATCAGCTTTAAACTTAAAGAAATATAACCCACACTCATTCAAAATAATTTCATCCAAATGGAAACCCCTCCACATTCTTTTTAAATGACCCAAAATCTCCCTATGTGACATCTTCATTCCTACAAAATACCCAACCAAAGTTCTAACCCATTTTTTGCTACCCTCCTCAATAACAGGATCAAGATACACCAACTTTTTACCCTGCTCATTCATGCTAACAGGAAAAAAACTTAGTTTATTACTCCCATTTCCACTCCTACCCTGCACAGCATTAGCAAAAGAATCCGGCTTACTAGGGGCACTACTATCCTCCATCATAACATCCTTCATCACCCTCACACCATCAATATTTTGATCAATGCTACCCCTATTAACATCATTAGAGCCACCTCCTAAACTAGGCCATTTCTCCACAGAATTGAAGGAGAAAGCCTCCTTAGCCTTACTACCACCATTATGCAAAACTTCACCCCTTTTCAAAATCCTAGGACTCTGACTAGGACTACTACTAGGATTAAGAATTGGGTTTTCATTAACAGGCACAGGGATATCTCCTATGTTTACACCAGAATTCTTAAGCAAATCACTACCAGATTTCACCCCACTAGACTCAACATCATTACCCCAAAACATATAAGTATTAGACACAGGACAATTATTCTTACCAGGATTAGCAGACACATCAGGTACATCACTTTCCATACCCTCAACCTCACTATCAAACATACCACACTCAAACAAGATTCCAACACTCCTTGAATCCACACTCGAGTATCCACATTGGAGTTGATATCCCATCAACCTCCTCATTCTTGACCCCATCACTACACTACCATCCTCCTCACACTCAACACCCACCATACCCTCTCCTGCCCTACTACCTTTCTTACCCAATCTCCCAACACTCTTCTTGAAACTCACCGATTTTGTACCCACCTTTGATTGCTTACTCATATTCTTCAAGGCGCTATTCTGACTACGAGTTGCCCTTGAAGGACGGATAACATCATCTGATCCCCTAGGGGGAACCAAATTAGGGTTTATGGGATCTGGTTCAGTCATGGTTTGATGTGGTTTGAAATGGGAAGGTGAAAAGGATTGAATAATAGCATAGAAAGATTAAGGTTTAAGGTTTTAATTTGGGGAAAACACAAAACGATGAACAGTGCGTGTTTTGTGTGTGTAACGGAAATTTAAAATGTAATAAATGGGGATACTAATCTTATGAAACAATGATAAAATTGGTATAGAAATGTAGATCAAGGAAAAGGCTAACCAAATCCAAAATCCATTTTAAAATTCAATGGTTAAATTTAATTTAGATGATGAAATACTATGATTTTTAGTGGTTTTTTAGGGTTTTTAGAGAGAGAAATAAGTAATGCAGTTTTTTTTCCTTAAAGGTAAATTTTATTAAGGACCGCACCCAAACAGCATGTGGAACAACAAACACCAAGCACAAAACCACAAAACTGTTAGGACACATCCCTAACTAGCAAGTTTTGGCTAAACGCCATGGCCTAGACAAAAAACATCCACCAAACAAAACTGAATACAAATTACAAAATGAAAACAAAACAAGACAAAACTAGGAATCAAAATACATATAGAAAAAGATAGCATCAAAATGATCTCGTGTTCAAGACAAGATACTTCTCGAATCATTGGGACATAAAGAGACCAATCTAAATGCCCCAAACCATCACAATACAATCGCCCTAATCCACAAGTCTAAATTCGGTATAGATCCCACACAAGCCAAGAGCATAAGACATCTTCATCCAATCATCCTTATAGCATAATAAAGCCTTTGAGCCAACAATCCAGATCAACCAATACAAGGAGTGCCAATGTAGCGACTTAAAGGAAATCACCTCCTTAAAAACCTACCCCAAGTAAAACCACAAGGAAAAAGCTTAAGGTAGGAAAAAGAGCGACTCTCCTTAGGCCTCCCCATCTGTGTTCTAAGAAAGACAAGCGATTGAAGCAATGAAACCGCATCCACCACCTAGAAAGAGAAATAAGAACCCGATAGTAACACCACAATCTTGGGAGACCAGAAACAGCAAAGTACCAACAGACCTGCTCAAAATAATCCTTACAACAATACCAGACAAACCAAAAACATACCAGGTTAGAAAACAACATAAAATCAGAAAGCACCATGACCTCTATCAAAAACCTTATTACTCATCCAGAAACCTGATCCTCCCAGATTACTGAAACTCCAACTGAGGATTAAGATCCTACCCTGCATCATCATTATATAAACACCCCAACTCCCGAACAATACCTCTATACCTCATGTCTCTACTTAACGGAATATCCCATATCTTAAAAGCTTTTAACACATCTGGCGAATACTTAATAGTAAGACCCCTTACTTTCAACTTCACAATACTAATGATTTGGTCAAACAGTATCCAACCGATCTATAGTCTTTCCTAAAGATTCTATAGTTTCTCCCGCCAAATATAATACACCACCGTCTCAAAATCGAGTCTTTGGAGCACACCCAAATGCTATTCCTAGCCGCCTTATTAACAATACCGTAGATGGCACTAGCCCAATGTTACTAACATCCTCCATATGAGTCATAGACTTGACATTATTCCACAACTTACTTGAATAATTACAAGATAAAAAGAGATGGGCGTGGGACTCATTATCATTACCACATAAGCAACATCTAACATCCTGAACACTAAACCACTTAGACAATCTATCAGTAGTATTAAGTCTACCTTTCACAGCCATCCAAGTTATAAACACGTGCCTAGGAATACATTGAGAAAACCATATGTGATTATGCCAAATAACTTCGAAAATCGCCTAACAAAGAATATAGGCTTCCCTCACATTGAAACACTTTTCTCTACCCATTTTATCCAACCAAACAACCGTATCCTCCTTACTCTGGTCTAAATTTGGCACCGGAACATCCACCACCTCCTTAAATCTATCCTCCCAATCTAAAGGCCAATTCCAGCTCCCATTATCAATCAGGTCACAAATTTTAGCGCTAAGACTAAATCCAGCTTGAATGATAGTTCTATGGTCAATAAGTTTACTTAACGGAGCATTCAAATGCCATTTATCAAACCATATATTACATTTAGTGCCATTTCCTATTATCACATTAACAAATTTCTTAATATCATCTCTAAGCTTCAACAACTCGAATCCACACCCAAGTATGCCCCTTGTTCGGCCCACATCCCATAAACTACGACCATCAAGCTTATGAATTTTAACCCACTTAACCCATATTGAGTTCTTATCAAGCTATATTCCAAAGATATTTAGCCATAAGAGCATTATTCCAAGCATGTAGAGGTTTAAGACCAAGACCACCCCGAGATTTTGGTTTACAAACCTCACTCCAACCGACACTAACAATGCCACTCACACTATCATTTCCATTACCCCCGGACCACGTAAAATTCTTAAGCAATTTATCGATTTTATCACAAATGGGCTTAGAAGAATAAACATAGAACACCAATAGACCAAGAGCGTAAAACAGAGGATATCAATCAAGTCTCCCAAAGAAAAGAAAGGCTTTTATTCATCCAATATTAAAAAGGATTTTTCATTAAAAAAATACGAACTTTATTAAATGGAATCACTTAATGTTCATATTAGCTGTGTGGAATCTCCTGTAACTTGCTGATTTAATTAATACAACTTCACCATTTCAGAAAAAAAAAAAAAAAAACTTTAGGACTGTTTTTATAATTTCAAGTAATTACATGGACCATTTTGCAACTTTTCAAAGACTACTTTTGCAAAGTGAGTAAAGAAAAAATAGAAAATGTGCTATAGTAGTAGAGTTTTGGTTACATTTTAGGCCCTTAAAGTTTATAACTTTCTTTTACTTGTGTTGTTGATGGATCTTTGTAGTTGAATGAAACTTGAGTTTGTTGTTGAAGATGAGCTTAGGCGTAACAATTCCTTAGGCGTAATCGATGTGCTTACACGTAAACTTCCTTTAGGCGTAAACTTTCCTTACTCGTAAGAATAGTGGTTAAACATAACCTTAGGCGTAAACGAAGACTTATGCGTAAAGAACCTTATGCGTAAGATAGTTCTTAGGCGTAAAGTGTTACTCGTAAGTATTATGCTTAGGCGTAAGATTAGGTTGAAACTAAAATCTTTCACACTTGTCCAAGTGTGAGAGATATCCACAAGTTGAAGTATTTTCAAGCTTATCCAAGCAAGAGAAACACCGAGTTACCAACACTTTGAAGAATTTGGTGAAGATTCTTTACGCATAAACCGCTTAGGCGTAAACTCGACTTTAGGCGTAAACGTTAGGCGTAAGAATAGGCCTATGGGCTTTCTGCATAAGCCTAGTACTTAATAAAAAACTTAAAAGCCATAATTACACAACCTATTACATATAAGTGACTAACACTTGAAATACTAGTTAGGAGTGATTCCAACAATTAAATAGAATCGTATAATTTTCATATTAGTATGTAGAATCTCATGTAACTTGTTGATTTAATTAATACAACTTCACCATTTCGGAAAAAAACTTTGGGACGCTTTTGTAATTGCAAGTAATGACAGGGACCACTTTTGCAACTTTTCGAGACTACTTTTGCAACGTGAGTAAAGAAAAATTGAAAATGTTCTATAGTAGTAGAGTTTTGTTTATAGTTTAGGCCCTTAAAGTTTATAACTTTCTTTTTGAAGTTTTATTAAAATGGAATCATATAAAGTTCGTATTTTTAATGAAAAGGATTTTCATAAAAAAAATACGAACTTTATTAAATGGAATCACTTAATGTTCATATTAGATGTGTGGAATCTCATGTAACTTGTCGATTTAATTAATACAACTTCACCATTTCGGAAAAAAAACTTTAGGACTGTTTTTATAATTTCGGTAATTACAGGGACCATTTTGCAACTTTTCAAAGACTACTTTTGCAAAGTGAGTAAAGAAAAATAGAAAATGTGCTATAGTAGTAGAGTTTTGGTTACATTTTAGGCCCTTAAAGTTTATAACTTTCTTTTACTTGTGTTGTTGATGGATCTTTGTAGTTGAATGAAACTTGAGTTTGTTGTTGAAGATGAGCTTAGGCGTAACAATTCCTTAGGCGTAATCGATGTGCTTACACGTAAACTTCCTTTAGGCGTAAACTTTCCCTTACTCGTAAGAATAGTGGTTAAACATAACCTTAGGCGTGGCGAAGACTTATGCGTAAAGAACCTTATGCGTAAGATAGTTCTTAGGCGTAAAGTGTTACTCGTAAGTATTATGCTTAGGCGTAAGATTAGGTTGAAACCAAAATCTTTCACACTTGTCCAAGTGTGAGAGATATCCACAAGTTGAAGTATTTTTCAAGCTTATCCAAGCAAGAGAAACACCGAGTTACCAACGACTTCAAGAATTTGGTGAAGATTCTTTACGCATAAACCGCTTAGGCGTAAACTCGACTTTAGGCGTAAACGTTAGGCGTAAGAATAGGCCTATGGGCTTTCTGCATAAGCCTAGTACTTAATAACAAACTAAAAAGCCATAATTACACAACCTATTACAAATAAGTGACTAACACTTGAAATACTAGTTAGGAGTGATTCCAACAATTAAATTGAATCGTATAATTTTCATATTAGCCGTGTGGAATCACATGTAACTTGTTGATTTAATTAATACAACTTCACCATTTCAGAAAAAAAGCTTTGGGACAATTTTTGTAATTGCAGGTAATGATATGGACCACTTTTGCAACTTTTCAGAGACTACTTTTGCAAAGTGAGTAGAGAAAAAATAGAAAATGTGCTATAGTAGTAGAGTTTTGGTTATAGTTTAGGCCCTTAAAGTTTATAACTTTCTTTTTGAAGTTTTATTAAAATGGAATCGTATAAAGTTCGTATTTTTAATGAAAAAGGATTTTCATAAAAAAATACGAACTTTATTAAATGGAATCACTTAATGTTCATATTAGTGTGTGGAATCTCACGTAACTTGGTCGATTTAATTAATACAACTTCACCATTTCGGAAAAAAAACTTTAGGACTGTTTTATAATTTCGGGTAATTACAGGACCATTTTGCAACTTTTCAAAGACTACTTTTGCAAAGTGAGTAAAGAAAAATAGAAAATGTGCTATAGTAGTAGAGTTTTGGTTACATTTTAGGCCCTTAAAGTTTATAACTTTCTTTTACTTGTGTTGTTGATGGATCTTTGTAGTTGAATGAAACTTGAGTTTGTTGTTGAAGATGGGCTTAGGCGTAACAATTCCTTAGGCGTAATCGATGTGCTTACACGTAAACTTCCTTTAGGCGTAAACTTTCCTTTACTCGTAAGAATAGTGGTTAAACATAACCTTAGGCGTAAACGAAGACTTATGCGTAAAGAACCTTATGCGTAAGATAGTTCTTAGGCGTAAAGTGTTACTCGTAAGTATTATGCTTAGGCGTAAGATTAGGTTGAAACCAAAACTTTCACACTTGTCCAAGTGTGAGAGATATCCACAAGTTGAAGTATTTTTCAAGCTTATCCAAGCAAGAGAAACACCGAGTTACCAACAACTTGAAGAATTTGGTGAAGATTCTTTACGCATAAACCGCTTAGGCGTAAACTCGACTTTAGGCGTAAACGTTAGGCGTAAGAATAGGCCTATGGGCTTTCTGCATAAGCCTAGTACTTAATAAAAACTTAAAAGCCATAATTACACAACCTATTACATATAAGTGACTAACACTTGAAATACTAGTTAGGAGTGATTCCAACAATTAAATAGAATCGTATAATTTTCATATTAGTGTGTAGAATCTCATGTAACTTGTTGATTTAATTAATACAACTTCACCATTTCGGAAAAAAAACTTTGGGACAGTTTTGTAATTGCGGTGTAATGACAGGGACCACTTTTGCAACTTTTCGTAGACTACTTTTGCAACGTGAGTAAAGAAAAATTGAAAATGTTCTATAGTAGTAGAGTTTTGTTTATAGTTTAGGCCCTTAAAGTTTATAACTTTCTTTTTGAAGTTTTATTAAAATGGAATCGTATAAAGTTCGTATTTTTAATGAACAAGGATTTTCATAAAAAAATACGAACTTTATTAAATGGAATCACTTAATGTTCATATTAGATGTGTGGAATCTCCATGTAACTTGTCGATTTAATTAATACAACTTCACCATTTCGGAAAAAAAACTTTAGGACTGTTTTTATAATTTCGGTAATTACAGGGGACCATTTTGCAACTTTTCAAAGACTACTTTTGCAAAGTGAGTAAAGAAAAATAGAAAATGTGCTATAGTAGTAGAGTTTTGGTTACATTTTAGGCCCTTAAAGTTTATAACTTTCTTTTACTTGTGTTGTTGATGGATCTTTGTAGTTGAATGAAACTTGAGTTTGTTGTTGAAGATGAGCTTAGGCGTAACAATTCCTTAGGCGTAATCGATGTGCTTACACGTAAACTTCCTTTAGGCGTAAACTTTCCCTTACTCGTAAGAATAGTGGTTAAACATAACCTTAGGCGTAAATCAAGACTTATGCGTAAGAACCTTATGCGTAAGATAGTTCTTAGGCGTAAAGTGTTACTCGTAAGTATTATGCTTAGGCGTAAGATTAGGTTGGAAACCAAAATCTTTCACACTTGTCCAAGTGTGAGAGATATCCACAAGTTGAAGTATTTTTCAAGCTTATCCAAGCAAGAGAAACACCGAGTTACCAACAACTTCGAAGAATTTGGTGAAGATTCTTTACGCATAAACTGCTTAGGCGTAAACTCTGACTTTAGGCGTAAACGTTAGGCGTAAGAATAGGCCTATGGGCTTTCTGCATAAGCCTAGTACTTAATAAAAAACTTAAAAGCCATAATTACACAACCTATTACATATAAGTGACTAACACTTGAAATACTAGTTAGGAGTGATTCCAACAATTAAATAGAATCGTATAATTTTCATATTAGCTGTGTAGAATCTCATGTAACTTGTTGATTTAATTAATACAACTTCACCATTTCAGGAAAAAAAAACTTTGGGACAGTTTTTGTAATTGCAGGTAATGACAGGGACCACTTTTGCAACTTTTCAGAGACTACTTTTGCAACGTGAGTAAAGAAAAAATTGAAAATGTTCTATAGTAGTAGAGTTTTGTTTATAGTTTAGGCCCTTAAAGTTTATAACTTTCTTTTTGAAGTTTTATTAAAATGGAATCAGTATAAAGTTCGTATTTTTAATGAACAAGGATTTTCATAAAAAATACGAACTTTATTAAATGGAATCACTTAATGTTCATATTAGGGTGTGGAATCTCACTTTAGGGTTTGTCGATTTAATTAATACAACTTCACCATTTCGGAAAAAAAATCACCATTTCGTGAAATAAACTTTAGGATTGTTTTTATAATTTCGGTAATTACAGGACCATTTTGCAACTTTTCAAAGACTACTTTTGCAAAGTGAGTAAAGAAAAATAGAAAATGTGCTATAGTAGTAGAGTTTTGGTTACATTTTAGGCCCTTAAAGTTTATAACTTTCTTTTACTTGTGTTGTTGATGGATCTTTGTAGTTGAATGAAACTTGAGTTTGTTGTTGAAGATGAGCTTAGGCGTAACAATTCCTTAGGCGTAATCGATGTGCTTACACGTAAACTTCCTTTAGGCGTAAACTTTCCCTTACTCGTAAGAATAGTGGTTAAACATAACCTTAGGCGTAATTAAGACTTATGCGTAAAGAACCTTATCGTAAGATAGTTCTTAGGCGTAAAGTGTTACTCGTAAGTATTATGCTTAGGCGTAAGATTAGGTTGGAAACCAAAATCTTTCACACTTGTCCAAGTGTGAGAGATATCCACAAGTTGAAGTATTTTTCAAGCTTATCCAAGCAAGAGAAACACCGAGTTACCAACGACTTGAAGAATTTGGTGAAGATTCTTTACGCATAAACCGCTTAGGCGTAAACTCGACTTTAGGCGTAAACGTTAGGCGTAAGAATAGGCCTATGGGCTTTCTGCATAAGCCTAGTACTTAATAAAAACTTAAAAGCCATAATTACACAACCTATTACATATAAGTGACTAACACTTGAAATACTAGTTAGGAGTGATTCCAACAATTAAATAGAATCGTATAATTTTCATATTAGCAGTGTGGAATCTCATGTAACTTGTTGATTTAATTAATACAACTTCACCATTTCAGGAAAAAAAAACTTTGGGACAGTTTTTGTAATTGCAGGTAATGACAGGGACCACTTTTGCAACTTTTTAGAGACTACTTTTGCAACGTGAGTAAAGAAAAAATTGAAAATGTTCTATAGTAGTAGAGTTTTGTTTATAGTTTAGGCCCTTAAAGTTTATAACTTTCTTTTTTGAAGTTTTATTAAAATGGAATCGTATAAAGTTCGTATTTTTAATGAAAAGGATTTTCATAAAAAAATACGAACTTTATTAAATGGAATCACTTAATGTTCATATTAGATGTGTGGAATCTCATGTAACTTGTCGATTTAATTAATACAACTTCACCATTTCGGAAAAAAAACTTTAGGACTGTTTTATAATTTCGGTAATTTCAGGGACCATTTTGCAACTTTTCAAAGACTACTTTTGCAAAGTGAGTAAAGAAAAATAGAAAATGTGCTATAGTAGTAGAGTTTTGGTTACATTTTAGGCCCTTAAAGTTTATAACTTTCTTTTACTTGTGTTGTTGATGGATCTTTGTAGTTGAATGAAACTTGAGTTTGTTGTTGAAGATGAGCTTAGGCGTAACAATTCCTTAGGCGTAATCGATGTGCTTACACGTAAACTTCCTTTAGGCGTAAACTTTCCCTTACTCGTAAGAATAGTGGTTAAACATAACCTTAGGCGTAAATCAAGACTTATGCGTAAAGAACCTTATGCGTAAGATAGTTCTTAGGCGTAAAGTGTTACTCGTAAGTATTATGCTTAGGCGTAAGATTAGGTTGGAAACCAAAATCTTTCACACTTGTCCAAGTGTGAGAGATATCCACAAGTTGAAGTATTTTCAAGCTTATCCAAGCAAGAGAAACACCGAGTTACCAACGACTTGAAGAATTTGGTGAAGATTCTTTACGCATAAACCGCTTAGGCGTAAACTCGACTTTAGGCGTAAACGTTAGGCATAAGTATAGGCCTATGGGCTTTCTGCATAAGCCTAGTACTTAATAAATAACTTAAAAGCCATAATTACACAACCTATTACATATAAGTGACTAACACTTGAAATACTAGTTAGGAGTGATTCCAACAATTAAATAGAATCGTATAATTTTCATATTAGCTGTGTAGAATCTCATGTAACTTGTTGATTTAATTAATACAACTTCACCATTTCAGGAAAAAAAAAACTTTGGGACAGTTTTTGTAATTGCAGGTAATGACAGGGACCACTTTTGCAACTTTTAGAGACTACTTTTGCAACGTGAGTAAAGAAAAAATTGAAAATGTTCTATAGTAGTAGAGTTTTGTTTATAGTTTAGGCCCTTAAAGTTTATAACTTTCTTTTTTGAAGTTTTATTAAAATGGAATCGTATAAAGTTCGTATTTTTAATGAACAAGGATTTTCATAAAAAAAATACGAACTTTATTAAATGGAATCACTTAATGTTCATATTAGATGTGTGGAATCTCATGTAACTTGTCGATTTAATTAATACAACTTCACCATTTCGGGAAAAAAAACTTTAGGACTGTTTTTATAATTTCGGTAATTACTGGGGACCATTTTGCAACTTTTCAAAGACTACTTTTGCAAAGTGAGTAAAGAAAAATAGAAAATGTGCTATAGTAGTAGAGTTTTGGTTACATTTTAGGCCCTTAAAGTTTATAACTTTCTTTTACTTGTGTTGTTGATGGATCTTTGTAGTTGAATGAAACTTGAGTTTGTTGTTGAAGATGAGCTTAGGCGTAACAATTCCTTAGGCGTAATCGATGTGCTTACACGTAAACTTCCTTTAGGCGTAAACTTTCCTTACTTACTCGTAAGAATAGTGGTTAAACATAACCTTAGGCGTGGCTAAAGACTTATGCGTAAAGAACCTTATGCGTAAGATAGTTCTTAGGCGTAAAGTGTTACTCGTAAGTATTATGCTTAGGCGTAAGATTAGGTTGAAACCAAAATCTTTCACACTTGTCCAAGTGTGAGAGATATCCACAAGTTGAAGTATTTTCAAGCTTATCCAAGCAAGAGAAACACCGAGTTACCAACGACTTGAAGAATTTGGTGAAGATTCTTTACGCATAAACCGCTTAGGCGTAAACTCGACTTTAGGCGTAAACGTTAGGCGTAAGAATAGGCCTATGGGCTTTCTACATAAGCCTAGTACTTAATAAAAACTTAAAAGCCATAATTACACAACCTATTACATATAAGTGACTAACACTTGAAATACTAGTTAGGAGTGATTCCAACAATTAAATAGAATCGTATAATTTTCATATTAGCTGTGTAGAATCTCATGTAACTTGTTGATTTAATTAATACAACTTCACCATTTCAGGAAAAAAAACTTTGGGACAGTTTTTGTAATTGCAGGTAATGACAGGGACCACTTTTGCAACTTTTCAGAGACTACTTTTGCAACGTGAGTAAAGAAAAAATTGAAAATGTTCTATAGTAGTAGAGTTTTGTTTATAGTTTAGGCCCTTAAAGTTTATAACTTTCTTTTTTGAAGTTTTATTAAAATGGAATCGTATAAAGTTCGTATTTTTTAATGAACAAGGATTTTTCATAAAAAAAAATGAACTTTATTAAATGGAATCACTTAATGTTCATATTAGATGTGTGGAATCTCATGTAACTTGGGTTTAGATTTAATTAATACAACTTCACCATTTCGGAAAAAAAACTTTAGGACTGTTTTTATAATTTCGGTAATTACAGGGACCATTTTGCAACTTTTCAAAGACTACTTTTGCAAAGTGAGTAAAGAAAAATAGAAAATGTGCTATAGTAGTAGAGTTTTGGTTACATTTTAGGCCCTTAAAGTTTATAACTTTCTTTTACTTGTGTTGTTGATGGATCTTTGTAGTTGAATGAAACTTGAGTTTGTTGTTGAAGATGAGCTTAGGCGTAACAATTCCTTAGGCGTAATCGATGTGCTTACACGTAAACTTCCTTTAGGCGTAAACTTTCCTTACTCGTAAGAATAGTGGTTAAACATAACCTTAGGCGTAAACTAAAGACTTATGCGTAAAGAACCTTATCGTAAGATAGTTCTTAGGCGTAAAGTGTTACTCGTAAGTATTATGCTTAGGCGTAAGATTAGGTTGGAAACCAAAATCTTTCACACTTGTCCAAGTGTGAGAGATATCCACAAGTTGAAGTATTTTCAAGCTTATCCAAGCAAGAGAAACACCGAGTTACCAACGACTTGAAGAATTTGGTGAAGATTCTTTACGCATAAACCGCTTAGGCGTAAACTCGACTTTAGGCGTAAACGTTAGGCGTAAGAATAGGCCTATGGGCTTTCTGCATAAGCCTAGTACTTAATAAAAACTTAAAAGCCATAATTACACAACCTATTACATATAAGTGACTAACACTTGAAATACTAGTTAGGAGTGATTCCAACAATTAAATAGAATCGTATAATTTTCATATTAGTGTGTAGAATCTCATGTAACTTGTTGATTTAATTAATACAACTTCACCATTTCGGAAAAAAAACTTTGGGACGCTTTTGTAATTGCAAGTAATGATGACAGGGACGACTTTTGCAACTTTTCGAGACTCCTTTTGCAACGTGAGTAAAGAAAAAATTGAAAATGTTCTATAGTAGTAGAGTTTTGTTTATAGTTTAGGCCCTTAAAGTTTATAACTTTCTTTTTGAAGTTTTATTAAAATAGAATCATATAAAGTTCGTATTTTTAATGAAAAGGATTTTCATAAAAAAATACGAACTTTATTAAATGGAATCACTTAATGTTCATATTAGATGTGTGGAATCTCATGTAACTTGTCGATTTAATTAATACAACTTCACCATTTCGGAAAAAAAACTTTAGGACTGTTTTATAATTTCGGTAATTCTGAGGACCATTTTGCAACTTTTCAAAGACTACTTTTGCAAAGTGAGTAAAGAAAAATAGAAAATGTGCTATAGTAGTAGAGTTTTGGTTACATTTAGGCCCTTAAAGTTTATAACTTTCTTTTACTTGTGTTGTTGATGGATCTTTGTAGTTGAATGAAACTTGAGTTTGTTGTTGAAGATGTGCTTAGGTGTAAAAATTCCTTAGGCTTAATCTGATGTGCTTACGCGTAAGCTTCCTTTAAGCGTAAACTTTCCCTTACTCGTAAGAATAGTGGTTAAACATAACCTTAGGCGTAAACAAAAGACTTATGCGTAAGATAGTTCTTAGGCGTAAAGTGTTACTCGTAAGTATTTGGCTTAGGCGTAAGATTAGGTTTGAAACCAAAATCTTTCACACTTGTCCAAGTGTGAGAGATATCCACAAGTCGAAGCATTTTCAAGCTTATCCAAGCAAGAGAAACACCGAGTTACCAACACTTGAAGAATTTGGTGAAGATTCTTTACGCATAAACCGCTTAGCGTAAACTCGACTTTAGGCGTAAACGTTAGGCGTAAGAATAGGCCTATGGGCTTTCTGCATAAGCCTAGTACTTAATAACAAACTTAAAAGCCATAATTACACAACCTATTACATATAAGTGACTAACACTTGAAATACTAGTTAGGAGTGATTCCAACAATTAAATAGAATCGTATAATTTTCATATTAGCTGTGTGGAATCTCATGTAACTTGTTGATTTAATTAATACAACTTCACCATTTCAGGAAAAAAAAACTTTGGGACAGTTTTTGTAATTGCAAGTAATGACAGGGACCACTTTTGCAACTTTTCAGAGACTACTTTTGCAACGTGAGTAAAGAAAAAATTGAAAATGTTCTATAGTAGTAGAGTTTTGTTTATAGTTTAGGCCCTTAAAGTTTATAACTTTCTTTTTGAAGTTTTATTAAAATGGAATCGTATAAAGTTCGTATTTTTTAATGAACAAGGATTTTTCATAAAAAAAATACGAACTTTATTAAATGGAATCACTTAATGTTCATATTAGATGTGTGGAATCTCATGTAACTTGTCGATTTAATTAATACAACTTCACCATTTCGGAAAAAAAACTTTAGGACTGTTTTTTATAATTTCGGTAATTACAGGGACCATTTTGCAACTTTTCAAAGACTACTTTTGCAAAGTGAGTAAAGAAAAATAGAAAATGTGCTATAGTAGTAGAGTTTTGGTTACATTTAGGCCCTTAAAGTTTATAACTTTCTTTTACTTGTGTTGTTGATGGATCTTTGTAGTTGAATGAAACTTGAGTTTGTTGTTGAAGATGAGCTTAGGCGTAACAATTCCTTAGGCGTAATCGATGTGCTTACACGTAAACTTCCTTTAGGCGTAAACTTTCCTTACTCGTAAGAATAGTGGTTAAACATAACCTTAGGCGTAAACGAAAGACTTATGCGTAAAGAACCTTATCGTAAGATAGTTCTTAGGCGTAAAGTGTTACTCGTAAGTATTATGCTTAGGCGTAAGATTAGGTTGGAAACCAAAATCTTTCACACTTGTCCAAGTGTGAGAGATATCCACAAGTTGAAGTATTTTCAAGCTTATCCAAGCAAGAGAAACACCGAGTTACCAACACTTGAAGAATTTGGTGAAGATTCTTTACGCATAAACCGCTTAGGCGTAAACTCGACTTTAGGCGTAAACGTTAGGCGTAAGAATAGGCCTATGGGCTTTCTGCATAAGCCTAGTACTTAATAAAAACTTAAAAGCCATAATTACACAACCTATTACATATAAGTGACTAACACTTGAAATACTAGTTAGGAGTGATTCCAACAATTAAATAGAATCGTATAATTTTCATATTAGTGTGTAGAATCTCATGTAACTTGTTGATTTAATTAATACAACTTCACCATTTCGGAAAAAAAACTTTGGGACAGTTTTGTAATTGCGGTAATGACAGGGGACGACTTTTGCAACTTTTCGAGACTCCTTTTGCAACGTGAGTAAAGAAAAAATTGAAAATGTTCTATAGTAGTAGAGTTTTGTTTATAGTTTAGGCCCTTAAAGTTTATAACTTTCTTTTTGAAGTTTTATTAAAATGGAATCGTATAAAGTTCGTATTTTTAATGAAAAGGATTTTCATAAAAAAATACGAACTTTATTAAATGGAATCACTTAATGTTCATATTAGATGTGTGGAATCTCATGTAACTTGTCGATTTAATTAATACAACTTCACCATTTCGGAAAAAAACTTTAGGATTGTTTTATAATTTCGGTAATTACAGGACCATTTTGCAACTTTTCAAAGACTACTTTTGCAAAGTGAGTAAAGAAAAAGTAGAAAATTTGCTATATTATAGAGTTTTGGTTACATTTTAGGCCCTTAAAGTTTATAACTTTCTTTTACTTGTGTTGTTGATGGATCTTTGTAGTTGAATGAAACTTGAGTTTGTTGTTGAAGATGAGCTTAGGCGTAACAATTCCTTAGGCGTAATCTGATGTGCTTACACGTAAACTTCCTTTAGGCGTAAACTTTCCCTTACTCGTAAGAATAGTGGTTAAACATAACCTTAGGCGTAAACTGAAGACTTATGCGTAAAGAACCTTATGCGTAAGATAGTTCTTAGGCGTAAAGTGTTACTCGTAAGTATTATGCTTAGGCGTAAGATTAGGTTGAAACCAAAATCTTTCACACTTGTCCAAGTGTGAGAGATATCCACAAGTTGAAGTATTTTCAAGCTTATCCAAGCAAGAGAAACACCGAGTTACCAACAACTTGAAGAATTTGGTGAAGATTCTTTACGCATAAACCGCTTAGGCGTAAACTCGACTTTAGGCGTAAACGTTAGGCGTAAGAATAGGCCTATGGGCTTTCTGCATAAGCCTAGTACTTAATAAAAACTTAAAAGCCATAATTACACAACCTATTACATATAAGTGACTAACACTTGAAATACTAGTTAGGAGTGATTCCAACAATTAAATAGAATCGTATAATTTTCATATTAGTGTGTAGAATCTCATGTAACTTGTTGATTTAATTAATACAACTTCACCATTTCGGAAAAAAAACTTTGGGACAGTTTTGTAATTGCGAGTAATGACAGGGACGACTTTTGCAACTTTTCGAGACTCCTTTTGCAACGTGAGTAAAGAAAAAATTGAAAATGTTCTATAGTAGTAGAGTTTTGTTTATAGTTTAGGCCCTTAAAGTTTATAACTTTCTTTTTGAAGTTTTATTAAAATGGAATCATAATGATATAAAGTTCGTATTTTTAATGAAAAGGATTTTCATAAAAAAATACGAACTTTATTAAATGGAATCACTTAATGTTCATATTAGATGTGTGGAATCTCATGTAACTTGTCTTGATTTAATTAATACAACTTCACCATTTCGGAAAAAAAAACTTTAGGATTGTTTTTATAATTTCGGGTAATTACAGGACCATTTTGCAACTTTTCAAAGACTACTTTTGCAAAGTGAGTAAAGAAAAATAGAAAATGTGCTATAGTAGTAGAGTTTTGGTTACATTTTAGGCCCTTAAAGTTTATAACTTTCTTTTACTTGTGTTGTTGATGGATCTTTGTAGTTGAATGAAACTTGAGTTTGTTGTTGAAGATGAGCTTAGGCGTAACAATTCCTTAGGCGTAATCGATGTGCTTACACGTAAACTTCCTTTAGGCGTAAACTTTCCTTACTCGTAAGAATAGTGGTTAAACATAACCTTAGGCGTGGCGAAGACTTATGCGTAAAGAACCTTATCGTAAGATAGTTCTTAGGCGTAAAGTGTTACTCGTAAGTATTATGCTTAGGCGTAAGATTAGGTTGAAACCAAAATCTTTCACACTTGTCCAAGTGTGAGAGATATCCACAAGTTGAAGTATTTTCAAGCTTATCCAAGCAAGAGAAACACCGAGTTACCAACAACTTGAAGAATTTGGTGAAGATTCTTTACGCATAAACCGCTTAGGCGTAAACTCGACTTTAGGCGTAAACGTTAGGCGTAAGAATAGGCCTATGGGCTTTCTGCATAAGCCTAGTACTTAATAAAAACTTAAAAGCCATAATTACACAACCTATTACATATAAGTGACTAACACTTGAAATACTAGTTAGGAGTGATTCCAACAATTAAATAGAATCGTATAATTTTCATATTAGTTGTGTAGAATCTCATGTAACTTGTTGATTTAATTAATACAACTTCACCATTTCGGGAAAAAAACTTTGGGACGCTTTTGTAATTGCGGTAATGACAGGGACGACTTTTGCAACTTTTCGAGACTCCTTTTGCAACGTGAGTAAAGAAAAAATTGAAAATGTTCTATAGTAGTAGAGTTTTGTTTATAGTTTAGGCCCTTAAAGTTTATAACTTTCTTTTTGAAGTTTTATTAAAATGGAATCGTATAAAGTTCGTATTTTTAATGAAAAGGATTTTCATAAAAAAATACGAACTTTATTAAATGGAATCACTTAATGTTCATATTAGATGTGTGGAATCTCATGTAACTTGTCGATTTAATTAATACAACTTCACCATTTCGGAAAAAAACTTTAGGACTGTTTTATAATTTCGGTAATTACAGGGGACCATTTTGCAACTTTTCAAAGACTACTTTTGCAAAGTGAGTAAAGAAAAATAGAAAATGTGCTATAGTAGTAGAGTTTTGGTTACATTTTAGGCCCTTAAAGTTTATAACTTTCTTTTACTTGTGTTGTTGATGGATCTTTGTAGTTGAATGAAACTTGAGTTTGTTGTTGAAGATGAGCTTAGGCGTAACAATTCCTTAGGCGTAATCTGATGTGCTTACACGTAAACTTCCTTTAGGCGTAAACTTTCCCTTACTCGTAAGAATAGTGGTTAAACATAACCTTAGGCGTAAACTGAAGACTTATGCGTAAAGAACCTTATGCGTAAGATAGTTCTTAGGCGTAAAGTGTTACTCGTAAGTATTATGCTTAGGCGTAAGATTAGGTTGGAAACCAAAATCTTTCACACTTGTCCAAGTGTGAGAGATATCCACAAGTTGATGTATTTTCAAGCTTATCCAAGCAAGAGAAACACCGAGTTACCAACGACTTGAAGAATTTGGTGAAGATTCTTTACGCATAAACCGCTTAGGCGTAAACTCGACTTTAGGCGTAAACGTTAGGCGTAAGAATAGGCCTATGGGCTTTCTGCATAAGCCTAGTACTTAATAAAAACTTAAAAGCCATAATTACACAACCTATTACATATAAGTGACTAACACTTGAAATACTAGTTAGGAGTGATTCCAACAATTAAATAGAATCGTATAATTTTCATATTAGTGTGTAGAATCTCATGTAACTTGTTGATTTAATTAATACAACTTCACCATTTCGGAAAAAAAAACTTTGGGACAGTTTTGTAATTGCGGTAATGACAGGGACGACTTTTGCAACTTTTCGTAGACTCCTTTTGCAACGTGAGTAAAGAAAAAATTGAAAATGTTCTATAGTAGTAGAGTTTTGTTTATAGTTTAGGCCCTTAAAGTTTATAACTTTCTTTTTGAAGTTTTATTAAAATGGAATCGTATAAAGTTCGTATTTTTAATGAAAAGGATTTTCATAAAAAAAATACGAACTTTATTAAATGGAATCACTTAATGTTCATATTAGATGTGGAATCTCATGTAACTTGTTGATTTAATTAATACAACTTCACCATTTCGGAAAAAAAACTTTAGGACTTGTTTTTATAATTTCGGTAATTACAGGACCATTTTGCAACTTTTCAAAGACTACTTTTGCAAAGTGAGTAAAGAAAAATAGAAAATGTGCTATAGTAGTAGAGTTTTGGTTACATTTTAGGCCCTTAAAGTTTATAACTTTCTTTTACTTGTGTTGTTGATGGATCTTTGTAGTTGAATGAAACTTGAGTTTGTTGTTGAAGATGAGCTTAGGCGTAACAATTCCTTAGGCGTAATCGATGTGCTTACGTAAACTTCCTTTAGGCGTAAACTTTCCCTTACTCGTAAGAATAGTAAGAATAGTGGTTAAACATAACCTTAGGCGTAAACTCAAAGACTTATGCGTAAAGAACCTTATGCGTAAGATAGTTCTTAGGCGTAAAGTGTTACTCGTAAGTATTATGCTTAGGCGTAAGATTAGGTTGAAACCAAAATCTTTCACACTTGTCCAAGTGTGAGAGATATCCACAAGTTGAAGTATTTTCAAGCTTATCCAAGCAAGAGAAACACCGAGTTACCAACACTTGAAGAATTTGGTGAAGATTCTTTACGCATAAACCGCTTAGGCGTAAACTCGACTTTAGGCGTAAACGTTAGGCGTAAGAATAGGCCTATGGGCTTTCTGCATAAGCCTAGTACTTAATAAAAACTTAAAAGCCATAATTACACAACCTATTACATATAAGTGACTAACACTTGAAATACTAGTTAGGAGTGATTCCAACAATTAAATAGAATCGTATAATTTTCATATTAGGCTGTGTAGAATCTCATGTAACTTGTTGATTTAATTAATACAACTTCACCATTTCGGGAAAAAAAACTTTGGGACAGCTTTTGTAATTGCGGTAATGACAGGGACGACTTTTGCAACTTTTCGAGACTCCTTTTGCAACGTGAGTAAAGAAAAATTGAAAATGTTCTATAGTAGTAGAGTTTTGTTTATAGTTTAGGCCCTTAAAGTTTATAACTTTCTTTTTGAAGTTTTATTAAAATAGAATCATATAAAGTTCGTATTTTTAATGAAAAGGATTTTCATAAAAAATATGAACTTTATTAAATGGAATCACTTAATGTTCATATTAGATGTGTGGAGTCTCATGTAACTTGTCGATTTAATTAATACAACTTCACCATTTCGGAAAAAAACTTTAGGACTGTTTTTATAATTTCGTAATTACAGGACCATTTTGCAACTTTTCAAAGACTACTTTTGCAAAGTGAGTAAAGAAAAATAGAAAATGTGCTATAGTAGTAGAGTTTTGGTTACATTTAGGCCCTTAAAGTTTATAACTTTCTTTTACTTGTGTTGTTGATGGATCTTTGTAGTTGAATGAAACTTGAGTTTGTTGTTGAAGATGAGCTTAGGCGTAACAATTCCTTAGGCGTAATCGATGTGCTTACACGTAAACTTCCTTTAGGCGTAAACTTTCCTTACTCGTAAGAATAGTGGTTAAACATAACCTTAGGCGTAAACTCAAGACTTATGCGTAAAGAACCTTATGCGTAAGATAGTTCTTAGGCGTAAAGTGTTACTCGTAAGTATTATGCTTAGGCGTAAGATTAGGTTGAAACCAAAACTTTCACACTTGTCCAAGTGTGAGAGATATCCACAAGTTGAAGTATTTTCAAGCTTATCCAAGCAAGAGAAACACCGAGTTACCAACACTTCAAGAATTTGGTGAAGATTCTTTACGCATAAACCGCTTAGGCGTAAACTCGACTTTAGGCGTAAACGTTAGGCGTAAGAATAGGCCTATGGGCTTTCTGCATAAGCCTAGTACTTAATAAAAACTTAAAAGCCATAATTACACAACCTATTACATATAAGTGACTAACACTTGAAATACTAGTTAGGAGTGATTCCAACAATTAAATAGAATCGTATAATTTTCATATTAGTTGTGTAGAATCTCATGTAACTTGTTGATTTAATTAATACAACTTCACCATTTCGGGAAAAAAAACTTTGGGACAGCTTTTGTAATTGCGAGTAATGACAGGGACGACTTTTGCAACTTTTCGAGACTCCTTTTGCAACGTGAGTAAAGAAAAAATTGAAAATGTTCTATAGTAGTCGAGTTTTGTTTATAGTTTAGGCCCTTAAAGTTTATAACTTTCTTTTTGAAGTTTTATTAAAATAGAATCGTATAAAGTTCGTATTTTTAATGAAAAGGATTTTCATAAAAAAATACGAACTTTATTAAATGGAATCACTTAATGTTCATATTAGATGTGTGGAATCTCATGTAACTTGTCGATTTAATTAATACAACTTCACCATTTCGGGAAAAAAAACTTTAGGACTGTTTTTATAATTTCGGGTAATTACAGGGACCATTTTGCAACTTTTCAAAGACTACTTTTGCAAAGTGAGTAAAGAAAAATAGAAAATGTGCTATAGTAGTAGAGTTTTGGTTACATTTAGGCCCTTAAAGTTTATAACTTTCTTTTACTTGTGTTGTTGATGGATCTTTGTAGTTGAATGAAACTTGAGTTTGTTGTTGAAGATGAGCTTAGGCGTAACAATTCCTTAGGCGTAATCGATGTGCTTACACGTAAACTTCCTTTAGGCGTAAACTTTCCTTACTCGTAAGAATAGTGGTTAAACATAACCTTAGGCGTAAACGAAGACTTATGCGTAAAGAACCTTATGCGTAAGATAGTTCTTAGGCGTAAAGTGTTACTCGTAAGTATTATGCTTAGGCGTAAGATTAGGTTGAAACCAAAACTTTCACACTTGTCCAAGTGTGAGAGATATCCACAAGTTGAAGTATTTTCAAGCTTATCCAAGCAAGAGAAACACCGAGTTACCAACAACTTCAAGAATTTGGTGAAGATTCTTTACGCATAAACCGCTTAGGCGTAAACTCGACTTTAGGCATAAACGTTAGGCGTAAGAATAGGCCTATGGGCTTTCTGCAT
The DNA here is from genome assembly GCA_022545495.1 of Chrysanthemum lavandulifolium. Lineage (NCBI taxonomy): Eukaryota > Viridiplantae > Streptophyta > Magnoliopsida > Asterales > Asteraceae > Chrysanthemum > Chrysanthemum lavandulifolium. The sequence continues at coordinate 211,125,676 of CM040246.1, forward strand.
AAGCCTAGTACTTAATAAAAACTTAAAAGCCATAATTACACAACCTATTACATATAAGTGACTAACACTTGAAATACTAGTTAGGAGTGATTCCAACAATTAAATAGAATCGTATAATTTTCATATTAGTGTGTAGAATCTCATGTAACTTGTTGATTTAATTAATACAACTTCACCATTTCGGGAAAAAAAACTTTGGGACAGTTTTGTAATTGCGGTAATGACAGGGACGACTTTTGCAACTTTTCGAGACTCCTTTTGCAACGTGAGTAAAGAAAAAATTGAAAATGTTCTATAGTAGTCGAGTTTTGTTTATAGTTTAGGCCCTTAAAGTTTATAACTTTCTTTTTGAAGTTTTATTAAAATAGAATCGTATAAAGTTCGTATTTTTAATGAAAAGGATTTTCATAAAAAAAATACGAACTTTATTAAATGGAATCACTTAATGTTCATATTAGATGTGTGGAATCTCATGTAACTTGTCGATTTAATTAATACAACTTCACCATTTCGGGAAAAAAACTTTAGGACTGTTTTTATAATTTCGTGTAATTACAGGACCATTTGCAACTTTTCAAAGACTACTTTTGCAAAGTGAGTAAAGAAAAATAGAAAATGTGCTATAGTAGTAGAGTTTTGGTTACATTTAGGCCCTTAAAGTTTATAACTTTCTTTTACTTGTGTTGTTGATGGATCTTTGTAGTTGAATGAAACTTGAGTTTGTTGTTGAAGATGAGCTTAGGCGTAACAATTCCTTAGGCGTAATCGATGTGCTTACGCGTAAACTTCCTTTAGGCGTAAACTTTCCCTTACTCGTAAGAATAGTGGTTAAACATAACCTTAGGCGAAATCAAGACTTATGCGTAAAGAACCTTATGCGTAAGATAGTTCTTAGGCGTAAAGTGTTACTCGTAAGTATTATGCTTAGGCGTAAGATTAGGTTGAAACCAAAATCTTTCACACTTGTCCAAGTGTGAGAGATATCCACAAGTTGAAGTATTTTTCAAGCTTATCCAAGCAAGAGAAACACCGAGTTACCAACAACTTCAAGAATTTGGTGAAGATTCTTTACGCATAAACCGCTTAGGCGTAAACTCGACTTTAGGCATAAACGTTAGGCGTAAGAATAGGCCTATGGGCTTTCTGCATAAGCCTAGTACTTAATAAAAAACTTAAAAGCCATAATTACACAACCTATTACATATAAGTGACTAACACTTGAAATACTAGTTAGGAGTGATTCCAACAATTAAATAGAATCGTATAATTTTCATATTAGTTGTGTAGAATCTCATGTAACTTGTTGATTTAATTAATACAACTTCACCATTTCAGGAAAAAAAACATTGGGACAGTTTTTGTAATTGCAGGTAATGACAGGGACGACTTTTGCAACTTTTCAGAGACTCCTTTTGCAACGTGAGTAAAGAAAAAATTGAAAATGTTCTATAGTAGTAGAGTTTTGTTTATATTTTAGGCCCTTAAAGTTTATAACTTTCTTTTTGAAGTTTTATTAAAATAGAATCGTATAAAAGTTCGTATTTTTAATGAAAAGGATTTTCATAAAAAATACGAACTTTATTAAATGGAATCACTTAATGTTCATATTAGATGTGTGGAATCTCATGTAACTTGTCGATTTAATTAATACAACTTCACCATTTCGGAAAAAAAACTTTAGGACTGTTTTTATAATTTCGTAATTCAGGACCATTTTGCAACTTTTCAAAGACTACTTTTGCAAAGTGAGTAAAGAAAAATAGAAAATGTGCTATAGTAGTAGAGTTTTGGTTACATTTAGGCCCTTAAAGTTTATAACTTTCTTTTACTTGTGTTGTTGATGGATCTTTGTAGTTGAATGAAACTTGAGTTTGTTGTTGAAGATGAGCTTAGGCGTAACAATTCCTTAGGCGTAATCGATGTGCTTACACGTAAACTTCCTTTAGGCGTAAACTTTCCTTACTCGTAAGAATAGTGGTTAAACATAACCTTAGGCGAAGACTTATGCGTAAAGAACCTTATGCGTAAGATAGTTCTTAGGCGTAAAGTGTTACTCGTAAGTATTATGCTTAGGCGTAAGATTAGGTTGGAAACAAAAATCTTTCACACTTTTCCAAGTGTGAGAGATATCCACAAGTTGATGTATTTTCAAGCTTATCCAAGAAAGAGAAACACCGAGTTACCAACACCTTCGAAGAATTGGGTAAAGATTCTTTACGAATAAACTACTTAGGCGTAAACTCTGACTTTAGGCGTAAACGTTAGGCGTAAGAATAGGCCTATGGGCTTTCTTGAAGATGCGCATAAGCCTAGTGCCATAAATCGGGGGCGCCCCATGATCTCCTAAACGTGTGCTAACACTCTAAGCTATTTTCATCACCTATAAATAGGTTGGACGAGTCATTTCAATGGTTTGTTCACTCAACGTAGTATTTCACATACATCATATTATCCATAACTCATATCACATACTTATTCACACGCGGGAGGTGGTTCGCGAGGCCCAACCCCGCAATCACTAAACGGTGTCTATTATTTCTTATTGCAGATTGACTACAAGTTTGGCGCAAGCATATCACCCCTCATACCCTTCGATCATCATCAAGGCCCGGTCGTCTGAATTATTGTACAATCGGTGGCGCCATCCGTGAGACCCGCTACTATTGGTCTCGTTATTCCAAACTTACACCTAGTCAATCACTCTCACTAGTTTTACGGCATGACTCGAGGAAGAAGATACACCCCTCGGGTTTCTCGACCTTGACACCAATCTAGTCAATGATCCCGCAACCTTCCCAATATAACCGCATCCACTTTTACCACACGATCTCATCACGAAATAACTCCCAACAATCATGCTTTAACCTCGGCTAACCACGAACCGGTAATCGGTTCGGCGTTTGTCGAAGCTAACATCGAAGCATTAGAATCTTTACTAAGAGCTCGAAGGAGACAAGACCGGAATGTGGAAATGCGTAGGGAGTTAAAAGCGATGAGTATGGCGAAGAGTTAGAAATGGAGACTAGGTCCTTGGCTCCGGGGCCACTCGCTCGGTGTTAAGGCGGGGTCTCCAAGTAACGAAGGCCTAGTGGAAGGTCGGTTGGTTTCAAGATGCTCGGGCAGGCTCCGACAAGAAGGAAGGAGCGATGGAAGGCTCCAATGGAAGAAGTCATCGAGGGATACTATGGAAGTTAATTTGCCACCACTATTGGCGGCTCATCCGGGAAGAAATGAGGCGGGGTTCCATTACGACCTTCTCACGCATCCGGCGTGAAGGAAATCCATCTCAATTAAATAGGGAGGAAATCTTCCTCCTCATGGTATGTACCCTCCTTTTCGTGGCTCAATCTTACCCTCGGGGTTTATCCCCACCTAGCAGGCGGGCTAACAACCCCAATTTTAATCAACCATACGGAAGCATGCCCTATGGGCAAGCTATGGTATATCCTTAAGTATCCCGTTGGAAGTCACCCACCTTATATACCTACCGCTTACCCCAATATGTTAACAAAACATTTGTTGGAATACCTCCTAATCATAACCCATACAATGCGCCCTATATACATGCCACCTTATAATCGCCTCTATTCGAGCCCATGGGCTCCACAACACCCTTCGTAAGGTGGATGAAGACTACCCTTTGCACGATGGGTTGAAAATGCCCGCACATATTGGTACTTATGATGGAAAAGGGATCCGGATAACTTTTTACACTTGTTCGAAGGGCTATTAGAATGCGTATGGGTTATGCACTTTCTTGTCACATGTTTACGTACACCCTACGAGACTCGCTCAGATATGGTGGAACGGGCAAAAACCGGTAGCATTGTGAATTTGGATGATCTTAAAGCCAAGTTCAGTCACATTTCAGCAATGTAAAAAGTTTACAAGAACGCACCTAACGATACACAACATCAAGCGAAGGAGAACGAGAGCACGGGACTTTCATTACCGGATACACTAATGACACCTTGCGGATAATGGGTTTGCACGAAGACCAACGCGCATCTCGGGTTTCGTGCATGGCCTATGGAGCGAAGCTTGGTTGAATTCCTTTCCACCGATCTTCCGGCAACCTATAAAGGATTAGTGGAAAAGGCTTACATGGATCGAAGCAAAATAAGTGTCCTGCCAACGGGCTCGGTCGAAAACAAGGAAAATCACAACAAGGCCCCGAAGCATCCTTCGTGGGAAGGGTCAAGGAACAAACACAAGAGCGTGGGGACAGGTTTACTCCATACCACAAAAACATCAACCATGGCCTCTGGCTAATCATCCAAATCCCAAGGGAAATACTCGCTACAAAAGGTCATGCAAAGCCTTTGATCCTCCTCCTCGCTTGACAAACAAAGGGAGGCCCGGAGATACTTCAAGTTTTGCTATTTCCATAACGATTCGGTCACGACACCAATCAACGCCGAGAGCTCAAAAGCGAGATAGAAGAGGCCGTGAAGTCCGCCATTGGGACATTTGGTGAAGGGTATAAAGAGAGGCAAAGAAAAGTCTCGACACACGGTTGGGAAAGATACCACACTGTCAAGCACCCATCCTCATGGTTTATAAAGACTACGGTTCAAAGAGAAAGGCGAGAGGAAGCCTTGTGCGGAGTAGGAGATGTCACTTTCCTTCAATCACGGGAAAGTTCTTTCAAATGACCCGTGGTCATCAAAGTCTTGATCTCCAACAGAGAAGTAAACAGAGCCTACCTTGATTGTGGTAGCTCTGCGAGTTATCTCTGACGGTGTTTCCTAAAGCTCAAGCCTTCAATAAGGTCAAAAGAGTAGATTCAAAGGTACCTTTAGTAGGGTTCTCGGAGAACACTCATGGCCCTTGGGAGAAGTCCCTCAGAGGTTACGATTGGAGAAGGAGGCTAAAAAGAATGATATCTGCTCCTTATAACCAACAACCATAGAGCCTTGACGGTTAACTTTCTTTTCGGCCTCGCTCGTTGCCAATTGACCTTTGAGCTTTTCATTCTCACTCTAAGATCTTGAACTAAGGATTCTTATCAAAATCCTCCAATGCCTCCTCACACTTCTTCTCCGGTCTCCATACTTTTGATCTCTAACCTTCTCCCCCTCGGATAGTATCCATTTCTTCTCGAGCTTTGGTGACAGTAGAGCAATTCCTTTGTCCTAGCATTGAGTTGGTTGTCAAGCATGCCCCGCGAACATAGCTTTTATCATGAAGATCACAGAGCCTCTCTATAGACATGTTATTCATCACTTCCTTCCACTTGGAGGATCACATGGCTCATAAGTTGGTGACAAGCTTGGGGAGAAGGAAGCTCCTTCGTGTCGTGAAGTCCTATAACAAAAGTAAGTTTCATTAATATATGATCTTTGGTATTTAATTTTATTTCACGGTAAGAAGTTTACCATGGAAGTCATCACCATTGGGCCCTTTGATGGTCGGAAATACCTGACCTTACCACAGGCACTCTTCTGCGGGTAGTTCGAGAGGAGGAGTAGGTAGAATAAGCTTTCTTTTGAATCGATTGTAGCCTTAGCACTAGCACCTTTCACCTTGAACCCTCTCACCTATCTTGGGAGGGTCCCACGATGGCCAACGGTCCTTCGGAGACTAGATCGTCTGAGTTAGCAATGTTCTCCACCGGCTAATCTTCACATCTATGGGTTCCTTTGGTGGAGGAGCGAAGATACGGGCTCGACAGGATGGGCTTCCACCTCATCTTTGTTTATGGACACCGACGGGAGCCCACGCCATAGCTTGTTTCTTGGGGATTCTTTGTAAGAAAGCTTACCTCTTTGGCACCTCCACCACAACAAAGTTCTGAATGACATCTCTGCAAAAAAGCGAGATAAGATAAATATCGGCAAGATAAGTTTTTGTTTCTTATGTTAATTTAACAAATACATACTTTCTCCATCACAAATTATCTCGGTACCAACGGAGACCCTTCCCATCTTTCAAAGAATGCCGACCATGAACGAGGATTGGCTCGGGGAAGGTCCGGCGATCGGTGGATGACGAGCCAAACCGATACAATGGGTTTCTTCTCACGGTATAAGGCAATGGATCGGTGAACCTTTTCTCATCATATTGAAAGTCCGGGTTTAACAATGCGAGTATCCGGGAGGGATAATGGTAGTCGAATATAAAAGAACTTGCCTTTCAGTTCCTTATGTTCGTAAAGGCCTATCTATCAATATGGGCACATCCCTTTCACCCTCTTGGCCAAGGTTAACCAATCTCCTCCGGGTATAGATTTAAAAACCCCAAGCACGGTCAAAGATGGTTCAAACCCATAAGGTTTGCACATAACAATGTATGTTGTCGGTTTGGCTAGGCCAAAAGGGTTGAACCTAGAAATGTGTACCTCATAATATCGGAGGAATTCTAAAATTAAAGGATGCGGTGGTATCCTAAGATTGGAAGTGGTGAAAGCGTGGATATACAAGCCTACATAATTTTCGGGGCATCAAATATCCCTTGATCTTTACTTGGTAGCATTATTTTGTGTTCTTTTGAATGGGATAATCGGTGAGGAACGCTTTAAGCTCCTCCTGTTTAATGTCACCTTGTTGTTTTATCACAAATGTTTTGTTGGTTGACATGACACCTTCTAAAAACACAAAAAATAGTTGAAATCTGAGAAGAAGAAGGGCGCTTTACCTTGTTTGGTCGAAGGCTTGATCGAAAGGAATTTTAGTACGTGAAAACTTTGGGCGAGTTACTTTGTTAGGGTTTCTTGTTTTTGCATTTTATATACCCTACAAATGTTACATCTCAGCCCTACACGTGTCCGTGCTATCCCTTTTCTACCGGATTTCAAACCCCTTTTAAATTTTGAAAGGATGTTTACTAGTACCGAGGAAACAGGGTTAGTTAGGATTAATTATGCATTTATTGCAGTCACTATTAACAAAACTTTTCATCTTCGTTCATTTTTGTGACGAAGGGGAGGTTTCGTTTTTATTTATGAGTCGTAAGCAATATTTCTCGTCCGTACATATCACTTTCGATGGGGGCTTGATGACGTACCCTCCGATCGGTCGAAGGACCCCCCCGACCTCGGTCGAAATGCATTACGAAGACCCAGTCTTTCTTTAAAAGTCATTGGTGGCGTAAAACCATTCATCATTGACATGGTTACCGGTTGGGAATTCGCCAACCGAAGGCCTATGCCCTTGGTGTCTTCTCTTGAAGATGCCAAGACAAACAAGAACCTTGACTTGGTCTTCCCAAGTTCCCACTATGTCCTTAGCTTCCCCAGAGTCCGAGATAGTGGGGATGAAGCCTAGCGGTTACCATAAATCGGGGGCGCCCCATGATCTCCTAAACGTGTGCTAACACTCTCAAGCTATTTTCATCACCTATAAATAGGTTGGACGAGTCATTTCAATGGTATGTTCACTCAACGCAGATTTCACATACATCATATTATCCATAACTCATATCACATACTTATTCACACGGAGGTGGTTCACGAGGCCCAACCCCGCAATCATAACGAAGTGTCTATTAGTTCTTATTGCGGATTGACTACAAGTTTGGCGAAAGCATATCACTCCTCATACCCTTCGATCATCATCGAAGGCACGGTCGTCTGAATTATTGTACAATCACCTAGTACTTAATAAAAACTTAAAAGCCATAATTACACAACCTATTACATATAAGTGACTAACACTTGAAATACTAGTTAGGAGTGATTCCAACAATTAAATAGAATCGTATAATTTTCATATTAGTGTGTAGAATCTCATGTAACTTGTTGATTTAATTAATACAACTTCACCATTTCGGGAAAAAAACTTTGGGACAGTTTTTGTAATTGCGAGTAATGATGGGGCGACTTTTGCAACTTTTCGGAGACTCCTTTTGCAACGTGAGTAAAGAAAAAATTGAAAATGCTCTATAGTAGTCGAGTTTTGTTTATAGTTTAGGCCCTTAAAGTTTATAACTTTCTTTTTGAAGTTTTATTAAAATAGAATCATATAAAGTTCGTATTTTTTAATGAAAAGGATTTTTCATAAAAAAATACTGAACTTTATTAAATGGAATCACTTAATGTTCATATTAGATGTGTGGAGTCTCATGTAACTTGTGATTTAATTAATACAACTTCACCATTTCCAAAAAAACTTTATATTGTTTTATAATTTCGGGTAATTACAGGGACCATTTTGCAACTTTTCAAAGACTACTTTTGCAAAGTGAGTAAAGAAAAATAGAAAATGTGCTATAGTAGTAGAGTTTTGGGTACATTTTAGGCCCTTAAAGTTTATAACTTTCTTTTACTTGTGTTGTTGATGAATCTTTGTAGTTGAATGAAACTTGAGTTTGTTGTTGAAGATGAGCTTAGCGTAACAATTCCTTAGGCGTAATCGATGTGCTTACATAAACTTCCTTAAGGCGTAAACTTTCCCTTAATCGTAAGAATAGTGGTTAAACATAACCTTAGGCGTGGCGAAGACTTATGCGTAAAGAACCTTATCGTAAGATAGTTGTAACACCCCAACCCGACAAGGGTAGAAGTGTCACATTCGGTGTCATATCGAAATATACAAACAAAATTTTTATAAGCGAAAGCCTTAAAGAAATGAAGTACCAAGTCATATAGACGAATGACTCATAAGGAAAATACAAAATCAATATGGTGAAATAAAATAAAATCTCCAAACGATAGCCCAACAAAATAAATCCAAGTAATAATGTATCTAGGGTTGGTCCACTCGAATAATCCAACTCTCACCCATCAAAGCCCATCTTCAAACCTAACACCGCCGCAGAAAAGAAATGCGGTGAGCTTAAAAAGCCAGTGAGCGGATATAACAAAGCGAAAGCTAAATAAAAGCGTAAATACGAAATGAGACAAAGGAAGCGGATAACAAAGTCACGTGAAATGAGAATAATGAGTCAAAGAGGATCTGCGAGAACACAATTATACGAGATATCCAAACGAACCGATAACAAGGAGAAAGAAGCAAAGCATAGCATCTATGACATATAAACAAGTACATACAACACAGCATACAAAGACGAGACATAAGCAAACATAGCAGACGTCATATCCACACACATATACCGCATACAATCAATTCAGAAATCGAAGACATACAAGCCAAGCAGGACATTTACGGAAAGCGGAAGCAATTAATTAAATAAGTGAGCATGGCAATTCACACAGTCAAATCCTTAGTTGAAAACAAAACCAAGATTATCATAACGGGAAGTACTAACATCGATCAACACATGGCGGTCCTACGTAATAAGTAGGAATACAATATAAAAATATAATTAGATGAATTAAAGACATAACAGGGCAACTAAACAAATTAACAAACCAGACGTCACAAGCTGAACCATTTACCCAATCAAACCATAGCATAAACCGAAAAGTAAACATGGCTGGTCAACAACAAGCAGATAAGGAAACTATCAGATAATCATAGTTCACGAACTTATCTGAACAAATACACATAATAAACATACAAAACTATCGATTACACACTAGCATGGTCACCAGACAATTCAGAGGGTCACATAACAGTGAGATCACATATCATCGGTTGAAAACAGGTAACTCAGATAACCCCATATTAATCACATCATAGCAGGATAATCAGTAGTCACATAAACATGAATAGCATAATCACATTCAATAAGCATATAATAACCCGGTACGTGAATGGAACCATAGTCTGAAGTAACGGAATGAAAGTGTGACAGATCAAAGCAATGTAATATATATATCTTGGTAGTAGAGGGAGTCATATAAGGGTACACAGAATATGGTGCGTTGGGGAATGTAGAAGGTACAATATAGGTATATCAAAAGTGTAAGGGTTATCAGAAATCTACCCGAGCCCAGAAACATATCATATCATATCATATCATAAGTAGCCATTGTATTCGGAGGGGTGACCTCGGAATACCATACATAATAGGAGGGGAGACCTCAGTAACAAATGGAGTAGCTAGCTCCCAGAAATGTGAAGACGCGGATTGCACCCGACATCATTCACCAAACAAAGCTCCAATCGGATCAAATCCTCGAAACAAATCAAATCTAGGATGCATCCATCGCCCCCCAAAACATATAATGGCCAAATCATATACATATAGTGAGCTCATAATCAAATCAAAATGGGACGGTGTACAACATCACTCGTGCGCATGAGTCATGCCATTGGTGCATCAATGACACGGTCGAGTTACCTTCGACTAGGAAACATATTTTGGCTCGGGTATCAAACCGCGGGTCAAATCATAATCATGTCATATCATATCATAAGGGTTCATATCAAAGTTCATATCAGAGTTCATATCAAAGTTCATATCGAAGTTCATATCAAAGATCATATCAAGTTTCATATCAGAGTTCATATCATAAGGTTCATAATCAGGAGTTCATAGTCATAACAAACGAATATCATAGCGAACGGAATCATATCAAAGGATTATGTCGGAATCATATCAGAAGGATCATAGCATAAGGAAATCATAGTAAAGGAATATCATAAGTAAAGTAAAGTCGAGGATTGAAAAGTCAGGAGAAATCCCTACTGAAAAGGGATAGAATATCTGTACCTTAACGCCAATGAAAGTAAAGCAAACGAATGAATGAACACGAAGACACAACGTCACGTCTCCTTCAACGAATCTACACGAATTACGATTTGTTTAATACTTAATAGCTCATTTAAGTCATAACGGATTAATCGTATTAATATTTTTAGAGTTATGAAGCGTATTCTCATTTTTAGTAATGGACCAAATAAATACTTTAGGGTAATAATTATTAATTAGCCAAACTTAGGGTTTACAAATGATAAATGGTAAGCTTAAAGGTTTAATATGATAAATATTGTAATTGAGGATTTTATATGTCAATTTATAAAATTCGGGGTTTGCATGAGACATTTATCAAATATTAAGGTCGAGTTATATATGTCTCATGCATGCATATACACGATAAATGATTCATTCATTTAGATAGTTGTATCAAAGTTCCTATATATCTAGTTGCTAAACGTTTCTCACTTTCTTATACGTCTTTAAGCGAAAATAAAAATAAAGAAATATATAATATTTGGAGATGAAGTAGACGTATTATGATTAACAAATAAAACATGAATGTTACTATAAGATTTACCTTAGAGCTAAACGAGTACAGATCAAAACTGAAGCCAAGAATACGAACACACACGAGTAAGACCACCAACTCGAACACGAGATTCAACCAGCCATGATCGAACCCATAGCATGATACGATCATGCAACCCTAGTAACACTCTCGTACAGAACATATAATGCCAACTCGAACACAATCCGACAGTAATTCACACACGAACATGAACTAAACCCCATCGAGAGCAACAGCCCGAACCGGACTCGAATTAGAACAATTGAACCCAACTTGTAGTACTAACGTACACGCATAGAAACCGGTACGAGCACTGAGATTCAATGAGGTAAGACCAGAAACGAGTCGAGATCGAAACAACCCATGATAAAGCCAAAACCAACCACGGCCACGCCTTCTTGAATCAAAACCTCCGACCACAGCAGCCTTCGAAACCTTTATCGAGCCCCCTAGTCCTTGCCTTGATGCGAATGAAAAGGAGAAGCAACAATGTGCGTCATTTTGAGTGAGAAAGTAGGTTTTCTTTGTGTGAATATTTTGAAATGGTAAATGTAAGTTACAATGATAGAGACGTGAAATTAATTGGGAGTTAATAGGAGTTAATGGGGAGCTAATTTCGGTGAGTAGGGGAAAAAGTAAATGACCAATTCAATCATCCTAATTTACCTATGTGATGGTTACAAAATAAAATAAAATAAGGTTAAATGATGTGAGTATATCCGCCAAGTTAGGAGATCTCAAAGCAATATTTCAACTTTTAAAATTACTATATGATGGCTCAAAATATAATGTCTTTTGTAACTTATACAATATGATTTAGTCCATGCAATTATATAACGTGTGATATTCACATGGTAGGCATAAGTGAAAGTCAATTTATTTTATCTTGCACAAGTTATTATTTCTTAGTTAGGTTATAAACGTAGTTGACGAGATTGACGTAATATACATATTTTACAATTTTTTTAAACTTGAAGGGCAAAAAATGGTCTTTTCACACGTTTGAGATTTTTGGGTTTTACAATAGTTCTTAGGCGTAAAGTGTTACTCGTAAGTATTACGCTTAGGCGTAAGATTAGGTTGGAAACCAAAACTTTCACACTTGTCCAAGTGTGAGAGATATCCACAAGTTGAAGTATTTTCAAGCTTATCCAAGCAAGAGAAACACCGAGTTACCAACGACTTGAAGAATTTGGTAAAGATTCTTTACGCATAAACCGCTTAGGCGTAAACTCGACTTTAGGCATAAGCGTTAGGCGTAAGAATAGGCCTATGGGCTTTCTGCATAAGCCTAGTACTTAATAAAAACTTAAAAGCCATAATTACACAACCTATTACATATTAGTGACTAACACTTGAAATACTAGTTAGGAGTGATTTCAACAATTAAATAGAATCGTATAATTTTCATATTAGTGTGTAGAATCTCATGTAACTTGTTGATTTAATTAATACAACTTCACCATTTCGGAAAAAAAAACTTTGGGACGCTTTTGTAATTGCGAGTAATAGCGAGGGCGACTTTGCAACTTTTCGGAGACTCCTTTTGCAACGTGAGTAAAGAAAAAATTGAAAATGTTCTATAGTAGTCGAGTTTTGTTTATAGTTTAGGCCCTTAAAGTTTATAACTTTCTTTTTGAAGTTTTATTAAAATAGAATCAGATAAAGTTCGTATTTTTAATGAAAAGGATTTTCATAAAAAAATCGAACTTTATTAAATGGAATCACTTAATGTTCATATTAGATGTGTGAGTCTCATGTAACTTCTGATTAAATTAATACGACTTCACCATTTCGGAAAAAAAACTTTAGGACTTGTTTTATAATTTCGGGTAATTCTGGGGACCATTTTGCAACTTTTCAAGACTCTTTGCAAAGTGAGTAAAGAAAAATAGAAAATGTGCTATAGTAGTAGAGTTTTGGTTACATTTAGGCCCTTAAAGTTTATAACTTTCTTTTACTTGTGTTGTTGATGGATGTTTGTAGTTGAATGAAACTTGAGTTTGTTTTGAAGATGAGCTTAGCGTAACAATTCCTTAGGCGTGTCGATGTGCTTACACGTAAACTTCTTTAAGGCGTAACATTCCTTACTCGTAAGAATAGTGGTTAAACATAACCTTAGGCGTGGCGAAGACTTATGCGTAAAGAACCTTATCGTAAGATAGTTCTTAGGCATAAAGTGTTACTCGTAAGTATTATGATTAGGCGTAAGATTTGGTTGGAAACAAAACTTTCACACTTGTCCAAGTGTGAGAGATATCCACAAGTTGAAGTATTTTCAAGCTTATCCAAGCAAGAGAAACACTAAGTTACCAACACTTGAAGAATTTGGTGAAGATTCTTTACGCATAAACCGCTTAGGCGTAAACTCTAACTTTAGGCGTAAGAATAGGCCTATGGGCTTTCTAAATAAGCCTAGTACTTAATAAAAACTTAAAAGCCATAATTACACAACCTATTACATATAAGTGACTAACACTTGAAATACTAGTTAGGAGTGACTCAACAATTAAATAGAACCTTGACTTGGTCTTCCCCACGTTCCCACTATGTCCTTAGCTTCCCGCCAAGTCCGAGATAGTGGGATGAAGCCTAGCGGTTACCATAAATCGGGAAGCCCCCATGATCTCCTAAACGTGTGCTAACACTCTCCAAGCTATTTTCATCACCTATAAATAGGTTGGACGAGTCATTTCAATGGTATGTTCACTCAACGCAGATTTCACATACATCATATTATCCATAACTCATATCACATACTTATTCACACGCGGAGGTGGTTCGCAGTCCCAACCCCTGTGCAATCACTTAACGAAGTGTCTATTAGTTCTTATTGCATTGAATACAAGTTTGGCGCAAGCATATCACTCTCATACCCTTCGATCATCATCGAAGGCACGGTCGTCTGAATTATTGTACAATCACCTAGTACTTAATAAAAACTTAAAAGCCATAATTACACAACCTATTACATATAAGTGACTAACACTTGAAATACTAGTTAGGAGTGATTCCAACAATTAAATAGAATCGTATAATTTTCATATTAGTGTGTAGAATCTCATGTAACTTGTTGATTTAATTAATACAACTTCACCATTTCGGGAAAAAAAACTTTGGGACAGCTTTTTGTAATTGCGGTGTAATGAGGGGACGACTTTTGCAACTTTTCGTAGACTCCTTTTGCAACGTGAGTAAAGAAAAATTGAAAATGTTCTATAGTAGTCGAGTTTTGTTTATAGTTTAGGCCCTTAAAGTTTATAACTTTCTTTTTGAAGTTTTATTAAAATAGAATCATATAAAGTTCAGTATTTTTAATGAAAAAGGATTTTCATAAAAAAAATACGAACTTTATTAAATGGAATCACTTAATGTTCATATTAGATGTGTGGAGTCTCATGTAACTTGTCGATTTAATTAATACAACTTCACCATTTCGGAAAAAAACTTTATATTTGTTTTATAATTTCGGTAATTACAGGGACCATTTTGCAACTTTTCAAAGACTACTTTTGCAAAGTGAGTAAAGAAAAATAGAAAATGTGCTATAGTAGTAGAGTTTTGGTTACATTTTAGGCCCTTAAAGTTTATAACTTTCTTTTACTTGTGTTGTTGATGAATCTTTGTAGTTGAAAGAAACTTGAGTTTGTTGTTGAAGATGCGTGTCGATGTGCTTACGTAAACTTCCTTAAGGCGTAAACTTTCCTTAATCGTAAGAATAGTGGTTAAACATAACCTTAGGCGTAAACTCAAGACTTATGCGTAAAGAACCTTATGCGTAAGATAGTCCTTAGGCGTAAAGTGTTACTCGTAAGTATTACGCTTAGGCGTAAGATTAGGTTGAAACCAAAACTTTCACACTTGTCCAAGTGTGAGAGATATCCACAAGTTGAAGTATTTTTCAAGCTTATCCAAGCAAGAGAAACACCGAGTTACCATGACTTGAAGAATTTGGTGAAGATTCTTTACGCATAAACCGCTTAGGCGTAAACTCGACTTTAGGCATAAGCGTTAGGCGTAAGAATAGGCCTATGGGCTTTCTCGCATAAGCCTAGTACTTAATAAAAACTTAAAAGCCATAATTACACAACCTATTACATATAAGTGACTAACACTTGAAATACTAGTTAGGAGTGATTTCAACGATTAAATAGAATCGTAGAATTTTCATATTAGTGTGTAGAATCTCATGTAACTTGTTGATTTAATTAATACAACTTCACCATTTCGGAAAAAAAAAAACTTTGGGACAGTTTTGTAATTGCGAGTAATGAGAGGGACGACTTTGCAACTTTTCGAGACTCCTTTTGCAACGTGAGTAAAGAAAAAATTGAAAATGTTCTATAGTAGTCGAGTTTTGTTTATAGTTTAGGCCCTTAAAGTTTATAAGCATCTTTTTGAAGTTTTATTAAAATTGAATCATATAAAGTTCAGTATTTTTAATGAAAAGGATTTTCATAAAATAAAATACTGAACTTTATTAAATGGAATCACTTAATGTTCATATTAGATGTGTGGAGTCTCATGTAACTTGCTGATTTAATTAATACGACTTCACCATTTCGGAAAAAAAACTTTAGGACTGTTTTTATAATTTCGGGTAATTCTGGGACCATTTTGCAACTTTTCAAGACTCTTGTTGCAAAGTGAGTAAAGAAAAAATAGAAAATGTGCTATAGTAGTAGAGTTTTGGTTACATTTTAGGCCCTTAAAGTTTATAACTTTCTTTTACTTGTGTTGTTGATGGATGTTTGTAGTTGAATGAAACTTGAGTTTGTTGTTGAAGATGAGCTTAGGCGTAACAATTCCTTAGGCGTGTCGATGTGCTTACACGTAAACTTCTTTAAGGCGTAAACATTCCCTTACTCGTAAGAATAGTGGTTAAACATAACCTTAGGCGTAAACGAAGACTTATGCGTAAAGAACCTTATCGTAAGATAGTTCTTAGGCATAAAGTGTTACTCGTAAGTATTATGCTAGGCGTTAGATTTGGTTGGAAACCAAAACTTTCACACTTGTCCAAGTGTGAGAGATATCCACAAGTTGAAGTATTTTCAAGCTTATCCAAGCAAGAGAAACACCGAGTTACCATGACCGAAGAATTTGGTGAAGATTCTTTACGCATAAACCGCTTAGGCGTAAACTCTAACTTTAGGCGTAAGAATAGGCCTATGGGCTTTCTACATAAGCCTAGTACTTAATAAAAACTTAAAAGCCATAATTACACAACCTATTACATATAAGTGACTAACACTTGAAATACTAGTTAGGAGTGACTCAACAATTAAATAGAATCGTATAATTTTCATATTAGGCGTGTAGAATCTCATGTAACTTGTTGATTTAATTGATACAACTTCACCATTTCGGAAAAAAAACTTTGGGACAGTTTTGTAATTGCGAGTAATGACAAGGACGACTTTTGCAACTTTTCGAGACTCCTTTTGCAGCGTGAGTAAAGAAAAATTGAAAATGTCCTATAGTAGTCGAGTTTTGTTTATAGTTTAGGCCCTTAAAGTTTATAACTTTCTTTTTGAAGTTTTATTAAAATATAATCGTATAAAGTTCGTATTTTTAATGAAAAGGATTTTTATAAAAAAAATACAAACTTTATTAAATGGAATCACTTAATGTTCATATTAGATGTGTGGAGTCTCTTGTAACTTCTTGATTTAATTAATACAACTTCACCATTTCGGGAAAAAAACTTTAGAATTGTTTTTATAATTTCGGTAATTCAGGGGACCATTTTGCAACTTTTCAAAGACTACTTTTGCAAAGTGAGTAAAGAAAAATAGAAAATGTGCTATAGTAGTAGAGTTTTGGTTACATTTTAGGCCCTTAAAGTTTATAACTTTCTTTTACTTGTGTTGTTGATGGATCTTTGTAGTTGAATGAAACTTGAGTTTGTTGTTGAAGATGAGCTTAGGCGTAACAATTCCTTAGGCGTGTCGATGTGCTTACACGTAAACTTCCTTAAGGCGTAAAGTTTCCCTTACTCGTAAGAATAGTGGTTAAACATAACCTTAGGCGTGGCGAAGACTTATGCGTAAAGAACCTTATCGTAAGATAGTTCTTAGGCGTAAGTGTTACTCGTAAGTATTATGCTTAGGCGTAAGATTAGTTTGAAACCAAAACTTTCACACTTGTCCAAGTGTGAGAGATATCCACAGTTGAAGTATTTTTCAAGCTTATCCAAGCAAGAGAAACATCGAGTTACCAGCGACTTGAAGAATTTGGTGAAGATTCTTTACGCATAAAGCTTGGCGTAAACTTTGACTTTGGCATAAGCGTTAGGCGTAAGAATAGGCCTATGGGCTTTACGCATAAGCCTAGTACTTAATAAAAACTTAAAAGCCATAATTACACAACCTATTACATATAAGTGACTAACACTTGAAATACTAGTTAGGAGTGATTCCAACAATTAAATAAAATCGTATAATTTTCATATTAGCTGTGTAGAATCTCATGTAACTTATTGATTTAATTAATACAACTTCACCATTTCGGGAAAAAAACTTTGGGACAATTTTTGTAATTGCGGTAATGTGAGGGCGACTTTTGCAACTTTTCGACACTCCTTTTGCAGCGTGAGTAAAGAAAAAATTGAAAATGTTCTATAGTAGTCGAGTTTTGTTTATAGTTTAGGCCCTTAAAGTTTATAACTTTCTCTTTGAAGTTTTATTAAAATATGTTGGTGGTGTTTTCCCAAAGCAGGTTAGATAATCAACTTGTTAGAAATGCTCAAGCTGCTCGGAAGAAACAAACTAATGGTCGTGATAACAAATACCACTAGGTGGTTACTGGATATCACTTGGAATCGTGTGATCACTTTCCAAAGTAAACTATTTGACCCTAATGCACGGGTATCACGAGTATCTACTTGGGATAAGACCAAATCTTGATTAGAGAATTAGGCACAATTCTATAACCCTTTAAACTTATAAGTATTTAGTGTTTTCGTGTCTCCTTCATGCATGACCGGATCTCCTATTTATAGGAGTTTACTCTAAGCTAATCAAATGGAATTATGAGTATTAATCGGCCCATTAATAGCCTCATAATTATCCCCATTATAATAGTTAGTGGTTACATGACCAATTAAACATGGTCATAATGCATTTATAAGCGCCACTTGAATAGGTCAAAGCCGTTACAAGCGTTACCTTAACACTAGCGGTACTTTCATACAACTAGCGATACTTTCATAGTGCTATCGGTGGTTACCTTTGCGTTGGAAACACCAACGCTTTAGTGTAAACACTACTTGGTGAGACACCAATTCGGTGGAAACACCACTTGTGGAAACAACGATCCGATGGAATCTTGCTTGGTGGAAACATTGATAATCGATGGTAACCACAGCGGTACTTTCACCAAGCACTTTCAATACAAACCACTATTAGAGTCGAGGTGTTCATGGACCTTATGGGTGTACCTCCGTACCTCCTAGCCCATTACAAGGTGTGAACTAATCCCACAAGTGCACTAAATTTTCCAACAATCCTCCCAAATTTAGTTCACTTCCTTTGCATGAAAAATAAACATCAAGCAAAACATGTTCATAAGCGAAAGTGTCACGAGGATTGAATTTCCATCTTAGTAAATTACACGTTCAAATATTTGAGAATCGGGGTGTTCTACAATTGAACCCTTCAACCCATTTGAATACACGAAGATAAAATACACATAAGTTTTCAAACACTTAACGACTCCCGACACTATACAAGCCATGTGTCCATATCCAAATTCATAAATGTTGTAAAAGCTAAAAGTCCAAAGCTTCTGAGCGGCAAAACTTCAACATTTACATAGGTGGTTCCTCCTTATTCATGCTCACCAAGCACTTTTCAAAGAAAATTAACCATTAAGTAAAGACTTCATCCTCCTTTCAAAGAGTTCGAGCACAACCTTGGGATGTAAATAAAACATGTGCTCCAGTCCACCTGAATGTTCGACTTTCCACATTGAACTCGGCTCCCAAGTTTCCTTAGGAGGAGTTGGGTGTCCTAACATTCGATGACTAAGTTGGACTTAAACCCATCCCTTTAGCGGACTTTATAACCAAGTCTCTAGCCGCACCTTCGTCAAGTGATCGGCTAAGTTACATTGAGATCTAACAAACTCTATAGATACCACCCCATTCATGATAAGCTCACGAATCATGCTATGTCGACACCTAAGTGTCTAGACTTACCATTGTACATTTGGCTATAAGCCTTAGCCAATGTAGTTGCACTATCACACGGATAGAAATAGGTGCTATAGGTTTAGGCCACAATGGAATCTCAAGAAGCAAGTTTTTCAACCATTGACTTCTTTACCGTAGAAATGCTAAAGCCACAAATTGATTCCATTGTTGAGCGGTGATGCAAGTTTGCTTCTTGGATGCCCAAGAAATTGCACCTCCACCAAGTAGGAATACCCGACCACGGTAGGCAAATTGTCTTGATGTTCTTGATCCAACTTGCATCGGTGTAACCTTCCAACAACGATGGGTAACAAGTATATGAGAGACTATAATCCATAGTTCTCTTCAAATACTTGATACCCTATGAGCTGCTTGCGTTGATGAGCACTAGGATTACTAGTATACCGCTCAATTTTCCCACCGCAAAACCAATATCGGGTCTTGTACAAGTCATGGCATACATCGGTAGCCAATTACCTGGAATACTCAAGTTGAGATACGACCTTGCCATGATTAGGCATCAACTTCTCACAAGTATCCATAGGTGTACTCACAGAGTACAATCAAAGTAATTGAATTTCCTCGGCACCTTCTCAATATAATGAGGCGAGATATAGAAATTCTATTACTTTCATGTTTAATCCTTATACCAAGGATAACATCGCCTCCCCATGTCTTTCATGGAGAACCTTGATGACAAAAATTCCTTTGTTAGGTCAACTGATTTTGGTCGATGGCAAAGA
Source organism: Chrysanthemum lavandulifolium (assembly GCA_022545495.1). NCBI lineage: Eukaryota > Viridiplantae > Streptophyta > Magnoliopsida > Asterales > Asteraceae > Chrysanthemum > Chrysanthemum lavandulifolium. The sequence goes on from CM040246.1 coordinate 211,145,726, forward strand.
TCAACATGTCATCAACATATAGACAAATGATGACTCCTTTACCGATTCATCAAATTTGCTATATATACATTTGTCGACTTAGTTAAGAACATAACCACTAGACAAAACCACTTCATCAAACTTTTGATGCCATTGCTTAGGTGCATGTTTAAGTCCATAAAGAGACTTAATCGGTTTACACCTTGTTTTCATTGCCGGGCATGATGAAGCCACGAGGTTGGTTCATATAAACCTCCTCTTCCAATTCACCATTCAAGCGGTTTTCACATCCATCGATGAATAACCGATTGTGAATAGATGCCATAGCAATCGGCGATCTTATAATGCGTCACGAGCCACGGGGCATAAGTATCAAAATAGTCTATTCGACTTTTGTTTAAAGCCACGAATGACTAGTCTAGCCTTGAACTTTTCAATAGTTCCATCTACCTTCATTTTCCTTTTGAAAATCCATTTTCAACCCAGAGGTTTACAACGGAGGTAGATCAACCAACACCCAGTGTTGTTGCCCATGATGGAATCCATCTCTTCATTGATTGCTTCTTTCCGAAAGCAATGTCCTTGGACTTCATTGCTTCTTCAAATGTCTTGGGATCATCCTCAACAATGAAGCAATAGAAGTATTGGTCGAGACCTCATCCACAGTTCCTTCAACTAAGTATAGTTAAAACTCGGGTCCAAATGACTTTGGAGTCCACGCCCTTTTGCTCTTCACGAGCACGGTTGAGTTGTTGTACCACAACCTCATCGGGGACCAGCGATGGTTCATCATCGAGGACCTCGATACACCAGTGTCATGAGTTCCATTAGGAATCCTCGACTTGGTCTAGGGGCCGATGAGAATCTATTCTCATCAAAGTGCATCCCCTTGATTCAATAATGGAGTTAATTGAAATATATTCATTAGGTTCAATAACATAGAACCTAAAAGCCTTGGAATGCTCGGCATATCCAACAAAGATGCGATCAATGCCTCTTTCACCCAAAGTTTTCATCTTTGGATCGGGAGTCTTACAATGACCCTACAATCCCAAACCTTGAGATAGTTCAGTTAGGTTTCCTTTTAGTCCGAGTTCATAAGGGTAACCTTGTTCCTTTTGTTAGGAACCCTATTTAATAAATAGCAAGTTGTTAACATAGCTTCACCCCGGAACCCTTGACTCGATCTGAATAGGACAACATGGAATTAACCATCTCCTTGACACCTGTTTTCCTTTCGAAATACCATTTCTTTGAGGAGTATAAGGACGATCGTTTCATGGATAATTCCAACAGATCGAAAGTCTTGAGTATCCATGTACTCACCTCCCTATCGAGTCCTTAATATTTTGATCAAAGACACAAGTTGTAATTCAACTTCGGTTTTAAATACTTTGAATTTATCTAATGCTTCATCCTTGGTATGTAATGGATAGACATAACAAAATCTAGAAGCATCATCAATAAATGTCACAAAGTACTTCTTGTTCCCCAAAGAAGGAGTGGCATGCAAATCACACAGTCACTGTGAATAAGCTCAAGATCTTAGTCTCACGACTAACACCACGAAAGGGTTTTTGGTTATCTTGGTCAACATGCAAGTTTTACACTTTTCGGTGTTCATGTCAAAGCGAGGATTAAACCATCCCTAGACATATCTTGCATTCTTTTATAATGTACATGGCCAAGTCTTGCATGCCATAGGCTAGAATCGATGTCGATGGTGGTCACAAAAGTGAATTAACATTGTCGATAGAAATATTAAGCTTTGAACATTTGATTACATAAATAACCAAAACCAATAAAACACCATGCTTGGAAAGCACAAATTTATCGAGACTCAATAACTTGTTTATATCCATGATTATTCAAAATACTACTTGAAACCAAGTTCTTCACGATATCGGGAACATGAATAACATCAAACAAAGTTACAATCTTTCTTGAACTAAACCTAAGATCTACACAACCACGACCATGCACCAAGGCTATTGACTCATTTCCCATGTGAAGAATAGAACCATCATTCGGTGACTCATAAGTCTTGAACCGACTTCTATCTTTACACACATGAGTCTATTACACGAGTCAACCCACCACGCAACATCATCATCACGCACATAAAAGATTCGAGATACATATGTAACATAATAAATCGAAAAGACTTATTAAACATATTCGACCTTTCGGTGAGTTGGTGAACTACCACTCCCTGAACCATTAGTGCACGATCCATTGGCTTTACCACCAATTTTAACACCCTTGCGTCCCTTTTAATGTGACCGGGTCTTGCCACATTTCCAACAAGTAGGTGTTGCCTTCTTGTTAGGATCGCCTTTGTGTTATCATGATATTTGCGTTTGCTTTTGTTATCATTGTACCGGTGGAGTTGTTATGCTCTACCATATTGACAACGAGATGGTCCAAGAGCATTGCTACTCTTTGGCTTGTCATTATCACGCACCTTGAGAGATTCCTCAATGTGCGGATGGTACCTAACTCAACAAGAGTTAACTCCTCCTTCATATGTTTCAAGGTATGCTTGAAATCTTTCCATGAAGGAGGAAGTTTATCAATAACACAAGAGATTTGAATAGCCTCATCCATGTGCATATTGTGTTGTGTAAACCTTCAAGTATTCCAAGAAGTTCATTGTATTGTTCCATAAGCGGTCTTGAATCGGTCATTTTGTAATTTGTGAAATTACTAACAAGGAACTTCTTACTTGATGCATCCTCGACCATATATTTGGCATCCAAGGAATCCACAGTTCTTTGGAAGATTCAAAGTTCGATAAATATCAAACAAAGAATCGGACATACCATTCAAAATAAGACCTCTGCATATGTAGTCATCATTCTCCCATTTGCTCCTCCTCGGATCCGCTCCACGGTAGCATCATCCCCATCATCGAGAATAGGTGTAGTTAGCACATACACCACACTCATGCTTGACAACAAAAGTGCATTTTCTTACGCCACCTCCTAAAGTCCACCCTTCAAACTTATCCGACAGCAAAGTTTGAAGCCATGTGTTCATTCGTGATTTGCCATTGATTATCACAAAATAGTTTACTTTGATTGTTGGTGGTGTTTTCCCGAGCGAGGTTAGATAATCAACTTGTAAATGCTCAACTGCTCGTGAGAAACAAACTAATGGTCGTGATAACAAATACCACTAGGTGGTTACCGGATATCACTTGGAATCGTGTCATCACTTTGAGTAAACTATTCGACCCTAATGCACGGTATCACGAATATCTAATTGGGATAAGACCAAATGCGGTTAGAGAATTAGGCACAATTCTATAACCCTTTAAACTATAAGTATTTAGTGTTTTCGTGTCTCCTTCATGCATGATCGGATCTCTATTTATAGGAGTTTACTCTAAGCTAATCAAATGGAATTATGAGTATTAATCGGCCCATTAATAGCCTCATAATTATCCCATTATAGCCGTTAGTGGTTACATGACCAATTAAACATGGTCATAATGCGGTTATAACCGCCACTTGAATAGGTCAAAGCCGTTACAAGCGGTACCTTAACACTAGCGGTACTTTCATACAACTAGCGGTACTTTCATAGTGCTATCGGTGGTTACACCGCTCGATGGAAACATCAACGCTTTAGTGTAAACACTACTTGATGAGACACCAATTCGGTGGAAACACCACTTGGTGGAAACAGCGATCCGATTAAATCTTGCTTCAATGGAAACACTAATAATCGGTGGTAACCACAACGGTACTTTCACCAAGCACTTTCAATACAAACCACTATTAGAGTCAGGGTGTTCATGGACCTTATGGGTGTATACTCCGTACCTCCTAGCCCATTACAAGGTGTGAACTAATCCCACAAGTGCACTAAATTTTCCAACAAAATAGAATCGTATAAAGTTCGTATTTTTTAATGAAAAAGGATTTTTCATAAAAAAAAATACGAACTTTATTAAATGGAATCACTTAATGTTCATATTAGATGTGTGGAGTCTCATGTAACTTGCTGATTTAATTAATACAACTTCACCATTTCGGAAAAAACTTTAGGACTATTTTTATAATTTCGGGTAATTCAGGGGACCATTTTGCAACTTTTCAAAGACTACTTTTGCAAAGTGAGTAAAGAAAAATAGAAAATGTGCTATGGTAGTAGAGTTTTGGTTACATTTAGGCCCTTAAAGTTTATAACTTTCTTTTACTTGTATTGTTGATGGATCTTTGTAGTTGAATGAAACTTGAGTTTGTTGTTGAAGATGAGCTTAGGCGTAACAATTCCTTAGGCGTGTCGATGTGCTTACGTAAACTTCCTTAAGGCGTAAACTTTCCTTACTCGTAAGAATAGTGGTTAAACATAACCTTAGGCGTGGCGAAGACTTATGCGTAAAGAACCTTATGCGTAAGATAGTTATTAGGCGTAAAGTGTTACTCGTAAGTATTACGCTTAGGCGTAAGATTAGGTTGAAACCAAAACTTTCACACTTGTCCAAGTGTGAGAGATATCCACAAGTTGAAGTATTTTCAAGCTTATCCAAGCAAGAGAAACACCGAGTTACCAACGACGAAGAATTTGGTGAAGATTCTTTACTGCTGGCCGCTTAGGCGTAACCTCGACTTTAGGCGTAAGCGTTAGGCCCGTAAGAATAGGCCTATGGGCTTCTGCATAAGCCTAGTACTTAATAAAAACTTAAAAGCCATAATTACACAACCTATTACATATAAGTGACTAACACTTGAAATACTAGTTAGGAGTGATTCCAACAATTAAATAGAATCGTATAATTTTCATATTAGGCATGTGGAATCTCATGTAACTTGTTGATTTAATTAATAAAACTTCACCATTTCGGAAAAAAACTTTGGGACGCTTTTTGTAATTGCGGTAATGACAGGGGCGACTTTTGCAACTTTTCGAGACTCCTTTTGCAACGTGAGTAAAGAAAAAATTTAAAATGTTCTATAGTAGTCGAGTTTGGTTTATAGTTTAGGCCCTTAAAGTTTATAACTTTCTTTTTGAAGTTTTATTAAAATAGAATTGTATAAAGTTCGTATTTTTAATGAAAAGGATTTTCATAAAGAAAATCGAACTTTATTAAATGTAATCACTTAATGTTCATATTAGATGTGTGGAATCTCATGTAACTTGGCGATTTAATTAAAACAACTTCACCATTTCGGAAAAAACTTTAGGATTGTTTTATAATTTCGGTAATTACAGGGACCATTTTGCAACTTTTCAAAGACTACTTTTGCAAAGTGAGTAAAGAAAAATAGAAAATGTGCTATAGTAGTAAAGTTTTGGTTATATTTTATGCCCTTAAAGTTTATAACTTTTGATGAGTGTCTAAATACTCATCATTTTGTACCATTTAAGTTTGCAAAAACTAAAAAAACACTCGAAATACATCAAAATGATAAAAATATCACAAATAAGTGTTTTATGTGTTTTAAATGCAAAATATCAAAATCGGTGAAAAGCGTATCAAGTTTGCATAATTGGCGGTTTAGTCCCCGAGTTTCAAAAGTTGTCAAAAGCAGGTCCACAGTAAATCAAAATAAAGAAAAATATCATTTCAAGTCCCTAAGGATTCATGAGTTGTCAAAATTGGTCCTTGAGATTTAAAATTGCAAAATTACAACTTAGGTCCCTAAACTTTGAAAATTGTCATAAATAGTCCTTGGAATATTGGAGATTGTCAAGTTTGGCCCTTGGATTATAATTTGAATATACATGATTGGCCCTGGAAAATCGGAATTGGCGACTATGGTCCTCAAGTTTGGAAGAATTGCACAAATGGTCCTTGTATACTTAACAAACCAAGCAGACTCCTTCTTATTATGACCCCTGCCATAATCCTTTGACCCTGCCATACCTTTGGACCCCTTTCACATATTAAACCCCTCCCTAGTCAAACCCAACAAACACCTTCTCCCGCCCACCTTATCTTCTTCCCCACTGACCGCAACACTCACCCATCACCTCTCCCTCGGACCTTATCTCTTGACCCCCCTCATCATCACATCTACCCTCTAAACATGCCACCACCCGGTTGCAATCCCACGAACCCATTTGCAAAAATAACTTTGGCGCCAAAATTTGATCAAGCGGCCAATATCATCTCAAGCGATCCAATGGTCCCGAAACAAGTGGGATTTGATCGAAGTCTAGTGGAAGACCTTTTGTATAAAAAGAAGAAAGGGAAGCAAGAAGAGTAGTAGCACTTAGTTTTAAAATTTCATATATATCGTTTTTATTACCAATGTATTAATTTAACTCTAAAATTGTTGTTTCTAGTTTCTATGCACTGAACTTAAGTCACTTAATCATTTGTAATCCATTTCGAGTTCTAATCAAAAGTTTATTCAAGTTTCAAGTTTTTAAATTCTCTTTTACTTATGCAATCTTTAATCACCTAAAATCCATGCTTCAAATAGCTTCATTATCATTCAAATAAGCTTACTTAAGCTTATTATAGCTTTTAGTAAGCTTAAGAAACAGATTCAATCAAAATTGGTGTTTGGTCAACAAAAGTCAAACTGTGAAGACATTGTGTTCAAGCAGTTATGTGATTGGATATGGGTTGATGCGATGCTAATTTGGGGTTGGATTTGAGTAAATTAGTATAGTTTGGGTTCTGTTTAAGTTTGCAAAATAATTTGGGACACTTGTGAGTTTTTATCTTCTTTCCATTTCTAATTCGGTTTATTTAATGCTTGTGTTTGAATCGTGGTTAGGATTAGGCATATCGTCATTTAAGCTATTAATAGAGTACATTGATTCGGTTCGATGTAAGCTTAAGCTAATTCGGTTGGTGGGATAGTTAAAAGTTCAAATCGATTAGTTATGTGGTGTTTGGATCATAAGGCCAAACCGAGATTAAAACTAATACGGTGGTTAGCATTAGTTGTTTTAGTCTTCTTGAGGTGAGATGAAATCATTTTGATCATTCATCACACCATAGAATAGCCAAAGTCAAAATCACCTTTAAACTGTCTTAATTTCATGTACATTGGGATTTTGTAAAATCAAAAACTTGTTTTGTGTTTAGAATTCATAGAGATAGCTTGCATTAGTTTCATTTCACCTTAAAACATCAACCTCGGTCCACAAATTGGTTTCAAATCTCAAAAGTCAACATATCATTTACATTTTCAAAAGTCAAAACCATAAAACAGGTTTTCACCAACCTAGGTGGATTTTTAATGAACTCATTTACGGTTCATAGTGGTTGAAATTTTGGATTTATAAACTTCAAATGGTCAAGTTTCTTAATCGCTTTTGTTGAATTTTTGTAATTTTTACAAGCTCCAAAATGGCTTGTCATTTGGGTCTAAAATCCCAATACCGACTCGGTGTATCTTGAGTGTGCAAGTGATTCTGAGGGCTTGTCACAAGCTCAATAGAGCTTATCTTGGTGCGAATCTTGGTTTATAAGTAGCTAGCCAGGTCTACTTTAGGTCCCAACATTTGGTTTTAGTTTCGACTTATTTGGTGGCTTATTTTCTAGCCACAAAGTAGGAATAAAATCTGTTTTGGCACTTGATTTCAAAACATCAAATCATGTAGTTTGCATTTTAGAGGTTTAGGATAGTTGTAATAAGTTGCTTTTGAGTAGTTTTAACATATTATAGCTTCGTGATAGATTGGTGCTCATTTGTAGCCTTTGGCTTATTTCAAGTCTTATTTATAAGCACTTGTCCTTCTGATTTCATAATCCTACACATAAGCTCTTGTTTTTATATTTTTTAGATTCGAATATTAATTTAGACTTTTCTGAATTTTTTATATTTTTCCGACCTTTGTTTCTTTTTTTTCTTCATTTAAATCATTTTTAGTACATTTTAATTAGCTTTTAATACAATTAAATCGGAAAAGTTTCAAAAAATAAGTTTTCGTTTTCCTAGGTTAAGATAAATATAAAAGCAAAAAATAATTTTTCAGATTTTTCTTAGTTTAATTTGTAATTTTAGCAACTTAATTAGTTTTAAATAGTTTTAATTCATAGAAAATAGAAAAATAATCGGAAAAATATAAAATTAGTTTTGAAAATTCTCTTTAGATATTTTAGATTTTCTAAGTCATAATTTCATTTTCTAGCTTTATTTCATATTTTCTTGTATTTTAGGGTATTATTAAATAAGTAAAATAGTTTTTAATTAATAATAATTAGATAAATAGTAATAAAAATAATTTTCTTTTCTAAAATTTTCTCTTATCATTAGGTTTGTAAAATGTTATTTTATATTTTTAGGATTATTATTGTTTCATTTCACATTTTCTTTTGTGCGTCGCGTAGTTTTAATTTAGATTTATAAAGAAAAATCAAAAACATCATTTTAAAAATAGTGATAGCGTTTATTTAATATAATTTATCTTTTAATTTTCTTTAATTTGTATTTAAGCCCTGTAATTTATAAACTTTCTCTTTAGGTATAATTATTCATAATCATATCTCTTTTCCGTTCAAATTCTCTCGATCACTATTAGTTTGGTGATTCGATTACCTGACTCGTTGGGACTTAACGACACAGGAAACACTATACTCTCACGGACTTCATTGCATTTGGTTCGGTTGTTTGAAGTTTATTACGGTTGACCATTCACAGTGGTGACTTGTGTGACAAAACTTGACCGTCGGGAGGCGAATCAAATTTTAGGCGCCATTCTTTGGGGTATGCTAATTATCTTACGTTTAGCAGTTAGTGATTTGAATATTCAATCCTTGTTTATACCATCTACATGTTTATATTTTCTTATAAAAATCCAAAATCCAAAACATCTTCTTTTTATTTTTGCAAAATGTTTATCCAAAACCCAAAATATTCATCTTTACCCTCTTACCCTTTTTTATTCTTTATCTCTTTACCCTCTATCCATTTGATTCTAACTTCTTCTATTCTCATGGAATCTCTCGACTACGACGAATTCGGGACGAATTGAAAAACTTCATACTTTATCACAAATGTCAAGAATTCGTGTTGTTCGTGATGATCCATTAATTACTGCGTGGGAAATGGAGCGAGAAACCGGGGGGACAAAGGACCGTACTTCCTCGATAATGGAAGTGCTAAATCGTCCAACCTACGGTTATCCAAAGATCTAACCCTCAATTGCTCCTAAGCCGTCTAAAATTGATCCTAAACTTTCATAATTTACGGTTAAAAGCAATCATGCGAAATTTAGACCGGTGACTAGCAAGAATGACTTGCCTAAACTTCACGTTTCTCAAAAACGAGCCGGAGACCATAACGGAGTGGTGGAAATTGCTAGCTCTCGAGCACACCACTTGTCCCACTCGAATTTTTCAAAATGTTCTTGAGACTTGATAGTCATTCGGATCGGCATGTTGGTTTTGTTGATTCTTTGAATAAACCGATTCCTTCTCATAACTCTCAAATGAAATCGTTTATTCCTTGTGTCGGTTGTGGTGAGCCTCTTTTGGTTCACCACATCGTCGATGTCACGTGTGTGCAGTGTGGTAATGATATTCGTAATGGGAGTTGTTTGTTTTGTGGTTCGAGAATTTATTTGATTATGATCTAATCGAACTCATTTAACGACCCTCAAACTTTTCCAATTACCCACCATGCCGACTTATCTTCATATAATCAACATAGCTACTTGTGAATTTTGTGGAGGTCCTCACCAAGGATTTGAGTGTCAATCCGGAAACACATTTGTCTATAATCGGTTTTCGGTGATGCTCGAACTTTGGTTATGACCAATATCCATATAATTCACCGATCCGGACTCAGTGATTTCTTGTTGTAGTCTTGTGGAGGTCCCACTTCACTCGATTGTCAAATAGAATCCATTTCCTTGTAACAATCATGACTCTCACGAGTTTGACAATTTCCAACCTCCATGACACCATCTGGTTCAAACTCCACCGAGCCGTTGCCTAAAGAAATTTCAAAGATTTTGAAGCGAAATGAAAACACTTGATGATATGATTCAAAACTTTAAGAATCAAGTGAGTGGTGAGAAAACCATGGGAGAATTGCTAGTCGAAGAGCAGAGGCTCGCAAATCTAGGGAAGAATTATTAGTCCTAGAGCATGCGGCTCTAAGGGGTTCCCTAATTTCTTAAAGCGACTATGTATGATGATGATGAGGAGAGTATTCCTTTTAAGAATATTATTTCTCAACTCCTCGGTCGGTCGATATCCAGGTTGAGATTCCATCTCAAACAAGCGCTATCACACCAAGCTCCCACTCACTCTCACGAACATGGGAGGCGAGCATCTTGACCTTTGTTCACGAAAAGGAATCGGACGAATTCATAAAGTGCGGTGTTGAGAACCTTGTCCCGATCCCGAGAGAGTCACGAGAACTTCGATCATATGTGTGATTCTCTTTCCCTCTTGAGTGTTCAAAGATCATTTTGAAACTTTCTCCGATTTTAGCGACGATTGTACTTCTTATGGAAACATCGAGTATGTTGAGGCATCACTCCCAGCGATCGATCTTGATTATCTTCTTGAGGAGTTTGGATGAACTCACTCACATCAATCCACTTTCATCGGAAAGTAATGATAGTCTTTTGATTTCAAAGCCGATCTGGGAGGCGAAAGTCTCCTTGATAATGATCGTTCACTCACTTCTTATCCCAACGGTCAATAGAGAATATTAATCACTTTGTTCTGAAGCATTCAAAACAACTCTCACCAATCCTCTATTTAAATTCGAATCTGAAGTCACCTTAATTTCGAGAATCCACTCTTTGATACTCAGTTGAGGATAGTGATGAGTCTGGTGGAACAAGAATTCACGCATTTACATCTTGTGATTGATTCTCTTCACGAGGAGTTCACCATGAACAAATTAATACGGGGTCGAGTCAAGCTAGCGACTCGAGAATCAAAAACAGTAGCATGCCATATGGGTTTTCACCCATATCTCTGATTTCTTTCTACTTTCTACCACCCTAGTGTCGGGGAGTTGCCCATTTGTTGTATATAAGTTTTATCAAAAAAATAAAAATAAAAAAAAAAATATAAAAAAATAAAATAAAAATATCTTTCAAAATAATGGTAGTAGTATTTCCCTTTTCGTTCTATGTTTCGGCATAACATGCGGTACTTTGAATATTGAGGGCAATATTCATTTCTAGTGTGGGGGAATTCTCATGAATTTTATCATGTAATTATACCTGATTCCCCATTTTGGCCAAAATTTTTTGGAGTAAGTGTTTTGCACTTACTCAACTTATAGTTATCGATCCGCCATGTCTAATAAACAAAAGGATTGGCTAATCCAGAGCAAACGACTCTTGGTAAAGATATCTCAAATCCGTTGACGACTTGCAATTTGCCCAAAATTGTATGGTGTTCACTCACCATATCTTTAATTAGTGAAGAGTTGGCTAGCCCGCAAGTTTATGGCTTGTGGTAAAGCGGTTGGAAAACCATAATTGGTAATCGGCTCACCAAAGATATTTTATCTAAGAGTTGGCTAGTCCGAAGAAAATGGCTTACGGTAAAGACAAATCAAATCCGTTGAAAGTCGGTGATTTGCTCAAAATCATTTGGTTATCGATGTACCAAGGTTCTTACTTGAGCTGAAACATTTGGCTACTCCGAAGTAATGGCTTTTGGTAAAGAGATGAAATTCATTAATGTTTCTCAAAACATTGCTAAGGACTAGCAATATCTTAGTGTGGGGATTGATGAGTGTCAAATACTCATCATTTTGTACCATTTAAAATTTAAAAATATCGAAAACACTCGAAATGCATCAAAATGATAAAAATATCACAAATAAGTATTTTATGTGTTTTAAATGCAAAATATCAAAATCGGTGAAAAGCGTATCAAGTTTGCATAATTGGCGATTTAGTCCCCAGTTTCAAAAGTTGTCAAAAGCAGGTCCACAGTAAATCAAAATAAAGAAAATATCATTTCAAGTCCCTAGAGATTCATGAGTTGTCAAAATTGGTCCTTGAGATTTAAAATTGCAAAATTACAACTTAGGTCCCTAAACTTTGAAAATTGTCATAAATAGTCCTTGGAATATTGGAGATTGTCAAGTTTGGCCCTTGGATTATAATTTCGAATATACATGATTGGCCTTGGAAAATCGAATTGGCGACTATGGTCCTCAAGTTTGGAAGAATTACACAAATGGTCCTTGTATACTTAACAAACCAAACGGACTCCTTATTATGACCCCTTGCCATAATCCTTTGACCCCTGCCATACCTTTGGACCCCTTTCACATATTAAACCCCTCACTAGTCAAACCAGTCAAACACCTTCTCCCGCCCACTTATCTTCTTCCCAGCTGACTACAACACTCACCCATCACCTCTCCCCTCAGACCTTATCTCTTGACCCCCCTCATCATCACATCTACCCTCTAAACATGCCACCACCCCAGTTGCAATCCCACAGAACCCATTTGCAAAAATAATTTTGGCGCCAAAATTTGATCAAACGGCCAATATCATCTCAACTGATCCAATGGTCCTGGAAACAAGTGGGATTTGATCAGAAGTCTAGTGGAAGACCTTTTGTATAAAAAGAGAAGAAAGGGAAGCAAGAAGAGTAGTAGTACTTAGTTTTAAAATTTCATATATATCGTTTCGTTTTATTACCAATGTATTAATTTAACTCTAAAATTGTTGTTTCTAGTTTCTATGCACTGAACTTAAGTCACTTAATCATTTGTAATCCATTTCGAGTTCTAATCAAAAGTTTATTCAAGTTTATAGTTTTTAAATTCTCTTTTACTTATGCAATCTTTAATCACCTAAAATCCAGGCTTCAAATAGCTTCATTATCATTCAAATAAGCTTACTTAAGCTTATTATAGCTTTAGTAAGCTTAAGAAACAAATTCAATCAAAATTGGTGTTTGGTCAACAAAAGTCAAGCTGTGAAGACATTGTGTTCAGCGGTTATGGAATTGGATATGGGTTGATGCGATGCTAATTTGGGGTTGGATTTGAGTAAATTTAGTATAGTTTGGGTTACATTTAAGGCGCAAAATAATTTGGGACACTTGTGAGTTTTAATCTTCTTTCCATTTCTAATTCGGTTTATTTAATCTGCTTGTGTTTGAATCGTGGTTAGGATTAATTGTATCTATCATTTAAAATTTGTTAATAGAGTATATTGATTCGAGTTTGGTGTAAGCTTAAGCTAATTCGGTGGGTGGGCTAGTTAAAAGTTCAAATCGAGTTAGTTAAGTGGTGTTTGGATCATAAGGCCAAACCGAGATTAAAACTAATGCGGTGGTTAGCATTAGTTGTTTTAGTCTTCTTGAGGTGAGATGAAATCATTTTGATCATTCATCGCACCATAGAATAGCCAAAGTCAAAAATCACCTTTAAAGCTGTCTTAATTTCATGTCATTTGGGATTTTGTAAAATCAAAACTTGTTTTGTGTTTAGAATTCATAGAGATAGCTTGCATTAGTTTCATTTCACCTTAAAACATCAACCTCGGTCCACAAATTGGTTTCAAATCTCAAAAAGTCAACATATCATTTACATTTTCAAAAGTCAAAACCATAAAACCGGTTTTCACCAACCAAGGTGGATTTTAATGAACTCATTTACGGTTCATAGTGGTTGAAATTTTGGATTTATAAACTTCAAATGGTCAAGTTTCTTAATCGCTTTTGTTGAATTTTGTAATTTTTACAAGCTCAAAATGGCTTGTCATTTGGGTCTAAATCCCACAATGCCTTGACTCGGTGTATCTTGAGTGTGCACGCAGTGATTCTGAGGGCTTGTCACAAGCTCAATAGAGCTTATCTTGGTACGAATCTTGGTTTATAAGTAGCTAGCGGGTCTACTTTAGGTCCCAACATTTGGTTTTAGTTTCGACTTATTTGGTGGCTTATTTTCTAGCCACAAAGTAGGCATAAAATCTGTTTTTGGCATGATTTCAAAACATCAAATCTATGTAGTTTGCATTTTAGAGGTTTAGGATAGTTGTAATAAGTTACTTTTGAGTAGTTTTAACATATTATAGCTTACGTGATAGTTTGGTGCTCATTTGTAGCGTTTGGCTTATTTCAAGTGCTTATTTATAAGCACTTGTCACTATGATTCATAATCCTACACATAAGCTCTTGTTTTATATTTTTTAAGATTCGAATATTAATTTAGACTTTTCACGAATTTTTCATATTTTTCAGACCTTTGTTTGCTATTTTCTTCATTTAAATAAGTTTTAGTACATTTTAATTAGCTTTTAATACAATTAAATCGGAAAAGTTTCAAAAAATAAGTTTTCATTTTTCCTAGGTTAAGATAAATATAAAAGCAAAAAATAATTTTTGATTTTCTTAGTTTAATTTGTAATTTTAGCAATTTAATTAGTTTTAAATAGTTTTAATTCATAGAAAATAGAAAATAATGAGAAAATATAAAATTAGTTTTGAAAATTCTCTTTAGATATTTTCGATTTTCTAAGTCATAATTTCATTTTTCTAGCTTTATTTCATATTTTCTTGTATTTTAGGGTATTAGTAAATAAGTAAAAATAGTTTTAATTAATAATAATTAGATAAATAGTAATAAAATAATTTTCTTTTCTAAAAATTTTCTCTTATCATTAGGTTTGTAAAAATGTCATTTTATATTTTTAGGATTATTATTGTTTCATTTCACATTTTCTTTTGTACGTCGAGTAAGTTTTTAATTTAGATTTATAAAGAAAAATCTAAAACATCATTTTAAAAATAGTGATAGCGTTTATTTAATATAATTTATCTTTTTAATTTACTTTAATTTGCATTTAAGCCCACATAATTTATAAACTTTCTCTTTAGGTATAATTATTCATAATCATATCTCTTTTTCCGTTCAAATTCTCTCGATCACTATTCGTTTGGTGATTCGATTACAACTCGTTGGGACTTAACGACTGGGAAACACTATACTCTCTGGATTTCATTGCATTTGGTTCGGTTGTTTGAAGTTTGTTACGGTTGACCATTCACAGTGGTCGACTTGTGTGACAAAACTTGACCGTCTGGGAGCGAATCACTTTCTTTACTTGTATTGTTGATGGATCTTTGTAGTTGAATGAAACTTGAGTTTGTTGTTGAAGATGAGCTTAGGCGTAACAATTCCTTAGGCGTAATCGATGTGCTTACGTAAACTTCTTTAAGGCGTAAACTTTCCACTTACTCGTAAGAATAGTGGTTAAACATAACCTTAGGCGTGGCGAAGACTTATCGTAAAGAACCTTATCGTAAGATAGTTCTTAGGCGTAAAGTGTTAGGAATTAGAAAATTCCATGTTAAAGAGTCGGTCACCCCAATAATGGTCTAGCATATGTTAGCTCGTAGATTTGTCGTTGTTTACGTTATTTATCGGTTTATTAGTTAGTCGATGGCGTAAAATAGTTTGTGCAACACCGTGGAGGAAGGACGGGTCTTTACCCATCGTATCCACGATCCACAGCCGATTGGAGGTCGTTGTGTACGTAGTATAATACCCTTCCATCCATGGAAGGGTGGTGCTTCAATCTAATATTTCCATACTTTTGTAAACCTCTAGCAAGAACACCCTTTCTCTCTACTAACTCTCTAACTATGGCAATCATGTATTTCCATCATCCAAGACCACCGAATCATCAAACACAATAAATATACGATCCTACAATTGGTACGAGCCAAGGTTTTTGTGTTGTGTTGATTTGTGTGGTTTAATACCATAGTTATTGTGTTTCGTTGATTTATGTTGGCTCGAATAGTGTTTTAAATCATGTTTACGTATTCATTTTTGGTCGAAAGATGATGTCTTTCTTATTCTTGTGGTTAATTGTTTTTTAAACATGTATTTGGTTTCATCTTTTGGTCATACTTCATGGTTCAAATTGGTCTTTACATGTTTTGGTCATTTGGTCTTGTGGGTCTTGAATACTATCTTGAATATCATATTGTGTTGTCACTTGGTCTTATCTGTCGTGGTCAAAGTCACATTTTATGGGTTGACTGTTGTTTCTGGGTAAATTTGAAGCTGGCCGGAAAAGTTGTCGGAAAAACTCATCGGAAATCTCATACATTCATGCTAGCGAGTTGGGTCATTCTTCCTAGCGACTTGTGTCAAGCATAGTGGCGACTTGTATTTACAAGTTGTCCATATTCTTTGAATTCAAGTTGCGAGTTATTTTGAAAGTTGTCTAGCGACTTGTTTTGATAAAATGTAGCGATTTAAGGTTGTTTGACTATTGAGTCAAATAACAGTGCTAGCGACTTGGCTAGCAACTTGGTTAGCGAGTTGGCTTAGCGACTTGGCTAGCAACTTGGCTAGCGAGTTGGCTAGCGAGTTGTCTAGCGAGTTGGCTCAAGACCATTGTCACTAGCGACTTGACACCATTGACCTAGCGAATTAGACAGAAACAGAAATGAAGAAGAAGATGAATGATACATTGACCACAACCTCTAAACCTTATGACCAATACCAATATACACAACCACATACCATATACGACCAACATCGACCTCAGGTTCTATCCCATCATCAGTCTAAGAATATTAACACATGTAATGAAGATGAGGTCGACCAAAAACAATACCAAAATACAACTTCAATCTCAAATATATCCTAACTCAACTCTCATTCATATACAAGACTCAACCAGAAATAACATGAAAGATCTCAAAAATTGCTTTCGTTTATATCTCTTATGAGACTACAAGACTCGAAGGTCATGCTAACGAAAGTCAAATCTCATCATAGATCTATAAAAGATGTAACCTTTTGAATATAAAGAAAAAGCATGACAAGAGTGCCACTTTCTTTCTTTGTTTCGATTCATTGACCAAAACCAAGCGGAAACATGAATAAATACCTACCGAGACCCATCATTAGATCTTGAAGTGTGTCCTACACCTCAAAGCCAACCACATGGCGAGGTCTCTTGAATGAAAAGGAGGCGTTTTGTTTGTGTGAGAAATATATTAGGGTTTGGTTAATTGTATTTGGGATGATATGTGATAAGATGAAGCGATTTGGTTGAGCTTGATGATGCGTTTTGATGATAAGCGGTAATAGAGGCGGATTTTTTATATATTAGGTTTAAGGTGTGAGATTTGGAGAAGGGCGTGGTTACGCTTTGGTGTTCTAGGGTTCTTGATTTTTAGGGTTTGAAAAAAGGGATATGCTTGTGTTAAATACTCCCGTAATTAGGGTATGAAGGAGTGTGGACCGAGCAGTTATGTGGGTGAACTTGGGCGAATTGATGAATACTTGGTGGGCCGGACCTTAAATTCTTTACGGATCATGTGGACTCAATGAGATTAATGATTTGAGCTTGTTCTTTGGTTCGGTACAATTGTTAACAAAAGTCTATCCGAGACTTAACTTTTGGATACATTTGTTGATTTTACATGGACTAAGATTAGTATGAGGGTATTTTTAATTCTCACGGAGGTTACATACTTATTCACGGTTTGATTCTTTAGTTGATCTTTAATAGGTCTAAGGTTCTTATCCGATATTATTGATTTGGTATCATTACAAGTAATCACATTGACCGGATCAAGTTGGTTATTTGAACCAGGCTTGAAATTATATGTTAGTGAATGAAGGACTGATGGGCTTCTCTTAATTGGATTGTAGTTGATGAGACTCAATCATGAGATTTGATAATGAGATTTTGGTGTATGATGTGGTTGGGTATGATGATGAGATTTGTTATGGGTTTGATACTTTGGTTTATACATTTTCTCGAAGGATATTTTATCACGGCTTGATTTGATATACAAAGTTGACTTTGGGGTTGTTTGTACTTGGTATTTCTTATTTGGGCTGAAGTAAGGTTTTCCGGCGTTTACTTATTTCGTCTTCTTTC
This sequence comes from Chrysanthemum lavandulifolium, assembly GCA_022545495.1. Lineage (NCBI taxonomy): Eukaryota > Viridiplantae > Streptophyta > Magnoliopsida > Asterales > Asteraceae > Chrysanthemum > Chrysanthemum lavandulifolium. The sequence continues at coordinate 211,163,519 of CM040246.1, forward strand.
TTTCTACCCTTCGCGAAGATGACTTGTTTGGGCATTTATAGAGGGTGATAAAGACTTGGCTATTCGATTACGCTTGTGATTATTTCTAGCAACCCATAACGTAGCTATCACTTGATGTCTCACGCAGATTGAGAATATGTTAAGAGGTTTCGTACATTGAGTACACCGTTTCTTTTTCACAAGGATTAGTACAAGTTTAAGTAACAAATCAGGGGAATTCTACTTCATGATCAAGTCTGGTATATCGGGTTTACTTCACCAAGTGGTCACAGCAACAGCCGACATAATATGTGGATGATGTTTTTACCAAAGTATTTATTGGATAGTTGATGGTGTTGATGATGTTGAATAATGGACCGTTGATGAACCGCTGCATGTTCCCCTAAAACAGATATTCACTGAAGCCAAAGTTGTCATAACGCATTCAAGCTGACATTGTTTACGGTTTTGTCTTGATTTTGTAAAATCCATGAAAGAACCTATTTCTCGGTTTAAATCATAGACTTGTAAAACCCGTGATAATGGAAACATCCCGGTAATAGTAAAGTGCATTTCGGATCTATCTTACGGTTTATTCTTGGTTTTGTAAAATCCATGAAAGAATCTATTTCTCGATTTAAACCATGGAATTATAAAATCCGTAATAATGGAACCATCACGGAGAAAGGAAAGTGTAATTGGATCTTATTTGATCTTTGGTGCAACGGTTTACGCTTGAAGAAGGGATAAAAGGGTGTACTTCATGAATTGGATGTGTGTTTGGATATTTGTCATGGCGGTTTGGTTACTTCAAGGTTTTGCGGGGTTACGTGCTTGTAACCATGGTCGGGATGAAACCATTATCAAAGTTCATTTAAATGTCAAAGAAGGCTAGAGTTGAGCAGTTTAGAAGATGTGACAACGGCGTTAATTCAGTATTATTTATTTGAGGTTGAAGTGAATTATCACGGGCGAGTGTACTTAGTATCTGAAGGTATCGGGGATGGATGGATGAAGATTCTTCATGATCCTTGTTCGAGCTTATTATCAAAAATGAAGACTTGGAAATCTAGTTATTGTTGGGTGTCTTTTACCTCTTCTTTTACCACTTGGGGGAATTGGGCTCTTATCACCTCAAAATAACTATCACTTAAAGGAGTTACGTTGTAGTGCTCAATGTCACATTCAATTGTGGATTTTCAAGAGGTAATGTACGTCTATTACTTGATGGTTGGTTGGGTGAAGAGTATAGAGTACTTAGAGATACAAATGGGCATGAATTCTCGACACCGTTCTTTGTTTCACATGTGCAAGTTTAAGTCACGAGTTTGGGTTGTTCTACTTGAGGTCAAATTCATTATATTGGGTTTTCTCCATCGCTTGTCACGACAAAGAGCCTCTGAATGATAATGGGGTTGATTACATGTTTTTCTAAGAGAGTTGAAAAGAGAGATTATGACGTTTGAACACAACGTTCATGCCTCGTTCCTCAAAGAAAAGAAAAGTGTGCGTGTCGGGGCGCTTTATCTTACGAAGAGAAATCTTCTTATTATGACCATTCTCATCAACATGCTTCATACTTTTTCCATGCGCTTGGTCATCAAGTGAACCGGACTACCATTGATTGTTTTCGATTCCACTTTCTCAACTATAATGATGATGGCGACATCATGTCTTGATTTTGCGGGGAGAAGTGTGAATAGACTACATTTGGATAATGTTCACTTGTTTAATCAAGAATGGCATCTCCGTATGCAATTCTTGAGGGGAGAAGAAGTGTGAATTTTTGCATTGTTGATTGATATTTGAGAATATAAATGGTCATACGGCTCTAAACTCATGTAAGAACCGAGCCTCTTCTTATCGGGTCATCTTCACATGGAGTTTTTTTCTCATATTAGAGCCGTTGGTTGACATCTTCACTCGGATTGATGAGTTTATCGACAAAGTGCTTCCGGTTAATGCTTCACGTATACATCAACATGATGATTCCGAACAATCTCTCTGTTCTTGTTTGATGTGATTGGTAGTTTGGTGTTACCATCTTGTGTGTTCGTTATGGCCTAATTCTTGATTTCCTTGATGAACATCTTTACATTCTTGTTTGATTGGGAGGGATTTTAGTTAAGGGATTTGCAAGATGTAAGTTAATTGGGATGCTTTTGGTGGGATTCTTTTGGTGTGAGTTGAAGATGTTAACTATCTATTCCCAACGGACAATCTTGAAGAAGGTCGTGTCTACGATCATTTCTACATTTTCGCTACATGTTAGAAGACTAAAGGCGAGTTGCATTTAACAATCTAAAGACTTCTTCTTAATCGGGCATCTATCAAGCAGTTGTCGGTTTAGGGAGAGCACTAATTGGGAGATTTAAATGTCGATTCAATTCCCAATTAGACGTGCTCATATTCTTTAGCGATGACTACTCGAGACGTTAATATTGACTATTGTTGGACATTTGACACAAGGTGATTACTTGAGTTAATCATTTATCACTTATTTGAGATTGAAGTTGACTTTCACAAAGGCGTGTTCTTATTTGATAACTTGCTCGAGCTTAAGAATTTGAGTTGAAGACTTGGCTTATCTAGTTACCGGTGATCGAGGTGGATGGTTGAAGACACGGTTAACTATCACTAGTAGGAGTTACTTTGTTTTACTCGATGTCACACGCATATGACGGTGTGGATAATCGCAAGAGGTGTTAATGTCTCATACTTTGTTTGGGTAGTGAGTACTTAGAGATTTGCTTGAAGTATAAATTCTCTACACCGTTCTTCCATCATTAGGTGCAAGCTTAAGATACAAATATGGGAAGTTGACTTGGTTTCAAGTATGGTATAGCGGTTTTCTTCTTGATGGTCAATTCAAATTGTCTACATAAGGGTTGATATAAATATTCGAGAGAGTCTTGACAAGTTGATTCTCACAAAGACTTCAAGCGATCTTCTCAACAAATTTCAAGTATTTGGGCATTCAAAGAGTTCTTGATTACAAGTATCAAAACCGAGAAGAGGGAAGGAGACAAGCATCTAAGCGAGTAAACTTGATGTACTTAATACTTCTAAGAAATTGAAGATATCCCGGAAGACAAATGTTATTACCGCAGAGAAACTCAAGGTTTGACTCATGATGAGTAAACTTGATGAACTTAATTCTTCTAAGTGATTGAAGATATCCGGGAAAACAAATGTCATGACCGCAGAGAAACTCAAGGTTTTACTCATCAAGGCGTTTAGTGTTAGTATTTCATCTACGTGGGGAAGTGATGTTAGAAAAAGTTTACGAAGATAAAGAGGTACACTAGTGTGTGGTGATTTCGATGGTATCGCAATGATCGGGAGAGAGATTGTGTACATTGGGGATGCTCAATTGTTTCACTTGAGTGCTTAATCGGTGATTCGAGAGATATAATCACTTATTCGGTGTTAACATCCGCAGATTGTCACCAGCAGAGATCATCGGTGACTTGGCACCTTCTTCAATGTTATAAGTTATTCATTCCTTGTGTATTGGTATACTTGGATACTTAAGCTTCATACACATTCATCGGGGAAGAAAGCCATTGTTTACCACAAACATTGGGAGGTGTTTTCCTTACCCTCATAATGTGTATTCGGGAGAGTTCTTGGTTATTGGTGTGCCGGGTTCTTGAGCTTCATACACATTCATCGAGGATGAAAGATGTGAACATTGGGGAGTTGTTCTTCATTACCCTCATGATGTGTATTCGGAGAGTTCTTGAGCATTATACAAAGAGATTGACCGCATCAATTCAACTACTTGGGGAAGTGTTCTCTTGACACCTTTTGGAATGGATCGCTTGAGACTTCATGGAAAAGAAATTTGAGAAGATTATTTATCGTGTGGGATGATACGTTGTTGTTGTTCTTGTTGATGATATAACCTCGAGCGGAGAACCTCGATTATCGTTCTTTAAATGGAGCAACAAGATAAATGATAATGGTGTGCTTACTTGTGCACTGCTAATGAAGCGTGAAATAGAGCTTGAATATGCTCATCTTAAGGATTTTCGGTTTGGGGGAAGTCGCCAAAGTCTCACTTTCAGTTGGTTCAATTTCTTTCTTCTATTCAAGAGCCACAAAGCTTTGGTGGTGAATGTTTAAGGATGATGACTTCTATCTTCTACAACGGGTCTGCTCGATATCCTTATCTCGGTACTCGTATCATCATCTTCTTTAACTATATCATCTATTCTATCCTTGTATATATTTATTCGAAAAACAAAACACAAAATATAAAACCAACAAAAGAAAATAGAAAATATAAAACCATCAAAAGAAAATAGAAAAATATAAAACTTTCAAAACCATAAAATCGGAAAATTTCAAAAATACCAAAATATGTTTTCTCAAGACATGTCTTACGGTATCGATAACATCTACGGTCTTAGAAATGTCATTCAATAATGGCACGGGACCATAGATGAAGTTCGAGCGAGGAGGTGTAAATATTCTTTTCTAAACATGTCTCAAACTATGGCTTACGATTATTTGATTGTAACCCGTGCTTAAAACTATGGTTTGCTATTATTTGGATAGCAACCCATTCTTTTAAAGGAAGGAAAGTGTTACACTACCTATTCTCAAAAATTTCGTGCACTTATCCTAAAACAAAATGAGGAAAGTATGTCAAGGATCTTTTTCCTACACAAATGTTTTTCCGTCTATAATTCTTGAGAAAAATATTTGATGTGTTCAAAATGGTGGTAAATGAGTTGCTTGTAAAATCAATCGAATCGAGTTTTAGTAAAAATTGAAAACTCAATCAATGACTTCGCTTTTAACCTTTTTAGAAAAATGAGTCATTGATTAAGGGGAGAATGTTTTCAAATCTATATCATCTAACGAGCTTTCTTAATTATCCTAATGCTTATCCGAAAAATATAATTGCCTATGTTGAAGGACTAGGTTTCTAGGATATGATTGTTAGGTTTAGATGATTAGAGTTTGATGTAACACATTATACCCATACCTTACATGATCTGATTGTTATGTTAAATTGACTTTAATTAGTCGATTTTTGTTTGGGTGATGTCGACCACCATATATTTGTATGTGTGTTAACTAACGATGCGGTATATTGGTTTAAAAGAATGTTCCCGATCCGGATCCCACAATTGAAGATGATTGGATGCGAAAGGAAAGGGTAACTATATCTTGGGTTGACAAATGAAGAAAGCGAGCTTAATTGGACTTCAATGGAGAGTTGGCATGAAATGCAATGTAAGAGGTCTTCACCGCATCGGAGATGGTTTTCTTCTAAAGTGATGAAGAAACGGAGCTTAATTTGACCTCGGTTGGCATTCAAAATGCAACGTAAGAAGAAGTCTCACTGCATTTGCAGACGGTTTTCTTCCAACCCTACAACAACAACAACGGAAGCTTCTCAACCACTAACGTATCTTTGTGCGAGGATACCATTTTAAACAATTTTGAATAAATTTGAATAAATTGTTTTGAAAATGGAATATATTGTTTGAAAATATATTGGACTAAATTTTGAAAATCACCGGACTTCATTTTTCAAAACTTAAGTCACTCAATTATCGACTTGGTCATCGATTGAGGGAGAGTGATTTAATTTAGAATATTTTCATACAATATATCTTCAAAAAGTCCGTTTTGTACAACAATAAGTGGTGATCTAAAGATTTAATGTTATGTCATGGTATGATTTTTCTTTAGAATCAAGGTCTTTCAAAATGAAATCTTTTACATTCTTGTTTGATTGTGAAATTGTTTTGTTTTACTTAAAAGATCTCTTAAAACTATCATACACGACACTAACAATCTTTAATGTCTTAAAATGGTCCATATCTGTCATCTTTCAAAATTGAATCTTGCCACGTCTTTCCCCAAATTTTTCTAAATGATTTAAATCGGTTGGGATCACAAATCTCAAATGGTTTGATATTTCGATCGGGTAGAGATCGTGTTTTAAATCTCAAATCTGTTTTAAATGGAATTGGTTTTAGTCCTTTAAAGGCACTCCTGCCTCCATGTGCCAAACGATTTCAATATACATAATGCACATGTTGAGGAGGAGGATTTATCCAAAACATGATGAGTATTTAAACAAGGCCACATTTTCTCCCATGTTTTCTAAACCTAATTAAATCACTTGAGATCCAAAATCTCAAAGGATTTGATATTTTGATCGGGGTGAATTTGTGATTTAATAATGAAATTTGATAAAAGTTGATCGTTTTGATTCGGTTGTGCAGTCGCTCTCTCATATGTGCTAAGCGCTTTCGAATCTCGAAGCACATATTGAGGGGAGCAAAACCATCGAGTACAAAAGTTTTTAAAAGAGATTATAAAGTACCTTGATTGTGTTTTCAAATGGTTTTCTTAATGGATTTTGTGATTGTGGATGTGCTTCAAAGAACTCTTGCCTCTATGTGATAAAATGTTTTAAAATATCCTATGCACATATTGAGGGGAGAATTTTACCAAGAAAATCAAATGGCTTTTTCAGTATGAAAATTGTGATCAAAGAAAATATTTCAAAGTCCTCTTGCCTCCATGTGCCAAACAATTTCTAAATCATACGCACATGTTGAGGGAGGTTTTCTAAATGATCAAAATTATTAAGGTACAAAATGCTTTGATCTCGTATCACAAGTACCTTGATTGGTTTTCCAAATGATTTTTCAATTGGTTTCTTGAAGGAAGAACAATACCAAAAGACCGACCAATTTACTTTATGCATGGTGTTATAAGGATGGTTAGGTTAGGTATTTGTTCCCACGATCCGCCAGAGCCGGAGGATCTACCGAGGACAATCCACTAGATAGTGTAGAGTCCTTAGGTATATTGAAAAAAGGAGAAAAATGAGAATATGGGAAGAGTGCGGATGAGAGAGCTAGTCTTGGAATAAACCCAACAAGGTTCTAGTTATGAAGTCTCGGTAAGCAGAAGGGTTGAAGAATGAAAAAGAATTGAATGTGAAAAGGGTGAAAAGAAATAGCCCTCCTCAATTCAACCTTAGGGGTAAACCGGGTTCAATACATATGCTCTTGGTTGTTACTAAGGTAACACCGGTATTGAAGACAAGGCGTCATGGACCCGGTGGACGACCGCACTAAACTTCCCAAGCCACTCAAGTTCCTCTTAAAAGGGCTTGTTTCATTCTCACGGGAACCGACATTAACTATCGACTTTCTCTTAGAGATTGTTGATATTGAAGAAGGAGACCCTCTCCTAGTCTCCGACACGGAACCAAATGTGCACTATTGAGTCTAGAGTCAAGAGATCATCCACAATATCTCATTAGGACACTTTATTCTTGAAGACTTGTTGTTTCACACAAATGTGGAAAGTAAGAATATATTAAGAGTCCTCGTATTATCCTTGTGGTATTGCCGAACATCCGAGTGATATGTAAAATATTCACGATGAAGATGGAAATCCTTCAAGAGCCAACATCAAACAAGCTCTTGGTGGGTGACATGTGAGATCTTGCTCGTAGATCAAACTTGTGACAACCGGATAGAAACAATGGGGAGATTCTTTCTTGAATCAACCTTGGTCCAGAATGGAATTGACGAATACTTTTGGAAAAACCGTTCGATGTGCAAACCTTCTTTTCTCTAGCACGTCGAATGTGTACTTGTTTTCAAATTCAAAAGTATCTCGATTGAAAAAAAAATTACTTTTAGAAAACCGTTCGATGTGCGAATCTCTTCTTTTCGCTAGCACGTCGAATGTGTACTATTTTCAAATACAAAAGTGTTTTGCTTGAAAATTGATCTTTCTCATAAAACCTTCGTTGTATTGCAAAACTCTTTATTCTAAGCAATACGCGATTGTTTTCAAATCAATTTTCATCAATCGGTGAATCTCAATTCATTGGTTCACTCACTCTGTGTTGTCTTCTTTGAGACGTTCGGTTTGAGAACGCTAGAACATTGCGAAACCCCGTCAAGGATATTCTTCGGAATCCTACCGATCACAGCAGCGATGCTTGTCTTGATCAATGGGGAACCGTGGGCGTGTACCTCAATTCAACGAAAGTGATCAAAGACACTTTCGTGCGCTTTATTGCTAATCGTCTTATGCGGTACACCCCGACGATTGCGGTGATCGAAATTGAAGAGTCAATCCAAAGCGCATGTTCACGGCAACCACACTTAATTGAAGAAATCATGACTGGTGCATATCTACATAACACGGTTACGATATTTTTATACTATGCTTATGCTTCACTGCTGCAAATATCATGAACCGATGAAGGCTTCCGCTACTCGATGGAAAGATGTCATGATTCAAAAGTGTGAGCATGTCGGTCCAAAAGTCACAACCTCACATGATGGCAACACAACTAAGGGTGATCCGAGATTTCTTGTGGTGATGATCTCAAAGAAAGCTCGAAGATCATCAAAGATGTGGATCGGTTCAAAGACCTCCACTTAAAGTACAAATCAATGCGGACTTTGAAGAATCACTACAAAAGCACAAAGATTGCGGAATTGAAGAATTCAAGTCTGAGCTCAAGAACAATGTCAAAGATAGAATGCTAGGAAGCAAAATGTATTTCATGGGGTGACCTCCTTAGGGAGATTGTTAGGAATTAGAAAATACATGTTAAAGTGTCGGTCACCCCAATAATGGTCTAGCATAAGTTAGCTCGTAGATTTGTCGTTGTTTACGTTATTTATCGGTTTATTAGTTAGTTATTAGCGTAAAATAGTTTGTGCAACACCGTGGAGGAAGGACGGGTCTTTACCCATCGTATCCACGATCCACGAGCCGATTGGAGGTCGTTGTGTTTGTAAGTATAAATACCCTTCCATCCATGGAAGGGTGGTGCTTTCAATCTAATATTCCATACTTTTGTAAACCGTAGCAAGTACACCCTTTTTCTCTCTACTAACTCTCTAACTATGAATCATGTATTTCCATCATCCAAGACCACCGAATCATCAAACTTTAAATCCTACATAAAGTGTTACTCGTAAATTATGTAGGCGTAAGATTAGGTTGAAACTTTCACACTTGTCCAAGTGTGAGAGATATCCATGAGTTGAAGTATTTTCAAGCTCAAGTGTGAGTTACAATGACTAAAATTTGGTGAAGATTCTTTACGCATAAGCGCTTAGGCGTAACCTCGACTTTAGGCGTAAGCGTTAGGCGTAAGAATAGGCCTATGGGCTTTGCATAAGCCTAGTACTTAATAAAAACTTAAAAGGCATAATTACACAACCTATTACATAATTGACTAACACTTGAAATACTAGTTAGAAGTGATTCCAACAATTAAATAGAATCGTATAATTTTCATATTAGTGTGTGGAATCTCATGTAACTTGTTGATTTAATTAATACAACTTCACCATTTCGGAAAAAAAACTTTGGACAGAGTTTTGTAATTGCGAGTAATGCCGGGGATTACTTTTGCAACTTTTGAGACTCCTTTTGCAACGTGAGTAAAGAAAAAATTGAAAATGTTCTATAGTAGTCGAGTTTTGTTTATAGTTTAGGCCACTTAAAGTTTATAACTTTCTTTTTGAAGTTTTATTAAAATATAATTGTATAAAGTTCGTATTTTTTAATGAAAAGGATTTTCATAAAGAAATACTGAACTTTATCATGGAATCGATTAATGTTCATATTAGATGTGTGAATCTCATGTAACTTGCGATTTAATTAAAACAACTTCACCATTTCCGGAAAAAACTTTAGAATTTTTTTATAATTTCGAGGTAATTACAGGGACCATTTTGCAACTTTTCAAAGACTACTTTTGCAAAGTGAGTAAAGAAAAATAGAAAATGTGCTATAGTAGTAGAGTTTTGGTTACATTTAGGCCATAAAGTTTATAACTTTCTTTTACTTGTGTTGTTGATGGATCTTTGTAGTTGAATGAAACTTGAGTTTATTGTTGAAGATGAGCTTAGGCGTAACAATTCCTTAGGCGTGTCGATGTGCTTACGTAAACTTCTTTAAGGCGTAAACTTTCCCTTACTCGTAAGAATAGTGGTTAAACATAACCTTAGGCGTGGCGAAGACTTATCGTAAAGAACCTTATCGTAAGATGGTTCTAAGGCGTAAAGTGTTACTCGTAAGTATTATGCTTAGGCGTAAAATTAGGTTGGAAACCAAAACTTTCACACTTGTCCAAGTGTGAGAGATATCCATGAGTTGAAGTATTTTTCAAATTTATCCAAGCAAGAGAAACACGAGTTACCAACGACTTGAAGAATTTGGTGAAGATTCTTTACGCATAAACCGCTTAGGCATAAACTCGACTTTAGGCGTAAATGTTAGGCGTAACAATAGGCCTATGGGCTTTCGCATAAGCCTAGTACTTAATTAAAACTTAAAAGCCATAATTACACAACCTATTACATATAAGTGACTAACACATGAAATACTAGTTAGGAGTGATTCCAACAATTAAATAGAATCGTATAATTTTCATATTAGGCGTGTAGAATCTCGGGTAACTTCTTGATTTAATTAATACAACTTCACCATTTCGGAAAAAAAACTTTGGAGACGATTTTGTAGTTTCGAGTAATGAGGGGACGACTTTTGCAACTTTTCGAGACTCCTTTTGCAACATGAGTAAAGAAAAATTGAAAATGTTCTATAGTAGTCGAGTTTTTTATAGTTGCCCTTAAAGTTTATAACTTTCTTTTTGAAGTTTTATTAAAATAGAATCATTATAAAGTTCGTATTTTTAATGAAAAGGATTTTCATAAAAAATACGAACTTTAATAAATGGAATCACTTAAAGTTCATATTAGATCTGTGAGTCTCATGTAACTTGCGATTTAATTAATACAACTTCACCATTTCGGGAAAAAAAGCGTTAGGACTGTTTTTTAATTTCGGTAATTCTGAGGACCATTTGCAACTTTTCAAAGACTACTTTTGCAAAGCGAGTAATGAAAAATAGAAAATGTACTATAGTAGTAGAGTTTTGGTTACATTTAGGCCCTTAAAGTTTATAACTTTCTTTTACTTGTGTTGTTGATGGATCTTTGTAGTTGAATGAAACTTGAGTTTGTTGTTGAAGATGAGCTTAGGTAACAATTCCTTAGGCGTGTCGATGTGCTTACACGTAAACTTCCTTAAGGCGTAAACTTTCCTTACTCGTAAGAATAGTGGTTAAGCATAACCTTAGGCGTGGCGGAGACTTATCGTAAAGAACCTTATGCGTAAGATGGTTCTTAGGCGTAAAGTGTTACTCGTAAGTATTATGCTTAGGCGTAAGATTAGGTTGGAAACCAAAACTTTCAAGCTTACCCAATCAAGAGAAACACCGAGTTACCAACAACTTGAAGAATTGGGTGAAGATTCTTCTGAATAAAGCGCTTGGCGTAAACTCGACTTTAGGCGTCAACGTTAGGCGTAAGAATAGGCTTATGGGCTTCTGCATAAGCCTAGTACTTAATAACAAACTTAAAAGCCATAATTACACAACCTATTACATATAAGTGACTAACACTTGAAATACTAGTTAGGAGTGATTCCAACAATTAAATAGAATCGTATAATTTTCATATTAGTGTAGAATCTCATGTAACTTGTTGATTTAATTAATACAACTTCTCCATTTCGGGAAAAAAAACTTTGGGGCAGTTTTTGTAATTGCAAGTAATGCAGGGGACCATGTTTGCAACTTTTAGAGACTACTTTTACAGCGTTAGTAAAGAAAAATTGAAAATGTTCTATAGTAGTAGAGTTTTGTTTATAGTTTAGGCCCTTAAAGTTTATAACTTTCCTTTTAAAGTTTTATTAAAATGGAATCGTATAAAGTTCGTATTTTTTAATGAACAAGGATTTTCATAAAAAATACGAACTTTATTAAATGGAATCACTTAATTTCATATTAGCTGTGTGGAATCTCACAGTAACTTCGATTTAATTAATACAACATCACCATTTAGGAAAATAAACTTTAGAATTTGTTTTATAACTTTAGGTAATTAGAGGGACCATTTTGCAACTTTTCAAATACTACTTTTGCAAAGTGAGTAAAGAAAAATTGAAAATGTGCTATAGTAATAGAGTTTTGGTTACATTTAGGCCACTTAAAGTTTATAACTTTCTTTTACTTGTGTTGTTGATGGATCTTTGTAGTTGAATGAAACTTGAGTTTGTTGTTGAAGATGAGCTTAGGCGTAACAACTCCTTAGGCGTAATATGATGTGCTTACGTAAACTTCCTTAAGGTGTAAACTTTCCCTTACTCGTAAGAATAGTGGTTAAACATAACCTTAGGCGTAAACTAAAGACTTACTCGAAAGGAACCTTATCGTAAGATAGTTCTTAGGCGTAAGTGTTACTCGTAAGTATTATGCTTAGGCGTGAGATTAGGTTGAAACCAAAATCTTTCACACTTGTCCAAGTGTGATAGATATCCACAAGTTGAAGCATTTTCAAGCTTATCCAATCAAGAGAAACACCGAGTTACCATGACTTCAAAGAATTGGGTGAAGATTCTTCTGAATAAGCTGCTTGGCGTAAACTCGACTTTAGGCGTCAGCGTTAGGTGTAAGAATAGGCCTATGGGCTTTCTCGCATAAGCCTAGTACTTAATAACAAACTTAAAAGCCATAATTACACAACCTATTACATATAAGTGACTAACTCTTGAAATACTAGTTAGGGTGATTCCAACAATTAAATAGAATCCTATAATTTTCATATTAGGCATGTAGAATCTCATGTAACTTGTAGATTTAATTAATACAACTTCACTATTCGGAAAAAAAAACTTTGGAGACGAGTTTTGTAATTCTTTGGTAATAGAGGGACCATTTTGCAACTTTTCGAGACTACTTTTGCAACGTGAGAAAAGAAAAAATTGAAAATGTTCTATAGTAGTAGAGTTTTGTTTATAGTTTAGGCCCTTAAAGTTTATAACTTTCTTTTTGAAGTTTTATTAAAATGGAATCGTATAAAGTTCGTATTTTTTAATGAACAAGGATTTTTCATAAAAAATCGAACTTTATCAAATGGAATCATAATGTTCATATTAGCGTGTGGAATCTCACGTAACTTCTTTGATTTAATTAATACAACATCACCATTTCAATGCAAATAAACTTTAGGATTGTTTTATAACTTTAGGTAATTCAGGGGACCATTTGCAACTTTTCAAAGACTACTTTTGCAAAGTGAGTAAAGAAAAATTGAAAATGTGCTATAGTAGTAGAGTTTGGTTACATTTAGGCCCTTAAAGTTTATAACTTTCTTTTACTTGTGTTGTTGATGGATCTTTGTAGTTGAATGAAACTTGAGTTTGTTGTTGAAGATGAGCTTAGGCGTAACAATTCCTAAGGCGTGTCGATGTGCTTACACGTAAACTTCCTTAAAGTAAACTTTCCCTTACTCGTAAGAGGGTGGTTAAACATAACCTTAGGCGTGGCGAAGACTTATGCGTAAAGAACCTTATCGTAAGATGGTTCTTAGGCGTAAAGTGTTACTCGTAGAGTATTATGCTTAGGCGTAAGATTAGGTTGAAACCAAAACTTTCACACTTGTCCAAGTGTGAGATATCCACAAGTTGAAGTATTTTTCAAGCTTATCCAAGTGTGAGTTACCAACGACTTGAAGAATTTGGTGAAGATTCTTTACGCATAAGCGCTTAGGCGTAACCTCGACTTTAGGCGTGGCGTTAGGCGTAAGAATAGGCCTATGGGCTTTCTACATAAGCCTAGTACTTAATAAAAACTTAAAAGCCATAATTACACAACCTATTACATAATTGACTAACACTTGAAATACTAGTTAGGAGTGATTCCAACAATTAAATAGAATCGTATAATTTTCATATTAGGTATATGGAATCTCATGTAACTTGTTGATTTAATTAATACAACTTCACCATTTAGGAAAAAAACTTTGGGGCAGTTTTTGTAATTGCGGTAATGTGAGATTACTTTTGCAACTTTTGAGACTCCTTTTATAGCGTGAGTAAAGAAAAATTGAAAATGTTCTATAGTAGTCGAGTTTTGTTTATAGTTTATGCCATTAAAGTTTATAACTTTCTTTTTGAAGTTTTATTAAAATATTGTTGGAATCACTCCTAAACATTATTTCAAGTATTTATATTTCATATGTAATAGGTAGCTTTATTATGGCCTTTAT